>CM022944.1:104582854-105182854 GCA_012931725.1 Litsea cubeba | reverse complement strand
GAGCCTCTGTCATAGCAGACCACTTGGCCGCGACTTGTGCCTCCAAATGCTCAAGACGTTGCCTAGCCTCGGTGACCTCCCTATCAAGGATGGTAATGTCGTTCCTCAGCCCGATGATGGCTAACTCTTCTAAGTTTCTCTCCCGGACAAACTGCTTCCTGCCCTATGTAGTCTCATCCAAGTCAGATTGAGCCTTATTAGCAGGATCCTGGAACATCTCCTTGAAGAAGTCATCATCAGGGAAAGCCATGGTTTCAAACCATTTGTCACCTAGTGCAACGACCCTATCAACGATCGCCCTGGCACCTGTGATGTCTAGACCAACTTCCTCGACATCAGTGAGAATCTCCTGCACATGCTGGATCATGCCAAATACGGCATCCAAATGTCCAGGAAGGAGAGTCTCGATCCAAGTGCTCAAAACCCGTGCCAACACCTTCTTTGCAAATTAAAGAGATGAACCGGATGAAAATTCACCCTTCTTCGTTGGTCGGTTGCTCATGTCATGCCCCATTGGAAGAGTAACAAAAGAACTCTTTCCAATTGGAGCCACAGGGGAAGGAATCTCATCACGATGTCTCACCTTTGCCGTGTCAGACCTGGTTGTAGGAGTCTATCCCTCCGGATCAACCTCTGGCATCCCTTGCGCTGGTTCTGAAGAAAGCGATGGACTTTTTTCTGCCACTTCAAAACCTTCCAATAAAACACAAAAAGGTATGAATATGATCCTGTTTAAAATCATTATCAGGGTTATTACTATAAAGTACCTTCTTCGACGACTGACGAAATACTCTTTTCCTCCATGAACTCATCGGAGGCATCATCAACATTTACGTCCATTGATGGTTCAAAGTCATCGGGATCCTGTGGCAAGTCACCTGATAAGAAAAATGTTAGCAAATGAAGTCACAGACAAAAAAAAAGGAGGCAAAAGAAGTCATACCAGTTGAAGATTCTGGAACCACTCCAGAGTCCCTCGGTTCTTCTTCAGGAGCCACAACCAGATCCGTCACCGCCTCATCGGTCGAAACCTCAGGCATCACCAAGCCTTCATCCTCTACTAAAAAAAAGAGGGTGGAAGAAAGCAAATCAGAACATGGAAAACTCCATGAAAGGAATAGAAAGAGAAAGAGGAAGAATCATACCTTCATGGACGGTCTCTTCTTCTCGACTCCTCTTTTCCGGAGGCTCGTCAGCATTCTCTGGCATCTCCTCATTGATAGTAAGAGGGACTTCCAAACTAGGAGAGTCTTCATCCCGTCCCTCGCGATGCTAACTCCTCTTCCTTTTACTTCTGCGGGCTCGTTTCCTAGAAGAACCTGCCCCATTGTCAGAGTCAGGTTTCCCACTCGACTCCTCACTGGATGGTCTGCTCTTGCCAGTAGACTCCACGGAAGATCGCCTCTGTGCCGCTTGCATCCAAGCATCAAGCTCAACTTCCTCCTGTTCTAGCTTCTCTAAGGCCTCATCAGGTACTTCCCGAATAGCTTCAGAACCGATGACGCCCTGGTCACCAAGAAAGCCTATCTTGTGCTTCTCTCTAGAAAGGAAAGCCAAAACTTCCTCTTGCCGGACGCCATCCGACTTTCCAATACCTTTTCCAGAAGAAAGCTTTACATCAAGCTCCTTCTTGGAAAGCCCTCGGTATGCCAAAAAGCTCTCCGCGAACCACTTCGTAAAGCCTGCAGTTCGGAAAGTCGACAACACAGGATAAGAAATCATGGTAGTAGTGTCTTCAGCACTATAAAAAGCCCATGCATTTTTGCCATCCTGCAAACCTCCAAAGCGCTTCACCATACTCGAAGGCGCTCCAACAACACCTTGAGAAAAGCCCAACTGCAGCGCAAAGCGAGAAGGTACATATGGCTGGATGTCGACGAAAAGATGTATACGGTACACCATTATGCCGACACGTATGTTGAAAAGCCACTCCTTCTCTGCATTTGTCAAGGAGTAATGCCTTCCTGACCCTGCCCTGGTAGAGTCTCGGGAGGCACCAAAGTCAAAAGCCTTCTTCCGTAACTCCGAAGAAAGCTTCACTGAAGATTGCCCCATCTTGACATCCCTGAACCGTCGGATCCTCATGTGGGCAAGCAAAAGTGATTCGAATACGTCTTTACCCTTAACCAATCGAATCATGAGAGGATCATCATCCTGTGCAACACCCAGTCGGTGGAAGCCAGGACAGTGGTATACAAACCACAAATAAAATATGTGGGCTGAAAATACCCTATTCATAGGGAGCTCAAGCCGAACAAAAAAAGCAGCAGCCTGCAGTTTGGTGCACAAGTAGGAGTAAAGAGCTGGCACTAAAGCAAGCTGCTCTCCGAATGCCATTTGACAAGCCAGAAAAATACAATGCGGCCTGATGTGCGTTACATCTCCTCCAGCAAAAACAGCCTCACCTAGCCAATAAGTGTGGTAAATAGCGAGATCTCTCCGCAGTGCAATGTCAGAGCAAATGGTGTCTGTACTCGCGAAGAAACCCTTCAACTCTTCTTGCATAACCGAAGTCTTCTTCAAACCTAGATCTTGAGCCCTGGCTTCCCGGGTCATGCTATCAGAAGACTCCCTGCTGTCAAAGAAGTTGGGGAATGAAGAGCCAAAACTCTTCCAACTGCCGGACTTGACTTTCAAGCCCTTCTTCTCCTTCAAAAAATCATAGAAGGCAACAAGCTGAAAGTACAAGAGCCTAAACTCCTCTGACTGCTCCTCAAGAACGCTGTCGATCGGCATAAACTCCTCATTGAGTTTGCCAAGGATAGGCAACCCAGTGATGGCTCTCAACTCCTTCAAAGAGAAACCAATCTCACCATTCGTGACAACGAAGGTGTTGGTTTGTGGAAAGAATGAATCCAGCAAAGCCATGAAGGCCTCGTCGGAAAAGATCACGATCTCCCTAAAGGCACGGACGGTATCGAAAATCCCGACTTCCTTCAAAACGGCGCCACCAATCAGCAGGACGCGTCTGTCCACGACTTCCATTCGGAGTCAGCACTGAAACGGCCACGAAGTCGAAAAGGCTTCACCCAATTGCTGCCGTCACCGCTGAAAATACCAAGGCCCACCGGTTTCAAATCAACCAACGGATAATCAGAACCCTGGTAGCCGCTGCCGACATCAACATGTCCAAAAGGGCAGGCGATTTCTCTGCATATTCAGAAGGACCGCCAACAAAAACCCCGGTCTTGATCACGCTGGTCCTTTTCACCCAGCTTGGAGGATCTTCCTTCTTAGAGCACGTGGGAGAAAGACTCATGATCGAGATAGTACGATCAAAAGTCGACCGGGTAACAACAGTTCTCTCCTCACTACCAGTTGTGTAAGAGAACTGAAAACATCTTCTCTGGTATGTCATGTTGTCAGGGACTGCATCACCAAAGAAGAAGGTAGGCTTGGGTAACACTCTCTGATCATTCATAACCCAAGGACGGTTGCTTACCATGATCTGATAGAACTCCTCTCCCTTGAAAGCGATCAGTCGCCGCCTCATCTCATCTCTGTTGAGGGAGTCGCACTCTTCGAGGTTTCTCTCAACATACTGGAGCTTCTCCCAGGCCTGTTGAGCAGCTGCATTGGAAGATCTGGCAGATCGACGAGGTATGCTTGTAGCAGGCTCTTTACCCTTGTTCGTTCTGGAGGAACCACCTACAAAGGTTGGAAAAGAAAAAGATCATCATAAAAATGACAAGATTTTGCTAAAAAGAAATCTGGCAAAATTATGGCATGATTTCGGGGCAATTCTGAAGAAAACGAAATATCCCGAAAGAAATAAAAAGCTTGAATATGGGCTAAACATCGTTGCGAGCTCCAAAACTCCAAACTGTCAAAGCCTAAGAAATCTCCGCAAAAATCAGGAAGGTTCCAAATTCCCAAATTTGTAAAGATTTTCAGGTATGCTATCACATCATGCTCCAAAACGGATATGTCTGTACGCCCCCCCCCCCCCCCCCCCCCCCACCCAAAAAAAAAAAAAAAAAACGTGCAAAAAAAAGCGGGGAAAAGCACAAGAAAAAAAAACATGTAAAAAAAAGAGAAGAAAGCACGAGAAAAAGAAAAAGAGAAGAAAACACGTGAAAAAGGAAAGAATAAAAGAAAAGGAAAAAAAAATCTTTTTTTTACCATCCTATTTTCTAGAAAGGAGTTTTTTTGAAAAAGAGAACTTACTTGAAGCCATTGATGGAGAAGAAGAAGAAAAATCTTGAAGATCCTTGAAGAAGAAAAGTTCTTGGTCTTGAAGCCCTATTGAGATTTTTGCAAAAGAAAGTAATAAGAGCAAGAGATCTAACCTCCCTTTGCTTTTATAGAAGAAAGCAAACCAAAGAAGAAAACAAGAAAATATGTAAGTGCTACTAATTAGTAACCTTACCAAAAGAAAGAAATTAGAAAGATTATTTTTCAAAAGAAAGATATCTTGAGGGATTCTCTCTCAAAAGAAATCAATTAGAGAGATTTCCTGCCAAAAGAGTAGATATTTTGAGAGATTCTCTCCCAAAGAAAGATACTTTGAGATATTCTCTCCCAAAATAAAGGGAACATGAGAGATTCTCTCCAAGTAAAGATATTTTTTAGATATTCTCTATCCAAAGGAGATATTTTTAGATATTCTTTACAAAAAAGAAACCATATGAGATCTAAGCCATCTTCAAAAGCTTAAGGTCCCATGGGTTAGCCCATATGAGTCAGGTTTGACCACCTAGGCACTAAAAAAAAAAGAAAAAGAAAATGGGCTTTTAGTCAAAGAGAAATCCCTCATACCAAGAGCATTAAAAAATGGTCCCATGCCTCTTTTGAGTTGATTGGACCATACAAAAAAGAATTCCAAGCCCCATGAACTTCCAAAATTCAAACCATCCAGCCTCATATACCAAATTGAGCCAAAATCTTGAAATTAACATTCCACAAAAATCCAAACCACTCAAATGGACCCAAATAGTCCCAAAGAGTGACCAAAAACCACATCCTGGTCCCCTAACTTGCCACATACAGCTTGTTAGGTCACAAGACCAAAATAAAAAACCAAATCCTGATCCCCTAACTTGCCACATACAGCTTGTTAGGTCACAAGATCAAAACCAAAATCAACCCCCCAACTTGCCACATACAGCTTGTCGGGTCACATGGTCAAAACCAAACCCGAACCCTAACCTGCCACATATAGCTTGTTAGGTCACAGGGTCAAAAAAAAAAAAAGATGAAAAATGAATCCGCATCCCTGATGTCATTTTAAAAACTTTGCCTCGAGATGGTACGTGATTCCTTTCACTACCATACAATTCCCCTGGAAACTCAAAAGGCTACAACACCAAAAGAAAGACTGCTCAACGACTCTTGGTCAAGTCACAAGCTCTCCTTCAAGAATCTCTTCATGGAACATCGACTACAAAAAGTTAAGCAACTTCTTGCTGTACCTCGATGGGGCATTTGTTGACACCAAAAATGTCACTTTGCCTCTTCAACCTCAAGAAAGCTACATGAAGCCGCAGCCTACCACAAACGGGCGATGCTACTTCTCAAAAAAATCAAATCTTGTCAGAATCAAACAAAAATTGTAAGATCGTTCAAAACAGCCAATAGAGGAGTACACAAGAAGTTTCGGGCGATTTCAAAATCATTTGGCCTAACTTCGCTCCTCCGGTAGCTAAACGGGAGCTCCCGGCGGTGACAGCATCAGAGACATCAAATCTTCAATCAAAGCCTGCGGATGGTCCCAAAATACATCCAAAAGGTTCCACGTCAAGTTCCTAGTCAAACCGACAACGTTTAACCCTCCATCAACCCTCGAATAGCTAAATCAAGCCTCTCAGTGACGAGAACCACCGAGAGCATCACTCATCAAAAAGAGCACATGGGCGGCTTCAATATGATTACAAAGGGCTACACGTCAAGTTTCAGGTCATTTTGACACATTTGACCAGACTTTGACCCTTGGAAGCCAAATCAGGCATCTCGACGGCGAAGCTCCCCGGGACCATGGTTTCCAAGAGAGAGCCTGTAGATCATCTCAAAATGACTCCAATAGGTTCCCTGTCAAATTTCAGCTCAACCAGACACCGGTTGACCGCACATCAAAGAGCGACATCTTCCTCGCGACAGGATCAAGTCTGCTGGCGACAGGACCCCATACGGCTTCAAAACTCAAACAAAAGCCTGTGGTTTGTCTTATTTATTGCTCAGGAGGCTTCGACTTGACTCAGCTTCGGCTTCTGACTGAAAATTGGCAGCTCTACGTGACTAAGTCTTCGGTTTTCCCTGTAAATTGGAAACTTTACATTCCAATATGCAAGGATTCTTGTCAAGTTTTCTACAAGGGAATCAGCCTAACAAATGTGCAAAAATTTTAAGAAAAATACAGAAGAAAAAAGAAACAAAAATGACCTCGAAATTGCCGCAAAACGGGACCAAAAGGGGAAAATTCCCCCCAGGGTCGCCGGCGCCCATGGAGCTCCAGATCGCCGGATTCACCCCGGAAAGGCCTGTTTTCCATCATTTTTCGCATT
The DNA here is from genome assembly GCA_012931725.1 of Litsea cubeba. NCBI lineage: Eukaryota > Viridiplantae > Streptophyta > Magnoliopsida > Laurales > Lauraceae > Litsea > Litsea cubeba. The sequence continues at coordinate 105,176,354 of CM022944.1, read as the reverse complement.
TCGAAGCCTCCAACCCCTGTGATTTTCCAAAATGCAGACTTTTGAGGCACCAAACCTGTTGACATCCGTCAAAATCACGGGTCCGTCTTCAAGAGTATCAAAATCATCATCGATCGCCAACCGGTCGACAAAAAAAGTGAACTTTCCACCCGATCGATCGAGAAATCGACAGGATAGATGTCACCGGCCCGCTGTTAGCAATCAATGTCTGAAGTTACTTGGTCGTCCGATGTTGATCAGAATGAAGACCATCGATGATCATCACCAAAAGAATCCCAAAAGACGCGGCACGGCCCGCGACACTTCAACTGCTCGGCGACCACTTAATGCAGTTAATTGACTAGATTTATTGTAGTCATTAATTCATTACTTTGGACGGCCCAATCAGAAGCAAGCATCTGGGAGTTACAAGTCAAGAGATTCATGGCATTTAAACCATGAAACTCCTCCCATCATGGTGATTAAAAGCAATGAAATGCCCTTAATCTCCACTGGCAAATCAGAAGCCAAGGTCCAAGAGTTACGAAACAAAAGAATTAAAACTTGTAACTCCTCCCTTAATACGGTTTAAATGCAATTAAAGCCCATAAACTCTCCTAAATGGCTACCAAGAGCCTATAAATAGGAGAGCTTTCCAAGAAAAAAGGACAGAATTCGAAATCCAGAAAGTCCAGAGAAAGAAAAAGAGAGAAAGCTCTACTGAAGTTCTGCACCGGCCACCGTTACAAGGTGACAAAAGTCCCTTGGGGGTACCCCTGTTGGAATTTGAGATGACTTGAGAAGTCTTTTGATGAATTGAAGAAATCAGTATCTCAACTATTGATTTGAGTTGGAATTATTGTCAACACATTGTCACAAACATGATGTTAATAAGCTGGTATTGATAGAGCTGAAAAGAAGAAACAGAATTGAAACAGCCAGGAATTAAGAATTCCTGATGCAGAGCACGCGGTCGACCGGGCTCTTCATTCGGTCGACCGATCAAGAAGAAACCTGCAGAAACAAAAAAAAGGCACCTCTCAGTTATTTTCGTGACACAGTGTGTCTTCGGTCGACCGGGACTCTAGGATGTCGACCGAGCTCGAAATTGTCTGTTTTCCAGTTAGTGTCTTCGGTCGACCGAGCAAGCCAGGATGTCGACCGAGCACGGGAACCAGAGTTGCGCAGAATTAGAAGTTTTGCACGAAAATTCAGCACAGTTATCTATTTCATTTGGGAATCTTTCTAAACGAATTGTAGCCCGTTTTGAATACAATTAAGGGTTATTAAAACCTATATAAAGGCATGCTTAGGTCGTTCATAAACACACCAAGAAGTGACACCAGAAGAGAAGAGTTTTAGAGAGTAATAGAGAGAGTTTTGGAGAGAAGAAGAGTGCTGGTGTTGTGTTGCTGTGTTGCTGCATTATCAGACGTTTTCTACAGCAATTGTGGACGAGATTATGCTCTAGAAGATGGTGATTCGTCCATGAGTTAAGTGTCTCTCTTTTATGCTTTAGATTTCAATTTGTAAGGGATTGAGAGAGAGAGAATTGTAGAGGGGAAGGGCTGTAGACAGAATTAATCTTCTATTCTGTTTTTACATCAAGTTGGTGCTTGGTGTTTGGGGTTTGGTGATCCTATCTGTGGGTGCAGATAAATTGTAAAGGGAGTCGGTGCTTCCTAGATAGTTGGTGCTATCTGAAACTAAGGGTTGGTGCTCTTTGTCGTTGGTGCGACTAAATAAGATTCAGATCTGTCCCGGATTGGTGTTCGGACAGTCTTTGAACCGTGGACGTAGCCTTTCGGTGAACCACGTTAAATCTGGTGTCATTGTGTGATTTGACTTGTTTTGTTATTGAATTGGACCTGTTTTTAGAAATCACTGATTCACCCCCCCTCTCAGTGATCGCGGTATCCAACAATTGGTATCAGAGCGAGGCTCCCTTGATCAGTTTAATACGCTAAGGGTGATCTCTTGTCAAATCACATGGCAGTCAATACAGGGAATATGAAAGCACCTCTGTTTGATGGTTCCAATTACTCTTTTTGGAAGATTAGGATGCAAGCCTTCATCAAATCTCTTGGCTATGATGTTTGGGAGGCTGTCAGAGCCGGTTACAATGCTGCCACCGTACCCAATGATACTGCATCGAAGAAGTTGGCAGACAACGACTCCAAGGCGCAGAATGCACTCTTTAGTGGCCTTGTGGACAGCGAGCTTGTCAAAGTAATTGCATGCAAAACAGCCAAGGGAATTTGGACAAGTTGCAAAGCATACATGAAGGTGATGAGAAGATTAAGAAGCCAAATTACAAACCCATCGCTCTCAATTTGAATCTCTTCGCATGGAGGAAAGCGAGAATGTTGACTCGTATATGCAACGAGTGAATGAAGTCACGAATGACATTCGTGGACTAGGGGAGGAGATTAAAGAGCCGGTCATCGTCAAAAAGGTTCTAAGATCTCTTCTTCCCCGGTTTGATTCAAAAGTCTCAGCCATTGAAGAAGCCAAAGATCTGAATGCATTTTCCATGGATGAATTACATGGTTCTCTAACCGCCTATGAGATGCGCATAGGAAAAACGTCTTCATCTGATAAAGAAGAGGCCTTCAAAGTTCAGAAAAAGGCAAAAGAGATTGCTGGTCATGATGTTGATTCTGATGATGATGAGCTTGAGGCTCAATTTGTTAGAAAGTTGAAGAAAGGAAGCAATGGCAAGTACAAAGGGAAGCTACCCTTTAAATGCTTCAATTGTGGAGGTATTGGTCACTTTGCTGCGAAGTATCCCCTAAAAGAAGACAATGATAATGACTCTTATGCTGAAAAGAGTAAAGGAAAGAGAAACTTCAGAAAAAGGGGCAAAGCTAAAAACTTTCTATGTCAACAAGATGACAGCACGTCTGAAACTTCAGACGATGATGAATCAACCGAAGCTCTCTTCATGGTCACTGTTGAAGAAGAAGAAGAGCTAGATCCGGAAGAGGATGAGGAGGCTGAAGTCAATCTTGAAGAGGAACTCATAGCCGCACTTGAGGAGCTAAGCATTGAACGCAAATCAAGTAAGAAAAATCTGAAACTTCTCCATGAATCTGAAAGTTCTATTATTTCTTTGAAAACTCAAGTAGAAGAATATAAAAGAATGGTAGAAGTCCTTGAAAACCAAATAAGTATCAAAAAGGAAGAGGCTATGAAACTTGAAACTGAGATCGCTAGAGCAAAGGCTGAAAATTTGGAAAATAGCAAAAAACTCAAAGCGCTCCAAGCGATTGAAGGGACTATGAAACTCAATGAACTACTGAAAGTTCAAAGACCAGCCCACTTCAGATTCGGTCTAGGATTTGAGAAAGGTGAATCCTCTAAGATTGCACCTCCTGAAAAGAAAAAGTTTGTGAAGCAAGTCACTGCACCTTCTAACTCTATGAAGCCCACTCAACCTAGAAAGGAGTCCATTCCTGTTAGAAAGGTAATGAAGACTAACCAGCCACAAAGAAGATACAAATTCTATGGTTATTGCTTTCATTGTAATATGTTTGGACATAAAAGAGCTGATTGCAAATTCTATGTAAGAAACAGTCCATTTGTGACTAGGAATCCTTTTTCAATCCTAAGTAGCCACAAAATTGAGTGCTATATGTGTCATAATTATGGACACTTGGCTAGGGATTGTAGGTTGCATATTGCTAACAAGTTTCAGGTTGAAAAGAAACCCAAGTTAGTTAAGGCTTGGAGAGCAAAGCAAAGTGCAGAAAGTCTCAAAGAATCTCTCATTGTGCAAACGGCATTCAATGCACAAAAGAAGGCAGCACCATGGGTCCTTGATAGTGGTTGTTCAAGCCATATGACTGGTGATAAAGAGAAATTCATCAAATTACAGCACTATGAAGGCGGTTCAGTGAAGTTTGGCAACAATGATGGTGCCAAAATCTGCGGAAAAGGTGTTATTCAGCTTATGGCAAACAAGATCAGATCTGAAGAAGTCTTATATGTGTCTGGATTAAGACACAACCTGCTTAGTGTGAGCCAGATCTGTGACAAGGGTCACGAAGTCATCTTCACAAAGAATGGGTTTGCCATCAAGAAGAGTAGCAACGGCAAAACAGTGGCAACTGGATCAAGAACTGCTGGAAATCTCTATACATTGTCAGATGGAGCTGAAAAGACCTGCTTGATGAGTCGGACAGAGGAAAGTTGGTTGTGGCACAAACGCCTTGGGCATCTAAGCTTTGATAACATGTCAAAGATTTGCAAATCAAAGGCCGTAAGAGGCATGTCTACAGTTGAAAAGCCTTCCAATCCCATTTGCGACTCTTGCCAAAAGGGAAAGCAAACGAGGGTTATGTTCAAGTCAAAGGAGCATCATTCAAAGAAACCTCTTGAGCTAGTGCACACTGATCTCTGTGGACCGATGCGAACTCAAAGCACCAATGGAGATAAGTATTTCATGTTATGCATTGATGATTATACTCGTATGACATGGGTATTGTTTCTTAAGCATAAGCATCAAGCACTTGATCGTTTTAAAGTGTTTAAAGCACAGGTTGAAAATCAATTGGAAAAACGTATCAAAATTTTAAGGTCTGATCGTGGAGGCGAGTTCACATCTGAAGAGTTCACTAAATATTGTGAACATCATGGCATTCAAAGACAGTACTCAGCCCCTAGAACTCCACAGCAAAATGGAGTTGTGGAACGGAAGAATCGCACCGTACAAGAGATGGCTCGTACGATGCTAAGTGAAAGCAAGATGGCTGACAAGTATTGGAAAGAGGCAATTCATACGGCTGTATACATTCAAAACCGATGCTTGATCAGGCCACATGAAGACAAAACTCCCTATGAGCTATGGTTTGGAAGAAAAGCAACAGTCAAGCACTTCAAAGTCTTCGGCAGCAAGTGTTACATCAAGCGGCTCGAACAAAATCCGGGCAAATTTGAAGAAAGAGCTGACGAAGGTATATTTCTGGGTTACTCCTCTACTAGCAAGGCATATAGGTGTCTTAACAAAAGAACCAGAAAAATCATAGAAAGTGCTGATGTGAGAATAGATGAGAATATTGAACCAAAGAATGCAACTCATAATGACAGTCCAGTTTATGAGGACTCGAGTGAGATTGATGATGAGATGGCTGAATCTAATGATTCTGAGAAATCAAAGGATGACTCAGAAGATACTTCACCTAAGAAGCACAGCACTTGGGTAGAGCAACACCCTAAGGATCAAATCATTGGAGATCCTAAGGTAGGCGTTCAAACTAGACAAAGTGTAGTTAGCAATTACTCACTTGTGTCCACCATTGAACCCAAGACTGTGGCTGAAGCCAGTCTCGATGATAGTTGGTTGAAAGCTATGCATGAGGAAATGTGCAGGAATTTTGCTGAAAAGATGACGAAAGAATTTGAGATGATTTTCACGAAATCTCTACCAAAGGAAGTCTTCGAGTATCTCCGGAAAAAGTTAGGAGTTACTCACTCTCCTAAACCGTAGGAGTTGTGCTTGAAAGGGGGAGCAATGCATTCATTGAATATCCTATTCGCTCCTCGGTTTGGTCCCTTTGGACTTGTTGTCAAAGGGGGAGAGATGTTATGCTATGATAGCAAGGAGAGATGTTATGCTATGAAAGCTAGGGGGAGATTGTTAACAGTGCATGGTTGTTATTTCAGAATTTTAGAATTGGTTCCAAGTGAGTGTTGAAAAGAACTTGGAAGAGCTGCAAGCTGGAGTTGAAAGTGTTGAAGTTCCAATAGTGTTGCCAACAATTCCAAAGGGGGAGATTGTTGGAATTTGAGATGACTTGAGAAGTCTTTTGATGAATTGAAGAAATCAGTATCTCAAGTATTGATTTGAGTTGGAATTATTGTCAACACATTGTCACAAACATGATGTTAATAAGCTGGTATTGATAGAGCTGAAAAGAAGAAACAAAATTGAAACAGCCAGGAATTAAGAATTCCTGATGCAGAGCACGCGGTCGACCGGGCTCTTCATTCGGTCGACCGATCAAGAAGAAACCTGCAGAAACAAAAAAAAAGGCACCTCTCAGTTATTTTCGTGACACAGTGTGTCTTCGGTCGACCGGGACTCTAGGATGTCGACCGAGCTCGAAATTGTCTGTTTTCCAGTTAGTGTCTTCGGTCGACCGAGCAAGCCAGGATGTCGACCGAGCACGGGAACCAGAGTTGCGCAGAATTAGAAGTTTTGCACGAAAATTCAGCACAGTTATCTATTTCGTTTGGGAATCCTTCTAAACGAATTGTAGCCCGTTTTGAATACAATTAAGGGTTATTAAAACCTATATAAAGGCATGCTTAGGTCGTTCATAAACACACCAAGAAGTGACACCAGAAGAGAAGAGTTTTAGAGAGTAATAGAGAGAGTTTTGGAGAGAATAAGAGTGCTGGTGCTGTGTTGCTGTGTTGCTGCATTATCAGACGTTTTCTACAGCAATTGTGGACGAGATTATGCTCTAGAAGATGGTGATTCGTCCATGAGTTAAGTGTCTCTCTTTTATGCTTTAGATTTCAATTTGTAAGGGATTGAGAGAGAGAGAATTGTAGAGGGGAAGGGCTGTAGACAGAATTAATCTTCTATTCTGTTTTTACATCAAGTTGGTGCTTGGTGTTTGGGGTTTGGTGATCCTATCTGTGGGTGCAGATAAATTGTAAAGGGAGTCGGTGCTTCCTAGATAGTTGGTGCTATCTGAAACTAAGGGTTGGTGCTCTTTGTCGTTGGTGCGACTAAATAAGATTCAGATCTGTCCCGGATTGGTGTTCGGACAGTCTTTGAACCGTGGACGTAGCCTTTCGGTGAACCACGTTAAATCTGGTGTCATTGTGTGATTTGACTTGTTTTGTTGTTGAATTGGACCTGTTTTTAGAAATCACTGATTCACCCCCCCCCTCTCAGTGATCGCGGTATCCAACAAACCCCCCCCCCCAAGGTCCTTGCCTTTTCCTTCTGCCTCCAATGGCTTAGACGTGACTTTTCAGCCCGTCTACTTAGCTTTTTATTGGACATAGGACCTCCTCTTGGTCTTTGTCCTCTAAAAATCTGAGGTTATAGCCAAGCCAAGTGAATCAAGGGCATCATCTGTTCTCATCTGCATGGATGATGGCGAAATCCACATACGACCTGTGACTGTCAATCTGAACGAGTCCCCCACAATCTCCTGAGAAGTTAGATCATCATTTTCTTGCTTTTCATTGTAGTTTGTATTTTTCTAAAAGAGAAAAAAATTACAACTCTTGTCTTTTATTATTGATAAGAATTGTAAATCGGCTATAAACGCTAAAAATCGGCTATAAATGCCAAAAAATTGCTTTTCACGGCAAATAAAAAAAAGTCTCTTTTCTTATATATATGTACAATGAAAACTTGAAAGAAGTTGATTTCCTTTTTACTTGCGAAGGTCGATCTCCGGATCACCAATTGCAATTCCAAGTAAAATAGAAAATCTAACACACCCACACAAAAAAATATTGATGCACACTTTTCGCCCTTCGGGCGCGAAAGGGTTGGATCAAACAGACTCCCACGTCCGCCGACCTCGGTAGCCCCCAGCGAAAATGCGCTGTCCATCACTGGGATTGCCTCGGCATCTGGGTCGGTGTAATATATAGTAGTAGGTGTCATCTGCACACCATGGAATAAAGGATCAACAACATATTGGCAAGGAGATAAGCAATATACATCATTCAAAACTTGTTTCAAACGAGAATAAAGAGAAGTACATTATTATAAAATAGCAAGGTACAAGCTAGGCATAAAGCATGAGTAATATGAGGATCAAGTAATAATGTAAAATCCTAGCAAGATAAATAAGAATAACTTGTTAGGATTTTGTTTATTGCAATTTGATGGATGCATTATCATTTTTATCATCATTTGAATTTTCACACATGCATTGATTTTGAATCTTGAAATCTTGATTTTCACATGCATAGTTTTTAAGACTTTCAAAACTTATAGTTCATGCATGTTTTGATTTTAATCTTGGATGCATTCAATTTGAAAAAGAGTTTTATAAATCAAGCAAGCCTATGGTTTTAAAACTTTCTAATCATTTATTGGATTTTTATATTTCATGTTTTTAAACCTCTTAGAATGATTTAAAATCATGTTTCCATGCTTGATTTAATGGCCCAAAAGAATCCCCTCAAAAATCACTTTGATATATGAGAAAAAATGGGAATTCTGGTCCTGGGTTGACCTGCAGTGTACCAGGTCGACCTGCCCATGGACCAGGTCGACCTGGCACATTGCAGGTCGACCGGGTAGAGAGCCGTTGGCTCTCCAACGGTCATATTTGTGACCGTTTGCATGAGGTCGATCGGGGCCTGTATGGGGTCGACCGAAGACACGCTGATACTCACTTTTTGAGTATAAATATGAGTTCATTCCCATTGAAAGGTGGTTGATCAAAGTGGAACTCTTAAGCCTTCTTGAGGTGTTTGAAGAGAAGAAAAAGGGGATGAACTAAGAGAGACCAAGAGGGTCATTAGCAAAAGTTAAAGCTTGGATTAATGAAGTTAAATCACTAAGTAAGCCTTTGCTTTTCTTAATCATTGTTTTATGCTTTGTTAAATTATTGGTAAATTATTTTAGCATATAAACTATGATGTGTTGAATCCTCTACTTAATCTTTGATTTAAGTCATAGGATTCTTCACCTTGATTTCAAAACAAGTTTGTTTTATAAAAACTTCGTTAATCATGCATTGCCAAAATCTTTGATTCCTTTTATGTCATGATTCATTAACTTGTTTGAATCCTTTTTGTTGTTTTCAATCTATTTAAAACCTTTATTAAATTAGTTTATTTTTTAAAACAACATTGATTGTGCATCACATGTTTAGACATAATTAATTTCATACAACTTGTGTCATCTTGATTTTCATAAATCATTTACAAGTTAGTATTTTTGTACATGTGATTTGCATAACACTTCAATCAAATCTTTTTATGAGCATTAAACTTTTGAATTGCTTTAAGCATAAAATAGATTGAGCTTTAATTTTAATCTTGATTGAAGTTTTCACACACACACCTCATAAGCATTCATCTTTGTAATTCTTAGTGTGTTTGTGTGAGTTGTTTTACAATTTCATATCCGCCTATTTAGAGGCAACTTATTTGAGCTTAAATTGTAATCTCTTAGAGTGTTTTGTAAAGACACTTTCTTTGAGAGAAATCATTTGCTTGTAAGGTTATTGCTTAGCCATATGAAAGCATTGTGTATAGGTTGTTGTTTAGCCTAGAAAAACAACATTGTAAGGTTATTGCTTATCCTTGGAAAGCATATTGTAGAGGTTATTGCTTAGCCTTTTGAAAAGCATAATAGTGGAAATCCGGTGGGGGTGTTGAGTCACAAGCCGGTAGTGGATGTAGGCATTGAGGCCGAACCACTATAAATCTTGTGTTGTGGTGATTGCATTGTGGTGATTGTGTTTGTTTAAGCTTCCGCATTTTGTTTGATTAATCATCACATGTGACTAATTGATTTAAAGAATTTAAAATTGGTCATAGTTGGTCACTATTTGTAGATCACCCTATTCACCCCCCCCCCCTCTAGGGTTAGGATCCCTTGGACTTTCATAACTATCCATGAAATGCAATGCCAAGCATGAGGAGACTTCGTCGATGTCCTAGCCATCTCACAGGGGTATAAGTGACGTCCGAGCCGACTACGAATACCCAAAGTCCAGCTCTAGGGGGATCCTAGCTCCTGGTCCTAGAAATAGCAGCACGGTCCAAGCCCGCTCCCAACTATTAGCGCCATGGACGCCGTCCAAAGCCGATTGTCCACCTAGTGTCTGGTAACTGGCCCACTTTATAATCATCAGTCTGCAGCTGGTCATGAATGCAAGATGATGATGATGGTTTGTATTCGACGCAATTTCCAAGACAAATACACATGGATAGATTTCTAAGTACAAGATAACAAGCCGAGGGCTACTCCAAGTCAAGTTCCCAAGTTCCATGAGTAGTCCTCTTCCAAGTCTATCCACATGTGTTCATCAATAGAAGACAAAGGTACCTAAGGATAGACTCTAAGTCCGGTCAAATCTAAGTTACAAGTTATACAAGTATACAAGATAGAGTGTACAAGGTACGACAAGCTACGGATACATGATTCGCTAGTCAAGAGTGAAGAACAAGCCAATCCTAGATCAAGGGTTGTCCACCGTGTATTGAACATTGTCACGCCCCGAAACCGGGCCCTACAGTGATCCGATCTCGGAGTGCGAAATTTTGGGATTTATTTGAGACTTTTGTTATATTTCCCAAGATCCGAGTGAATGAGGATAATAAAATTCCATCACGATCAGAATATATTTTCGCGGAAGCTAATCATGGCATTGCGACCCGGAGTCCGTAGCCATCGGATTCCGTGTCGCACCCAACCAATATCATAAAGCCATCATATAAGCAGACTGGCACAAATTGTAAATCATAGAACGTTAGGACCCATCTTTGTTGCTAATTTGATGGATGCACTATCACTTTCACCTTAATCTGATCACACACTCATTCATTACTTTTAGACCTTGATTTATGTATCATTAGACTCACATATTGAATTGGTTTTCAATGACCTCATATTGCATGTTTTAGAACTTAAAACACTAATTCAAAATTCTATTTCTTCATGCATGTTTTTGAAAAATCAAGTTAAAATATCAAGGTTCTTCGATTGCATACAATCTCATTTTTAGAATTCTTGTAGTATGCATAAAAGATAATGGCCTGGAGTTCATGTTCCCAAAAATCATTTTTGCAAAATCTGCACAAAACTCCACTCAGGCCAGTGTCGCAGGTCGACCTGCCCCTGTACCCGGTCGACCGACCATTGATTCGGTCGACCTACCCCTGTAGCAGGTCGACCGAAGAAACCAGCCGTTGAGCAGAAATTGTTGACTCTCCCAACGGAAAAATTAATGACCGTTTGTACCAGGTCGACCGAAGAAACTAGCCGTTGGACTAATTTTGTCTATAACTGCTCACTTCATTCCTCTCTTCAAACATACGTTTTGGGTGAACTTCTGGAACCATTTTGAAGCCTAAGAAAGAGGAATACGCTAAGAAGGCTAGAGGGCAATTGGAAATCAAAATCCTTGAGATTCAAAGGTATATGCTTCTAAGTTAGATTTGATTTCCATACTTTTGAAATCCATGTGTGATCAAACTTTTGTTAAATCAGTTTGGCATGATTTCTAAGATCTATTTGAGCTGTTTTAGAAACATCAATCACTTTGTCATTATAGGATTGTTCTACTAAACACTCATATCCAAATCACATGTGTTTTAGTATTTAAATCTTCATACAACTTACAGGAATATCTTTTCAAGTTGTTTAAATTACTTCATGTGATTAGTTCATCCCTTCAATCATTAATTTACGATCTTAAATTTTCAAATGCATCAAGCATTCATTTAAGAGCTTCATTTTAAAACTGATTGAAGTATACTTTCATACACCTTGAATACTCACTGTAAGTGTATGATTGAAAATTGATTTTAATCTTTATATCAGCCTAAGTAAGAGGCAAATGTACTGAGCTATAATTGTTTCTCTTCTAAGTGTTCAGACACTTCATTGAGAAAGAAAATTCTAGTGTATAGGTTGTTGTTCATCCTTGAAAAACAACATTGTATGGTTATTGCTGAGCCTAAGAAAAAGCATAGTGTATAGGTTGTTGTTGATCCTTGAAAAACAACATTGTATGGTTATTGCTGAGCCTAAGAAAAAGCATAGTGTATAGGTTGTTGTTGAGCCTTGAAAAACAACATTGTATGGTTATTGCTTAGCATTTAGCAATTACTTTTATCACAAAAAGATTCAAGTGAGCGTAGGGATAACAAAAAAAAGAGAGCATCCCATTTAGCAATTACTTTTATCACAAAAAGATTCAAGTGAGCGTAGGGATAACAAAAAAAAGAAAGTGTTCACAAGCACTACAAAAAAAAAAGAGTACCAAAAAAATACATGTGGTACCAAAAAAAGTGTTCACAAGCACTACAAAAAAAAATAAGTACCAAAAAAAATACAAGTGGTACCAAAAAAAAAGAGAGAAGGATGGTTTCTGTATACAGGAGCTCAATCAAAAATGGTCTCCAGCCAAGAGTTCAGCTCCCCAAGCAGACTTTTAGCTTCAGCTGTCAAGGATTCCAAGGCACGCTTCTTCAGGAACTTGCCATGAGATGCTGGAGTGGGCTGTACCCCTTCTCTCACACCAGGAAGCTTACCTCGAGCAGCTTGCCATTGTTCATCCTCATCAGACTTCCTTTTGAGAACCCGTTCGGCCTCTGTCCTGTCGCGAGCTTCTATTATGGCAGTCCACTTGGCAGCAACTTGTGCCTGCAGATGCTCAAGACGTTTCCTGGCCTCATCGACCTCCCTATCAAGGATGTTAAGGTCATGTGTCAGCCCGATGATGGTTAGCTCTTCTCTATTCCTCTTTCGGACTGCCACCTTCCTGCTTTCTGTAGCCTCATCCAGGTCAGACTTAGCCTTATCAGCAGGATCCAGGAACATCTCCTTGAAGAACTGGTCATCAGCCAAACTCACGGTCTCAAACCACTTGTCACCCAGTGCAATGATCCTATCAACGATCGCCCTGGCACCTGTGACATCCAGACCAGCCTCTTCAGCATCATTGAGAATCTCCTGCACATGCTGGATCATGCCAAATCCGACTTCCAAGTGCCCAGAAAAGAGAGTCTCAATCCAAGAGCTCACAACTCGCACCACCACCTTCTTCGCAAAAAGAAGAGATGGCCCAGCTGAGGATTCGCCCAACTCCGTTGGTCGGCTACTCATGTCATCATCTGTTGAAAGAGTAACAAAAGAACTCTTTCCAGCTGAAGCTGCTCCTGCTCGGGAAGGAATCTCAGCGCGAGGAATCTCCTCAATATTGTCAGAGCTGGTCCCAGGAATCTCTACCTCTGGATCAACCTCTGGCATCTCTTGCTCTGGAAGCAACGGATCCTCCTCTGCCACTTCAAAACCTGCAAAGGAAACACAAAAAGGTATGAGTATGACCCTGTTTGAAAATCATTATCAGAGTTATAACTATAAAATACCTTCTTCGACAACTGGCGGAACACTTTCTTCCTCCATGAACTCATCGAAAGCATCATCAACATTTGCGTCCATCGATGGTTCAAAGTCATCAGAATCCTGTGGCAAGTCAGCTGGCAACAAAAAAAATGTGTTAGCAAGCCAAGTCACAAACAAAAAAAAAAGAGCAAAAGAAGTTCTACCAATTGGAGATTCTGGATTTATTCCAGAGCCCGTCGGTTCTTCTTCAGGTGCCTCGACAGGATCCATCACCACCTCATCGGTTGGGACCTCAGGCATCACCAAGTCTTCCTCTGCTAAAAAAAAAAAAGAAAGCAGAAACAAGAAGCAAATCATAACATGGAAAAATCCCATGAGAAGAAATGGAAAGAGAAAAAGGAAGAATCATACCTTCACCGACGGTCTCTTCTTCTCGGCTTCTCTTCTCTGGAGGCTCGTCAGCATCCACTGGCACATCCTCATTGATAGTAAGAGGAACTTCCAAGTTAGGAGGGTCCTCATGCTGCCCCTTGCTACTATGATGACTCCTCCTCCTCTTACTTCTGCGGGCTCGCTTCTTAGAGGAACCTGCCCCGCCGTCAGAGTCAGGTTTCCCACTTGACTCATCACTGGATGGTCTGCTCTTGCCAGTAGACTCCACGGAAGCTTGCCTCTGTGCCGCCTGCATCCAAGCGCCAAGTTCGGCTTCCTCCTGTTCTAGCTGCTCCAAAGCCTCGTCAGGTATTTCTCGAACAGCTTCAGAACCGATGACGCCCTGGTCACCGAGAAAGCATATCTTGTGCTTCTCTCCAGAAAGGGAGGACCAAACTTCCTCTCGCCGGATGCCATCCGACTTTCCAAGGCCCTTTCCAGATGCCAGCTTCACATCAAGCTCCTTCCTGGAAAGTCCCCGATATGCCGAAAAGCTCTCCGCGAACCACTTCGCAAAGCCGGCAGTCCGAGAAGTCAGCAACACAGGATAAGAAATCATGGCTGTAGTGTCTTCAGCACTATAAAAAGCCCATGCATTTCTCCCATCCTGTAAGCCTCCAAAGCGCTTCACCATGCTTGAAGGCGCTCCAACAACGCCTTGAGAAAAGCCAAGCTGCAAAGCAAAGCGAGAGGGTACATACGGCTGGATGTCGACGAAAAGATGTCTGCGGTACACCATCGTGCCGACACGTATGCTGAAAAGCCACTCTCTCTCTGCATTTGTCAAGGAATAATGCCTTCCCGACCCCGCCCTGGTAGAGTCTCGGGAGGCACCAAAATCAAAAGCCTTCTTCCGCAACTCCGGAGAAAGCTTTACTGAAGATTGCCCCATCTCGACGTCCCTGAACCGTCGGATCCTCATGCGGGCAAACAAAAGTGATTCGGACACGGCTTTGCCCTTAGCCAGTCGAATCATCAGAGGATCATCATCCTGTGCAGCACCCAGCCGATGGAAGCCAGGACAGTGGTATACATACCACGAATAAAAGATATGGGCTGAAAATACCCTATTCATGGGAAGCCCAAGCCGAACCAGAAAAGCAGCAGCCTGCAGTTCGGTACACAGGTAGGAGTAAAGAGCAGGCACCAAAGCAAGCTGCTCTCCAAACGCCATCTGACAAGCCGGGAAAATACAATGCGGCCTGATGTGCGTTCCATCTCCTCCAGCAAATACAGCCTCACCAAGCCAATAAGTGAGGTAAACAGCGAGATCTCTCCGCAGTGCAATGTCAGGACATATGGCGTTTGTGCTTGCACAGAAATCTCTCAACTCTTCTTGCATGGCCAAGATCTTCTTTGAACTTGGATCCTGAGCTCCAGCTTCCGGGGTCATGCTATCAGAAGGCTCCCTACTATCAAAGAAGTTGGGAAATGAAGAGCAAAAACTCTTCCAACTGCTGGATCTAACTTTCGAACCCCCCTTCTCCTTCAAAAAATCATAGAAGGCGACGAGCTGAAAGTATAAAAGCCTGAACTCCTCAGACTGCCCCTCGAGGACGTTGTCAATCGGCATAAACTCCTCATAGAGTTTGCCGAGGATGGGCAATCCGGTAATAGCGCTCAGCTCCTTCAAAGAAAAACCAATCTCACCATTCGTCACAACGAAGGTATTGGTTTGAGGGAGGAACGACTCCAGCATAGCCATGAAGGCCTCGTCGGAAAAGATCACGGTCTCCCTAAAGGCGCGGACCGCATCAAAAATCCCGGCTTCCTTCAAAACGGCGCCACCAATCAGCAGGACGCGATCAGTCCACGACTTCCACTCGGAGTCAGCATTGAAGCGGCCACGAAGTCGGAAAGGCTTGATCCAATTGCTGCCGTCACCACTGAAAATACCAAGGCCCACCGGTCTCAAATCGACCGACGGATAATCAGAACCCTGGTAGCCGCTTGATGGCATCAACAAGTCTATGTCAACAGGCGACCTCTCCGTATATCCAGGAGAACCACCAACAAAAACCCCGGTCTTGATTACATTTGTCCTTCTCACCCAACTTGGAGGATCTTCCCTCTTAGGGTACGTGGGGGCAAGGCTCAGAATCGAGACGGTGCGATCAAACATCGACCGGGTAGTAACAGTCTTCTTCTCACCATCTGCTGTGAAGGAAAACTGAAAAGATCTCCTCTGGTATGTCATGTCATCAGGGACTGCATCACCAAAGAAGAAGGTAGGCTTAGGCAAAACGCTCTGATCTTCCATCAGCCATGGACGACTGCTTACCATGATCTTATAGAATTCCTCTCCCTTGAGAGTGATCAGTCGCTGCCTCATCTCATCTCTGTTGAGGGAGTCGCACTCTTCCAGATTTCTCTCAACATACTGGACCTTCTCAAAAGCCTGCTGAACGGCCGGATTAGAGGATCTAGAAGATCGACGAGGTACGCTTGTAGCAGGCTCTTTACCCTTGTTCGCTCTGGAGGAACCACCTGAAAAGGATGGAAAAGAAAAAGATCAAACATCAAAATGACAGAATCTCGCTAAAAAAAATCTGGCGAAATTTTGACATGATGACGGGGCAATTCCGAAGAAAAGGAACTATCCCGAAAGAAATAGAAAGCTTGAAGATGGGCTCAACATCGCTGCGAGCTCCGAAACTCCAAACTTTCGAAACCTAAATGTCTCCGCAGAATCAGGAAGGGCTCAACATCACTGCGAGCTCCAAGTTCCCAAATTTGCAAACACTTTCAGGTATGCAATCACATCATGCTACAAATTTAATTTACAAATTAAAGGCATGCATGAACATCTAGATTTGCGAAAAAAATGCATTATCATGATGAGCAAAAAAAAAGAAAAGAAACTTTCTCTAAAAAAAAGAGGGGAAAGAAAACAAAAAAAAAAAAAACATATTGTAAAGGTTATTGCTTAGCCTATTGCAAAAGCAAAATAGTGGAAATCCGGTGGGGTGTTGGATCACAAGCCGGTAGTGGATGTAGGCATTGAGGCCGAACCACTATAAACCTTGTGTTATGGTGATAACATTGTGGTGATTGTGTATGTTTAAGCTTCCGCATTTTGTTTGGTTAATCATCACTTGTGACTAGTTATTTGAAAGAAATTAAAATTGGTCATAGTTGGTCACTAATTGTAACTTACCCTATTCACCCCCCCTCTAGGGTAGGTTCCGTGTATTTTCAATTGGTATCAGAGCAGGTTACTCCCTAAAGGTTTAACAACCCGGAGTAGATCTACTTTGTTTTACTAGTGCCAATGTCTAATCCAGAAGGTAGTGCTATAAACAAACCTCCATTGTTTGATGGTACAAACTATGCCTTTTGGAAAGCTCGAATGACCGTCTTCATCAAATCTCTTAACGGAGATGTGTGGGATTCTGTAGAGGATGGATGGACTCCTCCTACAGTCACAGATTCAGATGGCACTGTCCAGCCTCTTGCCAAGGCAAAATGGACAGCTGAACATAAGGCACTGAGAGACCACAATGCAAAGGCATTGAATGCCATAACTTGTGCTATGAATGCTGAAGAGTACAAAAAGATTATGACATGTACTACAGCTAAACAAGCTTGGGATCTTTTGAAAATAAATTATGAATGAACAACCATTGTCAAAAGAGCCAAGCTTCAAATGTTGACTTCTCAGTTCGAATCTTTAAGAATGAGGGAAGATGAAATGTTCGATGAATTTCGAACTAAGCTAATGATAATTGTGAATGAGATGTGGTCTCTTGGTGAACAAATTCCTGAAGGAAAAATTTGTAGCAAAATCCTTAGATCCCTTCCTGATAGATTTCACCCCAAAGTGACCTCTATAGAAGAATACAATGACCCAGAAAATATGAAAGTTGAAGAATTATCTGGTAATATTAGAACTTTTGAGTTAAAATTAAATAATGCTTCTAATAAATCCAAAGATAAGAAATCAATTGCTTTAAAAACCTCTCAATCAACTCAATCTAAAGGAGAGTCAGATAATGATGAAGAAAGTGATAATGAAGATATTGCTCTTCTCACTAAGAAATTTATAAAACATTTTAACAAAAAGAACTTAAATTCTAAATTCTTTAATAAAAATAAAAACAAAAACATTTCTTCATCTAAGAGTCAAGAAAGAAAAGTCATATGCTATAACTGTCAAAAACTTGGACATATATCTTCTGAGTGTCCAATGGAAAGGAAGAAAAAGACACTTATGGCAACATGGGATGACTCAACTGAATCAGAGTCAGAATCAGATGAATCACATCGAGATGAAACCGAAAATTTCACTATTTTAATGGCTCGAAGTTTATGTGATCCATCAGTTGAGAAATCTGAGGATGAATATAAAAATCCAGATATTGAAGAATTTGAAGAAGAACCAGAATCTGAATATGATGGCTCAGATAATGAAGAAAATGATGAAAATCTTCAAGAATCATATAATAGACTCTATGATGAGAGCTGCAAGTTAATTAATATCATAAGAAAACAAGAAGCAAAGAATAAAGTTTTAAAAGACAATGTTAAAACCATAACAAGTGAAATTAATATCTTAACCAATGATTTTAACGAAACCAACTCTAAATTACAAATTGCCAATGAACACATAAGAAATCATAAGAAAGAAGCTGATACTCTAAACCAGGTAATCACTAATTTAAAAAAGGAAGTCACCCATCTAATATGGTATAAAGAAAAATATGAGTATTCTTTTACGAATGGAGAAGAAAAATTTGAAAAATTATTTAAAATGGGTAAATCACAAGGAGATAGGATGGGTCTTGGATTCAATAAGTATATTACACATGACCCAAATCTCACCAACACATTTGTGAAAGGTAAGTCCTCATGCACACACTCTCCGTTGCCCAAAACAAAATGTCATTATTGTGGTAATGAAGGGCATTTCAAATTTGAGTGCAAATTTAGAAAAAGTCATTTGTCTAAACCCATCTATAAATCTAAAAATGGAAAATCTAATTCTATGAAGGTTAAGAAAGACTTTAGAAAGTTTCAACAAATTAAAACATCTCAACAAGAGTCTCCTAAGATAGATTTTAAAGAAACTAAACAAGTAAAAAATGATCAAAATAAATCTATCAAGAAGAAACCTCTCTCTTTACCTCCTCTGACCTTGGAAATGAAAGAACTTTTGAAAAAGGTTGAAAGATTAAAATTAAAATTCAAAAGACAAAAAGTGAGAGGAAAAACTAAAAGAAATGAGAAAAATAAAAAGAGACCTCTACCATCAAAGACTACACATCAATCTAATTATGAAATTATCAAACCTCAAAGATTTGATCAATATCTATCTCCTCTGGTTGGTGGAATCTCTTACAAAGACTCTAAAGTTCAAGACCTTAGATGGATACCTAAGGTTAGAACTTTAGACAAATACTAAGTTCTTATTATTAGATTAGACCATCCTTCTCTCATAAGTTATATGTATTGTTGGTCTTATGTCTAAATTCTCTTATTTTTCTCAATATTGTCTTTCTGTTCTAATATCATCTGTTTTAGTTTTACTTGTTGAAAATGCATTTTGATTTTAAAAAGGTAGCATGAATTTGTATTGTGATATCACCGGTGCTATCAAATTTTCCATAAATTCTGTCCAACACTCTAGAACTAAGCACATTGAAATTAGATATCATCTTCTTAATCATGTGCAGAAGGGTAATATTGTACTAATATTTACAAGCACTCATGATCAATTGGCAGATATGCATGATAAGAAGAGAGATCAAAATGATGCATTCCATGAATGTTTATTGAATATTTTTCTCAATGTCTTACAAAAACTTGAGACTTTTAGCCTCATCATTCAAATGCTTCTGCTTTTCATAGATCGTCATACAATCCCTGTCTAAAGGGTTAGGCATCCGAATTGAAGAGGTAAGCAAGGACTTTAAATCCTTATTCTCTTGCTTCAACTCTACTATTTTTCTTTTAGACTCGAGAAGAAGCTGTTGCAGTTCATTGATCTCCTCAATAAACTTTTCTGTCGTGCGAGTTCTGGATCGCAACCGATCCGAAAATGAGACAATGAATGAAGAATAATGAGTTCCGAGACTCACAAGCTCATAAATGGCATCTTCATCTGTTTTATTAGCCAAAGCTCTCTCCTGTCGCCTTGGTATCATGGAACCTAAGACAGATGCAGAAAAAGTTTGGGATTGAGGTAAAGGATTCCTCATCTCCTGATCAGAAGGAATATTAAAAGGGAATTGGTGAGCCATTGTAACCTTGAAGAATAAGATTGCAGAAGACAAGAAGAAGTGTTGTTTCAAAACTGATAGAACTAAGGCTGCTCTTATAGAGTTGGATTTCAACCAAGACAAAGCTCTAATTATTCAAATCTTGCTTTTCATAATTGAAAATCCGCTGAATGCAGATTTTCAAAAGCTACTCAGCTAAGCCTTTGAAATTAAATGCGAGCTGTCCCTATTTTTTTCTCGTTTGTCAACAACATCCAGTGAATGTGTCAATAATCTTCTGTATCCAGCCGATAATTGCAGAATTTGTCGGATATGGTACATCTTTTTGCGGGCCTGGCTTGAGCGGGCTTGGACTTTCGTGATACCTCTTCACAAATCAATTAATTTGATTTTCAAATTTGTTTGAATGAATTCATAGTTCCTTCTCTGAGGTGTCTTGGACTTACAAGTTTTCAATCTCTTGAATGGTTTAATTTTGTAAAATCTCTTTTCCTAGTTAGATTGATCTTGTAAGTTAGCTGGGTTAAGGGAATTATTTGTTCAGAGAGTTTTTCTTGAGTTGGCAGAGTCTTCCTTGAATCTGATCAGACTTACTGTTTTTCCCTATTTATGCGGTCGACATCATGGTTTGCCCGGTCGACCGAAAGCACGTGAACAGCAACTTAAATAAGTTGCGCTAGTCTGTTCTGTTTCACTCAGAATCGTCTTCCTTAAGCAGGTCGACCTCCTGAAGTTCCTCTTCTCCAAACTCTTCTCATTTCCAATCTGCCTCTTTCATTTTTTCCTTGGAAAGATCATCATTCTCTCAAAGATCTCTCATCGTGATTGGATTGTCTTCTTCAAACCGAGGGTGTTCATCTGTGTCGACAGGCAGCTGTGTCTCTCTTCTTCTCTGAATTTCGACTATCTGTCAGCATGAAGAAGCATTAGTTCTTAGTGTGGACTGCGTCTATCTCATTCCAAAATTTATGAGATTCAATATGCTCTGGCCGTCCAAGACTGTAGACATAATCTTCTTCAACCATCTGCGTCCGTGTGCCGAGTTTGCTTCCCAGATCTCGTTTATGGTCATTGTGGGAATCTGATCAAAGGGTGGATCTGTTATTGGAACTAATAGTGTCTGCATACTTTTAGGACCAATTGTAGTCATTTGTTCATAGTTTTAGGCAGCCATAGTTTGTGTAAGGATTCTGTCGCAGAACATGCATTCCTAGAGTTTGTCAAAATGCCTGAACCACTGTTTCATCCCTTTTAGCTGCTGTCTTTGCTGAATTTGAGTGGGAACTTTGTACACCTGACTCTTTTCAATCTAAGCATCATCTCTAGCCATTTTCAAGTGACTGATCATCCCTTCAAAAAAAAATCATCTGTTTTCTGCCATGGCTCGCACTAAGCAAACCTTCAGGCAGCCTATCAAGAAGTCAAAAACAGGCCAAGCTTCTTCTTCACATAGATCTCCTCCATCCTCTCCCGAAGCTTCCCCTCCTCGTGAAGTCAGATTCAAACCCATCCCTTCTCCATCTTCGGTTGTCAAATCCTTCCGAAACAAAGGGATCATTGTGGAAAAGAAATGTGTTATAGAAGATCTAGTGGATTATGGTGTCCCTGCTATCTTGGAAGACATTGGTTGGACCAATATTCTAAATTGGAGTGGAAATGCCTTTCCATCCTTGGTTCATGGCCTATATGAGTCTATCTGTGCCTCCACCAACAATTCGTTCACTATCATATTTGAGCATGGAGAAGAGGTGGTTACTACAGAAAAGATTTCATCTATCTTGCGGGTTCCTAGGTCAAATAGACCAAAGATAATATCTGAAGTTTTACCTCTTGATGAAAAAGATGGAGTGACTCATGCTCTTTGTGGAAGAGCAGAAGTTTGGACAGCCAAAAATTGTCTTCAAGCTTCTCTCATGGTTCCTTCTCTTCGAATCATTCATATCATTTTCACTCATTCCATCTATCCAAGGAAAGGGAATAGGACTGAAGTAACTCCATACATGGCGAATCTATTGTTCAAAGTTATATCTGGAGATCGGGTTTGCTTACCTTCAGTTATTATGCACCATATTCTTCGAGTTATTACTGGATCACAGCCGTGTGCAGCTCCTTTTGGATTTCTCATTACCCAGCTTGTTAGATCATATGGAGTGGTGCCTCCAGCTTCAGAGAGACCAGTGACATCCACTATTTTCAACAAATCTAACATTCTCTTGATGAAGTTGCCTCCTCCCCAGCAAAGAAATCCTATTGTTGAAGGAGATGATGAGTTAGAGGTTGCAGAGATAGAGCCTGTAGATCCTGTAGCAGGTCAGCCTCCCCAACCAGAGCCACCTCAGCAATGTAGTCTGGAAGACCGTATGACATCGTTAGAGCATATTGTTTCTTCCATTCGTACAGACTATCAGGGGTTTAGGCAAGAGGTATCAGGGATGATGAAGAAGACCTTGAAGTACCTCTCAAACATCTCCAGCAGTTGCAGGCGTCATGATGATGCAGTGCCCCCATCTCCTACAGATTCATCTTAGATCTTAGGAAGTTTTTCTGCTTTTTGTAGGGGGTAGTGATTTGTCGTTCTTAACTCTTTTATATGTTTTTAACTGCTATTATTGACTTGATTACTGACCCATCATTTTGATTTTTGTATTGGTCAAGTAATTAGTAGAATATGTACTAATCTTTTATGGAATATCAATGAATTTACATATTCAAATTATTCATCTTCTTGTTATATTGATGAATGTTTATGATGCTTTGAATTATATTTTCTTTCAATTAATACCTTCTGTCTTAGCATCCTTCACTCAGCATAGACAACCTCAATACAAAAGAACCTGTTCTGCATTCTATTTTCAATTCAATTTGGTAACAGGTGCTACTAATAGGTATTTGTTTTCTAATGTATAAAGGTTCCTTTGCAATTCAATGACAAAGGGGGAGAGAACTCGAAAGAGCAAGAGAAGATCAAACTAAGGGGGAGATCAAGACATACTTTAATGCGACTTGAAAGTAAGAGAGCCTAAAGGAATAAGCTTAGAGCAAAGGGAGAGCTCTAACGAAGGGGGAAAGATTGTTTCAAGAACAATTCAAGTTCAGAAGAGCTTAAGTCTTAGAAGTGTTGTGATCATCTTAGTTGCCATCAAATTGCAAAGGGGGAGATTGTTAGGACCCATCTTTGTTGCTAATTTGATGGATGCACTATCACTTTCACCTTAATCTGATCACACACTCATTCATTACTTTTAGACCTTGATTTATGTATCATTAGACTCACATATTGAATTGGTTTTCAATGACCTCATATTGCATGTTTTAGAACTTAAAACACTAATTCAAAATTCTATTTCTTCATGCATGTTTTTGAAAAATCAAGTTAAAATATCAAGGTTCTTCGATTGCATACAATCTCATTTTTAGAATTCTTGTACTATGCATAAAAGATAATGGCCTGGAGTTCATGTTTCCAAAAATCATTTTTGCAAAATCTGCACAAAACTCCACTCAGGCCAGTGTCGCAGGTCGACCAGCCCCTGTACCCGGTCGACCGACCATTGATTCGGTCGACCTACCCCTGTAGCAGGTCGACCGAAGAAACTAGCCGTTGAGCAGAAATTGTTGACTCTCCCAACGGAAAAATTAATGACTGTTTGTACCAGGTCGACCGAAGAAACTAGCCGTTGGACTAATTTTGTCTATAAATGCTCACTTCATTCCTCTCTTCAAACATACGTTTTGGGTGAACTTCTGGAACCATTTTGAAGCCTAAGAAAGAGGAATACGCTAAGAAGGCTAGAGGGCAATTGGAAATCAAAATCCTTGAGATTCAAAGGTATATGCTTCTAAGTTAGATTTGATTTCCATACTTTTGAAATCCATGTGTGATCAAACTT
Organism: Litsea cubeba; assembly: GCA_012931725.1. Classification (NCBI taxonomy): domain Eukaryota; kingdom Viridiplantae; phylum Streptophyta; class Magnoliopsida; order Laurales; family Lauraceae; genus Litsea; species Litsea cubeba. Next base: position 105,152,775 of record CM022944.1, on the reverse strand, counting down.
TTGTTAAATCAGTTTGGCATGATTTCTAAGATCTATTTGAGCTGTTTTAGAAACATCAATCACTTTGTCATTATAGGATTGTTCTACTAAACACTCATATCCAAATCACATGTGTTTTAGTATTTAAATCTTCATACAACTTACAGGAATATCTTTTCAAGTTGTTTAAATTACTTCATGTGATTAGTTCATCCCTTCAATCATTAATTTACGATCTTAAATTTTCAAATGCATCAAGCATTCATTTAAGAGCTTCATTTTAAAACTGATTGAAGTATACTTTCATACACCTTGAACACTCACTGTAAGTGTATGATTGAAAATTAATTTTAATCTTTATATCAGCCTAAGTAAGAGGCAAATGTACTGAGCTATAATTGTTTCTCTTCTAAGTGTTCAGACACTTCATTGAGAAAGAAAATTCTAGTGTATAGGTTGTTGTTCATCCTTGAAAAACAACATTGTATGGTTATTGCTGAGCCTAAGAAAAAGCATAGTGTATAGGTTGTTGTTGATCCTTGAAAAATAACATTGTATGGTTATTGCTGAGCCTAAGAAAAAGCATAGTGTATAGGTTGTTGTTGAGCCTTGGAAAACAACATTGTATGGTTATTGCTTAGCCTTGGAAAGCATATTGTAAAGGTTATTGCTTAGCCTATTGCAAAAGCAAAATAGTGGAAATCCGGTGGGGTGTTGGATCACAAGCCGGTAGTGGATGTAGGCATTGAGGCCGAACCACTATAAACCTTGTGTTATGGTGATAACATTGTGGTGATTGTGTATGTTTAAGCTTCCGCATTTTGTTTGGTTAATCATCACTTGTGACTAGTTATTTGAAAGAAATTAAAATTGGTCATAGTTGGTCACTAATTGTAACTTACCCTATTCACCCCCCCTCTAGGGTAGGTTCCGTGTATTTTCATAGAACACTGAGCTGGTAGTAACCGGACTATTTATTTCCCACATATTCAAATTACAATTAACAAGTGTCTTAATTACAACCCCAAGAAAAGGGCTAACAAAGCCATACAAAAATATCCAACTAAACAGAAATACTACCCCCAATATCTAGATACAAACTCCGGTGCCAGACTTGACATCTAGATGATATCAATGGGCAGCCTCTCACGTTAGACCGGCGGCTCCACCGCCTCCTCCGATCAAACACCTAAAAACAGAAAGAGAGGAAACTAGCACCAAACAAATAGGGTCAGACACGACGGTCTGGCAAGCAAATAAACAAGTAATATGTAGAATAGGCATTTATAAATCCTTATGGAATCATTGTAAATCCATTTAAAGAGTCTAAACAATAAAAGCAATAAATCATGCTAAAACGATCGAAAGACCGAACATAAATATCAAAGCAAATAAATGAACAGTCTCTGAAGTATAAATATCTCGAAAAGATAACAGCCTACATAAAACATTTAATAATTGGAAATACATTTAAAATTCTGAATAATAGAGATAATACGATAAAAGATCGATTTCATAAACATTAACAAATTCGAAGAATATAATGAATATAAACAAACAAGAATCATAAAACAAATTAATAAACAGATAAAACATTGGCAACCACACATAGCTATATTCTCCTATTACCGAAGTAACAAGAGCAGACAGAACCGTAGCCACTACACGTGGGACCGGAAACAGAATCAGACCGTAGCCACTACACGTGGGACCGGCAGATAAAAACCGTTGCCATGGTCGGTACAGACAGAATCCAAACTGCAGCTGGCGGACAAATTAAAGATCCTAAGCCGGGTGATCAGCCCGACAAGGTGACCTAAGCCTAGTGGTGCCTTTAGTTTTCAAAACTCGAACCGATACAAATCAAACCATAATAATCCCTTTGGCTCATGGGCTCACACTACAAAGCTCTGGCCCCGTCTTGCCTCGAGGTTTTATTCTTGAAATAATAGTCTCTTTGGCTCATGGGCTCGCACTACAAAGCTCTGGCCCCATTTTTCCTCGATGTTTTATTTTCAAAATACAATCTTATCGATGAAATCCCGAATGTGACGAACCACTCCAATCTCCTTCCAAATCGATTCGGAGGAAACATACGAATTTCCAGGGTAAACCACTCAAATACACATCAAGTAGTTTGTATAAAATCATACGATCAATCCTTTCGAACATGGAAAACCACATGATTTTATAACAAATCACCGATGCTATTCAAATTAGTTTACCGAAGAATACAAATACATTCTCTGACTTGAAATGGAATGGAATTGTGTAGAATGACTTAATGACTTACCAATGAACCATCTCAATACACATTTAACCTTTAAACATTGATTAATAAGAGAATATGTTTGATGCCAATGAAAATCCACAACATTGAAATGATAAAGTGCGCATTGAGAATCCAACGATTCCCGGGTAATTTCACATATGCTCATTCTCTCATTGTTCTCATTCCCATTTCACCATTTTCTAAGTATCAAAATTTACCCAAAACATTCATGGGCTCTTAGACATAAAAAGAGAGATTAATGGCCTCAAAGTAAAGAGGAAAGAGGAATGAAATGGACCTTAAACAGGCCTAAAGGAATGAATGAAAGAACCTGAAAACAGGCCCACAAAACAGGGCCCAGAACTGGCCTAGGTCCGCTCGAGCGGACCCCATCCAGAACCTGGGCCGCTCGAGCGGCCCACTAGGTCGCTCGAGCGGACCCAGTTCTGATGGGTCCGTTCATGTGCACCACTTGCATTTTCTTGCCATTTTCTATGATTTTTCATCCTCCTTTCCTCCTACAACAATTTCCATACCATTTGGGTCTCCCATTGCCATAACAAAACTCCATTAAATCATATAAACACTAATCGTTTCAATTAATCCCAATCATTCATATAAAGACAAGCTTCACTTCATTCACAAGATACTAAGTTTTAAAGAACAAGAATTGAATCAAAGTGATGAAATAGAGAATGAAGATTTCAATTCTAACAAAACCATATCTCAAATGAAGTAACATAAACCATAGCTCAAATCATTAAATTAAAAGATCAAATCAATAAATCATAAGAAGAGTAAAACATAGAATGAGTATAGTAAGAAATCATTCGTATTTGACATAATCATCAAATTAGCTGAATACTTATTTGCCTCAAGTCTAAATGAGAGAAATAATACTCCTCAAACAAAGCTCTAGGGTCTCAAGCTCCCAATCTACAAAAACCCCAAAATTTTCCAAAGAGAACCCTAAAAATCAATATTTGCAAATCTCCAAGGAAAGCTCTTGTATATGGGATGAAAACACTCCCAATGAAGAGGAAAACAAGGATCTCAAGTTTGGAAAGCTATTGCTAACCTTGAAAAGCTCAAACGAAGAAGAGAAGCTTGAATGAGAGCCTTGCCCTAGCTCAAAACCTTTGAAAAAGACATCCTTGAAAAGCTTGGAAGGTGGGGAAGAAGACTTGAAGATCAAATCTCCATTTAGCATCCAAGAAGAACACATACATGAGGAGAGAGAGTGGCTGGAAATGAAGAAGAATGATTCCAGCCCTTGCTGGAATCGTTGCAGGAAAAATGAATGGGGAAGAAACCCATTTGCCCTTTAAAGAGTTGAATGGGATGGGTCCCATGGGCCCCAATCTTACAAAGGCTGAAACTACTATTTGTGGGTCCCGGATGAAAACGACGAAGAAGATAAAAATGATCAGCGAAATTTCTACTTTCCAAAAAGTATATTTTCCCCAAATTCTGAAATTTTCAAAATTTATGGGCAGATTTAGTGAAAATGTCATTTTTGCCCATTTTCCTCGAAAAACGCGATTTCAGAGCATCAAATCAAAATGGTCAAAACATGAAAGTTGTTAAACTCAATAAAATGAGTCGAAAGGAGCAAAATTTGTAATTTTTCCAACATAAGAATAATTTCTCACAAAAATATATTTTACAAAGACCGGGTCAAACTAAAGTCAACGGTCTTTAAAATCTCCAAGGCTATGAAAAATCTAGTCAAACTCAAAGACAAAGTCAAACCAACTCAAATCTCGCTTAAAAGTTAAACCATGATTAAAACAATACTAAACAGAGGAATTGGGGGTCGGGGTCTCACAAACATATCCCCAACGGAGTACGTATGGAGAATGAGTCAATGGTGTCCAAATTAGGCGGGCCCATGGTGTATGGAAGTTGTTGGGTGTCACACCCCGAAACCGGGCCCTGCAGTGATCCGACCTCGGGCTGCAAAATTTTGGAATAAATTTGAAACTTTTGTTATATTTCCCAAGATCCGCGTGAATGAGGATAATAAAATTCCATCACGATCAGAGTATATTTTCGCGGAAGCTAATCATGGTGTTACGACCCGGAGTCCGTGGCCATCGGATTCTGTGTCGCACTCGACCAATATCATAAAGCCATCACAAGTAGACTGGTACTGATCATAAATCACAAAATACTAAGCTGGTAGTAACAAGACTATTTATTTCCCACATATTCGAGTTATAATTAACAAATGTTTTAATTACAAACCCAATGACCAAGGCTAACAAAGCCATACAAATAACCCACTAAATAACATACTACCCCAAGTGATATTACGAGCTCCGGTGCCAAACTTGACATCTAGATGATATCAATGGGCAGCTTCTCGCGTCAGACCGGCGGTTCCACCGCCTCCTCCGATCAAACACCTAAAAATAGAAAGAGAGGAAATTGGCACCAAACAAACAGGGTCAGACACGACGGTCTGGCAAGTAAATAAACAAGTAATATGTAACATGGGCATTTATAAAACCTTATGGAATCATTATAAATCCATTTAAAGAATCGAAACAATAATAGCAATAAATCATGATAAAACGATCGAAAGACAGAACATAAATATCAAGGCAAATAGAGGAACAGTCTCTGGAGCATAAATATCTCGAAAAGATAACAGCCTACGCAAAACACTTAATAATTGGAAATACATTTAAAATCCTGAATAATAGAGACAATACGATAAAAGATCGATTTCATAAACATTAACAAGTTCAAAGAACATAATGAGTATAAACAATAAGAATCATAAAACAAATTAATAAACAGATAAAACATTGGCAACCACACATAGCTATATTCTCCTATTACCGAAGTAACAAGAGCAGACAGAACCGTAGCCACTACACGTGGGACCGGAAACAGAATCAGAACCGTAGCCACTACACATGGGACCGGCAGATAAAAACCGTTGCCATGGTCGGTACAGACAGAATCCAAACTGCAGCTGGTAGACAAATTAAAGATCCCAAGCCGGGTGATCAGCCCGACAAGGTGACCTAAGCCTAGTGGTGCCTTTAGTTTTTAAAACCTGAACCAATACAAATCAAAATACTAATCCCTTTGGCTCATGGGCTCACACCACAGGGCTCTGGCCCTATCTCGCCTCGAGGTTTTATTTTTGAAATCATAGTCTCTTTGGCTCATGGGCTCGCACTACAAAGCTCTGGCCCCATTTTGCCTCGAGGTTTTATTTTAAAAAAAAAACTAATCTTATCGATGAAATCCCGAATGTGGCGAACCACTCCAATCTCTTTTCAAATCGATTCAGAAAAAACATACGAATTTTCATGGTAAACCGCTCAAATACACATCAAAGTGATTTGTATAAAATCATACGATCAATCCTTTCGAACATGGAAAACCACATGATTTTATAACAAATCACCGATGCTATTCAAATTAGTTCACCGAAGAATACAAATACATATACCTTCTCTGACTTGAAATGGAATGGATAGTGGAGAATAAATTAATGACTTACCAAGGAACCATCTCAATACACATTTAACCTTTAAACCTTGATTAATAGAGAGTATGTTTGATGCCAATGAAAATCCACAACATTTAAATGATAAAGTGCGTATTGAGACTTGAAAGATTCCCGGGTAACTTCACATACGCTCATTCTCTCATTGATCCCATTCCCATTTCACAAGTTCCAAGTATCACAAATAATCCCAAACTTTCATGGGCTTCCAAACATCATTAGAGGCTAAATGGGCCTCGAACAAATGGAGGGAGATGGGATGGAAAAAGGCCCTGAAATAAGTGGGAAACGACCCAAGTAAATGGGCTGAAAACAGCCCACGAAACAAGCCTAAAAAGGGCCCTGGACTGGGCCCAGGTCCGCTCGAGCGGCCCAGGGCTCGCTCGAGCAGACCCCTCCCAGAACCTAGTCCGCTCGAGCGGACCATGGGCTCGCTCGAGCGGCCCAACTTCTAGTTGGGCTCGGCTCAGTGCAGAATTCTGCATTTCTCATGGATGGTGATGGGTTCTTTTTCCTTCCTTCTTCCTCTATCAATTCCAACTCCTTTCACACATTTTCAACATTTCTTAGCCTCAAAATATCTTCATCCAACCATTCTATTCACAACAAAGATTGATATGAACATGACATTTTTATCCAACAAAGGCACTAACATTGAGATATATAAAAATTGATTCAAGGAGGCATATTGCTAAATGAATATCAAATGGTTGGAAACAATAACTTGGAGGTTAATAAACATAAAACATTGCTCAGATACACCAAGATTAAATCCATGTATTGAAAAGGGAAAACAACATCAAATGAAGATTAAAAATCATTCACATTGAACAAATCACATATTGACTGAAATATTAACTTGCCTTGGGTCAAGAGGAGATGCAAAACACTCTATGGTGGTCCTCTTATAGCCCCAAGCTCCAAAATCACAAAACCCCCAAAATAGCTAAAGAAGAAACCCTAGAAAATCAATCCATTACAAATCTCAAGGAAAGTCTTTGCATATATGAGAAAAATACTCCAAAGGGTTTGAGAAACTAAGATCTCATGAAAGGAAAACCATTGCTAACCTTTGGTAGCTCAAACAAAGAAGAAAAGCTTGAAAGGAAGCCTTGCCCTAGCTCAAATCCTTTGAAAAAGGGTTCATTGGAAAGCTAAGAGGGAGGAGAAGAAGATGGGAACATCACTCCCTCACTTAGCACTCAAGATTAGGGTTTTCAAAGAGGGGAGAGAAAGTGCTGGGAGGAGGGTTCTCTCTTGAGCCTAGGGTTTGCAAGAAGAACAAATGGGGAAGAAGAAGAGCCCAAGGCTTTATAAAGGATAAGTGGGCTGGGCCCCATGGGCCCCAATCTTACCAAGGCTGAAACTAACATTTGTGGGTCCCGAATGAGATCGACGAAGAAGACAAAATCGATCATCGAAATATTTACTTTCCAAAAAATATATTTTCCCCTAATTTCTGAAATTTTCGAAATTCATTTAGTGTGAAAAGTCAATTTTTGCCCTTTTTCTCGAAAAATGCATTTTCTGATCATCAAATCATAATGGTTAAAACATGAAAGTTGTTAAACTTCATAAAATGAGTCAAAATACACCAAATTCAGAATTTTTAGAAATCAAAAGTAAATTGTCATAAAAATACATATCATATGGACCGGGTCAAACCAAGGTCAACGGTCCTCAAATCTCCAAGGCTATGAAAAAATCTAGTCAAACTCAAAAACAAAGTCAAACCAACTCAAATCTCACTTAACAAGTTAAACCATGATTAAAATAATACTAAACAGAGAAATTGGGGGTCGGGGTCTTACATTGGGCACCAATTGTTAGGGTTTTCATTAGTTTGCAACTTGATTGGATGCATTAATTTTATTTAGCTTGAACTCTTATGCACTCATACTTTTTCAAATATAAGAATCTTCATGCATTATTAATTTTTAATCTTAGCATCAAAAGATTTTGTAAAGGCATGCTCAAACATGTTTTGAATTGCATTTTAAAAACTCATTTCTTCAAACATGATAGCCTCTAGTCAAGCCTAGTTCTTCAAGACCAAGTTTCCCTTTAAAAACATTTTTACAAGTCTTTAAAATCAAGGAAACTGTTGAGTTTTGTTAAATGTTAGCCTCTAGTCAAGCCTAGTTCTTCAAGACCAAGTTTCCATTTAAAAACATTTTTACAAGTCTTCAAAATCAGGGAAACCGTTGAGTTCGGTTAACCGAACCCCAAATGTCGGTTAACCGACAATAGATCCGTTGGAGACTTTTTTCTTATAAAAAGGACCCTTCCTTGGGATTTGTGACCAACGCTTTTGAGACTTTTTTCTTATAAAAAGAACCCTTTTTTGGGATTTGTGCCCAACATTTTTGAGACTTTTGAGGGCCAAGGAAGGTGGGACATCCATGCTAGGCTAGAGGGAAGCTAGGAGGGCAAATCAATCATTTCAAACCTTTGTTTCTTCAATGGGTTTGCTCCTCTTAACTTATTTTATTCATGCTTATCTTTAAATCTTTGATTTCTTCAAATGGCATGATTAAAGTGTTCAAAGTGTTCAAATGTTGATTGTTTAAACATGATTTGATTTTAAATATGTTTATCATTTGAATAGTATTTCACATGTTAGTCATTTAATGTTTCTTTAAAACAAACTTGCTAGTTTTATGTTAGACTTTCCAAAACAAGTTTGTCATTTCCAAAAACATGTGTGAATCAATTAGTTACTCTATCTCACATTTGCATAATTTATGAGCATTGAATTTCAAAAGAGATAGAAGAAGTTTTTAAGGCATGTGTATCTTTTATAGATCTTTGCACTCATCATGCATATGTCTTAGATAGGATTTCACTTTCATTATTAGCTTATGTTGAGAGGCATTAATATGTATTCACTTGCATCTCATCTTATGCTTGTTTAGGCATAGTTTATTGAGATAAAAATTATGTTGTAAAGGTTAATGCTTAGCCTATTGAAAAGCATATGAGATTGTAAAGGTTAATGCTTAGCCTTGTGTAAAAGCATATGTGGTTGTAAGGTTGGAAGTTAGCCTAACCCTTAAGTTGATAGTGGAAATACCGGTAGGGAAATCGGGTGTGGATGTAGGCTTCTTTGGCCGAATCACTATAAATTTGCTTGTTATGGTGATTGATTTTTAATTGTGTGGATGATGTGCTTATGATCAATGTTTCCTTTTTAATGTCAATCTTGAATGATTATATAGTTTCTTTACTTGTGATTAGAAACTTCACTTATAATCAAGATAATGAATCTACAAAGCATAATTAACATAGGATTAAAAAGAATTGGTCTAGGTTTTTAAGTTCACCCTATTCACCCCCGCTCTAGGGTTCGGTTCCGGACTTTAACTTATTAACTCAATTCCACACGCATTCGGCCAAGTTATGTAAATATACGAAAAATCCTGGACAACCGACGAAGCACACCAAGCCAATCGTGTTCCGTTTTCATTTTCCCTAATTGGTCATGCAAGGGTAGGTTCAATAGGTTCCAACCTAGGGTCCAAACTAGGTTTAGAATCCCTTTCCAAAAGAGATAAGGGCTTGGTTCATTGATCCAATACCCACTTCCATTCCCAATCTCTGATCATCAAGATAAGTATACCACTGGATTCCACGCTTCGAGACCTATCCAACAGTATATAGAACTCTTGAATCCGACATGTGGATCAAAAGTTAAGGGCGTTCCAAGTAGCCCCTTTTAACCACCCTGCAGGTTCCCTTCTGGTGTCCGGACGCTCGACAGTAGTATGGACACTCTGAAGCTCTGCCTGCTGGCGTCCGGATGCCAAATACTCAGAAACCTCCTAGACATCCAAAATTGCCGTGTTTCTGCTGGATTTTTTTATATCATTCCTTCCAAACCATTTCCCACCAATTTTGAAGCATTTCCAAAAGTTGTAACCTGCACAAAATCGAGCCACCATGCTCTCCTCCAAATTACAATCCATTCATTTACCAACCCACCCATTTCAAGTCCATAACATCACATTCCTAATTAACATAAAAATTTCAAATAAAACATAGTCAAGTTTGGAATTAAAGGTTGTCTAGGCAACTACATTAGCATGAATTCAATAAACATACATGCATGTACAAAATATAGAGCTATTCTACTTGCCTTCACAATGAGAGTGAAATTAGAGAGAAATTGAGAAGGTTGATGAAGGAGGAGTTCTCCACACACTCTAGCCAAACTAGCTTTCCCAAAGCCCTCTCCTACACTCAAAGAACACAAAGGAAGGAAAAGAATGGAATTTAACTAACATGCAGCCCATTAAAAGGAAGAAGAAGAGAAATTGGAAGAGATGGAGAAGAGGAAACTTTCCAATTTTTGGATCAAAAGATAGAAGAATAGGAGATGAAGAGAATGGTGTAGTTTGTTTCACTTGGAAGGGCTCCTAAGCTCCACATGCAAGAAGAGAGAGAGCTACAACAGTTGCACTTGAAATGAGGAGCAAGAAATGAAAGTTGCAGCTGGGTGGGGTTTAAAAATGAGGGATGGAGGAGAGAATGACCAAAATGTCCCTTTTTAGTGAGTTAAGAGAAAAGTGATTATTTGAGGGACTTCAAGGCGACGAATCGTGACAAGTCAAGAATGAAAAGTGACGAGCGCAACGATATCTTTCTGACGAACCCAAATTTGGCGAAAACGGGATTTTTCAGAAAATGACTAATTTTCCTATTAATCACAACCTAACCCCCTAATAAGACTAATCGCACTCGGAATCAAACTAAACTTCGCAAACCACTAACTAATGATAAAAGAAACTCATTTAGCCACTAAACCAGCCTAATTAGCTATAATCATAATTAATTAGGCTAATTGCCAATATTAAGAAATTAAACACCCTATTAAGGTCGGGAACCTTACAGTGATTATACAAAGTGAAAATAAATTAACCATTCCTTTAATAGAAAATGAATCAAGGGAGGATGGGAATGAATACCGGTCATTGCCCTAGCAATTCAATTTCTAAAGAGTTAAGTTCTCATTTACATTGCTACCTTATATCCTTCACACCTCACCTGATTTCATTCACAACTCACCTATCTATTACTTATTGAAAATTATGCATTGATTGAGAGCAGTGGCAGCCTAGGAATTTTTTGGCTGCCCCCAAAACTCAATATCTAGTTCTGCCCTTGATTGAGAATAAAAATATTCTCAAGAATAAAAATCTTCTCAAGACTGTCTCAATTTTAAATAAAAAACTTCAAGCAATTACATTGTCAAACTTCCTCTATCAATTTATTGTATGTCTTGTTAATCTTCATTTCAAAGGGTTGCTTTATAGATCCTAGAGCATGTGGTGGAAATGGGGGTAGGCAGTTATAATTTCAACCCACAAGTTTTGTGAGGTCCCGAGTTTTCAATGATGTAATTATCTCTAGTTAATTGAATATTAGCTAATTAAGCTCGTTTAGAAACCAAAGATGTCCAGTTTAATGTTAGGATCATGTGTGCAAAGTTGACTAGAGATCCGAGTCCGTTTGGGTACAATAGGGGGCAGTTCACAATTTCCAAAAATTTTGAAGGGCTTATTCATAATTTTCGTTTTTCGAGATTTTTGGCCCATTGGGTAGATGACCTAATTCCATGAACATTACCCTTCTACCTCACCCTGACTTGGACCCCCGAAACAAGGGGCGGAACTAGAGGGGGGCTGGTAGGGACCATGCCCCCCCCCCCCCCCCCCCCAAAAAAAAAAAAAAAAAAAAAAAAAAACTCAAAAAAGCCCTTTTAACTTTTCATAATTTTAACAGTTTTTTACATATGGCCCTTCCGAAATTTTTAGAAAAGCCCCTATATATTTTGAAAACTACATTTATTTTTTATGTGTCCCTCCCAAAAATATTTCTTCACACAGTGGCCCCCCAAAGAAAGAATTTCTGGGTCTGCCCCTGCCCGAAACCCCCTGCTTCTCATCCCTTTCTTTCTTTTTCTCCTCTTTCTCTCTTTTTTCCCACTCTTTCCCTCACTCTTTGTTGGAAGTGGACCACCAAGACCCCATCACCACTGATCATCGCCGCCATCATCTCTATGTGGGCCCCACTATTAGGGATTTTGTGTGTTGCAATTTGATGGATTCGTGTTCATTTAGCTTCATTTGAATTTTCATACAAGCATCGATTTTGAAAATATTGAAATCTTGAAATTACTCATGCATGGTTTTATAATCTTTAGAACTTCATTTTTTTTCATGCATGTTTTGGATTTTAAAACTAGGATACATAGTTTTGAAGATTCGATTTTAATCATGCATGCCCATGATCTCATAGTTAAATCATCTTAGGCATGATAGGTTCATGTTCTGAAAACCTATTCTGAAATGATTTAAACATGAATCTAAGCATGATTTCCATGACCTAGAAGTTCAACTATAAAAACACTTTGAAAAACCAAGATCTTGGATTTTTGGCTGTCAGGCCAGTGTACTCGGTTGACCGAGTACATGGCTGTGATCGACCAAAAAAACTAGCCATTTTTGGATAGTTGGAATTTCGGTCGACCGAGACTATGTACTAGGTCGACCGAAAAAACTAGTTGTTGGGTAGTTTTCTATATATATTTCAGCTCATTCTATACCTCATAAGGAGGACTTTTAGTGAACTTTTGGAGTTGTTTTGAAGTCCGAAAAAGGGAGATGGAATAAGGAAGGCTAGAGGGACAATAGAAAGCTAAAAGCTTGAATTTATGTTTAACTTGGATTAATTAGTTAAATCTTTCTAGTAGGCTTCGATTTCCTCATCGTATGTGTTTCATGCATTATTTAAATTATTGGTAAACCTATTTAATCATGACAACTATGATTTGTTGTATTCATAACTGTGGTGACCCCGGATCGGGTCAAAGGCCTAATTCGGGATCGGGACGGTGATTAAAGATGATGATGATGAAGCCATGTTAGTTACAATGGTTAATTGGCCCAAAGTACACGGATTCAAGAGGAATATTTTGTCCGTGCACGTGATTTCCCACAGGATTCCGCGGTGAGGATTTCACATACAATACATAAACATATTCAATCGGGATGCGGAAGCGTGTAGCAAATCACATATAACAATTCATTCCATTCCATGATACAAGTACACAAATCATGATGTCAGAGTGAGCAATGATCATTAGCATTTCCCAAAAATACCAAATTGGAGTTGATACAAAAGATCAGTTAATTGAATTGCCCCAGAAATTATGGCCAACAAAGGCCAGTACATCCAAAAGAATGTTCCCCAAAAGATGTTAATAAAAAACCCCAAAAAGTATCGTATCTCGAAACTTGATCAAATGTCTACACGACATCGTCAGCTTGCCACTCAACTACGCATTGTGGTTCACCGACTGCCTCCTCTGGCTCCTCCTCAAAGGTAACTAGGTCTGGACCTGAGTACCAAAGAATGGGTCAGACACGACGGTCTGGCAGGTGGGTGAAAAGATATAGCAATAAGTTTAAAACAATGATACCTTGAGAAAATATTGAAATCTATAAAAATAATTAATTTCATAAAAGTAAATGCATCATTTATTAAGAAAGGCATTTCCAATATAAAACATGTAAAGGTACCAAGAAACAGGAACTAGCAAGATGACAACCACACAAAGCTAAATCCTCTCTTACTAAAGTGATACGAGCAATATCGGGGCATTGACCTCAGTCACACAAGATGAGGAGAGTCAACGATATTCATGGAAACATATATATAGATGAACGGGACCATAGTAGCGAACCGGGTATCAGGACAGGATATGATCCAGGCTGTAGCTGGCAGGACAGGAGGGGGATCTCCAAGTCGGTGGATCAAACCGACAAGGGCATCCAAGCTTAGTGGTGCCGACTCATAGGTCATATGCAAGAAATCAAGACAAGTACTTATATAAATGGGACGGGATGCCCAACAGGCACAATAGTACATTTGTATCGAGTCAGCCATAACGAGCTAGCAAAATGCTAAAAACATAATTTCAGTATTTCCGGGGTTTGACTAGTCATATAACATAAAGTTTGAAGTGCACAAGTGAAACTCGGGTAAAAATCAAGTATAATGGGTTTCTATAAATTTCTGGGCCAATCGTTGAGGGTCTAAGATTTCGATCAGTGTGAATAGGGTCCCGTATGTCAGATTAGATAAACGCTTGGTACTCCAGGAGATTAAGGACATTCCGAGAACCAAACCCTATACGCATTGATAAGTCAAGAATCCTCGATATGTTTCCAGGGTGAGATCTTCCTCAATATAGTTCCACATAGTCCTTTCTATATCAAATTATGAAGACATAACTTGAAACAATTACATCTCCCCAAGAGAACCCACTTTCCAGGCTTCAATCATGGCCCAGGCCCTAGAGGGTGCCCGCTCGAGCGGCCATAGGCTTGCTCAAGTGGGCAGACTTTCTGCCGCCCTGTGCTGCAGCCAGAATGACTGCCCGCTCGAACGGACATCAGTCATTTCTGCTGCCCGAAAATGCCTTTTCCAGGCTTTCTTCTCCTCTTTCTCCAAAACATTTTCCTGCACAATATAGGCCTCCTTGCCTCCCAATAATCAATGTCAAATCTCTCCCAACGTAACACAACATTTCACGCCATCCTCCTCCAAATCCAATCAATCCATCATACAAGTAATTTATTTAGGAGATAAAAACCACATGGAATAGAATTCTTTTAACATTTCCATTCAAGTCATTAAGAAAAAGAAATAGAGTGGGCTTACTAAACATGCATTTGCAAGTCTAATGGAGAGTAAAGCATGGACTTCAAAGTAGATGGAAACATGTAAAACATGGAAAAACACATAGTAAAAAAGAAATTATCCATGGAAGAGTTAATAATCAAAACAAATCCATTCATCCACTTTCCTCGGTTCCAAGATAAGCAAAAATCAACTCCTAAACACTCTCCAAGTCCACAATCACCAATCTACACAAAAACCCCCAAATAGATCCCAATAAGAAACCCTAGATGTCAAAACCAAGAACAAGAAGGAGAAAGCTTGCAATAAGAGAGATGTATACTCTCTAAGGTTTGGAAAATGCATAACTAGAAGATGGGAGGGTTTGCTTACTTGTAGGATCTTCGAATGGGCAAGGAGCGATCAAAGGGAGCTCTAATGGTGATGGATTTCTCTACAAATGGTACCAATGAGATGCCTTCAAGATGGGGAAGAGGAAGATGAAGTCCATTCTCTTGATTGGTGCAAGCTTGGAGTGGAAGAGAGATGAAGAAGCAAGAAGAAATGGAAAAAAACCCTAGCTTGGGCTGGAACTCCTTCTTCCACTATGAAAATGAGCAAGGAAAAAGGGAAAGAGAAGGGGAAGCTCTCCTTATATAGCAAATAGAGGTGGGTCTCACAACTAGAAGTTCTTGTTATATAGCAAATAGAGGTGGGTCCCACAACTAGAAGTTCTTGTCAGGCTGAAAACATGTCTTTCGGGACCTCGGATGAGTTCGACGAAGAAGGGAAAGTTGATCGTTGAAATTTTTAATTTTCAAAAAGTATATGTTTCGCGGGTTTTGGTGACATTGAAAATTATGTCCAGATTTTGGTAACTGCCTTAGCATCAGATCCTAGGTTGACAATGATGTCCCCATCACTTAGCCTCCTGGTTTCCCTGAACCCCTGCAATGAGTTACATATGTGATTAGTGTTAGACCCTAGGTTATTTGCAAATTGATGTCTAGCATATCCATCATATTCATCTCACCACGTAGTTTCACATTTCACAAGTTTCATCTTGAAAATTACTCTTTTGAATTAACCCTATTTTTGTTTCATTTAAAACTCTTTATGGTTGATTTAAATCTTGATTTTAAATGTGTTTTCTTGTTGAAACATTTTACAAAAACACCTTACTATTCTGACCTTTCAATTGATTTCAAAGTTATATTTTTTTTCAAAGCTTCAGAACTACAGAATTTCAAACTGAAAAACTGTCGGTCAGGTTGTCAGTCCATTGTCGGCTAACCGACAGTGCATCTGAAGCTGACCGAAAGCATTTCGGTTAGAAAACCAGAGAGCTATTTTTTATCCACTTTGAACTGTCGGTTAGGATCTCGGTCAGCCCTCGACTAACCGAAAATGCTCAGTTAACTGACAAGAGGAAAATGGTCAGCAAAGTTTCAAAAAAATATGGCCGTTGGGAAGTGACCGTTGGGGTGTCGGCTAGCCGAACCCTGTATGTCGGCTAACCGACACCTAGCCGTTGGAACTACTTTTACTATAAAAACAAGTTCATTCCAAAATGTTTTTTGTGATGGACTTAATAAAAAAAAAGGGGCCATTTTTGAGTGTTGAAGAGCCTAAGCAAAGGGAATGAGTTAAAGAAGCCTATATTGCTCATTGGAAAGCTAAAGCTTGATTTTATGAAGTTAAAACTCTAATAAGCTTTACTTTCCTTTTCATATGTTATATGCTTTATTTGAAAAAGTTTGGAAAATGATTATTAGCATATTAACTATGGTGTGTTGAATCCATTACTCATTTAATCTTTGATTTAAGTCATTGGATTCATCACCTTGTTTTCAAACCAAGTTGATTTAAAGCTTCATTAATCATGCCTTGTCTAAATCTTTGATTTCTCTTAAGGCATGTTTAGTTACTTGGTTAAATTCTCTTTGTTGTTTTCAAATCTATTTAGAACCTTGGTTAAACCTTTGTTTTTGAAAACAACGCATCACTTGCTTCTCATGTTTTCGTTTAATTAGTTATATACAACTTGAGAGTTTTTTTATTTTCAAATCATTATCAAGTTCGTATCTTTACATGTGATTAGCTTTCTTCTTCAATCAAATCCTTGCGTGCCTTAACTTTCAAATGCTTCTAGCATACATTGATTAAGCCTTCATTTTAAACTTGATTGAAGTTTTCACACACACACACTTTATGAGCATTCATCTTTGCATTTCATAGTGTTTTGTGTGAGTTAGATTTTCACTTTTATTTATGCCTATGTTAGCGGCTTTACAATTGAACTTAATGTATTTCTCTTCTAGTGTTTAGACACTTCATTGAGAAAGAAAAATCTATTGATTGTAAAGGTTATTGCTTAGCCTAAGAAAAGCAAAGTTTATAGGTTGTTACTTAGCCTAGCAAAGCATCTTGATAGGTTGTTGTTTAGCTTCGAAAAATATCATTGTAAAGGTTATTGCTTAGCCTATTGAAAAGCATAGTTAGTGGAAATCCGGTGGGGTGTTGGATCACAAACCGGTAGTGGATGTAGGCATTGAGGCCGAACCACTATAAATCATTGTGCAGTGGTGAATGTCTTGTGATGATTGTCTTATTAGCTTCCGCATATTGCTTGTTTATCATCACTAGTGGTTAGTTAATTTAAAGAAAATTATAATTGGTCACTAACTAGTAGCTCATCCTATTCACCACCCCCTCCCCCCTAGGGTAAGGATCCCGGACTTTCAATTAGTTGCACCAGAGTCAACACACCACGATTCTGAAGTTCTAGTTGCAAAACTAACTTCAGAAACAAGTGACTCAATCATACCTGAGGTCTTTTTCTTAGACAGATAATCAGGACATTTCCTCTTCCAGTGTTCTGTCATACCACAGTGGAAGCACTTTCCTTTTGTACCTGCACCCTTAGCCTTTGCCACACCACCAGTAGCACCATTTTCCGCTTTAGGACCCTTGGTAACTGATTTCTTCTTGCCTTTCGGCTTGGACCTGGCATTTGACTTTTCTATCATCAGGCAGTTGGCTTTTTCATAATTCCTTCAGTTGCTACCAGCTGGCTAGACAGCCCAGTTAGTATCAGATTCATTTTGTTCATATTATAATTGACCTTAAAATTGTTGAATGAATATGGTAGCGACTCAAGGATTATGTCACTCTACGATTATGCATCAATCGCGGCACCCAGTATGTCTAACTCATTCAATGAGTCTATCATCTTAAGCATGCGCTCTTGTACTGGTGTACCCTCAGCCATCTTGGTGCTTATAAGCACCCTCATAGCTGCCTGCCTAGCAGGCCTGCCATGTTCCGCAAACATCTCCTTTAAGTTCAAAATCATATCATATGCAGTCTTAAAGGATTGATGTTTGTGTTGCAAAACACTAGACATGGATGCTTGTATGTAACATCTGGCCATCTCATCGTCTTTGATCCACTTAGCATAAAGGTCTTTCTGTTCCTGTGGTGCATCTGGCATAGGCTCATCAAGGGGGGTTGTGGTAAGGACATATTTGTATCCTGAAGTAGTCAGGACAATATCCAGATTTCTTTTCCAGTCCACGTAGTTGGATCCCACCAACTTATTCTAGTTGAGGATGGTCGCAAGTGGATTGAAAGTATTCGAATGCACGCTGTATAAACTGAAGTACACAACCATATATTCAATAAAAGAATATGAATGACATTAGGGTTTAGTATTCTACCAAATTTATGTGGGAATCCTCATAACCAATAAATTTAGAATACATCGGAATCTCAGTCCCTTAGGGCCTGCCTCCTAGGGGAGTGCAAATGCCACATGGATTGGTGCGGATCAAAGTTGGTCAAAATTAGAATTAAGACTAACTATCTATGATCCCCATCATTCATTATCATCTAGGTATCTCATACCAAATAATGTATGACTCCCGATAAACTTTGGTTTCTAAAATACATGATGCAAATCCTAGGGCATACTACATCATTATTTTAGTTAATTGTGACCCACCAATTAATATTGCGTGACAACCGTTTTGGGCAGCACCTCCTATGGGAGTGAACTCCCACCACATCTCACCAATACTATCCAATGGAGATCCATATCTAGTAACCAGACAAATAAAAGTCCTCTGAAGAAACGGCCACACTCTTGGTGGCGCGAGGCTAATACTTTCCTTACAATAGACCTATGGTGGAAAACTATGGGGATTTCTCAATTTAAATGCCCCGCTCCCACTTAATATTTTAGAATTGAGGATTTCCTTTTAAAGGTATTAGGGCCCATATATAAATATGAACATCAAATCATCACACAATATGATCTAAGATTGGTTCCAAGTCAAGTTATTTTAAGGAAAGTCTAGTTTCTTATATTAGTGTTACCAATGTGTCCATCTCATGGGTCATCAACACTAATTAGAACTCTTTTCAAAAATTAATTTGATTTGACCAATTTTAATAACTTGCTATGTTTGGATCAGATTTAGAAACATTCTAAATCAAGCATTCATCCATAAATAGAAAATGCTAAAAACAGAAACTAGTCCTCTCCTCCACATGGCCCAAGCGGAATAGACTTCTTGGACTTCTAGACTTTCCAAAATTGGAATTCCTCAAACTCTTTGGAAAACTCCAAAGCACTTTTGGTAGTCTTCAAACTCTTTGATTAGGAGTCCAGCATCGCTTTCCTTCTTCGTCTCGGACATCGCCAGAATTTACAAATTTAGAAAATTACATAAATTCATATGTCTCTACGATGAGACTTACATGGTAATCTAAACATAGAAATAAAAGGGCTATAGTGAAATTCACCATGCCTTGCCCTTTCATGGGAAACCAAGGAAACCATGGTGCCCTTTACACTTAGCCTTAAATAAATCAATCAACCATAAAAAGAAAGTAAAAGACTTGTGGGCCATATGGAGAGGACATGATCACTTGTAAGTTAGTATCTCATACAATCAAGCAACTCACAAAACCAAGCTGCCAAACCATAGTGGAAAGATAGGATGCCAAAAGAAATTCGAAAAAATTGAAAATTTTTCTGTCTGCAATCAGCTAGCCGAACTGATCAAGTCGGCTGGCTGACATGGCCAGTTCGGCTAACCGAACTGTTCACGTCGGCTGACCGACCTGACGAACACCCAAAATTTGGGTTTTTCCAAAATGACTCTAACTGATCCCAAACTGCTTCTAATGATTCCAAATGCCTTCTAATGGCTTCCTACCATCCTTCCATCATAGTTAAACCCTTTTGTGTCATTCCAAACATTGATCTACTACAAAAGTAACCAAACCCATTATTAATCTGATCCTTACATAGCCCTAGGTCTATCCGCTTCGCATCTCATGCAAAGATTAGATCTAAATTACTGATCTAACATGATTAGAGATGAGGTAAGGCTCTGATACCAATTGTTAGAAATTAGGTGGGCCTCTAGGATAGGTTTCAAAACTTTTGACCCACTTAATGCAGGGATCAACTATCCAGAAGGCAACCAATCAATCCAAGATGTAAACCCTCAATCTCACATATCAAGATCAGTAAATCAATCTATCTAGAAGATAGAAAACCATCAACAAACATGCAACAAAGATCTATAACATACAAGGAAATAGATTATACCTTTGGAGCTCGGTTGTGCTCTAATAGAGAATTTGCTACGTTCTTTGATGACGAACTCTTTCACGAATCAAATAGATTTCTCCAATACCCAATAGTCTTTCACGCTATGACCCGTATCAGATTCTCTTTCTCAAGAAGATGGGTGGGATCTCCAAGAGGAATTATCTAGGAACTAGAAGAGAACTAAGTTGTGCAACACTTGCACAAGGGAGATGGCTTGGGCGTAAATACCAAGGGAGATTAGGAAGGAGGACGTCCAGCCCTATGCAACTCCTTTTATACCTCTTGCAAATCTCCACTTATTAATTTTTATTAGAAGTCTTACTTCCAAATTAATTAGTAACTTTCTCTTCATACTAATTATAATAGAAGTCTTACTTCCATTAATTAATTAGTAACTTACTATTACCACTATTAGAAGTCTCACTTCAAATAGAAATAGTAACTTTCATTTTAGAGTTCAACTAGAATTAGTATCCATATGATAATTGGGATAGAGTGGGGACCACTAGGGATTTATTTAGAAAGCTGACTCAAACTGGGACTCGCGACCCCACATCTCATGTGTAATCCTGGCCCACAGTTAATTGCAAATAACTCCACTATATAAATGCAATTGAACTCCAGTCTTAGGAAATTACATAGAAGACCCTAAACTTCCCTATTATCAGAAGTAGGCCCCTCCATCAATATCCATGGATCAATTGGACCTGTCTTCCAAACTAGATCCATATCTTATTATCCTTGAGTCCTAATTAATTATAATGATCATGGTACCTTTCCAATTAACTCTTAATCGGAATGGGTGTACATTTACCAATGATTAAATCCATTAATTGGCACAAGGGGATATTAAAGATAGATTCCATCATGACCATTGAATGTTCCCATAGCTCTACTACCACGTACCCAAACCACCGAGGTGTTGACCTACACTTGGCCTCACTCATTGGTGACTCAAAGAAAATGAATAGATAGAAACTTGAGTTCATTAACATCTCAGGATTGAGAGCTTACTGCTAGGGAATTATGAGAGCATACCTTAAAGTAAAGACAGTGTCAATAAGATGTTTCTCATGGTCCTTCAATACATCTAATGTACGAGCACTTTGAACCAGAATCTTACATTTTGATAATCGAGACAAATCACACTATCTCATACTAATCAAAGTGTTGCAATCTTGTCAGTATGAGATGTCCAGTCTCATCACTGGTTGTGAAGATATTCAAGTATAAGATTTGTTATACATGTCTCCTGTATGTTGATCTCATCCATACACTTGTATTACATCTAGTATACTTATGGACTTCGGTTCATCTCATGAACCATCATGTCATTTGTATTGGTTATGTGCAAGTATATAATCAAACACCATTTATCTCATGAAATGGAAAGCATGAATATATTGATAAATAAAGAAATTAATCAATTTATTACATCATATGCTGGTATTGAGACCATAAAACTGACAGTCCCTATGGGTCCTAGTCATATGTGTAAGAGTGTTTCCAAATAAGGCCCTTATGTTTTGTTGAAACCTCAAAAAACCTTCCAATATTTTTTGTTTTTATCAAAACACTCAGAGTCAAATTTAGAAAATACAACCCTATGGCTCCAACTCTCCAACTTTTAAAGCAACCATGTGGTTCCAACTCTCCAACTTTCTCCTTTCCACCATTTTACCGGAGAGCTACTAATGCCACAATAAGCTTCTATTTCCACATCCTTTTTTTTACGTGAAAAATTACCTAAAAGGACATCTATCAAAAGTCCCTCCCTCCCCAACTTCTTTTTACACTCACTCATCCCCACCTCAATCCCCAGCCCAGTCACCGCCGTCCCCTTCGGCAGCACCGCTGGAGGGGGACAAGGACAAGGAGAGGGAGGGGGACATGGAGAATGAGAGGGAAAGAGGGAGAGAGATGGGGAGAGGAAGAGAGGGCCGTAGGGAGAAGGAGAGAGAAAAAGGGAGAGAGAGAGGGTGCGGCGGGCAAAGGGCGCAGCTAAGGTTGCAAACGGGTATCCAATTACCCGGTTACCTGGACGTTCCGCTCCGCAAAAAATCAGCTTGAAACCTATTTTAGAAGGTTTCGATTCATAAACGGGTCCGGAACCTAATTTAGGTTTTAATTGATAAACGACTCCGGCTCCGGCTCCATATAGGTTCCGACCCGTGGACCCGGGAATCGGCATATGATATTTGATATTGCAATTAGTACTTTAAAACCAACTCTTTTGTGGCATTTTTATGTATAATACTGGATGTTGTAGACTTGATGCACTATTATAAGTTGAATGATATGCTTATTTTAAGAAAAAAAAATTTGAAGAATAAAGATAAAATATAATCGATTTGGGAACTAAATTCGAGTTCTCTAGATGGACCTGATTCCGGAACCGGATCCGGGTTTTCTTATCAAAACCGGGTCCGGAACGAAAAAGACATGTTCCGATTCAAAACTGGATCCGAAACTGGAACTGTTATTTTAAAACGGATCCGGATCCACTATGATTCTGATTCGGAACCGTCCCGTTTGCAACCCTAGCGGCGACAGGGAGAGGTAGAGAGAGAGAAGAAGGGAAGTGAACTGAGAAAATGAGAGTGGAGGGGGTTGGGTATTTTGGGAACAATGGGGTGTGTAGAGAGAAAGTTTGGAAATTTTTTAACTTAAGTGGGATGTGAAGAGAGAAGGCATTTGTGTAAAATAATCTCTACATGTAATGGAAAAAAAATCTTAAAAAAAAAAATAATCTTCAAAAAAAAAAATTTCTTCAAAAGAAATGTAATGGAGCACGGGTGTATCAAATTCCACGTCACAATCAATTTGTGAGGCTTTTTAGCGGCGCCACTTATGAAAAATCTGTGGTGCATGTACAAAAACACACAAGGCATCCAAAAATCATAACATGCCTTTACTCATCAGTATTGAGACCCAGCATAAATTGGGTTGGTTTTTCTAAATTTATTTTGTCAGCGGCGGACATAGAAATTCTTAAGAAGCCATTCATAAATGGTCTAGTCAGATCTAGTGTAGATAAGAAGCTACTTATGTGAAAAGTTTTGTTAGTGGAACTACACAGGCAGTCCAAAATTCCTTATATAACCAGCTGGCCTAATCTGATATAATTTAAGATATTGAGCACTCATCCTTTCTACATCCAGCCTTCTCTAAAGTATTGTCCAATAAGCCTGAATGTTTTTTCTTTCAAAAGAGTGAGGCTCCCCAAAAGCATGTCGATTGCAAGGTTCACAAGTCTGAAATGTCTTTCCTTGACTTAAACCCTCTTTAAAAAGATTAATAAATAAAGGAAAATCATCTAATAAGACTTCAAAGTTGTCCATTTTCTTGCAACAAGGTAGTCTAATGTCAGGGGTTATGTCAACTGGTAATAAATTTTGTTGAGAGGTGCGTGCTAGTTCATGGGTGAGAGGTGGTGAGAGTGAAGGGAAGGGATTGCCCATATAGCCCAAGTGGGCTCCACATATTTGACCCATTTTGTTTGAACTATCTAAATTAAAACTGAAGATCTATTTGTTTCCTTGGTACTGAGATTGTACAAATTCTAAACATCCACTGACTATTGAAAAGGACAAACATGGAAAAAAAAAGAAAGAAAAGAAAACGCTACAAATGGCCATCAAATACTCTCATTTTTTAATCAAATCCTAATAAAGTGGAGCTTTCATCTACATCTTCGTCTTATATCATTCATCTCTAGCACCTTTTATTTCTCTTACCACACTTTTGAGTGTAACTTCTAGGATTTTGGATTTTCATGTAATTGAACTCTTATTTATTCTAAATACATTTCAAAAAGTGATTTAAATTCAAGATATGAAAGGGAATATCTAGAATTGACAGCAAATAATCTTTGCTTTGATAGAAAGTGAATAAGGGCGAAATGGAAAATGAATACCTAGTTATCACCCTTGAACATCAAATCCTAGCGTGTTTGGCAATTAACTAATTAAAGTAAAGTAAAGTGAATCCATACAAGAAATGACAAGGGTTTATATCAAAAGTACACAATTTCAAAACTCCTTCTGAATTTTTTTTAAAAAAAAAGTAAAAAAAAGCAACATCCTTTTTCCACTAAAAGAAAAAAAAAAAAAAACTCTACTTTCGTATACAAAAAAAGTCAAAAAAATTCCATATCAAACAACTAAAAATAAAAAACCATCATAACACCTTATATTTTATTCTCTCTTGAATATTTGATCCTTCACCATACTTTAATTCACCATACATCCAAACAGGATGTCAAGAGGATGGATCAGAGTGGTGTTGAAATTTGTGAGACATGCTGGAGAAGAAGTGGAGAGGTTGGAAAAGCAATGCACGAGAAAAACACCCTAATTCGTTGCTGTGGAGATTACTTTTCGTTTTCTCATCACTTCTGAGGGAGGGAGATGGTCCATTGGAAGAGACCCAGTCACTTTCAACTTTTCCCTTGCGTCAATGGTTCCATTTCATGATTAACTGGGATGTTAATGGACCAAGCTGGCCTGAATTGGCCCAGTCCGATTCAGATAATTGAAGATTTGGATTGTCTAATATGCTGGACTTGGACCAATCTAAAGGGTTTGAATTACTTATTAGACTATAGACTCAGGTCTCAGGCTTTAGGTCTGGTAAACTCTATATAGACTCTAATTGTGCTGTCAAAGTGCTGGGCCAGGCCGAGCGAGGCAAGGGTTGTCCATATCCAACTATTAACATATATATGGGCCAGGTAGATAAGCCAATTTGAACCCAAACCAGAAATGAACCTGGACCCAGTGGACATTACCTGTGCAGATAGAGCGCTTATGTCAGAAGTTATTGCATCTCAGTTTTCCAATCAAATAGAAAATATATGTCTCATCAAAAATATAATATTTAGTTGTCCTCAACATTAGTAAGGGGCAAATTCCATAATCAACCCCTTCTCAAATTATGTGGATTTAATTTTCCCCAGTCCGAATCAAAATTGGTGTACGAGGTGAGAGAGGTCAATTACATAACTTAACCTTTACAAGTTTGAGGGAATTATTCAATTACCAAATTAATCACAAAATATACATATGCAAACCACACTTTCTACCGTGTGAGATCCCCAAATAACAATGGCACACAACAGGTATCATGATCCACAATATATTTCAAAACATAATTACTCAAGGTATTAAATAAAGATAACAACTCCAACAATAAATATAATAACCACAATTGAACAGCCCTTATTTGTAATTTCATAAAGTCTGAAATCCAAGGAATGGTCTCAAATAAATCAAAACAGGCCCAGCTATGAAAAACAATAAATATCAGGCCCTTTTTCTAAATGGAATGGTCTCAAATCAATCAAAATAGGCCCAGCTACGAAAAACAATAAATATCAGGCCTTTTCTCTAAATTCTAGAAACTTAAGGGGACACTGGCCCAGGCCCAAGCCCAGCTCAAGCCCGACACGGGCTGTAAAAGTTAGACTCATGCCCGCCCATTAAATCAATTGGGCCGGGCTGAACTGGGTTTTTTCTTATCACTTTATGGGCATATTTGATTAATTGTTTGGACTAATTAAATTAAATTATAGGGGTGTTCATGGGCGGGGCTGGGCCGGGTTAAGGCATATCCTGGCCCAGCCCGACTTTAGAAACATTGGGCTAGGCTCGGCCCATGCCCCGAAAGGGCCATAAAGTTAGCCTGAGCCCTCCCATTTACTGAATCTGGCCGGGCCGAACAGTTATAACTTTTGTGGGCATTTGAGCAATTGTTTGGACTAATTGAATTAAATTACATGCATTCCTTACACAGGCCAGGCGGGGCAGGGCAGGGCTTTGGGCTGTCTTTAACTTAATCCAAGCCCTGCCCAATTATTAAGTGGGCCCAGCTAATTACATATCCAAACCCATCGCAAAGCAGAATGGGCCCGGATCGGGCTCGGTCTGGCCCAGCCCATGAGCAACCCTAGTCCTGACGGCCAAATCTTCGTTATTAGTAATAGGGGTCCACCTTAAATGACGAGACCTCACATATTAACCTCGCTACTTCCTTAGTAGTAATGGGTTCAAATAAACTTGTTACCATATACAAATACAATCATTACTTTACTACAAGAGAGGATGATATCAGATATATATATATATATATTTGAATTCTGCCCGTTTTGATTCTTTTTCATTAATTTTCTTGGAGGATTTTATCTTAATATTCTTTTTCACTTCTTTCATAAGTGGACTAGCAAAAAAAGGCACACGCCCGGGCTAAAACTTTTTTTTTTTGTTTAAAGGGTAATTGTATTAATGAAAGAGAAGAAAGAATACAGAGGCCAAAGAAGCCTCAAAGAAAGGGAAAATACAAGTAAAGAAAAGCCAAAAGACCCTGAGAAGATACAAAAGCCAGGGAGAATTCAGCTGTAACTGTGATTTACAGGTATATTCAAAAATCTGAAGAGGGAGGTGAGTTGGTGGCTGCCAAAAGGTTTTGAGATCCTTTTCAGAGAAATACCCAGATCATCATGCAGATTAAGTAAGATCTGATTAAGGGAAAGATGATGATCATCAAAAATAGCTGCATTCCTTGCCTTCCAGATAGTATGAAGTACTGAGAGAAAGACTGCTGCCATGAAGTGCCTCCCAGCTGAGTCGTTGCCTATTGAAAGAGCATGCCAAATAGAAGAGGCAGAGTAGGAGGGCGGGTGCAATGCAGTTGAGGAGACCAGCAGCCATTGCCAGAGAGAATGAGCAAAAGAGCAGGAGAAGAAAAGGTGGCTGGGTGAATCTTCTCCGCTGAGACAGAGACTGCATCTCGAAGCTAAGGAGAAGCCGATTTGCTGCAGACGCGAATCAGTGGGTGTTCTGTTTAGCATTAGTCTCCATCCAAAACAACTGACTCTGGGAAGGGAGATACCATTCCAAATGAGAGAAGGCCAGTTGAGGATGATACCCCTCTGTCTGATTACATTCCAAGCAATTTTCAGGGATAGCTGGCCATCGGTAGACTCTTTCCATTAGAGATTGTCTTTAGCAGCATGGTTGGGAGAGAGGTATGAGGTAGCATTGGCGAGCATGTCTTGAACAGGAGTTGGCAAATTCAGAGGGATATGCCAAGAGCCGGAGTGGAAGAGGGAGGCCAGCCTTTGATCCAGAGGAAAGTGCAGATTGGGGAAGACAGCAGAGAGAGGTCTGTCTCCACACCATGTGTCATGCCAGAGGTTGATGTCTTTACCATTGCCAAAGGCCCAGGCGCTGCCCTGGTGGAGAAGATGAGCAAGACGACGAACTTTTTTCTAAATGCAGGAGCCATAAATGGTATTTGCAGGGTTCCAGATGCTGCTGAGCTTGAAGTAACGGTCCCTGAACCATGCAGACCAGATGGTGTTCATGGTGGAAGCCTGCCAGCCCAACTTGATGAAAGCTGCGTTATTGACTTCACTGATCCTTCTGATGCCGAGGCCTCCTTCTGACTTTGGGAGGGTAACTTGGGACCAATTGACGTGGTTGATCTTAGAGGAGGGGGCATTACCAGACCAGAGGAACCTTCTCATCAATCTGTCAATGGCTTTACAGATAGAGACAGGGAGTGGAAGGATGGAGGCTGTGTGTAATGGGATACAGGAGAGCACGTGCTTAATGAGGATCAGTCTGCCTGCCAAAGAGAGATATTTGGCTTTCCAAGCAGACAGCCTTGCGAGAATGGAATCCAGCAGAGGGAGGAAGTGTGCTTGCTTCGGAGTGCCAAAAACTATAGGAAATCCCAAATATTTTAGCTGAGCCCGGCTCTCCTGCAGACCAAGGATAGAGCAGATTCTAGACTTTCTACGAATCCCACATTTGCCAATGAAGAGCTGACTCTTGAGAAGGTTTATGTGCTGGCCAGAGGAGGTTTGGTAAAGCTCCAGCAGGTCTTGAAGAGCTAGCACTCCTGAAGTGGTACCTTTCATAAAGATGATTATGTCATCCACATAGAGGAGGTGGCAAGGGGTGGAGGGAACTGAGGATAGGGGAAGGATGGTCCCTTGAGAGTGAAGGTTGTGGAGATGAAGGCTGAGAATTTCCTCTGCAAGGATAAACAGGTAAGGTGATAGGGGGTCACCTTGTCGAAGTCCGCAGTGGGGGCTGAAAAAACCATGAGGGGTTCGGTTGATCAAGACAGAGCATCTGGTAGTGCATATACATTCTCGCATGAGGGAGATCCAATCTTCAGAGAAGTTGAAAAACCTGAGAGCAGAGAAAAGGAATTGCCAATTGAGCTTGTCAAAAGCTTTGGAAATGTCTAGCTTGAGGCAAAGAGAACCTTTACTGAGCTTGGATTTGAGCTTTTGGAATAACTCAAGGGTCAAGGCTGCATGGTGTTGGATTGATCTGCCTGGGATGAAAGCTGCTTGATAGGAGGATATCAGTTTTGGGAGGAGCTTGGTGAGTCTGGAAGATAGGATTTTGGATATGATTTTGTAGGAGAAGTTCAGCAGGCTAATAGGTCGGAAGTCAGCAAAGGTGGCAGGGGAGTTGGATTTTGGGATGAGAGCAAGGAAGAAAGCATTTGAGGCTTTGAGGATTTTCCTGGAGTGAAAGAAGTGCTGCACTGCTGAGGTTACTGAATGTCCTATAATTCCCCAAGCTGCTGTGAAGAAAGCGCCGTTGAAGCCATCTGGTCATGGAGAACTGTTTCTTTTGAGGGCAAAGACTGCATCTTTGATCTCTGAGTCAGCAGGGATAGAAACAAGGGTAGTGTTTTCCAGGTCTGATACCTTGGGGCTATCAGACTGAAAGAGGATTTGGTGAAGCTGGCCATCATGAGGTTTGTAGAGGTTGGAGAAGAAGTCCACAGCTTGAGCTTGGATAATGGTGGGGTCATCAGTCTGGTTGCCGTTGACAGAAATGTGCTTGATTCTGTTGAAGGAGCTCCTGGCTTTTGCAGATTGTGGAAGAATTTAGTGTTCAAGTCTCCCTCCTTGAGCCAAGAGTTCCTGGATCTCTGTTTCCAATGAATTTCCTGGGCTTTTAGAGCATCATGAAGACTAAGCTTTGCTGCCAAAAGGTCATTCCTAAGAGAATCCGAAGGGGAGGAGTCAAAATTCTGTTGGCATCTTAAGACAGAAGCTTCCGCAGCAAGGATGTTTTGGTGGATTTGGCCATAGGTGGCCTTGCTCCAGATTTTCAAGGACTGTTTGAGAGCTTTAAGCTGCTGGGCTAGGATGAACTGGGGATTTCCAGCAATGGGAGTACCCCAGCTGGATGCAACGACATCAAGGAAGGAAGGGTGGAGGAGCCATTTATTCTCAAACTTGAAGGGGGCTTTAGGGGCAGGGGGAAGATTTGAATGGGTCAGTAAGATAGGACTATGGTCAGAGGAGATCCTAGGGAGGTGAAGAAGCGAAGGATCAGGGTAACAGTCCAGCCAGTGGGAGTTCACTAGAGCTCTGTCAAGTCTAGCTGCTACATAGGAGAGGCCTTGTCTATTGTTGGACCAAGTGAATTTGCTACCTGAATAGAGAGTGTCAGGGAGGCCAGCTTGAAACACCATCGACTGGAAGTCTTTGAGAGAGGAAGGGGAGGCTTGGCGGAGACTAAGCTTCTCATGGTGGGAGAGGATGGCGTTAAAGTCACCTAGAACACACCAGGGATGGGAGGTTTGGGAGGTGTCAATTAAGACTTTCCAAAGGTCTTTCCTAAGGGTATGATTGGTGGAGCCATAGACTCCTGTGATAAGGGAAGAGTGACCAGAGGTTGGGTGTTGAAGGAGAAGAGTTAGGTGTTGGGATGAAGCATTGAGGACAGAGGTAATGAGGTGATGGGATGATTTGGAGAAGCACCAAAGGTTAGGGGTATCTAAAGATTGTTGGTTTGAGTGGAAAGTGTCAAAACCCAAATTTGACAGGCCAAGTGAATTGGTGGAGGAGAAGCTAGACATTGGTTCAGAGATGAAGATTAAGTCAGGGAGATGGGAGCAAATCAGGTTAGCCAAAGCTCTAATGGTAGGGGGGTTTGCTATTCCCCTACAGTTCCAGTAAAGGACCTTTAACATGGTTAGGAGGGGGGGGAGGTGGACTTACTTCTAGACCTCCTGGTGATTGGACCAGAGACTGGGCATTTGGATTTCCCTTTGCCTTTGGAGTGATGCTTGGAAGGGCCTGCAGGAGTAGTCCTAAGAGTCATAACCTGAGGGAGTTCGGCTGGAGGGGGTAAAGGAGGGTTGGCCGGAGGGGTGTCTGAAGGATGATCAAAGCCTGGTGGGGGGGAAGGGGGGGAGGCATCCTCAGAGAGAGCCTGAAGATTGCGACCAAAGAGGTTTGGGTTAGAGGTAGGATCTGATAGGGAACATTTATCGAGGATGTCAAAGGGATTGGATATGTCAATGGTTGGAGGAGAGGTTTTTTCTAGGATTACAGAGACTACTTCAAAGGGTAGGTCATTGAGGGAAGGCTTGGAAGAGGAGTGGGTGTGAGTGTTAGCCTTAATGAGAGTCTTACTGGGAGAACTGGCTAAAGTCTTTGGGGATTTGGAGTGGTGAAGGGATTGAAAAGGCTGAGGAGAAGAGGAGGGGCAGGTAGTATTGGCGGTAATAGCTGAAGAGGGGGTAGGAGGGTTGGTTGCAGAGGTAGATGGAGAGAGGGAGGTTGGAACAATGATGGTTGGGGGAGCCAAAGGAAGGTTGGTTGAGAGAGGAGGGGGAAACTGAGACAAAACCGAAGGGATGATGGGAGGATGAGGGGGAGATTGGGAGATAGGCAGGGGCTGAATTGGGCTAAGGGAGAGAGTGGGGGGGGGGGGGGGGGGGGGGGGCTGTGAGGAGATTGAAATAGGAGGTGGAACCGAAGGGGAGGGGGGTGTGGTATCAGGGTCTAGGGAGTGGTTGCTGGGCTGAGGAGCTAGATGGCAATTCTGAGAGGAGTGGCCTGATTGAAAGCAAAGAGGGCAAGGGCAGTGTTCATAGGAAACTGCAATTTCCAATTCACCTTCACCCTGCAAGTCTACTAGGATGGTTTTGGGTTTAGGTTTGGAGAGGTCAATATTGACCTGGACCCTAGCAAAAAGTTAGAATTCTTTGGGATGAGGTAATTGCATCTAGCTTGATTGGTTGGCCAATGGAGTTGGCTATGGAGAAGATGATGTGTTGGCTCCAGCAGTGGTAAGGTAGCCCTGAAAATCTCACCCATACAAGGGTAAAGGAGGGCCAGACTGATTCATCCTGACCAGGGGACCAGGGTTGGAAGAAGATTTTCTTCCTGTCTAAGGACAGAGGGGAGAGGCCCAGGATGTAGGCTTTATCTTCTGGGGAGTTAAAACGGAAGATAAAGTGACCTTTGATGGTAAGGGAAACCAAGCAAGGTCTGGAAAGGGCCCAGAATTTGGCCTTCTCTTCAACCCATTCTAGGGAGGGGCGTTTACCTGCAAATTTGCCAATGACAGAGAAATTGAAGGATTCTTTGCTAGCGGAGAGCACAGATTGAGGGATGGATAAGGTCGGTCTACCATTAGTCCAGGTGGTAGGGGGATAGCATTGGGGGTGGAAGGAAGGCTGTGGAATAGCAAAGAGGTTTGCGAAGGAAGAAGGAGGGAAAACAGGTGTGCCAGAGGAGTGGCTGGGAGTAGGGGGAGTTACGGAGGGTAAGGGAGGGAAGGCAGAGGGGTCAGAAGGGGAGGATAGGGGAGGGAAGGCAGAGAGGGCAGAGTGGTGAAAAGGCTTGGTTGGGGGAAGAGAGGGGGTGGTTGGAGGAGGAGGTCTGGAAGTCCAAGGGGGAAAGGGGGTTGACTGGACCGCAGCTGAAGGGGCTGAGCTGGGGGGGAAATGGGCGGGAGATGGAAGAATTTGAAAAACTGGCAAGAGCGAAGAAGGAGGTTGGTTTAGAAGGGGGGGGGGAGGGGGGGGGGAAGCAGGGGGGGAGGAGGGAGAAGAGATGACGGAGAAGAAGAAGGGGGCGGGATCGACGAGGAGCTTGAGGGGAAATGGGCGGGAGATGGAGGAATTTGAAAAACTGGCAAGAGCGAAGAAGGAGGTTGGTTTAGAAGGGGGGGGGGGAAAGCAGTGGGGGAGGAGGGAGAAGAGATGACGGAGAAGAGAGGGGCGGGATCGGCGGGGAAGAAGAGGGCGGGATCGGCGGGATCGTGGCGAGATTGGGAGAGTCTGGTGGCATTGGAGACCCTAGCTATTGGTTTGCTTCTCTTTTGGTCTCACCAAGGTACTTGGACTTACAAGACGCGTGTCCGAGAACGACTGGATTGATGAGAGCAATCTGATCTCACTCTCTCAGATTTCCTAGGGCAATCGCCCGGGCTAAAACTAATTTGATTAATTTATAACTTTCATATTTTTATGCATGTTAAAATATTAAATATACCAA
This sequence comes from Litsea cubeba, assembly GCA_012931725.1. Lineage (NCBI taxonomy): Eukaryota > Viridiplantae > Streptophyta > Magnoliopsida > Laurales > Lauraceae > Litsea > Litsea cubeba. Next base: position 105,120,371 of record CM022944.1, on the reverse strand, counting down.
CAAATAATTTAAATAACAGATGTTGTAGTATCACACTTTTTTTTTTCTCTGTGTGTGTGTTGTGGTAAATGGTCACCCACACACACCCACACACACTCCCTTTTGAAGCCTCCCCTCCATAAGCACTGCAGCAAAGGGTTGATTTCTCGTTGTTTCTTTGAAGGGGAGGTGCCTCACATCTGAGTTGCCTATTTATTATGCTTTTAGTAAGAAAAATCTAGAATATGTAGAAGGTACTAATTATAATATATTAAAGCAATAGGATTCGATCTATTTTGAAATTGAGACTCAATTTCGCAATTGATTGCGAGATTCGCCCTCAATTGAAATTTCAATTTTATCCTGATCTTGAATTGGAGAAATTTTAGGAATCCCTTTTCTATGTGGCATTTTTTTTTTTCTTTTCTCTATGTGACATGGAAGCAAGTCTCATTGGGTCTTCTCTTCTCTAGGTGAAGCTATTCGCATCTATTCTACTCTTTTTTTTTTTCTTTTGTGATTTTAGTTTCTTTATATGAATCTTAATCTCAGTTTTTAACATATATCATTATGCATTGCACCTGTATGTGGTAATGGCTATGTATTTTTTCCCTAGTTGACGTATAGCCCAAAGTCAATGAGATTGATCACCGGTAAAGATCCATCGATCTCTTCAAAAATATTGCATAAGCTCTAAGTTTCAAATTTTAAAACAATGATAGAACTTTTGGCTTTGAATCTTAAAATCAACAATGCTGAAATTACTATAAAGCCACCAGAAAAACAAACAACAATGCTGAAAATTCAGTGGGTGAGTACTTTCTATCAAACCATAACCTCAGAGACAAAGGGTAGCAACTAGCAAAGCAGAATGGGTATCATCGTTTGAAGTATTCTCGTATATTCATTAGTTTTTCATGAATCTGTATTCTAATTCGAAAGAAACATAACCAAGCTACATATATTAAGGACCTATCAAACTAATCAAGCCCCTAATTAGGAAATCTGCATATGCAAGGCTTCTCTTATTTCAATCAATGTCTATGCTTGGCCTTTTTCTTCCAAGAAAATGCTTTGAAGGTTTTTTAGGACCCACTAGAATGAATTACTAGTTCTAATTTAACCAAACAATACAGCGAAAATAAACCAATAAGACAGAACTAGCAAATAAATTTACCAAGCAATCACCACAAGAAGTAAGACACAATATTTAGTGTGGAAACCCTATCCAGGGAGAAAAACCACGAACCAGAAATCAAGAGTTCACGAACAGTTTACAAGATATACTCGCAGGTTCCTTTAATTACCTCAGTCTGTACCTCGACCTAAGGACCGTAGTTGTTCTTGCACAGAATCCACTAATACGACTTCCACCGTGTACCGTTCTCCTTACTTGATCTCCTCGCACCTTGTCCACTAAGATGATCAATCTTCTACAAGAGAGTAGAAGCAATAAAACCTTCTAGAGCAGCCATTCAGAACAATATCTCAATGGCTCTAGAGAAATAAGAAAATCTCTCTTATGGTATTCTAACATCAGATCAAGAGAGAGAATTAACTTCTTGTGTGTTGTATCTTTGGTTTGAGAGAAACACCCAATAAATAGGCATAAGTTTGTCCAAGAGACTTCTAAGAATAAACCACTTAGAATCACAAGCAAAAAAGAACTCTTGCATAGAGTCCGGACATAACTGGGCTTCAGCGGCATAGCTCGCTATAGCGAGCTGCACCCTCGCTTTAGCGAGGTGCCTTTCTGTCTCGGCTAGACAGATTTTCTGTCAACATTGTTTTTTGGCCTTATCACATCTTATGACAGCTTGCCAACGAATAAATATTCTAACAATCTCCCCCTTTTGGCAATTCTTGGACAAAATCTATAAAAAAATACAATTTGATCTACCCAAAAGTAAAATCCAAAATACATTGAATTTTAAAATGACAAGATTTAGCACTGTAGATCTTATATTGCCTTTGCTCTAACTTCCAGATCTTGAATTACCTTGGCTTGTAAAGCTCCCTCTAACTTCATTATTCTCCCCCTGTTTTTGTCCATAATTGTCAAACAAAAATCATCATGCAGCTTCTGTCAATCTGGATGCATAGCTCCCCCTCAATATTGACTCCCTTTCAATATGATCTTCGTAGTAGCACTGGGGTGGGGGCTTGATCTTGCAGATCAGGGGTGATGAAGCTTAGGCGCACACACTTGTAAATTTAAATATTTCAGCATAGTGTGTACTAATACAAAATGTAGGTCTTATTTCTTGACCCAGAAAGCTTTGGTGTTCTTCTTTTTCAGCTCAGCCTTCTGCGTTCTCCATTGCTTCTGATTCGGTAAACTTCGTAGCTTGTTGCAATGAGGTCGAAGGTGTCCTTTAATTTCACAATGATGACAAGTGGGGATTCGTTCAGGACGTAACACATTATGCTTCTTTGGAGCTTTCTTTGCAACACTACCAACAGGATTAGTAAGAACTAAATTTTTAACGAAATAATTTTGACCTTTGACATTTGAAGTGGATGCTCCATTAGCGTAGCCAATACCATGTTTGTCAGTGTTTGCCTTTTGACTGCACAAGATGTCATCTAGTTTTTTAGACCTAGTATTCATCCTGTTCAATGAAGCTTTAGCAGTGTCTAACTCAGATAGAACCATCTTGAGTCTTCCATTCAGATCAGAATGCCCTGCTTTCAAAGTCTTCATATCCGAATCAAGTAAGTCACACTTTGTGATTCTGTAGTTAGTTTGTCAGCCAACTTGGTATTTTCATCCTCCAATTTTTGTACTTTAGCAAGTGAACTTGCAAATTTAGCTTTCAATGAGGCATTCTGTTCTTTAGACACTTTCCACCTTTTGGCCACTTTCTCATTAATCTTCAGCATCTTCATGGTCTTTGCAAACAATGTTTGATATTCAGTTTGTCAGTCATGCTCTGTTTCTGACTCACTATCATCATGATCAGTCTCCTCCTCAGAAGAATTTTGTGGAGTAAAAGAACCAGAAGTTGCCATGAATGCAATGAATTTTTCTTTGCTAGCTTCAGGCTTCTCAGACTCAGATCTTTTCAAATTAAAAGCCATTTTCTTTGGTTTTCTATTACCACAATCAATAGTAATGTGTCCATAGCCTTGACACTCATAATATTGAATCCCTTTAGAAGATCTCTTCTTCGCAACGGATTTAGGGATTTTGGTTGAAGTGTCTTTGCGGTCGATTTCCATTCCAGCAATATTTGGATCAATACAATAAAAAAGTGTAACACGCTCTGATACCAATTGAAGGTTTTTTAGGACCCACTGGAATGAATTACTAGTTCTAATTTAACCAAACAATGCAGCGGAAATAAACCAATCAGACAGAACTAGCAAATAAATCTACCAAGCAATCACCACAAGAAGACAGACATAATATTTAGCGTGGAAACCCTATTCAGGGAAAAAAAACCACGAACCAGAAATTAAGAGTTCACGAATAGCTTACAAGATATACTCACAGGCTTCTTTACCTCAGTCTGTACCTCGACCTAAGAACCGTAGTTGTTCTTGCACAGGATCCACTAACACGACTTCCACCGTGCACCGTTCTCCTTACTCGATCTCCTCGCACCTTGTCCACCAAGATGATCAATCTTCTACAATAGAGTAGAATCAACAAAACCTTCTAGAGCAGCCATTCAGAACAATCTCTCAATGGGTCTAGAGAAATAAGAAAATATATCTTATGGTTTTCTAACCTCAGATCAAGAGAGAGAATTAACTTCTTGTGTGTTGTGTCTTTGGATTGAGAGAAACACTCAATAAATAGGCATAAGTTCGTCCAAGAGACTTCTAAAAATAAATCACTTAGAATCACAAGCAAAAAAGAACTCTTGTATAGAGTCCGGACGGAACTGGACTTCTGCTGCATAGCTCGCTATAGCGAGGTGCCTTTCTATCTGGGCTTGACAGATTTTCTGTCAGTAGCGTTTTTTTGGCCTTATCACATCTTTTGTCAGCCTGCCAACGAATAAATATTCTGATGAGTCAGGCCCAAATGACCCAACCCATGAGGATGAAGCTCAGGTCCAAGCCCACGAAGAGACCAAGTCAGGGCAGCCACGTTGCTTCGGAAGCAATCCCGCTCCTACCAGGTCCTGCGGAGAAATATCGCACCTGCCTCGTCCAGCGCGAGGGCAGTTCCTCACCTGCCTCCTCCAGCGCGAGGGCAGTTCCTCACCTGCCTCCTCCAGCGCGAGGGTAGTTCGAGGGCTCCAAGGACGAACGTTGCTGAAGAGTCGTCCTCATCTGTTAGGGGAGGACTATAAATCAAGGAGCCCCACCAGCACTTGAAGGAGGATGGATCTCTCTCTATTCACTTCGACTCTTGTATTCCTCTAGTTTGTAATATTCATTGAGGAAGTAAAACACCACAGGCAATCTCTGCCTTTCTGCAGTGGATGTAGGTCATCTTGACCGAACCACTATAATCCCTTCTCTCTCTTCTCTAATTATTAGATTTACTACATTTATTACTTGACCGGTGGTGTCCGAAATCCTATTTTGGCATCATCAGTTTGGCGCCGTCTGTGGGAACGAAAATCAAAGCTAAAGTTCTCACTTCACACATCTTCTTCAGAAATTATGGTGATCACCACAAGATCAGCAAGACGACCGGAGGATAATCTCACTCAAGATGGGCGCCCAACAGGCCTAGGCCCTTCCGGGCGTCCAGGCCCTTCCAGGCGCCCAGACTCCCCCAGGCGGGGAGAGGATGTTCCTCCACCGAATGACCATACCTCGAATGCTCCTGCTCCTACTCCTCAGCAGATGTTGGAGACCATGCAACAGCTGGTAGCCCAAAACCAGCAAATCTTACAACTTGTGCTAGCAAGGCAAGGAGGATCACAATTTGGAGAAGTATCACAAGGAGCATCGCACCAAAGAATTCCAAGAGCTCCACGCCATGGAGCTCCCCACCTCGGCGCCCATATGGGGATGGGCGGCGCCCAGCGAGCTCCCCATCTGGGCGCCCATCCTCTGGGCGGCGCCCAGGGAGTTCCCCAGGGCGCCCAGGGAGTTCCCCAAGGAATTCCCGAGGGCGCCCCTCATGGAGTGCCCGGTGGAGCCCAGCTTGGAGGACTTCCACCTCCTCCCTCTTCTTCTAATGGAGAGGGTCCTCATTTCCAAGAAGGGGAGAGTGAAAACCAAAGCATGGAGGAGGGAGGTTATTTTCGTGACCTATCCAGGGAAGCTCCCAATCCCTGGGACGAAAAGATCAAGGAGATGCAGAACCAGCTGGGAGAAGTCTACAACGCCATGAAGGTGAAGGCACCGGAGACAGTGGATCACCTAGTCGGGCGAACGGACACACCGTTCAAGCCCGATGTGGTGAACTACCCGCTTCCCCGGAAGTTCAAGATGCCGTCCATGGAGACCTTTGATGGAAGAAAGGATCCATTAGACCACCTGGAGACGTATAAAACCAAAATGCAGCTGCATAATATCCCTGATGAGATTATGTGTAGGGCATTCCCAACCACACTGAAGGGTTCCGCCCGGCAGTGGTTTGCCAATCTCGCCCCTACCTCCATCGCCACCTTTGCGGAATTAAGCAAGTCCTTTGTGTCACATTTCATCGGAGGACGCCGCCACCAGAAGCCTGCCACACACCTGCTCAGCATAAAGCAGGATACAGATGAAAGCCTCAGGAGTTACCTCACTCGTTTTAACGAGGAGGTACTTCAAATTGAAGAGCCTGACGACAAGGTGTCCATGACAGCCTTCCTCGGAGGTCTCCGTTCATCGAGATTCCATTTCTCAGTGATGAAACGCCCGCCAAAAAGCATACCAGAGCTACTAACAAAGGTTCAGAAGTATATAAATGCTGAAGATACCACAAGGGCCAGGCGAGGGGAGTCCTCCAGAGCAGTCGACAACGGGAAGGGGCGAGACAGAGAGGAAAGGAAGGATAGAAGCAACAAGCGAAGCAGGACAGAGAGGCTACCTGTCAGAGACCAACGCGATCCTGCTCCGCAGAGAGACAGACAAGCATTCACTCCTCGCGATGCAGTGGTTGAACACATTGCCAGGGAACGCGGAACTGTTGAAAATGAATTACCAGTAATACCATAAGAGAGTCAAAGTAGTGAGGGTTTGGGGGCTTGGTTTTTTCAACTTTGTTAATGTTGTGTAGCACTAAACAATGGATTAATAAAATCATTTTTTATCAGTGCTACAAGTTAAAAAAAAAATAGAGTCCCCTGCCCTCTAATCACTCTCAAAGTTGTCCTCGGCATCACCATAGACATCATCAGTTTGGCCGAGGCATGCTCCATGGCGAGAAGCACCTCACCGGGCGCCCATCACCATGGCGCCCAGGGTAGAGGAGCACCTCACTTGGGCGCCCATCATCATGGCGCCCAAGGTCGAGGAGCACATCACCATCGACATCATAAGAGCTGCCACTACAATCATCAAGCCCCTCAGTCAGCACGAAGCCTAAGAGGGCAATATCTGGAAAAGCAGTTCTCTCATGTACCGCCCCAGTCACTGTCTCCACAACGGTCTCTCTGAGCATCACCCTCTCACGGGTCTGTACAAGCTCAGCCTCATTGCGCGAAGCCCTCTCGCGGGTATTCAGAAGCTCACCTCACTGAGCGAAGCCCTCTCGCGGGTCTTCGGATGCTCAGCCTCATTGAGCGAAGCCCTCTCGCGGGTCTTCAGAAGCTCAGTGAGCCCTCTCGCGAGTATTCAGAAGCTCACCTCACTGAGCGAAGCCCTCTCGCGGGTCTTCGGAAGCTCAGCCTCATTGAGCGAAGCCCTCTCGCGGGTCTTCAGAAGCTCACCTCACTGAGCGAAGCCCTCTCGCGGGTCTCCAGAAGCTCAGCCTCACTGAGCGAAGCCCTCTCAAGGTCCTTCACAAGCTCAGCCTCTTCCTTGGCCGCCCTCTCATAGGCTACTAAGAGTTCGGTCTCAAGCCTGGTCGCCCTCTCGCGGGCCGCGGAAAGATCAGCCACGGAAGCCCTTCTAGCTGGCGCAGCCCTCTCCTAGCTGGCGTAGCCCTCTCCTCAGCCTGCGAAGCTCTCTCTTTTCTTCTTCTGGGATGACCCATCAGAAGTTACCGAGGGGCAGAGTTTTGGAATTTACATATGTTAAGGGATATATCATGCGCTATGCAGAGGGGGTCCGGGGGTGTCCCCCGGCGGGGGTCGAGCTGACCGGTCAGCTCGCGGGGGCCCAGGAGGCAGCGCCCCCGAAAAAAAAAAAAAAAAAGGAATACGTAATGGCCACCACGGGACCAGGGGACTCCTTCCTCAGTCCTGGGCGCCCATCATCCTCGGGCGCCCAGGCCCGAAGCTCGCCCTGGACAAACCCCCTGGGCGCCCAGGACATTCTCCCCGGGCGCCCAGGCCAAATACCAACGGGCGCCCAGGACTTTCTCCCTGGGCGCCCAGGCCAAATAACCCCGTGGGCGCCCAAGACTTTCTCCCCGGGCACCCAGGCCAAATAACCCCCTGGGCGCCCAAGACTTTCTCCCCGGGCGCCCAGGCCAAATAACCCCCTGGGCGCCCAAGACATTCTCCCTGGGCGCCCAGGATAACTCCCCCGGGCGCAGACCTTCTCCCTGGGCGCCCAGATCCGGGCGACCAAGTCCCCCGGGCGCCCAACCTTCTCTCCCCGGGCGCCCAGGCCCATCACTCCCTGGGCGCCCAGGCTCCCCCGGGCGCCAATCTACTTGGGCGCCCAGGATAACTCCCCCGGGCGCCCAGACCTTCTCCCCAGGCGCCCAGACCCCGGGCGACCAAGTCTCTCGGGCGCCCAGGCCATCTCTCCCTGGGCGCCCAGGCTTCTCCGGTTCTGATGCTCGCCCAGACCTGGATTAAAACCGGAAAAGAGGAAAAAGATTTTGGAGGGAGAAGAGACCTGAATCTACCAATGCCCCCCTTTCAAAAAATTATTTGGGCACGAGGCATTGAGGGGCAAATGATGAGTCAGGCCCAAATGACCCAACCCATGAGGATGAAGCTCAGGTCCAAGCCCACGAAGAGACCAAGTCAGGGCAGCCACGTTGCTTCGGAAGTAATCCCGCTCCTACCAGGTCCTGCGGAGAAATATCGCACCTGCCTCGTCCAGCGCGAGGGCAGTTCCTCACCTGCCTCCTCCAGCGCGAGGGCAGTTCCTCACCTGCCTCCTCCAGCGCGAGTGTAGTTCGAGGGCTCCAAGGACGAACGTTGCTGAAGAGTCGTCCTCATCTGTTAGGGGAGGACTATAAATCAAGGAGCCCCACCAGCACTTGAAGGAGGATGGATCTCTCTCTATTCACTTCGACTCTTGTATTCCTCTAGTTTGTAATATTCATTGAGGAAGTAAAACACCACAGGCAATCTCTGCCTTTCTGCAGTGGACGCAGGTCATCTTGACCGAACCACTATAATCCCTTCTCTCTCTTCTCTAATTATTAGATTTACTACATTTATTACTTGACCGGTGGTGTCCGAAATCCTATTTTGGCATCATCATATTCTAACATGCTTGTCGTGATAAATGATAAAAAAATAGCAGGCACAAGACCGTCCAAGGATCTTTTATTGTTTTGCAGAAGATTTGGAACAAAGCTCTCTCATCCAAGGTATGTTTGTTTTAAGGTGTTTGACAATTCTGATTTGCCAATTTAAGTACTTTTTGTGAAGAGGGTTGTTTTTACTTTTTAGCCCTAGGATTTTAACCTGTGGGGGTGTCGTTCTACCGTTTGGAATGTTACGTTTTCCGTTTGTGGTTTTCTCTTAATCTATTTACAGGATAGTGTGTAGTTGGACTCAAGTGCTTACCCTCGCACCATAGAAAAGTCCCACTCTCATCACTACGATTATGTTGTCGTTTTTTTGGATATGCAATCTTACGCTTTAATTAAGTGTATTATCAAATTATCTGTCCTTATTTTTCTTTTTATTTGAAACAACTATAAAGCTATAGTGATACTTTTTTCTTCACCTATTCTTCTATTTTATAGGCTATCGATCCAAGAAAACACATGGTTTTATTCGAAATGAGGGGTGGTGGTGTTTTCCATGATATTAAGGGTTGCATCTCCACTGGAGACAAAGTATGTATTATGATAAAATGTGTCACTTGACCACAATAATATGGAAGCAACAATTCTTACCCATAATATATAGGTTTATTTATTCTATTTGACTTTTCTTCTTTAACTTTATTTTTATATTTTTTCTCATTTTTTCCTGTTTATTGAGGTTTTTAATCGAAGAGTAGAAATTAGTTTTTTTATAAGTATCTTTATTTGACGATGTTTGCTAGAGAATGAACTTGCCCCTACAAGATGGGATGGAAAAAGGGTTGGATCTGTTAAATGAAATCTAAGATATTGTAGATCACACGTTAACTTATGATTTTTACTGTGAAAGCTTTACAGATGGAAAGAAAATAATGATTGGATTTGTCAAAAAGAATGTATAATGTTGTAAACTATATGAAGTTTAGTTTATATAATGACGTTGTTTGACGATGCTTATTGTTTTGAACATTCTCAATCCTTAGTATTATCGATATTTGTTTTTACTTTTACTGTCCCTCTAAATTCTAATGCTCTGTAATCTTTTTAATTTGCATTGATGGTTCATATATCATGTAATGTTCTAGTTTTTTTTTTTTTTATGATTAATGAGCAATTCCAATTATATATTACCTAATTTAAAGTTTAACAAGTAATATTCCATATTAGATTTTTCTTGGATATTTATATTGGTTTCTATTAAATGTTAATTGACACATTGTTTTGTTTTTTTTTTTTCTTTTAGTGATTGGGCCCATAAAAGAATGGAACTAACAAAATTTTATATTTTTAATTTAAAAAAATAAAAAATAAGAAAAGAAACTAAATATGCAGTCATTTTTGCTTATAAGATATGGATAAGATAATTGTCTTATTTGTTTTTGAATCCCGCTAATCAAAATGGATTTAAAGGAGAAACTCCATTTTCTTGATAATAAATAAAAGGGGTTTTTACGCAAAAATACACTTTAGACGGCCACTATACGCAACAGTGCACTTTAGTCATCTATGCACCTAACAGGGAATCCGTACAGGATTCTCAATTTTTTTTCACCATTTTTTTTGTGGTCGAATTAGACCTTCATTTGCTGTGTTAAAGGTCGAATTCGACCTTCATTGCAGCGTTGGAGGTTGAATTCAACCTTCATTGCAACGCTGGAGGTCGAATTCGACCTTCATTTGCAGTGTTAAAGGTCGAATTCGACCGTTAGATATAATTCATTTGGGGGCACTGGTTAACCCACTTCCCAAGGAAATTTTTGGATGAAATTTGGGGGTTTCGAAGTCCATATGATGAACTTCAAATCTGCAATTTTTGGGTAGGAATCAATCACGTTTGTCGCGTTTTCAACTCGCACACTTTTCCTATCATGTCGGCCAAATGTGTTGAAACCTTGCTGAGTACCCATGTTCGGGGTACTGGTTAACTCACTTTCCGAGGGAGTTTTTAAACGAAACTTGTGAGTTTCGAAGTCCATATGATGAACTTCAAATCTGTAAGTTTTGGGTAGGAATCAATCGTATTTGCCGCATTTTCAACTCGCACTTTTTCTATCCCGTCGGCTAAATGTGCTGAAACCTTGCTGAGTACCTCTGTTTGGGCACTGGTTAACTCACTTTCCGAGGGTGTTTTTAAACGAAACTTGGGGGTTTCGAAGTCCATATGATGAACTTCAAATCTGTAATTTCTGGGTAGGAATCAATCGCGTTTGTTGCATTTTCAACTCGCGTACTTTTCCTATCCTGTTGGCCAAATGCGCTGAAACCTTGCTGAGTACCTCTGTTTGGGGCACTGGTTAACCCACTTTCCGAGGGAGTTTTTAAACGAAACTTGGGGGTCTCGAAGTCCATATGATGAACTTCAAATCTGCAATTTTTGGGTATGAATCAATCGCGTTTGTCGTATTTTCAACTCGCGCACTTTTCCTATCCTGTCGGCCAAATGTGCTGAAACCTTGCTGAGTACCTCTGTTTGGGGCATTGGTTAACCCACTTCCCGAGGGAGTTTTTAAACGAAACTTGGGGATTTTGAAGTCCATATGATGACTTCAAATCTGCAATTTTTGGGTAGGAATCAGTCGCGTTTTTCATATTTTCAACTCACACGCTTTTCATATCCTGTTGGCCAAATCTGCTAAAACATATTGGACAACATTGTGGGCCAATTTGATTTTAGAATACTATGATTGTTATCTTACCATCTTGCTGGTTCAGTTTGGTCAATGGATTTTATTTGATATATTGAGACTGAATTGGATTGCAGTGTGGGCTTTTTAAAACTTGAGTTTTGTTGTTTTCTGCACTAAATTTGGCCTCTAAATTTCTGCACTAGTTGAAACAAACGCATTAACTGCACTATTTAAAACTGAAAAAAGTGTTTCTATAATTTCTGCACTAGCTGAAACAAACCAAATTTCTATAACAAAAGTCTCTCTGTGCATTACAATCTCTGCAACATGACTAAACAACATTCCTCGACAAATTCTATCCATTCCATCCATACCATAATTTTCAACAAGGGAAACACTCAAGAAATAATTTACACTCATGCGACAACAGAAAGCATTCCTAGACAACTTCCATCCATTCAAACTTCCACACAACATTAACAAATTTTAGAACCTTGCTGAAACAATCCCATTTCTGCACTATCTGAAATTGAAATATATGCCTTTCATTCATATTGTTCAGCCACATAATGGTGTGCACCTACAAACATAAGTCTTGATCAATCTCAAACATATTAAAATACATGAACAAAAGGTGGGCTTCAATGTGATTCTTCATGAAACTTACAATAACAAAAGGTGGGCATAACAAAAGTCATGATGGCAGTCTTGATGTGTTAAACACTGCAAAAGATGGCACCTTCTCTGCATTATAGTCATTGAGCTACAATAGACATGCAACATGAGGTCGGTTAATTTAACCATAGATAACTCAATTAAGAGGCTAAACTACAACTGGAGGCGTAATTACTTATTTACTCAAGGTGCATTCAGGAGCCTTATGCACTACCTTTTGAGTAAATAGAATGCCATATCTCATGCATCAGCATTTTAAGCATTAGTTTATACTTAAGGGGTGTTTGGATATGGGTAGAATAAAATATCAACATATTTGAGTATTGTTGCCCTGTAAGGCAGGCTGATCAGTGGATCAAACAGAAAATGCAATCCAATGGAGTTTCAAAGTTTGAACAAAATGGGCCAATGCATAGAAGTTTCACAGTAGTTTCTTAGTGCCATTAGTGCGGTGCTGTAACTAACCAAGTTTTAATAAAAATTACGAGTCTTTGGTTAACTTTCCCTTGTATATTAATAGGTTGGCTATATCTTGATTAATTACAATGGGGAAGCATTCTGTAGCGCCCCCCCCCCCCCCTAATTAACAAAACAAGTGGTTAGTTTGTCGGATTGCTAGACCCAGCTGTCAAGTGCTTTCCCTTCTAATTACACTTTCGATTGGATGGAATGTGGAGTTAAATTTTGAGTCATCTACTGGTAAGTCCACTTGTTCATCATGATATACCAATTGAGCCATTGTGGTCTTACCCAGTCCCCCCATGCCAACTATGGGAATGACAGAGAGGTCCTCTTCATTTTCTGATTCTGATTTGGTTAACAAATATATTAAATTTTCTTTCTCAGTGTCCCTCCCATAAACCTTCGATACAATTGCAGAGCAAGTCTCCCTTGTTTTTGAGATCGGAGGCTGAATGTCTACAACTCTTGCAGCAACTCCTTCTGTGAATGTGAAATGGAAAAGAGATCTCTCTTTGACAATGTGCTCGAAATTCTTGCTCAGCTTTTGCATCTTATGTGCCATCTTGAAATGAAAGACAAGTGGGTTGAATAAGTTGCCTACCTTTTCTCGCTTGCCAGCTGCTTGATTCTCAACCTTTCTCCGCAGAGCTTCGATTCTAAACTCATCTAGCACATCTTCCGCATCGTCAGCAGCAGCTTTAATCTTTCGAAGCCAGTCTTTTACAGCCATTTCGTTCACTTTTCGCCTTTCAGCATCTTGAAGCACGGCTTTAATCGCCTTTCAACATCTTCAAGCACGACTTTCTCACCAGAGAGGGAGAGATCGCAGCAGAAAGGGGGAGAGAGAGATCGCAGCACAGAGGGCAGCGAGGGAGAAAGATCAGGCGAGAGAGATGAGCGCAGCAGAGAGGGGGCGAGAGAGATGAGCGCAGCAGTAGGGCAGCGAGGGAGAGAGATCAGGCGAGGGATGGGAGCAGCAGCAGGGCAGCGAGGGAGAGACATCAGGTGAGGGATGAGCGCAGCAGCAGGGCAACGAGGGAGAGAGATCAGGCGAGAGAGAGAGTGCAGCAGGGCAACGGGGGAGAGAGAGGAGAGCAGCAACAGGGCAGAGAGAGAGATCGCAGCAAGAGAAAGAGGGCAGCAGCGAGAGAGCGAGGCGAGAGAGAGAGGGAGAGCAGCAACGAGGGCAGAAGAGCTCGACGAGATCAGGAGAGATGAGAGCTGAGAGCGAGAGAGCTCGATCGACGAGATCGGGAGAGGGAGTGCAGAGGCGAGAGAGCTCGATCGACGAGAGAAGAGTGCTGCTGGCGAGCTTCCAGAGATCTCGACAAGCGACGCTGAGAGGGAGAGATAGAGAGCTGAGAGCGAGAGCAGAGATCGAGCTGAGAGCGAGGTGAGAGAGAGAGAGCTGAGAGAGACCGGTGAGAAATAGAGAGAGGTGAGAGACAGAGGCGGGTAGGTCTAAGAAGGGGGGAAATGAAAAAATGAGCGGGCCCGCGAAAAACTCACCTCGTATATAAATGAAGGTCGAATTCGACCTCCAGCGCTACAATGAAGGTCGAATTCGACCTTTAACACAGCAAATGAAGGTTGAATTCGTCCTCCATCGTTGCAATGAAGGTTGAATTTGACCTCCAGTGCTGCAACGAAGATCGAATTCGACCTTTAACACAACAAATGAACGGTCAAATTCGACCACAAAAAAAATGATAAAAAAAATTGGGTATCCTGTACGGATTCCCTGTTAGGTGCATAGATGGCTAAAGTGCACTATTGCGTATAGTGGTCATCTAAAGTGTATTATCGCGTAAAAACCCCTAAATAAAAACTCCTCCTCTATATCATTTAACAATTTAAAACTATAATTAGTGTACTTTCTGTAATTGTTTACTATTTTATAATTTATTTTATTTTTATAAATTTTAAAAGTTTATAGATTTCTTATTTGTATGACTTATAATGCTTTTGCTAAGTGCGGGCATGTTTTGCTAGTCCTAATTAATGGTAATATTTTCTTGTGAAGAATTGGGTTTTATCAATTTTGATCAAAAGAAACTACTCAAGATTTTGATAAATTGTAAATTATATTACATAATACTTCAATTTTATTAATATGATAGAATCTTAATTTTACCATAAATGTATTCCAATAATATTTATATTACTTTTGCTACTTCTTTCTTACTTATCTAACGTCATTAAAAAATAATTGTCATTTTACAATTTTTTACAAAAAGTTACACTTAAAGCCTAATTACAAGGATTAGTCAAGAAAAATATTAAAAACAACGAATTAGGGCACCGTACATTTTTTGGGACAAAATTACCTACCGTCACCTACTTGGCGATATCGTTAGCCACGTTAGATATTTGAGTCTTTGTTATCATACTTAGGCATTTAGTTTAATTTAATAAGTTTGGACAGACTCAATAATTTTTTTTCAATTGTAATAAAAAGTCGGGATCTAAAAAATGTAAAACGGATGACAATATATATCGCCATGCACCCATATAATTTTTGTTTCTTTGCAATGTTATATATTTCATTGTCATTGATTATGACTTGCAAATCAAATATCTCCTAGATATTCATCTTCGGTTATCTTAGATTTGTTCATTCCAATTATTAATTTCTTTTAGTAATCAAATTCATTCATCTTAAATGTGATCCTCAAGAACCCACTGCCAGCCAGATAAAGAGAGTTTTTTTAGTATTAGGAGGTGAGGATAGAGGGACCGGGGGTTGTGCCTGTAAGTGCAGAAAATGTAACTCACAAGAATAAGGGGGTGCCTGCACGGACTTATCCAAAGAGATTAGGAACACCGATACATGTGCCTGAAACCTGAGAAAAGGGAGAAGAAACGTAGGTCAGAGGACCCTGGCTTGGGCAGCGCAGGGCTCTCCGATGCCTAAGTCAGTTAAGAACTGAACAGTAGGAGGAGATTTTTGGGGAAGAAGATGATACCAGCAGTATGGTGTCGTTGTTGGACTTCTTGTTTGTGAATTGTTCTGGTGTTTATATAGAGGAAGAGAGGAGGCAAATGGGTGGTTGACTGTCTTGTCATAGCCCACTCTGTCAGGTACTAAGGAGGCGTAGTCCCATCGTAGCCTACTTTTCTTTAATTGCAGTCCCATCGAGCCTGTCCTGTCCCATCTGGCCATATCCTGGCGCCTTGGGAGCTGTGGACGGCGATCTGTCAGGAGATATGGGCCGTGCCCTTGTCTTGTCGCACGTACCGTAGCGTGCTTGAGTGTCCATGGGAGGATAGCTCAGTGCTCTTACCAAGATGAGGCTCCGGCCGAGATGGAGAGTCTTGCCGAGGTGAGGAAATGGCGGAGTTGGAGGGTCCTGGCACTGTTGCCGAGGCGAATGATCTGGCACTGCTGCCGAGCTGGGGATTCGAGGTGCCGAGGTGGGGAACTTTTGGTCGAAGAAGGATGTTCTGGCCAAAGTCTGCCGAAGTGGAGCAATCTGGCATTGCTGGGGCGTGCACTGCCGAAGTGGGGGAGTTGTGCGCAGGAGGCGTGGAGCTCTCATCTGAGACCAAGGCGAGACCGAGCTTGCCGGGATGGACTTGCTGGTGCGAGGGCCTGTGATGGAGCATCCTGGCCAGGACTCTGATGAGTTCGGGATTTCCCCACACAAAGGCCCCCCAGCTTCTGAGCTTTGAGAGTACTCTCTGAGGTCAGAAGCTAAGAAGGGAGTTGTTGAGCTTGATATTCTTCAGTGTCTGGTTTGCCACCAACTGAGAGACTGTGACCAGCCGGCCCGTCGCCAGAGGTGCAGTCCCGTTGGAAGTATTCTAGTGATGCTGCCGAGGGGGCTAGTATTACTGCCAACCTAGAAACTGGCACTGCTGCCGAGCTGAGGAATGGAACTATTGCCGAGCTGGGTGTAGCTGAGAACCGAGATGTACTCGTTGCCGAGACCAGCATGAGGCCGAGCAGGTGACGTGGAACAGTCTCTTCGGCGCTGGCGGAGATGGAGAAGCCTTTGTGCTCGTATTGCTTTTTCCTGTGCTTTTATGCTGCTTTTCCACACCTTCTTGCTTGCACTGCTCTTTTCTTTCGAAAACTGTCACTTGCCGAAATGGACTGCCATTGGCCGAGATGAGCTGTCATGGGCCGAGATGAACCTGAAGTCTCGAGGATCTCGGCTATGTGAGTCTGAGTTTGGGAACCATCTCGGGGGGTGTATGAACCCAGATTTTTAGAGAAGACTGGATGTGTAAATCCGAAGTCAGTCCCAGGGTATATGAACCCAAGGTTTTAGGAGCGACTGGATGTATAAATCCTAAGTCAGTCCTGTTAGGGATTTTGTGTATTGCAATTTGATGGATGCATTATCATCTTAGCATCTCATGAATTTTCATACATGCATTGAGTTAAAAATCCTGAAATCTGGATTTATACATGCATTGTTTTAAATATTGCAAATCTTATAGTTTGTGCATGTTTTGGTTTTAAACATTGGATGCATTTGTTTTTGAAAAGAATTTTTACAAATCAAGCAAGCCTATGTTTTAAAGTTTCAAATTATATTTGGCTTTTTATGTTTCATGATTTTAAAAGCACTTAGATGATTTAAAATCATGTTTCTAAGCTTGGTTTAATGGCCCAAAAATCCCTACATGAAAATACTTTGAAATGTGCAAAAGTTGGGATTTTAGCCACACTGTCGGTTAGCATGTCGGTCAGGTGTCGGCTAACCGACCAAGGTTCAGAGGCTGACCGAAAGCCTCTCGGTTAGAATTCCAGAGAGCTATTTTCTGAACAAATTTGTACTGTTGGTCAGCTTGTCGGTTCCTGTCGGCTGACCCACACCTGCACAACGAAATATTTCTTGACCGTTGGAATCTGACCGTTGAGGTGTCGGTTGACCGACACCAACCTATGGGTCGACCGACAAGGAGCCGTTGGACCACTTTTTCTATAAAAAGAAACTCATTCCTTAGCCATTAGTGATGATTTTTGAAGCCCTTCTTGAGGCATTTTGAAGCAATAGAAAGGGGATCAAGCTAAGGAAGGCTAAAAAGGGGATCAAGCTAAGGAAGGCTAATGGTCATTAAGGAAAGCTAAAGCTTGGATTAATGAAGTTAAACCACCAGTAAGCTTTGCCTTTTATTAATCATTGTTTTATGCTTTGTTAAACTATTGGTAAATGATTTTAGCATATAAACTATGATGTGTTGAATCCTCTACTTCCTTAATCTTTTATTTAAGTCATAGGATTCTTCACCTTGATTTCAAAACAAGTTTGTTTTATAAACTTTGTTAATCATGCATTGCCAAAATCTTTGATTTCTTTTATGTCATGATTCATTAACTTGTTTTGAATCTTTCCTTGTTGTTTTCATTCATTTAAACCTTTGTTGAATTAGTTTGGTTTTGAAAACAACATTGCACATGCATCACATGTCTAGACTAAATTAATTTCATACAACTTGTGAACCCTTGTTTTTCATATCTTCTACAAGTTTGTATTTGGTACATGTGATTTGCATATTACTTCAATCATATCTTTTTGTGTGCATCAAACTTTTAAATGCTTTTAGCATAAATTGATTGGGCTTTCATTTTCAACTTGATTGAAGTATTCACACACACACTTCATGAGCATTCATCTTTGCATTACTTAGAGTGTTGTGTGAGTTAGCTTTCTATTTTCATATTCACCTATTTAGAGGCAATTTTATTTGAGCTTAATTTAATCTCTTAGAGTGTTTTGTGAAAATACTTTCTTTAGAGAAATCATTTGATTGTAAGGTTATTGCTTAGCCATATAAAAGCATTGTGTATAGGTTGTTGTTTAGCCTAGAAAAACAACATTGTAAGGTTATTGCTTAGCCATATAAAAGCATTGTGTATAGGTTGTTGTTTAGCCTAGAAAAACAACATTGTAAGGTTATTGCTTATCCTTAGAAAGCATATTGTAGAGGTTATTGCTTAGCCTTTTGAAAAGCATAATAGTGGAAATCCGGTGGGGTGTTGGATACACAAGCCGGTAGTGGATGTAGGCATTGAGGCCGAACCACTATAAATCTTTGTGTAGTGGTGATTGTTTTGTGGTGATTGTTTTGTTTAAGCTTCCGTATTTTGTATGTTAATCATCACATGTGACTAGTTACTTGTAAAGAAATTAAAATTGGCCATAATTAGTCATTAAGTGTAGATCACCCTATTCACCCCCCTCTAGGGTAGAATCCCCAGGACTTTCAAGTCCATGGGCGCGTGAACCCAAAATTTAGGAAGCGACCGGGTGTTATGAAACCGAAGTCGGTCCCAGGGTATATGAACCCAGAATTTAGGAAGCGACCCGGATGTTATGAACCCGGTGCCGGTCCCAGGGTGATATGAACCCAGAATTTAGGAAGCGACCCGGATGTTATGAACCCGGTGCCGGTCCCAGGGTGTTATGAACCCAGAATTTAGGAAGCGACCCGAATGTTATGAACCTGGTGGCGGTCCCAGGGTGTTATGAACCCATAATTTAGGAAGCGACCCGGATGTTATGAACCCGGTGGTGGTCCCAGGGTGTTATGAACCCAGAATTTAGGAAGCGACCCGGATGTTATGAACCCGGTGGCGGTCCCAGGGTGTATAAACCCAAGGCCAGTCTCGCCGAGATGGAGAAGCCTGGGTGTATGAACCCGAGGGCAGTCTCTCTGGCGCTGGCCTAGACCAACATAAGGCCGAACCTACGTGAAGCGCGTAGCTAGCACGAGGGCGATGCCAGCATGAGGTCGCGAAATGCGGTCGAGACCAGCATGAGGCCGAAACCAGCGTGAGGTGGAAACCAGCACGTGGACGGACCAGCATGAGGTCGTGAAATGCGGTCGAGACCAGCATGAGGCCGAAACCAGCGTGAGGTGGAAATAGCACGTGGACGGACCAGCATGAGGTCGTGAAATACGGTCGAGACCAGCATGAGGCCGAAACCAGCGTGAGGTGGAAACCAGCACGTGGATGGACCAGCATGAGGTCGTTTAATGCAGTCAAGACCAGCATGAGGCCGAAACCATCGTGAGGTGGAAACCAGCACGTGGACGGACTAGCATGAGGTCGTTTGGAGGCCAAGAAGCCTGAGGGTATCTACCCGAGGACTTGGTTGCCCTGTTGCAGAACGCGACTCACGCCTGAGTGTATAAAACGACCCCAGGGTGAACTCGGTGGCTTTGGATGACTGATGGCGGTAGAGGACCGTGCGATCAAGGCTGACAGCAGAGGACCGTGCAGTCGAGATGACGGTAGAGGATCGTACGATCGAAGCCGACAGTAGAGGGTCGTGCAGGTGTCATCGAAGCTGACGGCGCCATCGAAGCTGACCGTAGAGGACCGTGCTGCCGAAATGAAGGTAGAGGGTCGTGCGATCGAAGCTGACAATAGAAGGTCGCGCCGGTGTCATCGAAGCTGACGGCGCCATCGAAGCTAACAGTAGAGGACCGTGCCGCCGAAATGACGGTAGAGGGTCGTGCGATCGAAGCTGACGGGCGATCGAAGCTAGGTGATGACAGGAGATGTCTAGCTGCCTCCCGAGCTGGAAGAGACTTCTGCAGAGCTGGGGGCTGCTAGCGAGCTGGAGACATCTGCCGAGCTGGAGACGTCCGCTGGGCCGGAAGCTATCTTGTCGCTTTCGTACTCGTCACTTTCATAATGGTTGAACCGCTCCTGGGCTCGGGCTTCGTCTGCTTCTTGCCTGGCGAATCGGTTTATCCTGGTTATCAGCACTGCCATAGTGTCCACGGGATGCATGGCCAAGTCTCCCCGAAGCTCGTTGCCTGGTAGGAGGGCTTGTTGGAAAGACAGGACTGCTATTGCATATGAGACATTCTCGATCTGGCTGTAGACAGCCCAGAACCTTCTGGCGAACTGCGTGACGTTCTCGGTCTGCTTCATTCTGAGGGCCATCAGGTCGGCGGCTATCCTGAGGATGACCCTGTGGACTTGGAACTTCGTCATGAAGGAACTACGGAGCTGCTGCCAACTTTTGATCGATACTTGGGGGAGTGCGCATAACCATTTTAGGGGGATGTCCCTGAGGCTGGAAGAGAAGACTCTGCAGTTCAGGTGGCCTGCACCGCCCCACACCGACATCCTCTGAGTGAAGTGCCGGAGGTGTGCTGCCGGACCCGAAGTTCCATCGTAAACGACGAACCTCGGGACTTTGAAATCTTCAGGAAGGGGGAAGCTTCTGATCTCTGGAGAGAAGGGAGATGCGCTGAAATCGTCAGAGTTCACCCGAACTTGAGCGAAGCTGGCCATCTCCATGTGCTGTCGTACTGCTTGCTCTATGCGTCGATCAAGCCACTTTCTGGAGTTACGGTTGTTACCCGAGCTTTCACCATGGGCCCGGTTGCTTCTGTTGTCCTTCAGGGTGCGCCTTTTGGAAGGTAGAGTCGAGGTCGAATCCTTAGAGGATGAACTCGATCGAGTATCCTGTTGTTGGACGCTTGCTGGACCACATCTTGCTCCTGACCTTTCCCGACGGGGGACCGTCGGCAGCTGCGTCGATAGTTTCAGTTGTTCTTTTCCCTTTCTGGTTTTTCGAGGCATGGTGTTTGGGGAAGATGATTTTTTGTAGCCGTTTCCCACAGACGGCGCCAATTGTAAGTGCAGAAAATGTAACTCACAAGAATAGGGGGGTGCCTGCACGGACTTATCCAAAGTGATTAGGAAAACCGATGCCTGTGCCTGAAACCTGAGAAAAGGGAGAAGAAACATAGGTCAGAGGACCATGGCTTGGGCAGCGCAGGGCTCTCCGATGTCTAAGTCAGTTTAAGAACTGAACAGTAGGAGGAGATTTTTGGGGAAGAAGATGATACCAGCAGTATGGTGTCGTTGTTGGCCTTCTTGTTTGTGAATTGTTCTGGTGTTTATATAGAGGAAGAGAGGAGGCAAAGGGGTGGTTGACTGTCTTGTCATAGCCCACTCTGTCAGGTACTAGGGAGGCGTAGTCCCATCGTAGCCTACTTTTTTTTAATTGTAGTCCCATCGAGCCTGTCCTGTCCCATCTGGCCATATCCTGGCGCCTTGGGAGCTGTGGACGGCGATCTGTCAGGAGATATGGGCCGTGCCCTGGTCTTGTCGCACATACCGTAGCGTGCTTGAGTGTCCATGGGAGGATAGCTCAGTGCTCTTACCGAGATGAGGCTCCGGCCGAGATGAAGAGTCTTGCCGAGGTGAGGAAATGGCGGAGTTGGAGGGTCCTGGCACTGTTGCCGAGGCGAATGATCTGGCACTGTTGCCGAGCTGGGGAGCCGAGGTGCCGAGGTGGGGAACATTTGGTCGAAGAAGGATGTTCTGGCCAAAGTCTGCCGAAGTGGAGCAATCTGGCATTGCTGGGGCGTGCACTGCCGAAGTGGGGGAGTTGTGCGCATGAGGCGCGGAGCTCTCATCCGAGACCAAGGCGAGACCTAGCTTGCCGGGATAGACTTGCTGGTGCGAGTGCCTGTGATGGAGCATCCTGGCCGGGACTCTTATGAGTTCGGGAATTTCCCCACACAGTGCCAATGGGCATGGTCGGAGAGCTGGATTAACCCGTGAGTCTCATTTCTATCAGGAGGAGAAATAGAACTGAGACGGAAACCCACCAGGCTCTGATATAGTGCCCTCCCTAGCTTTTTATAACCCTCCAGCCAGTGGGCCCATTGCCCATTGGGACCCAGCTAGATGACATTACAAAAGAAGTCTCACTAGAAGAATCATTTGACTGGTCTTGGGATCAGTTTTTTCTAAGGTTTTGTTTTTTCCGTTTTTTTTAATTGAGTTCAGGGTAGCTTGTCATGCATGTTTTTGATAAATTATTTTTTACTTGTGTTTTGTTATTCCTAAAACAGAATATGCTTTAAATAAAAAAACAAAGGGATGGAAAAAAAAGAAAATTTATTATACAAGGGAGGACGTTGTGATGGGACGTTTGTCCTACATGGAAGGGAGACAAACAAGAAAGAAAGAGGGGAGAGAGTGGGGAAAGTAAGAGAGAGAAACAGAGTAGGGAGGAAGAAACAGAGAAGGAAAGGAAGAAATAAAGAAAGGGAGAAAGAAAATGGTGAGATGGGTTCGGTGGTGGCCGGTAGTGGCGCAGGTGGGTGGCGCCAGGACGGTGGGGCAGTGAGGGAGTGGAGAAGAGAAAAGGGGAAAAGAGAGAGATGGGGCGGCAGTGTGCTGGGAAGAGGGAGAGAGATGAATGGGAGATGAGATGAGAGAGTAGAGAGAGAGAGAAAATGAGTGGAGAGAGAAAGAGAAAATGAAATGGATTTGGGATCGGGGGTGGGAAGAGAGAGAGAGAAAATGAAATGGATTTGGGTTGGGGGGAGGGGGTTTACTCACGTTGACAGTGAGGGGAGAGAGAGAGAGGAAAGTAAGAGAGAGAAACAGGAAAGAAAGAGAAACAGAGTAGGGAGGAAGAAATAGGGAAGGAAAGGAAGAAATAAGGAAAGGGAGAGAAAGAATGGGTTCGGTGGTGGCCTGCAGTTGCTATGGTGGGTCCGGCGGCGACAATGATGGCGCCGGGACGGTGGGGCAGTGAGGGAGTGGAGAAGAGATAAGGGGAAAAAAGAGGATTGGTCGGCGGTGAGCTGGGAAGAGGGAGAGAGATGGATGGGAGATAAGATGAGAGAGTAGAGAAAGGAGATGGCCGGCGGTGGTGATGGCAGCGGCGTGCTCGGACTCCGGCGGCAGCAAGGAGATTGGGAGGGGGAGTGGAGAACGAGAGAGATAAATGAGGAAGGGGGGTGGGGATTGCTGTGTTGTGTGGAATGAGAAGGGGCGGTAGTCATCGTGACCTAAAAGGGCGGATGGGGATATGATGGGGATAAAGGTGCGGATCGGGGATATCTCGGTGTTTTGTGTGTGTCTGCGCGCGCGCGGGGGGGGGGGGGGGGGGGGGGGGGCGTCCATCACACTTTTTGTGGATCCCATTTCACTATTCATCTCACTATTTTTCTCAATGGATGGGTTAGATTGAAAAAATAGAAAAAATAACAGAAAAGAAAAGCAGGGGTGCCGGGTCCGATTTGATTGGCCAGAGTGTTAAAAAAATTATTTAATATAATTTTTTTATCTAATTATGTTTGAACGTGCTAATGGCACGGGCTACCGCTAGTAAAGAATAATGAGAAGAAAGTCGTTTAGAAAAAAACTAGTAGATTTGGGATAGTTGTGATTTGTATGGATTTATTAGGGGTGCTTTTTTAAAGAAATGGACGGTCCTCTTAAAATAGAGTTTTAAATGACGCCAACTAGAACCAGTGGGAAAAAAATGGAAAACTTTGACAAGCAGTCCTATTCTAAGCGAGATATGGTTAGAAAATAGCATCGCAACTTCTGCCTCCCTCCCAAGACCCCTACCTGCTACCTATTACTGACCATCAACCCCGTTCTTAATGAGATAAATAGCAAGTCATGTGGCATCTTTTGTTGGGCCCACCAACCCCAAAGTTATCCATGAAACTGACAGACGCTAGTTCGGAGAAACTTTCAAGTACGAGGCTGTCCAAAGCAGGATCCCTAACCCCTGGTCGGTCATTTTATAATATGATCAGGATGGTTGAAAAATCCAAATGGCTGAATTTGAGACAAGACTAAGTTGACGATGAAGAAGATATGATCAATGGTAAGTTGACGATGAAGAAGATATGATCAATGGTTCTCATTAAATGCTCATTCCGTAGATAAGGATAGTCAAATGATTATTTGATATGACCACTTCCATGCTAGGACCCTCTAAGGCAGTTTGGGTTCGACGTACAAGAGCTGGAAGGTGTGGTGGATGGGAGGTGCAAGTTGGGTTAGCAAAACTCATCAAAACAAGCAAAAACCACCGAAGAGATTATATGTTACACAAGAACAATTTTATATTTTTCTCACTTCCATTTTTTAGTAGATGTCGATCGAACTGTAGAAACTAATTATGAGAACTAGGCATGCTAAAAAGATATTTTACATGACGGTAATTCGCTCAATCACATGCCCCAAGGCCCCACCCCAGCCAAAAAATAACTTACATTGTCACACAAAAATGATAGTCAAACTTGCAATAAACTACATCTTAGCTAAAAAGAAAACTGTGTTCACAAACGTGTGGTCCTGTCCAACTCTAAAGTTATCCATGAAATTAAAAAACGCTAGTTTCAAGAACCTTTGAGGCACGTTTGGTAACAGGAGAGGAATCCCATATTTGGAGAAATCTTTGGTTCCACGGAATTAGACATTCTTCTTTGAGGATTTATGAGGAAGATGATTCATCGCATTCCATGTTTGATGAGCACAGAGGAATCAGCAATGATTCTTTCGAATCCAAGTTTGATAATGGGAAACAAATCAGCAAAAGAAAAAAAAAATCTCCATCTCAAATCCATTTAACATAACCCAAAAACAATTCCATATCCTCTAATCCATCCTAGAAAAAATCATTTTATACACATAAAATAATTTATGAAAATCTTGACAGAGTCTCGCCTTAACGGGATAACTTTTTCCATTGATCTGCATTTATTCCGTGTGTGTAATAGTTACCATTTAACGGGAGAGCCTTTTTTCATCGATCTGCATTTCATCAATTATGTGGATCCCATTTCACTATTCATCTCACTTTTTTTTTGGGAGGGGGAGCCGTCCATCACACATTTTTGTGGATCCCATTTCACTATTCATCTCACTTTTTTTTCTCAATGGATGGCTTAGATTGGAAAAAATAGAAAAAATAACCGAAAAGAAAAGCAGGGGTGCCGGGTCCGATTTGATTGGCCAGAGTGCTAAAAAAATTATTTAATATAATTTTTTATCTAATTATGTTCGAACTTGCTAACGGCACGGGCTACCGCTAGTAAAGAATAATGAGAAGAAAGTCATTTAGAAAAAAACTCGTAGCTTGGGATAGTTGTGATTTGTATGGATTTATTAGGGGTGCTTTTTTAAAGAAATGGACGGTCCTCTTAAAATAGAGTTTTAAATGACGCCAACTAGAACCAGTGGGAAAAAAATGGAAAACTTTGACAAGCAGTCCTATTCTTAGCGAGATATGGTTAGAAAATAGCATCGCAACTTCTGCCTCCCTCCCAAGACCCCTACCTGCTACCTATTACTGACCATCAACCCCGTTCTTAATGAGATAAATAGGAAATAGCAAGTCATGTGGCATCTTTTGTTGGGCCCACCAACCCCAAAGTTATCCATGAAACTGACAGACGCTAGTTCGGAGAAACTTTCAAGTACGAGGCTGTCCAAAGCAGGATCCCTAACCCCTGGTCGGTCATTTTATAATATGATCAGGATGGTTGAAAAATCCAAATGGCTGAATTTGAGACAAGACTAAGTTGACGATGAAGAAGATATGATCAATGGTTCTCATTAAATGCTCATTCCGTAGATAAGGATAGTCAAATGATTATTTGATATGACCGCTTCCATGCTAGGACCCTCTAAGGCAGTTTGGGTTCGATGTACAAGAGCCGGAAGGTGTGGTGGATGGGAGGTGCAAGTTGGCTTAGCAAAACTCATCAAAACAAGCAAAACCACCAAAGAGATTATATGTTACACAAGAACAATTTTATATTTTTCTCACTTCCATTTTTTCGTAGATGTCGATCGAACTGTAGAAACTAATTATGGGAACTAGGCATGCTAAAAAGATATTTTACATGACGGTAATTCGCTCAATCACATGCCCCAGGGCCCCACCCCAGCCAAAAATAACTTACATTGTCACACAAAAATGATAGTCAAACTTGCAATAAACTACATTTTAGCTAAAAAGAAAACTGTGTTGACAAACGTGTGGTCCTGTCCAACTCTAAAGTTATCCATGAAATTAAAAAACGCTAGTTTCAACAACCTTTGTGGCACGTTTGGTAACAGGAGAGGAATCTCATTTTTGGAGGAATCTTTGGTTCCACGGAATTAGACATTTTTTTTTTGACGATTTATGAGGAAGATGATTCATCGCATTCCATGTTTGATGAGCACGGAGGAATCAGCAATGATTCCTTCGAATCCAAATTTGGTAATGGGAAACAAATCCGCAAAAGAAAAAAAAAATTCTCCATCTCAAATCCATTTAACATAACCCAAAAACAATTCCATATCCTCTAATCCATCCTAGAAAAAATCATTTTATACACATAAAATAATTTATGAAAATTTTGACAGAGTCTCTCCTTAACGGGATAACTTTTTCCATCGATCTGCATTTATGCTGTGTGTGTAATAGTTACCATTTAACGGGAGTGCCTTTTTCATCGATCTGCATTTCATCGATTGTGTGTAATAGTTTCAGTGTAATCTATACTAATGTAGATGAGGTTGGTGTTTACAAAAGACGGTCTACTATACGATGTGGCCAAAACTTGCGTCCCATGGTTTGTGTAATGGTTTCAGCGTCTCCTTCATCCTATAAATTGTATTTGTAGTGGTTTGTCCAAAAGAGACTTTCCTCCTAGCATTTGTATAATTGTTTGTCCAGAACCATTATATAACGGGCCACGTTTGAAATAAAATTGTACGGGTCATTAGACTGTTAAATTTTTTAGGGGGCCTATAATGTGGATGATAAAGATTGGAGAGAGCCCAAAGGCAATATATTAACTGTGATCTAAGTCCTAACACGACTGATATTGGTTTCTTCTAGCAGTTGATACAGAAATCTTGAACACGAGTATGGTCTTCTAAGTGGATATGAGTAACCTTCAAGGAGCATCCTAGAGTTGAGTAACTTTACCACTCAAGGAGCACCCAAGTTTCATGGTGTTTTATATCATATAATAGCTATTTCTAAGCATCTAACATTGCCACGGGTGTTTAACATGCTATGAGATTTCAAGTGCATGCTATGACATATCCGGTGCATTCTGTGTTTGACATTCTACTCATGGCTAGTTGAGGTTCAATTAGAAACACTAGAAGAAAAACTACTAGTGGCCACCACTAAAACATAGAGTGACCGCCGGTAAAACCTATAGTGGCGGCTAGATTAGCCCCTACTACTCGACGCTAAAAAGAATAGACATAATTAACAGGCTGAAAAGAACATGCAAATGAATCAACGGGGAATGGAAAGAGCCAAATGAAATGAAAGAGGCAAATGCAATATTTATAGCAAATGAAACAACAACAAAGAAAATTGAATCAAGATCCCCGTTGAAGCCTGAATCTATTTTCCATAAACTTAAAATCTCCCATTCCACAAACAAAAGAGGTAAGATGGAGGAGAAAAAACGAAAAAAAAAAAAAAAAAAAGGGCATCAAGAACCCTAACCTAACTTATGGTTTTGAACAAATCGACCTGATGAAGGAGGCCGGTGGAGTCCGATGGTGGGAAGAGGCCTAGAGTGCGTCAAAGGGCTGCCTTGTTGAAGGACCACTTCCCTTGTCGTTGCCAAGAGGGAGGAGCGAGAGAGCGTTTGCAGCAACAGCGAAGGGAAGGGTGGTCGTCTTCGGTCAGAAGAACAGAGTTCGATCCGATTGAAGGACCACTTCCCTTGTCGTTGCCAAGAGGGAGGAGCGAGAGAGCGTTTGCAGCAACAGCGAAGGGAAGGGTGGTCGTCTTCGGTCAGAAGAACAGAGTTCGATCCGATTGCCTATCGTCGCACCTAGCAGCAGAGAAGAGAAGAGGGTTTGATACCGAAGAGAGATATATTCGAAATTTAGAGAGGAGTCGGGAGGTCGGATTTTGTCACGACCGGGCCCGATATTTGATTATTCCGGACAAACCTCGAGTCGCGATCCATACTTACTTCCGTAAACTCTGAATTAACCGAAGTTAAAACGAAATCCACAAGGGATAACCATACATTCATACCTGTCAAATGTACACTTTTGCGGAAATATATACATTGACGATACCAATTAAAAATTTACGAGTCCTTTACTAAAAGTAAAATTCCATATGCAAACTTCATTTCACTATCTATGTCAACCACTGCATACTCAAATACAATGCAGGTGACAACTATTTACATTTCAAAATGATTATACAATAAGCATTTTCAACAAGTTCCAAATCATTTTATTCAAAACGTTTCTATATCTGTTCTCGCACTCAGATTTCAATATCAAATGATATCTTGTCAAGTCCATTCTATTAGTCCTCCTGGAGGAATTTGATTGGCTTCCTCCGCAGTCGGCATGGCCTCTGCAGGACTGGCGCGGGCAACTGGGCCTCTAATGTTATCAATAATACATGTGAACACGACAGTTCAATAATTTATACACATATCTACGATAGTACATGCCATCATTCATAATAAATCTATTCAATTTACCCATTTAAACAATTCTATAATCAATTACCAAATCTAGACAATTCTAATCAATACAATAACCTGTGCAATCAGAGTCAAGTAATAATAATTACTAGATGGCAACTATAATAGTATCATTTATTTCAGTTCTTCCAAAAGGAAGCAGTCACTGTATTTGTAAACACAAGTATTAGTTATTCATTCATTGTTCAGTGAGTACTCTTCATTAAGTAACTTTTCATTTCAATAATTGAATGATCTACCAGTGTCTGGATTAGAGATCACTGGTGTCACCACGGAGCTCCGGAACGCCCCCAGTCCATCTACTGCAATAGGATTGTTCATTAATTCATTCATGCATTCAACTCAGCTCTATAACGAGCTTAACAAACTACTATGTAGTTCTAGACTCAGGAATCAATTCAGTATACGTATCTCAAGTCTATGTTCAACCCCTTTTGGGTTCAATTCAATTCTATGATCCTCAACTTCCAAACCAATCATTTAGGTGAAACGTTTATTATCTAATGTACGCGTTATTCTCGATGAGCATCACTTCAATTGTAATTGTACATTATGATATCCTTAGCTAACACTTATGAAGGTTCAAGTACAATTCTCAATCAATTCATCATTATTTCGGTCAATTCGGGACTTGGATTTGTCATGAATGAAAACCAATTATGACCACAAAACTTTCAAATTAATAGCCATAAAGAATCTTTGATTCAGTAGGCGTAAAGCCTGAAATTTCCCCAAGTTCGATTACCTATTGGTTAACCGAACAGTGCCACTCGGTTAGCCGAATTCATTTCGGTTACCTTCGGTTAGCAATCCAGAAGCTTCAGATTTATGACATTTTACAGATGTACTTCCATACTCGATTAACCGAACACAATTCGGTTACCTTTCCAAAACATCAATTTCTGACAAAAACTATTAGGTGAATTGGGTCACCTCACAGTCAGCTTTCAAGAGGCCGAATCTTCTCAAAAATAAACCCAGATGGGTTTGGTCAGCCCTTTGGTTAACCAAACTGTGTCCAGAACTTTAGAATTTCTGAAGTGAAATTCTGAATTTGAACTCCATGAGTCCTAACAACTTCCATAACATCCTAAATCAATATAAATGCATATACTTGCCTTAGTTTGAGATCAATTGACAAAAAGCCCTTTGTTTAGCTTGATTTTGAGATCAAAATCCCCAAATAGAAACCCTCTTTAGACCTAAAAATCAAATGCCATTCAAACATAGGATTTCTATGAGCTATTTGTGCTATAAGGCATTCCAAACCATTCAACATATATAACTTGAAAACTCTATAAATAGTTCAAGACACTTACTCTAAGCTCCTGTGTAGAGAGATTTGAACTTTCTCTCAAACTTTCACTCCAAGCAATTGAAGGAGAAGATGGGGAAGATGAAGAAGATGAAGCTAGCACCTCACTCTCACTCCAAAATCACTTGAACAACTCTAATCTTGACAATTGATGAAGAAAAGGAAGAAGAAGGAAGAAAGGAGCCTAGGGTTTGCTCTCTACTTCACTTGGGCTGGGATTGAGTTGAATGAACTCATTTGAGTTCATCTCCACCTTATATAAGCCCCATTTGCACTTACACCCTCCTCTTCTTCCCTTATTTACATTTTGAGTCAAATGAAGGGTCATTTGATCCAATTCACGTTGAATGCAATTGAGTCTATTACGTAATTAATAGTCTTTGAGATACACGCGTTGGTATCAAGAGTGGCCGTATTCGACGAAATACGTAAAAATCCGTATTTATGGAAAATTCTTTGTCTCTCCTTGTTCAAGTCTCAATTCAACTCAATTAGTTCAATCTCATTCAAATCCATTTCATTAAGCTCAACTTAATCATTTGAGGCTAATTCAATTCAATTTGGTCATTAACCACAATTAGCTTAATTAAACATGGTTAATTAACATCATTCTCAATCAATTAGAGTTAATCTTGATTAACTCGGGACAGGGTGTAACAAGTTCTATGCAGAAAACCAGTCTATATCCTCCCTCTTTAAAATCGTTGATTTATGAAATCTGATGGGGGGTGGCTCGACCGACAAAATCCTTTGTTTTGTTGAAAAAGGGCAGTCTTCTTTCCTTCATCCCAGATGCACCCAACCATGGGTTTTCCACGCAACCAAGGAAAATGAGCGAGGATTCCTTCCTAAAGACCGTTGCCAAACGTGCCCTTCAGGTACGAAGCTTTTCTATTCCGAATCTCTAACTCCAACCGCCAAATTCCTATTCCCAATCAACAAATCCAAAGCCCTAACATGTGTTTGATCATTTTATAATTTCGACAATATGGTTGGAAAATCCAAATTGCTGAATTTGAGACAAGGCTAAGATGATGATGAAGAAGAGAAGGACATTCAATTAAAATTTGATCAATGGTCCTCATTGAATGCTCATTCGGCAGATAAGGATAATCTAATGATTATTTGATATGGACCCTCTAAAGCGGTTTGCGTTTGATGTACAAGAGCATTGCTGAATTTGAGACAAGGCTGAGATGAATGATGATGAAGAGGGGGACATTCAATTAAAATTTGATCAATGGTCCTCATTGAATGCTCATTCGGCAGATAAGGATAATCTAATGATTATTTGATATGGACCCTCTAAAGCAATTTGCATTTGATGTACAAGAGCTGGAAGGTGTGGCAGTAGGGATCGAGGTGCAAGTTGGCTTAGCAAAACTCATCAAAATAAGCATACAAATGTTAAGATCAACTGCTTGTCAGCTATCATTACATCCATTGGGTGGCCTACCAATTGAGAATTGTTTGTACACATATGTTTCCATGGCTTTTATTGTAGCCCAAATCGTTTTTTGTCTTGATATCACTAATTTATTAATTTTTTAGCCCCGTTTTTAAGACAAGATTCAAACCATGTCATAAAAATCGAGAAACAAATTGACGATAACAAGTGCAATCATCATCATCGCCTTCGTTTAGAAGACCACTTTATTGAGAGGAAAATCATTTTATGGAGGCTATCTTTCATATTCTATGATTTCCTAAAATCAGACTCATTATGTTGAGGGTCATGGTACATTGAAGTAATGGCCAAGTATGCACGTGTATTGATTAGAGAAAATAGGATTTCAACCCTAAGAACTTGTTTGTATAGAACATGGCATACAAACGTGCTCTTTTAAAAATCGGATTGCAAAATGATGCTTCGCTATGATGGGCCCACATATAAAAATGCTCCTTTATCACTTTATCAGCTTTTCCAAAGTTTGATACATTTTTAAATAAATAGCTAAAAATAAAATATAACAACTTAAAATGGGTTCCACACTTCCACCCACCTCAATTAGGGAAGTGAAATTTGTCACAAAAGTAATAAAGCATATTTTTTAAAATAAAGAAAAGTATAAAAGGATGGTTTTGGAAAGTCTTCACAAAAGGGAATTCTTGGAAAATAAATAAATTTATTAATGCATGTGGCTGGAAAGAGATTCTCGGAAGTGGTTTTGTAGTAGTCTTTGACGTGGAACATTGTTATTTGGAGGGAGTTAGGCATTGCACTATATTATACTGCAGCGCCGCTGTATTGGAACCTAGCAATACATTTTAGAGTTAAAGCCACATCTTTCAAACGGTTACAAGATATACTCACAGCTCCTTTATTCTAGTTAGTACGTCGACCTAAGGACTGTAGTTGTTATTGCATAACTTCTCCTGCTGCCACGACTTTCACTCCGTGCACCGCTCTCCGTGCTTGATCCTCCTTCAATCATCTTGAGTATCAAGATGAACCAATCATCTACAAAGAAATAGAACCTTTAAACATTCAAGAGTAGCCTTTCAGAATAATCTATCAATGGATCTAGAGATCAATTATCTCTCTTAGATCTCTCATGTCCAGAATAATGATAGAGGTGGTGTGTGCCTTTGGGTTGAGAGAAACACCCAATTTATAGTCCCAAATCTGTGCATAAGACCTCTAATTAAAATACAATCAAAATAGTTAAGTCTTTTCAAATTGTGTCTTAGAATCCGGATCAGACTGTGCAAAGTCCGCCATGCTCGTTATAGCGAGCCCTGTCTTTGGCCCCTAGCCTTGTTGGCACTTCGCTATAGCGAAGTGCATGTTCGCTATAACAAACACACGATCTGGAATTTGGATTGAACGCTCCAAAACCCTTCATTCTTCACCTCAGATCTTCGGCGGCTCAGCCATAGTCCATTCTAAAAGAAATGGAAAAGTACAACTAAAATGGACCCGAAGTTTTGTTCAACCAATGAATCAGCCAATCACAATAAAATTCATAACAATCTCCCCATTTGGAAATTAATGGACAAAACTTCCTACGAAAATATATATGATTTACCCAAAAGAAAATTCCAAAATACATTGAGCTTTTAGCACAAAAAAATAAAAATAAAAATTTCAGCACCTGTAGATCTTGCACTATCTATTCTAGAAAAACTCCCCCTAGCTCCATTTTAGTCCTCCTTTTTGTCCAAAATTGACAAACAAATAACATGGAGCATCCGTCAATCTGGATCCTGCAGCTCTCCCTCAATTTTGACTCCCCCTCAATATAATCTTCATATCATCACTGGGGTGGGGGCTTGATTTTACAGATAAGGGGTGATGAAGCTTCGGTACGTACACTTGCATATTTAGGCATTTCAACAGAGTGTATACCAACACAGAAGATAGGTTTTCTTTCTTGACCCATATAGCTTCAGTATTTTTCTTTTTCAGCTCAAGCTTCTATTTTTCCCATTGCGTTTTATTTGAAAAATTTTGCAGCTTATTGCAATTGGGTCGAATGTGTCCTTTAATTCCATAGTGATGGCAAGTCGGAATTCATTCAGGACGTGACACATTCTTCTTCTTTGGAGCTCTGTGTGCAACACTAACAACAGGATTAGTAACAATTGGATTTTTAACAAAATATTTTGTACCTTTGGCAGTAGAAGTGAATGCTCTGTCAGCGTAGCCAATGGCATGCTTGTCAGTGTGTGCATTTTGACTGCACAAGATGTCATCAATCACCTTTTGATCCAGTATTCATCATGTTTAATGAAGCTTTAGCAGTATGTAACTAAGACAGAACCATCTTGAGTCTTCCATTCAAATCAGTATTCTCTACTTTCAAAGTCTTCATATGAGAATCAAGTAAGTCACACTTCTGTGCTTCTGCAATCAGCTTGTCAGCAATTCTGTTATTCTCATCCTCCAATTTTTATACTTTTACAAGTAATTCTATAAGTTCAGCTTTCAATGAGGAATTCTGCTCTTCAGACGCTTTCCACTTGATAGCAACTTTTTCATTCACCTATACCATCTTTATAATCTTCTTGAAAAGAGTCTCATACAGTCTTCTGGTCAAGTTCTTCCCTTGACTCATTATCTTGATCATTCTAATCATCGGAAGAAACATGGAAATTAGCAGAAACAGAAATTTCCGTAAAAGCAATGAACTTCCCTTTGTTAGTGTCATACTTCTCAGACTCAGGATCTTCATCAGTATCTTCTTCCCAAGTCGTATTTAAAGTCTTCTTTTTAAATCTTCTGTGTCCATATCCATGACATTCATAGCATTGAATCTCTTTATAAGATTTCTTCTTATCAGTTGTTTTAGGAATTTTCACATTAGTTTTCTTCCCCTTCATAAAAAGCTTGAATTTCTTCATAAACTGTACAGTAACTTGGGCACCAATTTCCTCGGAATCTGAATCTGAATCACTAGTAGCTTTTTTGAATGATTCCTTGGACGCTTTCAAATCAATACCTTTAGATCGATAATTCCCATTAGACCTAAGCTTTGCTTCAAAAGTTTGTAGGTTGCCAGCCAACTCATCAACTTTCAATTCAATACCTTCATAGTATTCATAATTTATTATCCTCTATGGCCACAACCTTTCCATGAAGAGACCTCAGAATCTTTTTGACAATTCTGCTTTCGGGAATTGGTTCTCCCAAAGAAAAGCATCATTCACAATTGCGTTCAGCTTAGCATTGAACTCATCGAAGGTTTCATCATCTTCCATCTTTATGGTTTTTGAAGCAGTATATAACTTCTGAAGTTTTGACTACTTGACAGCGTCAGTCCCTTCATGCACAGTCTACAAAATATCCCAAGCTTCTTTTGCAGTAGTGCATGCAGAAATTCTTCGAAACTCAGACATACTAACTCCATTGTAAATAGCATTTAAAGCCCTAGAGTAGTAAGTAGCAGCCAGTTCATCATCCTTAGCCCATTGTTCTTTAGATTTGGGACCAATTACCCCATTAGCAGTGACAGTGGGCAAGGAATAGTCATTCACAGTAGACTTCCAATCTTTTATATCTATGGCTTTTAAGAAGGCAACCATCATGACTTTCCAATAAGCATAAGTATCATCCAACAGAGGAGGCTTATTGGTTGAAGTGCCTTCGTGGTAGATATTCATTCAAGTGATACATATCAACACAGTAATATAGTGCAACCCGCTCAAATACCAGTTGAAAGTGCGTTTGAAAGAATGGTTACTAGTTCCACAAACCAATGCAAAGCGGATGTAACCAACCAAGCAAGATAGAACTAGCAAAACTATCCAATCACACACGACAAGAAGGCAGATACAAATTTAATGTGGAAACCATGTCCAAGGAGAAAAAATCATGATTAGAAAAACCAATCGCTATTAAACGGTTACAACATATACTCATAGCTCCTTTATTCTAATCAGTACGTCGACCTAAGGATTGTAGTTGTTCTTGCACAACTTCTCCTCCTGCCACGACTTCCCCGCCGCGTACTGCTCTTTGTGCTTGATCCTCCTTCAATCACCTTGAGTATCAAGACGAACCAATCTTTTACAAAGAAATAGAAGCTTCAAACCTTCTAAAGCAGCCTTTCAGAATAATCTCTCAATGGCTCTAGAGAACAATTCTCTCTTAGATCTCTCTTGCTCAGAATAATGAGAGAGGTGGTGTGTACCTTAGGGTTGAGAGAAACACCTAATTTATAACAACAAATCCATGCATAAGTCTTTTCAAATTGTGTCCTAGAATTCGGATCAGATGGAGCAAATTAAATCCACTGCTCACTATAGTGAGCCCCGTCTCTGGCCCCTGGCCTTGCTGCCTCTTCGCTAAAGCAAAGTGCATGTTCGCTATAGCGAACACACGATCTGGAATTTGGCTTGAACGCTCCAAAACTCTTCATTCTTCACTTCAGATCTTCCGGTGGCTCAGCCATAGTCTATTCTAAAAGAAATAGAAAAGAACAACTCAAATGGACCCATAGTTTTGTCCAACCCATGAATTATCCAATCACAATAAAATTCCTAACAGTTCTAGACTATCATTTAGAGATTTATTGTTTATTGGTTGGTTGGCTGGCCTCGCTTGAGAGAGGTAAAGGAATTAGAGAGAGAAAAGGTCGGGGAAAGGGTTTAGGGTTTTTCAGTTGGTTGGTCTCCCTTGAAAGAGGAAGAGGGTTTAGGGAGAGAGAAAAAGTGAGGGAAGGGATTTAGGTTTTTCGGTTGGTTGTCTCGCCTGGCAAAGGGAGAGGGTTTACGGAGAGAGAAAAGATGAGGGAGAGAAAGATGGAAGGAGAGAGAGTTATTCAGAAAGAGCACAATGTCAGAGAGAGAGAGAGAGGAAGTTACTTGGAGTGTCGCAGTGAGGAGAAGATAAGAGCAGAGGGTTTGGTCTTTTCTTCCTTCCAGCGCAAAGAAGATGAGAGCGTAAAAGAAGAGTCACAGAGTTGTGTGGTTTTTTCTTTAGTCCTTCATGCCTAAAAGGCACTTTTCCTCTCAGGGTGGGAAGGAAAATAATGGCCCCTATTTTGACATTTCATCCGTGGGTGTTTTGTTTGTTAATTTCGCAAGTTGGATGTTGGGTTGGAATGAGTGGATGGGATTTACCTCTCATAGTAGTGTGAGAGTAACTCTCACAAGAGCGTTCTCCTATCATAATATATTATAGCCGAGGGTTTTGAATTTAATTTTGACCAGATATAGGTTGAGAGATTTAGAACTCATGACCTTTTGCTTGTTTAGATAACTAACATTACCACCACACCACATAATATCAATATGTTATCATTCATTAGAAAAATATCAAAAGTCGTAAGATGGAGCGGGAACCCTACCCATGTGGGTCATGCCCGTCCTTGGCATGGGTCAATGTGCTAGTGTATATAAAACTCTCACACTACCATGAGAGTAAAGGGGCACCCCTCATATTTAGGTTGTTGGCATTGGATATACATCCAATGGGCCCCCCTTTACTCTCATAGGAGATGTTCTTGTGAGAGTAAATCCCACGGTACTATGAGACTAAAGAGTGAGGGCCCTCACATTTAGGCTGTTGACATTGGATATGGACTTGAGGGCCCCCACCCTTACTCTCACAGTACCATGAGAGTTGCTCTTATAGGAGCATCTCACTCACATATATATATATATATATTTATATAGAGAGGGAGGGAGGCTCCCCTAAGCTGGATCGTGCAAATCCCCCATGTGACAGAAATTCAAGGTCCGCTTATTTTTGCCCTTTCATCCCTGAAACAGCCCTCCCTCTTTTGCAAAAAATCCTTTTCCGCCTCTGCCTTTCTCGCTTCTCTCACTCTCGGTCTTGTCTCATGTGCATATATGATTTCTTCCACCTTCTGGGTATTTCTGGATTTACACAATTGAAAGAGCTCTAATACTTTCACGTATCACTTCTGCTTCTTCGGACAATGCAAGAAACTACTACATATGGATGGCACCATACTCTTTAGGCAAAGATTGTTTATTCACTTGGAGACCATTATTATTTAAGAAAATATCTTAAAATATTGAATCTTATCACTGGGCATGATTGAGATGATGAAGAAGAGTTATTCACTTGGAGACCATTAATATTAAAGAAAAGATCTTAAAAGATTGAATCTTGTCACTGGGCATGATTGAGATGATGAAGAAGAGTGCAGACTATACTGACATTTTTCTGCAACATAAACGATCAATGCCCATCAACAGTAGAGTCATTGAAAGATTTCAGTTCATCAGTTAGAATGCAACGAACCCATCAATGGTCACTAAAATAGAGGCATTAAAAGAACCAGAACATATATAAATAACCCACATTCAGATTTGAATGGCAAAGTTAGAATAACACCCATGAATCCCACCATCACCTATCACCAAACCCAAACAACATTGAAAACAAAAATACAAAAAAATAAAAAAAAAACCAATGTTGAAGAAACAAAAAGAAAACGAAAAAAGGGGCCTTCTTCTATCTTCTCTCTATGGAAAAGGGGAAAAACAACGAAAAAAAATTCCCATTTCCTTTTCCTTTATTTGGGTGGTCTCTAATCTCTAATCTTCAAACTCAGCTTTCTCCTAAATCGCATTCCTCACCCTGCTCAGATCCCTTCCTTTTAAAGACCCAACCCCTTTATGAACTGAGAAAGAAGCAATCCTCGTACTCGCCAACTGCCTTGCCAAAAACTCATGAGGAGGAATCCTCCCATCCGATTCCTCCTCCTCATCAGAATCTAAATCGATTCCACCCCTTCTCGAATCCCTGTAATCCTCTCTCTGAATCTTCAACCAGGCACCGAGAGAGAGAGAAAGGCGAGAGAGGCAGAGTCCCCTTTTCTAGATTTGGGAGCGCAGGGCGGAGCAGTTGTCACACGGAGAGACGAGAGTCAGAGTGTTGCAGAGAGAAGAACTCCTCAAAGAGACTACACCGACTACTCCGATTGGTGACGAGTTGAGAGAGAGAGACGAGAGAGGGTGAGCTGTAGCTAGATTTAATGACAACCTTGAGAGAGAGAGACAAGAGAGGGAGAGTTGCAGTGATAATGATAGATTCGGTTTAGCTACATCCGAAAGGGGGAAATGTGAAAAAAAGGGAATGGGCCTTGAAATTTTCATCTTGGTTCTGCCACACATGCAGATCGCATGCCTCAACTGATGTTCCCCTAAGCTTCAGCTTAGGGGAGCCTTCCTCATATATATATATTGAGAGAGAGAGAGAGAGATGCTCCTATGAGAGATATCTCTCACCTTATATGAGAGATAGGGGTGGGGGCCCACACATTTCAGTTGTTGGCATTGGATATGGATGTGAGGGCCCCCACTCCATCTCTGATAGTAAGGTGAGAGATGCTCTCATAGTGATGGACCGCGCTCCTGGCGCCTGGTCTAACCGAGGTCGGCGGACGTGGGAGTCCGTTGGGTCCGACCCTTTCGTAACCGGGGGGCAAGGGGCGTGCATCAACATTTCTTTTGTGTGGGTGTGCCAGATTTTCTATTTTTACTTGGAATTGCAAGTGTTGATCCGGAGATCAACTTTCGCAAGTAAAAAGGAAATCAACTTCTTTCAAGTTTTCCATTGCACATATATTTAAGAAATGAGACATTTTCTTGATTTGCCGTGAAAGGCGATTTTTTGGTATTTATAGCCGATTTTTGGCGTTTATAGCCGATTTTGGCGTTTATAGCCATTTTACAATCCTTATCAATAATGAAAGACAAGAGTTGTGATTTTTGTCTCTTTTTTAAAAAATACAAACTACAATGAAAAGCAAGAAAAAGGAGGATCTAACTTCTCAGGAGATTGTGGGGGACCCGTTCAGATTGACGGTCGCAAGCCATATGTGGACTTCGCCATCATCCATGCAGATGAGAACAGAGGATGCTATTGATTCGCTTGGCTTGGCTATAACCTCAGGTTTTTAGAGAACAAAGACCAAAGGAGGTCCTATGTCCAATAAAAAGCCGAGTAGACGGGCTGAAAAGCCACGTCTAAGCCATTTGAAGGCAGAAGGAGAAGGCAATGACCTTGGGGGGGGGGGGGGGTACCCCCGCAAGGGACTTTTGTCACCTTGTAGCGGTGGTCGGTGTAGAACTTCCGCAGAGTTTTCTCTCTTAGATTTCTGATGCCCTTTTCTGTCTGAGTTTCCGGATTTTCTGCAGTCTGTTGTCTGTGTGTTTGTTGATTCTTTTCTTCTTGGAGAGCTCTCCTATTTATAAGCTTTTAGGTAGCCATTTAGGAGGGTTTATGAGCCTTAATTGTCATAAAGCTACATAAAGGGAGGAGTTACAAGATTGAATTCTTTATTTTGTAACTCCTTTTTCTTGGCTTCTGATTGGCCGGAGGAGATTGAGGGCATTTAATCGCCTTTAATCGCCATGATGGGAGGAGTTTCATGGGTTAAATGCCATGAATCTCTTGACTTGTAACTCCCGGATGCTTGCTTCTGATTGGTCCGTCCAAAGAAATGGATTAATGACTGTAATAAAGCTAGTCAATTAATCGCATTAAGTGGTCGCCGAGCAGTTGAAGAGTCGCGGGCCGTGCCGCGTCTTTTGGGATTCTTCTGGGGATGATCATCGATGGATCTTTATGTAGATCGACATCGGATGACCATGTAACTTCAGGTGTTTGTTGCCAACAGCGGGTCGGTACCATCTGTCCTGTCGATTTCTCGATCGGTCGGGTAGAAAGCACACTTTTTTTGGTTGACCGGGTGGCGATCAATGTTGTTTTCGATACTCTTGATGATGAACCCATGTTTTTGACGGATGTCAGAGGATTTGGTGTCTCAAAAGTATGAATTTTGGAAAATACTAGAGGCCGGACGCTTTGAATCGCGAAAAAACGGCGAAAAATGGGGTTTCCGGGGCCCACCGGGCGATCCCGGGCCCTAGGGTCGCCGGCGACCCTGGGCCAGGGTCGCAGGGTTTTTTTTTCCCCTTTTGCCCGTTTTGTGTCCGTTTTTGCTGTTTTCTTATTCTTTTTTCTTCTGTATTTTTCCTTGAGATTTTTGATCATTTATTGGTCTGATTTCCCTGTAGAAAACCTAATGAGAATCCTTGCATTTTATTTTGCAAAGTTTCCAATTTTCCGAGAAAGCCGAAGACTTTGTTACGCAGAGCTGCCGATTTTCCGTCAGAAGCTGAAACTGGGTCAAACGATGTCGGAATGACCTGAAATTTGAGGTGAAGCCTCCTGAGCAATAAATAAGACCAACCACAAGCTTTTGTTTGAGTTTTGATGCCGTTTGGGGTCCTATCACTAGTAGACTTGCTTTTGTCGCGATGAAGATGTCGCGGTCAACCGATGTCCGATTGACTTGAAATTTGACAGGGAACCTATTGGAGTCATTTTAAGATGATCCATAGGCTCTGTCTTGGAAACCATGGTCCCGGGGAGCTTTGCCGCCGAGAGGCCTGATTTGGCTTCCGAGCGTCAAACTATGGTCAAATGTTGTCGAAATGACCTGAAATTTGACGTGTAGCCCTTTGTAAGCATTTTGAAGCCGTCCATGTGCTCTATCTGATGAGTGATGGCCTCGGTGGTTCTCGCCGCCGAGAGGCTTGATTTAGCTGTTCGAGGGTTGATGTAGGGTCAAACATTGTCGGTTTGACTCGGAACTTGACGTGGAGCCTTTTGGATGTATTTTGAGACCATCCATCGGCTCTGATCGAAGATTTGATGTCTCCGATGCTTTCGCCGCCGGGAGCTCCTTTTCAGCTGTCGGAGAAGCGAAGTTATGCTAAATGATTTTGAAATGGCCCGAAACTTCTTGTGTACTCCTCTTTTGGCTGTCTTGAAGGATCTTGCAGTTTTTGTTTGATTCTGACAAGATTTGATTTTTTGGAAGTAGCATTGCCTATTTATGGCAGGTTGCGACTTCATGTAGCTCTTTGGATCTTGAAGAGGCAAAGTGACATTTTTGGTGTCAACAAATGCCCCCTTGAGGTATAGCGACGAGTTGCTTATCATTTGTAGTCGATGTGCCTCGAAGAGATTTGTGAAGGAGAGCCTGTGACTTGACCAAGAGTCTTTGAGCAGTCTTTCTTTTTGGTATTTGTAGCCTTTTGAGCTTCCAGGGGAATTTTATGGTAGTGAAAGGGATCACATACCATCTCAAGGCAAAGTTTTGAAGATGACATCAGGGATGTGGATTTGGGTTTTGATCTTGTGACCTAATAGGCTGTATGTGGCAGGTTAGGGGGTCGGGTTTGGTTTTGACCGTGTGACCCAACAAGCTATATGTGGAATGTTGGGGGATCAATTTTTGTTTTGATCTTGTGACCTAACAGGCTGTATGTGGCAAGTTAGGGGATCAGGTTTTGGTTTTTGGTTTTTTGCGGAATGTCAATTTCAAGATTTTGGCTCAATTTGGTAGATGAGGCTGGATGGTTTGATTTTTGGAAGCTCATGGGGCTTGGAATTCTCTTTTGTATAGTTGAATCAACTCAAAAGTGGCATGGAACCATTTGTGTA
Organism: Litsea cubeba; assembly: GCA_012931725.1. NCBI lineage: Eukaryota > Viridiplantae > Streptophyta > Magnoliopsida > Laurales > Lauraceae > Litsea > Litsea cubeba. The sequence goes on along the minus strand of CM022944.1, from coordinate 105,078,567 downwards.
TGCTCTTGGTAAGAGGGATTTCTTTTTAACTAAAAGCCCAAACATTTCTTTTTCTTTTTGTGCCTAGGTGGTCAAACCTGGCTCATATGGGCTAACCGATGGGACCTTAAGCTTTTGAAATGGCTTAGATCTCCTATGGTGTCATTTTTGCAAAGAATATCCAAAAATATCTCATTTGGATAGAGAATATCTAAGAATATCTTTACTTGGAGAGAATCTCTCATGTTCCCTTTATTTTGGGAGAGAATATCTCAAGATATCTTTCTTTTGGGAAAGAATCCTTCATTGATCCTATCTTTTGGGAGAAAATCTCTCATTGATTTCTTTTTGGGAGAGAATCCCTCAAGATATCTTTCTTTTGGGAAAGAATCTTTCTAATCTCTTTCTTTCGGTAATGTTACTAATTAGTAACACTTACCTCTTTCTTCTTTCCTTCTTTGGTTTGCTCTCTTCTATAAAAGTAAGGAGGAGGTTGGATCTCTTGCTCTTATTATTTTCTTTTGCAACAATCCCAAGAGGGCTTCAAGACCAAGAGTTCTTCTTCTTCAAGATCTTCAAGACTTTTCTTCTTCTTCTCCATCAATGGCTTCAAGTAAGTTCCCCTTTTCAAGAAAACTCCATTGTAGGAAAAATAAAAAGTTTTTTTTTTTTTTTTGTTTCTTTCTTTTCTTCTTGTTTTTTTTCCACGTGTTTTTTCTTTTGTTTTTTTTACACGTGTTTTCCCTCTTTTTTTTTTTCGTGCTTTCTCCTTTTTTTTTTTTTTTTGCACTTCTTTTTTTTTGTGGGCCGTACGGACAGATCCGTACGGATCTGGCCGTACGGCCACGTGGCCTGTGGGCGATCCCTTTTTTTTTTTGTTTTCTTTCCCCTTTTTTTTTTTTCGAGAAAGTTTCTTTTTTTTTTTTTTTGGTTTCTTTCTCCCTTTTTTTTTGAGAAAGTTTCTTTTTCTTCTTCTTTTTTTGTTTTCTTTCCCCCTTTTTTTTTCGAGAAAGTTTATTTTCTTTTTTTTTTTAGAAAGTTTTCTTTTTCTTCCTTTTTTTTTTTGCTCATCATGATAATGACCCTTTTTTTTGGCAAACCAAGATGTTCATGCATGCATTTTTTTGATTGTAAATTTGTAGCATGATGTGATAGCATACCTAAAAGTTTTCGACAATTTGGGAATTTGGAGCTCGCAGCGATGTTGAGCCCTTCCTGATTTTGCGGAGACTTTGAGGTTTCGAAAGTTTGGAGTTTCGGAGCTCGCAGCAATGTTGAGCCCATCTTCAAGCTTTCTATTTCTTTCGGGATAGTTCCTTTTCTTCAGAATTGCCCCGGAGTCATGTCAAAATTTCGCCAGATTTTTTTTTGTGAGATTCTGTCATTTTGATGTTTGATCTTTTTCTTTTCCATCCTTTGCAGGTGGTTCTTCCAGAACGAACAAGGGTAAAGAGCCTGCTACAAGCACACCTCGTCGATCTGCTAGATCTTCTAATCCGACCGTTCAGCAGGCCTTTGAGAAGGTCCAGTATGTTGAGAGAAATCTGGAAGAATGCGACTCCCTCAACAGAGATGAGATGAGGCAACGACTGATCACTCTCAAGGGAGAGGAATTCTATAAGATCATGGTAAGCCGTCGTCCATCGGTGATGGAAGATCAGAGGGTTTTGCCCAAGCCTACCTTCTTCTTTGGTGACGCAGTCCCTGATGACATGATATACCAGAGGAGATGTTTTCAGTTCTCTTTCACAGCAGATGGTGAGAAGAAGACTGTTGCCACCCGGTCGACGTTTGATCGCACCGTCTCGATCATGAGCCTTGCCCCCACGTGCTCTAAGAGGGAAGATCCTCCAAGCTGGGTGAGAACGACAAATGTAATCAAGACCGGGGTTTTTGTTGGCGGTTCTCCTGGATATATGGAGAGGTCGCCTGTTGACATGGACCTGTTGATGCCATCCAGCGGTTACCAGGGTTCTGATTATCCGTCGGTCGATTTGAGACCGGTGGGCCTTGGTATTTTCAGCGGTGATGGCAGCAATTGGATAAAGCCTTTTCGACTTCGTGGCCGTTTCAATGCTGACTCCGAGTGGAAGTCGTGGACTGATCGCGTCCTGCTGATTGGTGGCGCGGTTTTGAAGGAAGCCGGGATTTTTGATGCGGTCCGTGCCTTTAGGGAGACCGTGATCTTTTCCGACAAGGCGTTCATGGCTATGCTGGAATCATTCCTCCCACAAACCAATACCTTCGTTGTGACGAATGGTGAGATTGGTTTCTCTTTGAAGGAGCTGAGCGCCAATACTGGATTGCCCATCCTTGGCAAACTCTATGAGGAGTTTATGCCGATTGACAGCATCCTTGAGGGGCAGTCTGAGGAGTTCAGGCTTCTGTACTTTTAGCTCGTCGCCTTCTATGATTTTTTGAAGGAGAAGGAGGGTTTGAAAGTTAGATCCAGCAGTTGGAAGAGTTCTAGCTCTTCGTTCCCTAACTTTTTTGATAGCAGGGAGTCTTCTGATAGTGTGACCCAGGAAGCCAGGGCTCAGGATCCAAGTTCGAAGAAGATCTTTGCTATGTAAGGAGAGTTGAGAGATTTCTGTGCGAGTACAAACGCCATATGTCCTGACATTGCACTGCGGAGAGATCTCGCTGTTTACCTCACTTATTGGCTTGGTGAGGCTATTTTTGCTGGAGGAGATGGAACGCACATCAGGCCGCATTGTATTTTCCGGCTTGTCAGATGGCGTTTGGAGAGCAGCTTGCTTTGGTGCCAGCTCTTTACTCCCACCTGTGTACCGAACTGCAGGCTGCTGCTTTTTTGGTTCGGCTTGGGCTTCCCATGAATAGGGTATTTTCAGCCCACATCTTTTATTCGTGGTACGTGTACCACTGTCCTGGCTTCCATCGGCTGGGTGCTGCACAGGATGATGATCCTCTGATGATTCGACTGGCTAAGGGCAAAGCCGTGTCCGAATCACTTTTGTTTGCCCGCATGAGGATCCAACGGTTCAGGGACGTCGAGATGGGGCAGTCTTCAGTGAAGCTTTCTCCGGAGTTGCGAAAGAAGGCTTTTGATTTTGGTGCCTCCCGAGACTCTACCAGGGCGGGGTCGGGGAGGCATTAGTCCTTGACGAATGCAAAGAGAGAGTGGCTTTTCAGCATACGTGTCGGCACGATGGTGTACCGTAGACATCTTTTCGTTGACATCCGGCCGTATGTACCCTCTCGCTTTGCTTTGCAGCTGGGCTTTTCTCAAGGCGTTGTTGGAGCGCCCTCAAGCATGGTGAAGCGCTTTGGAGGTTTACAGGACGGGAGAAATGCATGGGCTTTCTATAGTGCTGAAGACACTACAGCCATGATATCTTATCCTGTGTTGTTAACTTACCAGACTGCCGGCTTTGCGAAGTGGTTCGCGGAGAGCTTTTCGGCATATCGGGGGCTTTCCAAGAAGGAGCTTGATGTGAAGCTGACATCTGGAAAGGGCCTTGGAAAGTCAGGTGGCGTCCGGCGCGAGGAAGTTTGGGCCTTCCTTTCTGGAGAGAAGCACAAGATAGGCTTTCTCGGTGACCAGGGCGTCATTGGTTCTGAAGCTGTTCGAGAAATACCTGATGAGGCTTTAGAGCAGCTAGAACAGGAGGAAGCTGAACTTGGTGCTTGGATGCAAGCGGCACAGAGGCAAGCTTCCATGGAGTCTACTGGCAAGGGTAGACCATCCAGTGATGAGTCAAGTGGGAAACCTGACTCTGACAGCGGGGCAGGTTCCTCTAAGAAGCGAGCCCGCAGGAGTAAGAGGAGGAGGAGTCATCATCGCAGCAAGGGGCAGCATGAGGACTCTCCTGACTTGGAAGTTCCTCTTACTATCAATGAGGATGTGCCAGTGGATACTGACGAGCCTCCAGAGAAGAGAAGCCGAGAAGAAGAGACCGTCGGTGAAGGTATGATTCTTCCTTTTTCTCTTTCCATTTCTTTTCATGGGGTTTTTCCATGTTCTGATTTGCTTCTTGTTTCTGCTTTTCTTTTTTTTTTTTAGCAGAAGAAGACTTGGTGATGCCTGAGGTTCCAACCGATGAGGTGGTGACGGATCCTGTCGGGGCACCTGAAGAAAAACCGAGGGACTCTGGAGTGAATCCAGAATCTCCAATTGGTATAACTTCTTTTGCTTTTCTTTTTCTTTTGTGTCTGTGACTTGGTTTGCTAACACATTTTTCTTGCCAGCTGACTTGCCACAGGATTCCGATGACTTTGAACCATCGATGGACGCAAATGTTGATGATGCTTCCGATGAGTTCATGGAGGAAGAAAGTGTTCCGCCAGTCGTCGAAGAAGGTATTTTGTAGTAATAACCCTGATAATGATTTTCAAACAGGATCATATTCATACCTTTTTGTGTTTCTTTGGCAGGTTTTGAAGTGATAGAGGAGGATCCGTCGCTTCCAGAGCAAGGGATGGGACCAGTTCTGACAATGTTGAGGAGATACCTCGTGCTGAGATTCCTTCCCGAGTAGGAGCAGCTTCAACTGGAAAGAGTTCTTTTGTTACTCTTCCAACAGGTGATGACATGAGCAGCCGACCAACGGAGTTGGGCGAATCTTCAGCGGGGCCATCTCTTCTTTTTGCGAAGAAGGTGGTGGTGCGAGTTCTGAGCTCTTGGATTGAGACTCTGCTTTCTGGGCACTTAGATGCCGGATTTGGGATGATCCAGCATGTGCGTGAGATTCTCGGTGATGCTGAAGAGGCTGGTCTAGATGTTACAAGTGCCAGGGCGATCGTTGATAGGATCATTGAGCTGGGTGACAGGTGGTTTGAGACCATGGGTTTTCCTGATGACCAGTTCTTCAAGGAGATGTTCCTGGACCCTGCGGATAAGGCTCAGTCTAACCTGGATGAGGCTACAGAAAGTAGGAAGCAGGTAGTCCGAGAGAAGAACTTAGAAGAGCTAACCATCATTGGGCTGACACATGACCTTAACATCCTTGATAGGGAGGTCGATGAGGCCAGGAAACGTCTTGAGCATTTGTAGGCACAAGTCACTGCCAAGTGGACTGCAATAACAGAGGCTCATGACAGGGAGAGTGCTCTGATTCGCCAGGTTGCAGATGCCAATCGAGTTCTTAAAAGGAAGTCTGACGAGAACAACAATGGCGAACTGCTTGAGATAAGCTTCCCGGTGCGAAAGAAGGGTTACAGCCCACCTCAGCATCTCATGGCAAGTTCCTGAAGAAGCGTGCCTTGGAATCCCTGACGGCTGAGGCCAAAAGTTTGCTTAAGGAGCTGAACTCTTGGCTGGAGACCATTTTTGATTGAGCTCCTATTTTTTTTTTTTTTAAAAAAAAAACAGAAACCATCCTTCTCTCTCTATTTTTTTTAGTACCACTTGTATTTTTTTGGTACTTTTCTTTTTTTTTTTGTAGTGCTTGTGAACACTTTCTTTTTTTGGTACCACATGTATTTTTTGGTACTTTTTTTTGTTTTGTAGTGCTTGTGAACACTTTCTTTTTTTTTGGTACCACATGTATTTTTTGGTACTTTTTTTTTGTTTTCCCTACGCTCACTTAAATCTTTTTGTGATGAAAGTAATTGCTAAATGGGATGCCTCTTTTTTGTTTTGTTTTCCCTACGCTTACTTAAATCTTTTTGTGATAAAAGCAATTGCTAAATGGGATGCCTTTTCTGTTTTGTTTTCCCTACGCTTACTTAAATCTTTTTGTGATAAAAGCAATTGCTAAATGGGATTTGATCAAAAGCTTGTCATTTTGTGAAAATCTTTTGTCAAATGATTGTTTTGGCATGGGAGCCAGATTTATGTTTGTGGCATGGAAGCCGATTTTGGCATGAGATCCAGCTTTTTTGTGGCATTGATAGCCGAGTTTTTTTTTGTGGCATCTATAGCCGGTTTTTGGTGGCATTGATAGCCGAGTTTGTGGCATTGATAGCCGGGTTTTTTGAAAGCCAATTTTTTTTTGTTTGTGGCATTGATAGCCGGTTTTGTTTTGGTGGCGTTGATAGCCGGTTTTGTTTTGTGGCATTGATAGCCGGGTTTATGGCATTGATAGCCGGGTTTTTTTGAAAGCCAATTTTTTTGTTTATGGCATTGATAGCCGGTTTTATTTTGGTGGCATTGATAGCCGGTTTTGTTTTGTGGCATTGATAGCCGGTTTGTGGCGTTTATAGCCTGTTTTGGTGGCATTTATAGCCGGTTTGTGGCATTTATAGCCGGTTTGGTTTTCAAAAATGCAAGTATCGACTAAAAGTCGCCTCCCTGCTGAATGTTCTTGCAAGTATCGATGGAATGTCGCATCCTTGCTCATTCGGTTGCGAGTATCGATGGAATGTCGCATCCTCGCGGATTTGGGTGCAAGTATCGATGGAATGTCGCATCCTTGCTTTTCAAAAATCTTGGTTTTGCGGGTACTGACTTGATGTTGTTTCCCCACGATTTCTTGAAATTTGTGGTTTTCTCGAACCTTTGGGTTATGGATATCAACTGAAATGTTGCGTCTCCATGGTTTTTTAGGTTTTTTAGAACCTTTGAAATTTGGGTTGTGGATATCAACTGAAATGTTGCTTCTCCACGGTTTTGGATTTTGCAAGTATCGACGAAATGTCGCTTCCATGCGATTTTGGAAGTGTCGAACATGGTCCGTATGCTTCCGATTTGTGCGAGTATCGACTAAGCGTCGCTTCCCCGCGGCTTTTTGAAAAACCTTTTTTTTTTGTTTAAAGACACGAGGGTCATAAGTTTTGACCTAAAACCATTTTGGTGGTAAAAGGCAGGGTGGAAAAGGGTGGAAATCCCTGAATCCGGATTTTGTTTCAAACCATGAATTTTGGGTTCAAGGGTTGAAAAGTTAGGGAAAGGTTCCTAAACTTGGTTTTTTTTTTTGAACAATGAAACGATGAAAGTAAGCATTGTTTAAATTTCTAGAAATTTCAACATTTGATATGAAAATTCTAAAAAAGGTGGGTTTAGCGAGCGTCTACCTGGAAACCGGTTTTGGCCGTACAGGCATTGCTCTTACCCAGTTGGGTAAGTCTTCAAGGATAGTACCGCTTTAAGAACTTGCCGTTTATGGGCAGCATACATCTGTCACCTTCCATGTTTAGGAGTGCGTATGCGCCATTGGAGAAAACCTTGTCGATGACGTAGGGTCCCTCCCATTTTGGCTCAAATTTGCCTTTGGACTTGTGAGCGAAAACCATTGGTTTTTTTACCGCAAGGACTAAGTCACCCTTTTTGTAGGTGCGTTGCCTGACCTTTTTGTCGAAAGATCCTGCCATGCGTACTTGGTAAAGTTCAATGCTTTGTTGAGCTTCGAGCCGTCTCTCATCGAGATTGTCCAGCTCATGGAGTCGCAATTTGACATTGCTTTCTTGAGTCATGTCATTTTGCAAGGATACCCTCAAGGAAGGAATTTGTACTTCCAAGGGTACGACAGCTTCGCATCCATAGACCAAGGAGAATGGTGTGCTATGGGTTGGTCCTCGAACGGTGGTTCGATAGGCCCACAAAGCTTCAGACATTTTGTCGCTCCAGTCTCTTTTGTGACTAGAGACCATTTTTTTGAGGATTTTGCAGAGTGTCTTGTTGAAAGCTTCTGCCGACCCGTTTGCTGCCGGATTGTATGGAGTCGAAGGACAGCTTTGGATTTTGTATTTGTCGCAGAACCTGTAGAATCGATGATCCCAGAATTGTGGTCCGTTATCATGGATGAATCTTTTGGGTATGCCGAAACGACAAATGATGTTGGTGCGCAGGAACTGAAAGACTGATGAGGTCTTCATTTCGTTGAGTGCAAATGCTTCTGACAACTTGGAGAAATAATCCGTAGCGGCGAAGATGAAGCGATGACCTTTGCTCGAAGGGGGATAAATAGGACCTATGATGTCCATACCCCAGGCTTCGAAAGGCCATGAAATCGCTGTAGGATGCTGCCATTCTGGAGGCATGTGAATGTAATCTCCATGAACTTGGCATTGTTGGCAGTGCTTAGCAAATTGCATTGCGTCAGCTACCATGGTAGGCCAGTAATAACCTAACCTTTTTATCTGATCATAGAGCTTGGGACCAGCCTGATGAGCTCCGCAAAGACCAGCATGAACTTCTTTGAGTGTTTCTTCAGCCTCTTGTTGTGACAAGCAGCGTAGAAGTACTCCGTTGAAGGATTTCCTGTAAAGGATTTTTGAAGGAATATCCAAATGAAAGCTTGGGTTTCGCCTTTGGATGCTTACCCGTTCTTTTGGATCTTCAGGTAGGATTCCGAACATAATGTAATAAATGAACGGATCCCTCCAGTCGCCGATTGAAGTTTGAAGGATTGAAATCCGACTTCCAACCACTTGGTGGCATTCAGCAACAACTTGGTGTGTGTTAAGAGGAGGAAGGATTCTTCTTTCGTACACTGTGATTTGCATGTTTTCCCCTTCCTGGATTGCCATGGATGCGGCAAGTCCAGCTAGGGCATCTGCACGTATGTTTTCACCTCTACGAATGTGGGTGATGTGACAGATGTCAAACTTTTGCAGAAGTGATTGCGCCTTGTTGTAGTAAGGCAACAAATCTGGCTTCTTGACTTCAAATTTCTTTTTCATCTGGTTGACGATCAGTTGAGAGTCTCCAAAGACTTCCAGCATGGTAATACCAGATTCGATGGCGAGTTCCAATCCTAGGATCAGAGCTTGATATTCAGCTACATTGTTTGTGCATGGTTCCAGTAGCGAGAAAGCGTGTGGGATCATGTATTTGTCGGGGCTAACAAAGAGGATGCTAACTCCCGAGATCAGCTGTCTTTTTACATTTGTCCTGGTTGCACCGTCAAAGTACATGTCCCAGGAGGCACTTTGCGAGAAAGTCTCCACATTGTAGACTGGTTCGTCTGGGAGATCATCTCTGAGTCGAGAATCTTTAGGCAATGGATGCTCTGCGAGGAAGTTCGCTAGAGCTTGCCCTTTGATTGCCTTTTGTGGTACATACCTAATATCAAATTGTGATAGAAGGATGGACCATTTTGCCAGTCGAGCATTGAGAGAACCTGCCTTTGTGACAAGGACCTTCAAGAGGTTGACCCTCGAGACCAGGTATACTGTGTTGGAAAGCAAGTAGTGATGCAGCTTTTGTACGGCGAACATCACTGCAAGACATTCTTTTTCGACTGGAGAGTAGCGATGCTCTGCACCTACTAGCATGCGGCTGAGGTAATATAGAGCAGCTTCTTTTCTTTAATCATTTTCTTGCGCAAGCAGAGCTCCCAAAGAGTGATCAAGGGCTCTTGTGTACAAGATGAATGGTTTTCCAGTGGTAGGAGCAGCTAACACTGGAGGTTTTGTCAGGTATGACTTGATATCTTGGAAAGCGGTTTTACAGTCAGCATCCCAGACAAAGTTTACACCTTTTTTCATCAACCGGGAGAATGGACGGCATTTCCCCGAAAGATTGGAGATGAACCGTCTAATGTAGGCCAATCTCCCTTGAAGCCCTTTGAGTTCTCTCAAGGTTCTTGGAGAGGGCATTTCTAGAATGGCTTTGACTTTTATAGGGTCAAGCTCTATTCTAGCTTTCCGAACTAAGAATCCGAGGAACTAACCCGACGAGACGCCGAAGAAGCATTTCAAGGGATTCATTCGCAGCTTGTGTTTGCGAAGCTGGAGGAAGACTTCTCGAAGGTCTTCGAGATGATCTTCTTTTCTTTTGCTTTTGACGGCGAGGTCATCAACGTAACATTCAACCGTCTTGTGCTGCATATCTTGGAATATTTTCATCATAGCCCTCTGATATGTGGCACCAGCATTTTTCAGACCAAATGGCATGACAGTGTAACAATACACGCCAAATGGGGTCCGAAAAGATGTATGTTTTTCATCTTCAGGATGTATCTTTATCTGATTGTAGCCAGAGAAACCATCCATGAATGTCATTCGCTCGAATCCACAGGTATTATCAATCATTACCTCTGGTATGGGGAGCGGAAATTCATCTTTTGGGCATGCGCCATTCAGGTCTCTATAGTCAATACAGACCCTGATGTGCCCGTTTTTCTTTGTCACGGGGACAATGTTGGCCAACCATTCAGGATGTTGTTCCTCACGGATGAAACCGACGCTTTTGAGTTTTTGAACTTCTTGTTCAATTTTATCCATCACATCTGGACGGAATCTTCTTTGGCCTTGCTTGACAGGCTTGATGTCTTCTTGAAGATTGAGTTTGTGAACCGCTATTTTGGGGTCTAAGCCAGGCATTTCAGCATAAGACCATGCGAAGCAATCAACGAACTCACGAAGAAAGGCGATATACTTGGGTAACTCATCATCCTTTATATTCTTGCTTATGAATACAGGACGTGGGTTATCTGGTGTTCCCAAGTCTATCTTTTGAACATGATCTTCTGTTGGAAGGTTCGAAGGTGGTTCCTCCATAATATTTTCGGAGGCTTCCAGCTCAACGAAACCTTCTGGGGTTTCAAAGGCATTTGCAGACCAAGGTTTTGTTCCTTTCCACTGGTCTTCTTGATCGGTAATTTTTCCAAGGCTTGCTATGAGATGATCCCAATCGCCTGTTGAAACCGGGTCGAAGTAGGCTACTTCTTTTGGAGATGAGGGTTCTTCTGGGTCAGAAGACCACACGTCTGTGCCATCGGGCAACTCCTCTTCATTTTCGGAGAAATCGTGCCAATTGGATGAGCTTCCTGGATCTTTGTCAGGTGACTCATCAAAGAGATATCCAGGGAGATCTATGTATTCATGGACTTGAGATGTTGAGGCTTGGTCAGTATATTGACTTTTAAGCCTTTGTGTCAACTGTCTCAGGGGAGTGTCGGGATCATACCCTAACCCGTGTGAAGACTTTTCTACATAGCCATAGAGTCTCCAATCTTCCAGCTGGCTTTTGGTCAAGACAGGCCCCAATGGCCTGAGAATACCAGCGTCCTTCTCCCAAACCGACTGGGTATTGAGCATCATAGCCCATTTTCTTCATAATAGCTTGTGCCACAGAACTATATAAGGATAGTTGAGGCATACCTTTATTTTGGAAAGGTTCAAGCATGGAGTTTGATAAAGAAGCATCCGATCTATGGAAGAAGATCGGCTTTTCCTTTGCTGAAGTTGCTGGAACAACGAAGGAAGCTGACGTAAGATCTTCTATGTCAGAAGTCGTCTCCATTGGAGTAAGAGCAGGCTGAACTTGCTGAGTGTCAGCTTGGCTTGACGATGTGTCGTCTTCTGGCTCTGAATCCGAGTCCGTGTCTTGCATGATAGACACGAAAGAGACAACAAATTTGCCCCCTGGCTTTTGCTTTGCCTTCTTCACTTTAGTTGTGATGACAAAAGGCTTTGAAGGTTTGAGGGAGATGATAAAGGGAGTTTGAATGCTCTCTTCGAATTTACCGGGTGGTTTGTTTTCTTCCGGTGATTGTTGAGGAGCCTTGCCTTTATCTTTCTGGAGATTTTCGGCAAAGGGTGCTGTGTGCTTCTCCTCTTCTTCTTTTTCACCTTCATACATCTGTGAGTCTGCGAAGTGGACCTTAAAATCTTTGAAGGGTTTTCTGTCCACAAAGACTCGATGTATCATGCCGTCATCGCTAACAAACTTAATGCATTGATGTAGAGTTGAAGGGACAACACCATTCTCGTGGATCCAGCGGCGTCTGAGAAGGATGTTGTAGCATGAAGGGGTTTTTATTGCATACACAGTGACCTCAGAGATAAGATCACCGATCTGCAATTTGAACCTGATTTTTCCGATAGGCCTTTGAGTACTCCCATCGTATCCAAAGATAGATACAGATGTGTGGCTCAGCTTGCTGGGTGGGATGCCCAACTCTTCGAGAGCCGATGTGGAGATGAGGTTGAGTGCAGAACCTGGGTCGATCTGAACTCTATGCATAGGCATTTCCTTGATGTACCCTGTGAAGTACAGGGGTCGGTTATGCCTGGTTTCGCCAAGTAGGAGGTCGTCCTTTGTGAAGGCGATGGTTGCACTAGCTGCTTTTTTAACCGAGAGGCATTCAATGCATGATCCCTTAGTTTTCTTCTTTTCTCCCTTTGAGGAGGCTTCTGAGTTTTTGACCTGGTAATCCATTTCAATTTGGAGGACTTGCGGGGCATGTTTGTCGACATCCTCATTCAGCTTTTGTAATTCTGAGATGAGATTATCACGAGTGTGCGGAGACATTCGTAATAAATCCAGGATGTGCAAACGTGCAGGTATGTGCTTGAAGTGTTCAATCAAGTCATACTTGAAAGCCTCCTTAGGGCCTGCATGTTCATCATTGTTGCCACTAGGGGCGCTTACAACATCTTTTCCCGAAGGATTTACATATGTAAAGGAAGATTGGTTGTGATTTTTGTGGTAGTCCCGGCCAGAGCGGGTGCCTCTACTAACTTTGAGAGCTTCTTGAAAAGGGTCTTCGTTTGGAAGATTGTCTTCAGGATCAAGAGGCTGTCGTTTTTCATTTGCTGAGGATGTATCAGCAGCAGAGTTGCCGTCCTCAGTGATTGTGTTGCATGGAGCATTTTCCGGGAACAAGTCCTGAACAGCATCCAGCAACCTTTCTTCTTCGTTGACTAATTCATCGTCCCAAGCATCAATAGCTGGGAATTCTTCAGTCAGGAAGGGTGTGAACTTTGAAGTCACAGTCTCAGGAGAAGAAACCTGAGAGGGTGTCATCTCAGTGAAAGTCACGTGAGACGAGGTGGCTCCAGAAGATACATTGCTAGGCATCGCCGGAGTGTAAGTGCTTTCATCAGACGATGCTTCGGAAGAGCTATAATCCCGAATTATCACATTGCAGGAAGCTCTGACGGAAGACGTTGTCTGATCGGAGTCAGACTCATCCTCGCATGTAAGAGGGTTGTCTATCTAACAATTTTCTCCATTTTCAGGAGTTAAGGGAGGATGTACCTGATGGTCTTCAGGGGCTTCAGGCTCTGGACTGCGAGGAGGCTCGTTGACGCGGTCTCGCTTTTGTTCTAGAGCGAGACGCCGCAAGATCTTTGCATATTCTTCAAGATCAGGCATGGGAGCCAAATCTTCTTCTTCATCAACTCTTTGTGGCTCAACATGGTTGATTTCCACTGGAGCAATGAGGGGTGCTGGGTTAGCAGCATTTTCTTATACAGCCTCTTGGTCTTCTTCATCATCAGACCAGGATCCTTGTGGCTGTAGAGGGCTATACCAGATTACTGGCATAAGATGAGACTCAGGAACCCATTCTTCATCGAAGAGGTATTCTCCTGTTTCAAGGGACTCCTCCCACTCATCTGTGTAGGATCGCTGGAGAGACCGAGCATGGAGCTTCCCCCACCTCGGCAAATTCTATGCGTTGACCTCGGCCCGAGCTGGATGTATGCGATCGTCACCTTCCTTAAAGATGACCAGCTCCCCGAAGACAAGAACGAAGCTCACCGAATCAGGCTCAAAGTAGCTCGGTTCTGGTTGAGCCTAGAAGGCAAACTCTATAGGAAGTCCTTCACCGGCCCCTACCTTCAGTGCGTCCACCCGGACAAGGTCAAAGACTTCCTATACGAGATACATGAAAGAATCTGCGGAAGTCACATCGATGGACGGTCGCTGGCATACCGGACTATCTGCTAGGGGTACTAGTGGCCGTACATGCAGACAGACGCGCAGAAATATGCCCAGAAGTGCGAGAAATGCAAGAAATTCTCACACTCCCTCCATCAGCTAGCACAAGATCTGAGTCCACTCTCCAACCCATGGCCCTTCGCCCAATGGGGACTGGACATCGTAGGACCTCTCCATCGAGCTCCAGGGAATAAGAGGTGGCTAATACTAGCCACTGACTACTTCACCAAGTGGATAGAGGCAGAAGCACTATCCTCCATCACCGAGCACAACTCAAAGAACTTCGTCTGGAGGAACATCGTCACAAGGTTTGGAATTCCACGAACCTTGATCTCAGATAACGGGACTCAGTTCAATTCCAATCTCTTCAAAACCTTCTGCCAGGGGCTCGGCATCAGAAAGCATTACTCCACCGCAGCATACACCCAATGCAACGGTCAAGCCGAGATCTCCAACAAAATGGTGCTTGACGGACTCAAGAAGAGGCTCGATCTAGCCAAAGGAAGATGGGTGGAAGAACTACCAAGCGTCCTGTGGGCATACAGGATGACACCAAGGCGCTCCACCTCGGCATTTCCTTTCCCTCTCGCCTATGGCATGGAAGCCATGATCCCACTTGAGGTCGGCCTCCCGACCTTGAGATCGGAACTCTTCGACCAAGGCCATAACGACATGAACTTGACTCGCGAGTTAGACCTAGCCGAAGAACTGTTGACACCAAAAAATGTCACTTTGCCTCTTCAAGATCCAAAAAGCTACATGAAGTCGCAACTTGCCATAAATAAGCAATGCTACTTCAAAAAATTAAAACTTTGTTAGAATCAAACAAAAACTGCAAGATCCTTCAAGACAACCAAAAGAGGAGCACACAAGAAGTTTCGGGCCATTTCAAAATCATTTGGCCTAACTTCACTTCTCCGGCAGTTGAAAAGGTGCTCCCGACGGCGAAAGCATCGGAGACACCAAATCTGCGATCAGAGCCGATGGATGGTCTCAAAATACATCCAAAAGGCTCAACGTCAAGTTCTGAGTCAAACCGACAACGTTTGACCCTACATCAACCCTCAAACAGCTAAATCAAGCCTCTCGGTGGCGAGAACAACCGAGGCCATCACTCATCAGAAAGAGCACATGGACGGCTTCAAAATGCTTACAAAGGGCTACACATCAAATTTCAGGTCATTTCGACAACATTTGACCGGATTTTGACGCTCGGAAGCCAAATCAGGCCTCTCAGCGGCGAAGCTCCCCGGGATCATGGTTTCTAAGATAGAGCCTATGGATCATCTTAAAATGACTCCAATAGGTTCCCTGTCAAATTTCAAGTCAATCGGACATCGGTTGACCACACATCAAGCTGTGACATCTTCATCGCAATAAAAACAAGTCTACTGGTGATAGGACCCCAAACGGCTTCAAAACTCAAACTAAAGCCTATGGTTGGTCTTATTTATTGCTCAGGAGGCTTCACCCCAAATTTTAGGTCATTCCGACATCGTTTGACCCAGTTTCAGCTTCTGACGAAAAATCGGCAGCTATGTGCGACAAAGTCTTCGGCTTTCTCGGAAAATTAGAAACTTTGCAAACCAAAATGCAAGGATTCTCATCAGGTTTTCTACAGCGAAATCAGGCCAATAAATGATCAAAATTGTCAAGAAAAAATACAGAAGAAAAAAGAATAAAAAAAATAGCAAAAACGGACGCAAAACGGGATAAAAAGGGGGAAAAACCCCCGCGACCCTGGCCCAGGGTCGCCGGGTGGGTCCCGGAAGCACCATTTTTCGTCGTTTTTTCACGATTTGAAGCATCTGACTCCTCTTATTTTCCCAAAATTCATACTTTTGAGACACCAAATTCTTTGATCACGGGTCAATCATCAAGAGTATCAAAATCAACATTGATCGCCAACCGGTCAACCAAAAAAGTGTGTTTTCTACCCGACCGATCGAGAAATCGACAGGACAGATGACACCAACCCGCTGTTGGCAATCAATACCTGAAGTTACATGGTCATCCGATGTCGATCTACATGAAGATCCATCGATGATCATCGCCAGAAGAATCCCAAAAGATGCGGCACGGCCCTCGACTCTTCAACTGCTCGGCGACCACTTAATGCGATTAATTGACTAGCTTTATTGCAGTCATTAATCCATTTCTTTGGACGGCCCAATCAGAAGCAAGCATCCGGGAGTTACAAGTCAATTGAATCATGGCATTTAACCCATGAAACTCCTCCCATCATGGCGATTAAAGGCCCTCAATCTCCTCCGGCCAATTAGAAGCCAAGAAAAAGGAGTTATAAAATAAAGAATTCAATCTTATAACTCCTCTCTTTATGTAGCTTTATGACAATTAAGGCTCATAAATCCTCCTAAATGGCTACCTAAAAGCCTATAAATAGGAGAGCATTCCAAAGAATTCCAGATCGGAAAAACCAAACAGAGATTGGAAAAAACAAAACAGAGATCCCTGATAAGAAAAATCACAGGAAATCCAGAGAACGAAAGAGAGAAAAATCTGCAAAAGTTCTGCACCGGCCACCACTACAAGGTGACAAAAGTCCCTTGGGGGGTACCCCCTACAAGGTCCTTGCCTTCTCCTTTTGCCTCCAATGGTTTAGACGTGGCTTTTCAGCCCGTCTACTTAGTTTTTTATTGGACATAGGACCTCCTTTTGGTCTTTGTCCTCTAAAAACCCGAGGTTATAGCCAAACCAAGTGAATCAAGAGCATCCTCTATTCTCATCTGCATGGATGATGGCGAAGTCCACATATGGCTTGCGACCCTCAATCTGAACGAGTCCCCCACAATCTCCTGAGAAGTTAGATCCTCCTTTTCTTGCTTTTCATTGTAGTTTGTATTTTTTCAAAAGAGACAAAAATCACAACTCTTGTCTTTCATTATTGATAAGAATTGTAAATCGGCTATAAATGCCAAAATCGGCTATAAATGTCAAAAATTGGCTATAAACGCCAAAATCGGTTATAAATGCAAAAAAAAATCGTCTTTCACGGCAAATCAAGAAAAATGTCTCTTTTCTTAAATATATGTGCAATGGAAAACTTGAAAGAAGTTGATTTTCTTTTTACTTGCGAAGGTCGATCTCCGGATCACCACTTGTAATTCCAAGTAAAATAGAAAATCTGGCACACCTACACAAAAAAATATTGATGCACACCTTTGCCCCCTGATTACCCAACAGACTCCCACGTCTGCCGACCTCGGTAGAAACGAGCAGAAGCGCTGTTCCATCAAGCTGGCACACCCGGTGGGACTCGTTCATTTGAGAACACGATGCTAGAAATGAAATACTTGTATATCATATCTATTGCTCTATACTTATACTTCTTTTCTCGATTCCTTGGCTACTTTCTAATTGGTGGCCTATGTTGGATTCCGCATCTAAAAAAAATGAGATGAGATTTTTTGGAAAGTTCTAATTCTTTGAATTTATTTCCACTCTTTCTCTTGTAAAAAAAAATCAGATTTTTCATTTTGAATTAAAAATTGAGAAACCTTGATCCTTTCCTATCGTTCATCGTGCTTGCAGAATTGTTGAGCCTGTTCGACTAAGGTTTTAGGCCGTCGTTTCTCTTCGATGAGTTCATTAAAGATCTAAAAAAAACAAAAAAAAAATCAGATTTTTCAGTTTGGATTCAAAATTGAGAAACCTTGATCCTTTCCTATCGTTCATCATGCTTGCAGAAATGTTGAGACTGTTCGACAAAGGTTTTGGGCCATCGTTTCTCTTCGATGAATTCATTAAAGATCTAAAAAAAATAAAATAAAAAATAAAAAATTAGATTTTTCAGTTTGGATTCAAATTTGAGAAACCTTGATCCTTTCCTATCGTTCATCGTGCTTGCAGAAATGTTGAGCCTGTTCGACTAATGTTTTGGGCCATCGTTTCTCTTCGATGAGTTCATTAAAGATCTAAAAAAAAAAAACAAAAAAAGACATATCCACTAAGGTTAAACCAACTGCATTCTTTGATCACGGTTGATTCAAGAAAAGGCTTGTCCAGAATGTGGAGACAGCTTGACTGTTCTAGGTAAGGGTCATCCAAACGGGTTCATTAAGTAATCCTACCCTTACCTGGGGGCAATTCTATCAATCGAGATTTCATAAGACCGGGTTAGGAGGCCTATGTGTACTCTCTCGTCTTTTAAATTAAAAAATTCTCAAAAATAAAAATTTTTAAAATAAAAATTTTTTAAATAAAAATTTTTAAATAAAAAATAAAAAATAAAAAAAATTCAAAGAAAAATCTTAAAAAAATAAAAAAAAAAAGTCTTAAAAAAAAAAACTTCCGTCATTTTTGAGTTCAGATTGGAGAAATTTTGGTCTCCTTTCTGAGCACTGGCGCTCGCGGAAATCGTCGAGCCCGTGTTCAGATTAGAATGCCTTTTGCTCTCTTTGACGAACCCGATATTGGCCTTTCAAAAAAAAAACTCGTCATTTTTGGATTCAGATCCTAGAAATTATGGTTCATTTCCTTTTGAGTACTGGCGCTTGCGGAAATCGCCGAGATCGTATTTGGATCGGAATACCATCTGCTCTTTTTGATGAATCCAATCTTGACCTTTCAAAACAGAGAATCTCATCTCATGGATGCGGTCTCAAAACATTTGTGTCTAGCGGTACTAGTACGCCCTTTCAGGGTCTACTGTATTCGCGACCGGCACATTTGTAACTCCAACTTTTTATTCTTCTTACATCGAGCAAGCTCTGCTTCTCGATAAGTCGAATTTAAGTTCACAATTACTTCTAGCAGTCACCGGGACGCTCATTCTGGGCTTACCATACCTGCGATCAGAACAATTGTACCCTCTATAGCTTTTTGCCATCTTCGTATTGTTTGGGTCATATCCCTCGAGCGATTTGAAAAGACAAAACCATAGAACTTCCCATTTATGATCATTATTCTTGTGATTACTAATGGATGTGGTCTTGTTTCAGAAACTTTTCGAAAACTAACAATGTCAGCTTCACTAACCATTACTTTAGATGAGAACTAGCACCAGCTCATACTTCAACAGAAGCAAACCACGTGCACCTACAAGCGCCCCATCAGCTGCCGAAGCGTCAACTCCCTCGGCAACTCTCTGAACTCCGGGTCGACCTCAACTCCCCGGACTATCGTCTTTGGGACACTGGGACCATTCCCACTTCTCGAAGAACAAACTGCTCCTTCCAAGAAGCAGAAACTCGTCTCTCAACGTGTCACCACCGTGACACCAAAGGCGAGCACCAGAAGGCCCAAAGCCCGTGGCACCCCCACGAAGCCTCGACCCGTAAACGACCAGGTCTATCCCAAGACTTGGTTCCCAAGACCTTCACTAAAACAAAGAAGGTCCCAAACATCAACAAAGCCAGCATACATGGCCCCACTCAAGGAGAACCATTTCTACCCTCTTGCCTACATGAAAGAGGAGAGACCCATCTCCAACCTGACTCCCAAGTCAACCCAGCATGAGCCAGCTTGTTCTTACAAGCCCAAAATCAAGTCATGCATCACAAGGCCTCTGCAAGCACCTGCTAAGGCCTACAAACCTGCAGTTCGACCCTTCATCTCTACAGGGGCCAAACTCCAAAAATTCAAAGCTTCGCTGCAGCAGGCGAAGGACCGGGTCCGCATCCTGTCCTTGACCAGCTACAAAGAAGACAGGCTCGGTTGCTGCGCCCGAGGGAGCACATCCTTCATTGTCAAAGCTCAGCCAGAGTTGACCGAAGCTCAAATTGCTCGTCGTATACGCCGCCGCGCGTCGCATCGACAAAAGAGACTAGAGAAACAAAGGACCTAGCCTCCTACAATTCAAGTCTCTCCCAAATGGGTCAAAAAAGAAAGACCCAACCAAGTTGCTGCCGTCCATATGGTTGGAAAAACCAGAAGACGCCAAAAGTCAGCAACAAAAATCCATATTCGACGTCCGGTGACCCACAGCGTCTCCAGGACAAGAAGACACTCAGAAGAATGCCCTGCTCCTTCAAGCAAAGGACGGCAACGTGATCCTTCCTCAAGCTCTTCATCAAAAAGAATGAGCCCCAGCTTAGTCACCAGGACAGTTTCTTCGTTCGAATCTCGAGGGATGAACGTCCTAGCTACAAATTCTGAGCCACCACCTCGCAATCCACCTCAAGATGATGCGATCACTCGCATCCAGCAGTTGGAACAAGGCCAACAGATGATTGAAACTCTTATGGAAAACCTTCTCCTCGCCTTCCAAAATTAGGCGAACAATGAAGCTCCTCCAAATCATCAAGACGATGAGGTAAATGGAGAAGAAAATGAGTCACGCGCCCTTACCGAAAAGGACGTAGACAGTATCCTCGCCAAAGCAAAAGAAGAGGATATACTCAAGGAGCATGGGATCAAGCCACCATATCCCTTATGGATGGACTCGGTCCCGTTCCCTACAAAATTCAAGCATCCTACTCTCTAAATATATACGGGAAAGGATCAGCCAGACAGCACGTCATCCACTTCAAGATCTTGACGGGAGCTATCGCGGATCAAGGATGCACTCAAGATCCGCTTCTTTGCAAGTACCGTAAAAGGTACGGCCTTCGATTGGTACTCCACTCTGCCGGAGGACTCCATCCAAAATTGGGCCATGCTAGAGACACGCTTCCTGACTCACTTCAAAGGTGAGGATCATCCCGCTACTATGGCTTAGCTATGCAGCCTAAAACAGGGGGAGAATGAGCCAACATATGACTTCATTCATAAGTGGAAAGCAATGGCGTACAAATGCTATACAGCCACAAGCGTCGCTAGTCGACATCTGCTGAAACAACATGAGAGCCAGAATCCGCTCCATGATCATCGGCAACAAATCAAAAAACCTGGGAGAACTCCTGGAAGCTTCCATGGAAGCTGAAACGGTGATTAAAGACCTCAACAGTTAGAAATCATCAAGAAAAGAGCCAACCGCCATTGCAACCTCTAAACCAAAGAGAAAAGAGGTCCTCAATGTGCAAACCAAGTCAGCTCCTCAGCCACCAAAGAAAGCTGTTGGTAAGAGACCTGAACTCTCAGATGCCTTCAAAGAGCGAGTAGAAAAGAAATACCCATTCGATGAAGATGTTGATGAAATCTTCGGGGCTCTCGTGGCAAATGGCAAGCTCACCTTGCCTGAACCCAAAAGACCGGGTGATATTGGCAAAACCAACGATCCTCGGTACTGTCCATACCATCAGATGATCCCGCATCCTCTCAATCAATGCTTCGTTGTGAGGGAGAAAATAAACGAGATGTGAAAAAACGGAGTCATCACCTTTGACAAAGACTATGGGTTTGCCTCCGTCAACATGGTGACATGTGGACAAACATCAAATCACCGAAGAAGAAGATCATTACTTCCTTCAAGATGATAAACTCAATCTAAGCATCCGAGGAACTGGTTCCTTACCTGACACCAGACGGACAACCCATATGGGTACATCCCGATCTCCTGGAAGATGAAAATTGGGAGGTCGTGAAAACAAAGCCTACAGCTCAACAGCAAAGGCAGGCTCGGAAACATCTCCTTAAGCTCAAACGGCAAGAGAAGACCCAACCAAAACAAGAAGTCCAAGAAAAGGTAGAGGCTTCCTCTACCGCTTCACTGGAGGCAACAAAAACGTCCTTTCTAGAGACTTCAAAGGGGGTAAGAAAATTCACTCTCAGTGATTTCATGATACCTCAATTCAAAGAAGCCACGCAGGGGGCATCATACTCTTGCAATTTGATAGTTGGATTCCCCATTGATGGATACGAGTCCAGTGACACCGATGATGGATTCGAATCCAACTACACCGACGATTGGGAGGAGTCCCTTGAAACGGGAGAATATCTCTCCGATGAAGAATAGGTTCCTGAGACTCATCTTATGCCAGTAATCTGGTATAACCCCTTATAGCCATAAGGATCCTGGTCTGATGATGAAGAAGACCAAGAGGCTGTACAAGAAAATGTTGTTGAACCAGCACCCCTCATTGCTCCAGTGAAAATCAACCATGTTGAGCCACAAAGAGTAGATGAAGAAGAAGATTTGGCTCCCATGCTTGATCTTGAAGAATATGCAAGGATCTTGCAGCATCTCGCTCTAGAACAAGAGCCAGACCGCGTCAACGAGCTTCCTCGCAATCCAGAGCTTGAAGTCCATGAAGAACATCAGGTACATCCTCCTTTAACTCCTGAAAATGGAGAAAATTGCTGGATAGACGATCCTCTTACATCCGAGGATGAGTCTGACTCCGATCAGGCAACGTCTCCTGTCAGAGCTTCCTGTAATGTGATAATTCGGGATTATAGCTCTTCTGAAGCATCGTCTGATGAGATCACTTACACTTCGGCGACACCTAGCAATGTATCTTCTGGAGCCACCTCATCTCACGTGACTTTCACTGAGACGCACCCTCTCAGATTTCGTCCCCTGAGACTGTGACTTCAAAATTCACACCCTTCCTGACTGAAGAATCCCTAGCTATTGATGTTTGGGACGATGAATTGTTCAACGAAGAAGAAAGGTTGCTGGATGATATTCAGGACTTGTTCCCAGAAAATGCTCCATGCAAAACAATCACTGAGGATGGCAACTCTGCTGCATATACATCCTCAGCAAATGAAAAACGACAGCCTCTTGATCCTGAAGACAATCTTCCAAACGAAGACCCTTCTCAAGAAGCTCTCGAAGTTGGTAGACGCACCCGCTCTGGCCGGGACTACCACAAAAATCACAGCCAATCTTCATTTACATATGTAATCCTTCGGGAAAAGATGTTGTAAGCGCCCCTAGTGGCAACAATGATGAACATGCAGGCCCTAAGGAGGCTTTCAAGTATAACTTGATTGAACACTTCAAGCACATACCTGCATGTTTGCACATCCTAGATTTATTGCGAATGTCTCCGCACACTCGTAATAATCTCATTTCAGAATTACCAAAGCTGAATGAGGATGTCGACAAACATGCCCTGCAAGTCCTCCGAATTGAAATGGACTACCGGGTCAAAAACTCAGAAACTTCCTCAAGGGGAAAAAAGAAGAAAACTGAGGGATCATGCGTCGAATGCCTCTCGGTCCGAAAAGCAGCCAATGCAACCATCGCCTTCACAAAGGAAGACCTCCTACTTGGCGAAACAAGGCACAACCGACCCCTGTACTTCACAGGGTACATCAAGGAAATGCCTATGCATAGAGTTCAGATCGACCCAGGTTCTGCACTCAACCTCATCTCCACATCGGCTCTCGAAGAGTTGGGCATCCCACCCAGTAAGCTGAGCCACACATCTGTATCTATTTTTGGATACAATGGGAGCACTCAAAGGTCTATCGGCAAAATCAGGTTCAAGTTACATATTGGTGATCTTATCTCTTATGTCACTGTGTATGCAATAAAAACCCCTTCATGCTACAACATCCTTCTCAGACGCCGCTGGATCCACGAGAATGGTGTTGTCCCTTCAACTCTACATCAATGCATTAAGTTTGTTGGCGATGACGGCATGATACATCGAGTCTTTGTGGACAGAAAACCCTTCAAAGATTTTAAGGTCCACTTCGCAGACTCACAGATGTATGAAGGTGAAAAAGAAGAAGAGGAGAAGCACACAGCACCCTTTGCCGAAAATCTCCAGAAAGATAAAGGCAAGGCTCCTCAACAATCACCGGAAGAAAACAAACCACCCGGTAAATTCGAAGAGAGCATTCAAACTCCCTTTATCATCTCCCTCAAACCTTCAAAGCCTTTTGTCATCACAACTAAAGTGAAGAAGGCAAAGCAAAAGTCTGGGGGCAAATTTGTTGTCTCTTTCGTGTCTATCATGCAAGACACGGATTCGGATTCAGAGCCAGAAGACGACACATCGTCATGCCAAGCTGACACTCAGCAAGTTCAGTCTGCTCTTACTCCAATCAAGATAGCTTCTGACATAGAAGATCCTACATCAGCTTCCTTCGTTGTTCCAGCAACTTTAGCAAAGGAAAAGCTGATCTTCTTTCATAGATCGGATGCTTCTTCATCAAACTCCATGCTTGAACCTTTCCAAAATGAAGGTATGCCTTAACTATCATTATATAGTTCTGTGGCACAAGCTATTATGAAGAAAATGGGCTATGATGCTCAAAACCCAGTCGGTTTGGGAGAAGGATGCGGTATTCTCACGCCATTGGGGCCCTTCTTGACCAAAAGCCAGCTGGAAGATTGGAGACTCTACGGTTTCATAGAGAAATCTTCACACGGGTTAGGGTATGATCCTGACACCCCCCTGAGACAGTTGACACAAAGGCTTAAAAGTCAATTTACTGACCAAGCCTCAACATCTCAAATCAATGAAGACATCGATCTCCCTGGATATCTCTTCGTTGAGTCACCTGACAAAGATCCAGGAAGCTCATCCAATTGGTACGATTTCTCTGACGATGAAAAGGAATTGTCCGATGGCATAGACGTGTGGTCTTCTGACCCAGAAGAACCCTCATCTCCAAAAGAAGTAGCCTACTTCGACACGATTCCAACAGGCGATTGGAATCATGTCATAGCAAGCCTTGGGAAAATTGCCGATCAAGAAGACCCATGGAAAGGAACAAAACCTTGGTTTGGAAATGCCCTTGAAACCCCAGAAGGCTTCGTTGAGCTGGAAGCCTCCGAAAATATTGTGGAGGAACCACCTTCTTGTTGGAAATAGGGTGGGCCTCTAGGATAGGTTTCAAAAACTTTTGATCCACTTGACGCAGGGATCAACTATCCATCAGGCTATAAAACCCAATCCAAGATCTATGTCCTCAATCTGAGCCATCATGATCAGTAAATACAATCTATCTAGAAGATAGAACCAGCAACATATAAGCTACAAATAAATCTACAACATGCAAGGAAGTAGATTATACCTTTGGAGCTCGGTTGTGCTCTAATGGAGAAGTTGCGTCTTTCTTTGATGATGAAACGCTTTCACTAATCAAATAGGGATCTTCAAGACCTCTTGATCTTCCACGCTATGACCCGTATCAGATTCTCCTTTTTCTCAAGAATATGGTGGGATCTCCAAGAGAAAACTACTAAGAACTCTAGGGAGGAACTAGAAAGAGAACTCGAAGAGGGAGAGAGAAGAAAAACTCGAGCAACACTTGCTCTAGGGGCCTTGGGCGTGAATCCCTATGTGGATTAATGCATCGGGACGTCCAAGCCTTGCACTCCTCTATTTATAGCTTTTGCAAGCCGCCTCCTCTTTCTAATTGAAATAGAAGTCTTACTTCCCTAACAATTAGTAACTCTCTTCTATTACTAGTTAAGATAGAAGTCTTACTTCCACAATAATTAGTAACTTACTATATCATAATTAGAAGTCTCACTTCAAATATTATTAGTAACTTTCCAATTCCTTTCTAATTAAAATAGAAGTCTCACTTCTACTAAAATTAGTAAGTCTACTATTACCACTATTAGAAGTCTCACTCCAAATAGAAATAGTAACTTTCCTTTTAGAGTTCAACTAGAATTAGATACTTTCTAATAATTGGGCTAGCGTGGGGACCACTAGGGATTCCTTAGAAAGCTGGCTCCAACTGGGACACGCGACCCCACATCTCATGTGTAATCCGGGCCCACAGTTAATTGCAAATAACTCCACTATATAAATGCAATTGAGCTCCAGTCTTAGGAATATTACATAGAAGACCCTAAACTTCCACATTACCACAAGTAGACCCCTCTATCAATATCCATGGATCAATTGGACCTGTCTTCCAAACTAGATCCATATCTTATTATCCTTGAGCCCCAATTAATTATAATGATCAATGGTACCTTTCCAATTAATTCTTAATCGGAATGGGTGCGCACTTACCAATGATAAATCCATTAATTGGCACAAGGAGATATTAGAGATAGATTCCATCTTGACCATTGAATGTTCCCACAGCTCTACTACCATGTACCCAAATCACCGAGGTGTTGACCTACAGTTGGCCTCACTCATTGGTGACTCAAAGCAAATGAATAGATAGAAACTTGAGTTCAATAATGTCTCAGGATTGAGAGCCTATTGCTAGGGAATTATGAGAGCAGGCCTTAAAATAAAGACAGTGTTTATAAGGTGCTTCTCATGGTCCTTCAATACATCCAATGTACCGGCACTATGATTCAGAATCTTACATTCTGATGATCGAGACAAATCACACTATCTCATAGTGATCAAAGTGCTGCAACCTTGTCAGTATGAGATGTCCAGTCTCATCACTGGTTGTGAAGATATTTAAGTATAAGATTTGTCACACTTGTCTCCTATATGTGGATCTCATCCATACACATGTGTTACATCTAATATACTTGTGGACCCCGGTTCATCTCATGAACCATCATGTCATTCGTATTGGTTATGTGCAAGTATATAATAAATTACCATTCATCTCATGAAAGGAAACCATGAATAAACTGTTAAATAAAGAAATTAATCAATTTATTATATCATCTACTGGATTGAGTCCATAAAACTAACACTTCGAACCTTCCAATAGAAGATCCTGTTCAAAAGATAGACTTGGGAACACCAGATAACCCACGTCCTTTATTCATAAGCAAGAATATAAAGGATGATGAGTTACCCGAGTATATCGCCTTTCTTCGTGAGTTCGTTGATTGCTTTGCATGGTCTTATGCTGAAATGCCTGGTTTAGACCCCAAAATAGCAATTCACAATCTTAATCTTCAAGAAGACATCAAGCCTGTCAAGCAGGGTCAAAGAAGATTCCGTACAGATGTGATGGATAAAATCGAACAAGAAGTTCAAAAACTCAAAAGCGCCGACTTCATCCGTGAGGAACAACATCCTGAATGGTTGGCCAACATTGTCCCCGTGACAAAGAAAAACGGGCAGATCAGGGTCTGTATTGACTATAGAGACCTGAATGGCGCATGCCCTAAAGATGAATTTCCACTCCCTATACCAGAGGTCATGATTGATAATACCTTTGGATTCGAGCGAATGACATTCATGGTGTTAGATATCGCAATCACTGAGAGGGGGGGTGAATCAGTGATTCTTTAAAAACAGGTCCAATTTAACAACAAAAGCAAATCAAATCACACAATGACACCAGATTTAACGTGGTTCACCGAAAGGCTACGTCCACGGTTCAAAGACTGTCCGAACACCAATCCGAAACAGATCTGAATCTATTTAGTCGCACCAACGACAAAGAGCATCAACCCTTAGTTTCAGATGGCACCAACTATCTAGGAAGCACCGACTCCCTTTACAATTTATCTGCACCAACAGATAGGATCACCAGACCCCAGACACCAAGCACCAACTTGATGTTCTACAGAACAAGAATAGAAACCTTTTTCTATAGACCTTCCCCTCTACAATCTCTCTCTCTCAATCCCTTACAAATTGAAAATTAAACATAAACAGAGAGACACTTATCTTATGGACGAAACACCATCTTCAAGAGCACATCCTCGTCCACACTTGCTGTAGAAACATGTAGCACAACAGCACACAGCAACAGCACTCTCTTCTCTCCAAAACTCTCTCTCTTTTCTCTTCTCTTCTTCTCTCTCTGGTGTCTTCTTAAGAACGAACCAAACATGCCTTTATATAGGTTATGTTAACCCTTAAGAGTGTTCAAAATAGGCTACAATTCGTTTAGAAAGAGTCCCAAACAAAATAGATAAGAATGCTGAATTTTCGTGCAAGACTTCTGTTTCTGCGCAACTCTGGTTCCCGTACTCGGTCGACATCCTTGCTTGCTCGGTCGACATCATACACAGTCTGTAAGCAGACATCTTTCGTGCTCGATCGACATCCTGGAGTCCCGGTCGACCGAAGACACACTGTGTCACGAAAATAACTGGGAGCTACCTGAAACTTTTTCTGCAGGTTTCTCTTTGCTCGGTCGACCGCATGGGGTGCCCGGTCGACCGACCACTCTGCTTCAGGAATTCAGAATTCCTGAACTGTTTCAACTCTGATTTCTCTTTTAAGCTCTATCAACACCAGCCTATTATCATCATGCTTGTAACAATGTGTTGACAATAATTCCAACTCAAAATGATACTTGAGATACTAATTTCTTCAATTCATCAAAAGACTTCTCAAGTCATCTCAAATTCCAACAATCTCCCCCTTTGGAATTATTGGCAACACTATTGGAACTTCAACACTTGAAACACATTATACTAGTTGATTCTCATGAAGCTTCTTCCAGAACCATAGTCTCCTCCTGTCTTTAAAAAAATAGAATCAATCAAGATCTCTAACACTCTTGATACCAATCTCCCCAAAGTTATCATAGCTCTTGAAGCTTCTTCAGAACCATAGTCTCCCCCTGTCTTAAAAAAAAATCAAGATCTCTAAAACTCTTGATACCAATCTCCCCAAAGTTATCATAGCATAACTTCTTCTAACATTGCTTTCTCCTAGCTTAAGTCTTTCTCCCCCTTTGACAACAAGTCCAAAGGGACCAACGAAGGAGCGAATAGGATATTCAAGGAATATTGTGCTCCCCCTTTCATGCCCATCTCCTAAGGATTAGGAGAGTGAGTAACTCCTAATTTTTTCCGGAGATACTCGAAGACTTCTTTTGGCAGAGGTTTTGTGAAGATATCAGCTACTTGCTCAGTAGTTGGGACATATTCCAACTTTACCTCACCATCTGCAACCTTTTCCTTGAGAAAGTGATAGCGAATTGCTACATGCTTCGTTCTAGAATGTTGAACAGGATTCTTGGAGATGTGAATTGCACTTGTGTTGTCACAGAGGATCGGCGTAGGATCCGTTGTCGGAACTCCTAGATCAGAAAGCATTTGCCGCATCCATAACACTTGTGTACAACAAGTTGCCGCTGCAATATATTCCGCTTCCGCTGTAGAAAGGGATACTGAGTCTTGTTTCTTACTGTGCCATGCCACCAACCTGTCACCGAGATAGAATGCACCGCCACTTGTACTCTTGCGATCATCTATACATCCAGCCCAATCGGCGTCAGAGTATGCAACAAGAGTAAAGGATTTTCCTTTAGGATACCAAATGCCAAGCTCCATGGTACCTTTCAGATATCGAAATATCCTTTTTACTGCTGTAAGGTGCGTCTCAGTTGGTGATGCTTGAAATCGAGCCACGATACATACTGCTTGCAGAACGAACCCTTATCATCTTTGCTTAGCTTTGTGTTCGTTGTCATTGGTGTGCTCACTGGCTTGCTGTCTTCCATGTTAAATCGCTTCAGCATTTCCTTGATGTATTTCATCTGTGATATGAAGATACCATGTTTCAGCTGCTGAACTTGTAAACCAAGGAAGAACTTTAGTTCTCCAAGCATTGACATCTCAAATTCTTTCTTCATCTCTTCAGCAAAATTCCTGCACATTTCTTCATCGTTGCCACCAAAAATTATGTCATCGACATAAACAATAACAACCAGCTGTTTGCTCAACTCTGTTTTGACATAAAGATTGCTATCAACCAGTCCTTTTCCAAAACCGATCTTGCGGAGATATAGGTCCAGCCTTGCATACCACGCCCTTGGCGCTTGTTTCAGCCATAAAGAGCCTTTTTCAATTTGCACACTAGGTCTGAATTTTTGCTAATAAGAAAACCATCAGGTTGCTCAATGTAGACCTCTTCTTCAAGTAATCCATTCAAGAAG
This sequence comes from Litsea cubeba, assembly GCA_012931725.1. Classification (NCBI taxonomy): domain Eukaryota; kingdom Viridiplantae; phylum Streptophyta; class Magnoliopsida; order Laurales; family Lauraceae; genus Litsea; species Litsea cubeba. The sequence goes on along the minus strand of CM022944.1, from coordinate 105,049,379 downwards.
GCTGACTTTACATCCATCTGAAATACCTTGAAGGTTTTGTATGCAGCCAATGCAAGAACATACGAATGGCTTCCAGACGAGCCACTGGTGCAAAGGTCTCTTCAAAATCTATGCCTTCAACTTGAGCATAGCCTTTACAAACCAACCTTGCTTTGTTTTGTATGACCTGACCATCTTCATTCAGCTTATTCCGAAAGACCTATTTAGTACCAATAACATTCTTATCGGTAGGTCTAGAAACTAGTTCCCATGTGGAGTTCTTCTCAATTTGCTCCAACTCCTCATGCATAGCTTTCAACCAACTTTCATCGAGACTGGCTTCAGCCACAGTCTTGGGTTCAATGGTGGACACAAGTGAGTAATTGCTAACTACACTTTGTCTTGTTTTAACACCGACCTCAGGATCTCCAATGATTTGATCCTTAGGGTGTTGCTCTACCCAAGTGCTTTTCTTTCTAGGTGTAGCATCCTCTGAGTCATCCTTTGATTTCTCAGAATCATTAGGTTTAGCTACTTCATCATCAATCTCACTCGAGTCCTCATTGACTGGACTGTCATAATGAGTTCCATTCTTTGATTCAAGGTTTTCATTAATTCTAACATCGGCACTTTCTATTATTTTTCTGGTCCTTTTGTTAAGACATCTGTAAGCCTTACTAGATGAGGAATAACCCAGAAATGTACCTTCATCAGCTCTTTCATCAAATTTGCCCGGATTTTGTTCAAGACGCTTGATGTAACGCTTGCTGCCGAAGACTCTGAAATGCTTGACTGTTGCTTTTCTCCCAAACCATAGCTCATAAGGAGTTTTGTCTTCATGTGGCCTGATCAAGCATCGATTCTGAATGTATACAGCCGTATGGATTGCCTCCTTCCAGTATTTGTCAGCTAGCTTGCTCTCAGTTAGCATTGTACGAGCCATCTCTTGAACGGTGCGATTTTTCCGTTCCACAACTCTATTTTGCTGTGGAGTTCTAGGGGCTGAATACTGTCTTTGAATGCCATGGTGCTCACAATAGTTAGTGAACTCTTCAGATGTGAATTCACCGCCTCGATCAGACCTTAAAATCTTGATACGTTTTCCAAGCATATTTTCAACCTGTGCTTTAAACACTTTAAAACGACCAAGTGCTTGATGTTTATGCTTAAGAAACAATACCCATGTCATACGAGTATAATCATCAATGCATAACATAAAATACTTATCTCCATTGGTGCTTTGAGTTCGCATCGGTCCACAGAGATCAGTGTGCACTAGCTCAAGAGGTTTCTTTGAATGATGCTCCTTTGACTTGAACATAACCCTTGTTTGCTTTCCCTTTTGACAAGAATCGCAAATGGGGTTGGAAGGCTTTTCAACTGTAGACATACCTCTGACAGCCTTTGATTTGCAAATCTTTGACATGTTATCAAAGTTTAGATGCCCAAGGCGTTTGTGCCACAACCAACTTTCCTCTGCCCGACTCATCAAGCAAGTCTTTTCAGCTCCATCTGACAATGTATAGAGATTTCCAGCAGTCCTAGATCCAGTAGCCACTGTTTTGCCGTTGCTACACTTCTTGATAGCAAAACCATTCTTAGTGAAGACAACTTCGTGGCCTTTGTCACAGATCTGGCTCACACTTAGCAAGTTGTGTCTTAGTCTAGACACATATAAGACCTCGTCTGATCTGATCTTGTTTGCCTTTAGCTGAACAACACCTTTTCCGCAGATTTTGGCACCATCATTGTTACCAAACTTCACTGATCCGCCTTCATAGTGCTGTAATTTGACGAATTTTTCCTTATCACCTGTCATATGGCTTGAACAACCACTATCAAGGACCCATGGTGCTGTCTTCTTTTGTGCATTGAATGCCGTTTGCACAATGAGAGATTCTTTGGAATTATCTTTACTTTTCTTTGCCCTCCATGCCTTAACTAACTTGGGTTTCTTTTCAACCTGAAATTGGTTAGCAATAGGCAACCTACAATCCCTAGCCAAGTGTCCATAATTATGACACATATAGCACTCAATTTTGTGGCTGTTTAGGATTGAAAAAGGGTTCCTAGTCACAAATGGGCTGTTTCTAACATAGAATTTGCAATCAGCTCTTTTATGTCCATATCTATTGCAATGATAGCAATAACCATAGAATCTGAACATTCTTCCTTTCTTAGGTGGCTGGTTAAACTCCACAAACCTTTTCTTATTGACCATCTCAATACTAGGCTGAATTTGATGCTTTGTAGCCTTGAGAGGTATGGCACTTTGTCTCATAAACAAAGAAGGTGCAGCTTTAGAGGACTCTCCGGTTTCAAATCCAATACCAAATTTATTGTGGAAGGGCTTTTGAACTTTCAGAATTTCATTGAGTTTCATTGTACCTTCAATCGCTTGGAGTGCTTTGAGTTTTCGGCTACTTTCCAAGTTTTCAGCCTTTGCTCTAGCGATTTCAGTTTCAAGTTTCATAGCCTCTTCCTTTTTGATACTTATTTGATTTTGAAGGACTTCCACCATTTTTTTATATTCTTCAACTTGAGTTTTCAAAGCAATAATTGAACTTTCAGATTCATGAAGGAGTTTCAGATTTTTCTTACTTGTTTTTCGTTCCATGCTAAGCTCCTCAAGTGCGGCAATGAGTTCTTCTTCGAGATTGACCTCAGCCTCATCTTCCTCTTCCGGCTCTTGCTCCTCTTCTTCTTCAACGGTAACCATGAAGAGAGCTTCAGTTGCCTCGGCTGATTCATCATCGTCTGAAGTTTCAGACGTGCTGTCATTATATTGACTGATGAAGCTTTTTGCTTTGCCCCTCTTTCTGAAATTTTTCTTCCACTTACTCTTATCAACATAAGAGTCATCATCATTATTCTCTTTCAGCGGGCACTTCGCAGCAAAGTGACCAACACCGCCACAATTGAAGCACTTAAAGGGTAGCTTCCCTTTGTACTTTCCATTGCTTCCTTTCTTCAGCTTTCTAACAAATTGAGCCTCAAGCTCATCATCATCAGTATCAGAATCATGACCAGCAGTCTCTTTTCCCTTTTTCTGAACTTTGAAGGCCGCTTCTCTATCAGATGAAGACGTCTTACCTATGCGCATCTCATAGGCAGTGAGTGAACCATGCAACTCATCCATGGAAAATTCATTCAGATTCTTGGCTTCTTCTATGGCTGAGACTTTTGAATCAAACCGGGGAAGAAGAGATCTTAGAACCTTTTTGACGATGACTGGTTCTTTAATCTCCTCCCCTAGTCCATGAATGTCATTCGTGACTTCATTCACTCGTTGCAAATATGAGTCAACATTCTCGCTTTCCTCCATGCGAAGAGATTCAAATTGAGAGCGATGGGTTTGCAATTTTGCTTCTTTGATCTTCTCATCTCCTTCATGAATGCTTTTCAACTTGTCCCATATTTCCTTGGCTGTTTTGCATGCAATTACTTTGACCAGCTCGCTGTCCACAAGGCCACTAAAGAGTGCATTCTGCGCCTTAGAGTCGTTGTCTGCTAACTTCTTCGTTGCAGCATCATTGGGTACAATGGCAATATTGTAACCGACTCTGACAGTCTCCCAGACATCATAGCCAAGTGACTTAATGAAAGCCTGCATTCTGATCTTCCAGAAGGAGTAATTAGAACCATCAAACAAAGGTGCTTTCTTATTCCCTGTATTGGTTGCCATGTGATTTGACAAGAGATCACCCTTAGCGTGTTAAGCTTTTCAAGGGAACCTTACGCTCTGATACCAATTGTTAGATATCGCAATCACTGAGAGGGGGGGGGGGGGTGAATCAGTGATTCTTTAAAAACAGGTCCAATTTAACAACAAAAGCAAATCAAATCACACAATGACACCAGATTTAACGTGGTTCACCGAAAGGCTACGTCCACGGTTCAAAGACTGTCCGAACACCAATCCGGAACAGATCTGAATCTATTTAGTCGCACCAACGACAAAGAGCACCAACCCTTAGTTTCAGATGGCACCAACTATCTAGGAAGCACCGACTCCCTTTACAATTTATCTGCACCAACAGATAGGATCACCAAACCCCAGACACCAAGCACCAACTTGATGTTCTATAGAACAAGAATAGAAACCTTTTTCTATAGACCTTCCCCTCTACAATCTCTCTCTCTCAATCCCTTATAAATTGAAAATTAAACATAAACAGAGAGACACTTATCTTATGGACGAAACACCATCTTCAAGAGCACATCCTCGCCCACACTTGCTGTAGAAACATGTAGCACAACAGCACACAGCAACAGCACTCTCTTCTCTCCAAAACTCTCTCTCTTTTCTCTTCTCTTCTTCTCTCTCTGGTGTCTTCTTAAGAACGAACCAAACATGCCTTTATATAGGTTATGTTAACCCTTAAGAGTGTTCAAAATAGGCTACAATTCGTTTAGAAAGAGTCCCAAACAAAATAGATAAGAATGCTGAATTTTCGTGCAAGAATTCTGTTTCTGCGCAACTCTGGTTCCCGTGCTCGGTCGACATCCTTGCTTGCTCGGTCGACATCATACACAGTCTGTAAGCAGACATCTTTCGTGCTCGGTCGACATCCTGGAGTCCCGGTCGACCGAAGACACACTGTGTCACGAAAATAACTGGGAGCTACCTGAAACTTTTTCTGCAGGTTTCTCTTTGCTCGATCGACCGCATGGGGTGCCCGGTCGACCGACCACTCTGCTTCAGGAATTCAGAATTCCTGAACTGTTTCAACTCTGATTTCTCTTTTAAGCTCTATCAACACCAGCCTATTATCATCATGCTTGTAACAATGTGTTGACAATAATTCCAACTCAAAATGATACTTGAGATACTAATTTCTTCAATTCATCAAAAGACTTCTCAAGTCATCTCAAATTCCAACACATGGATGGTTTCTCTGGCTATAATCAGATAAAGATGCATACTGAAGATGAAAAACATACATCTTTTCGGACCCCATTTGGCGTGTATTGCTACACTGTCATGCCATTTGGTTTGAAAAATGTTGGTGCCACATATCAGAGGGCTATGATGAAAATATTCTAAGATATGCAACACAAGACGGTCGAATGTTACGTTGATGACCTCGCCGTCAAAAGCAAAAGAAAGGAAGATCATCTCGAAGACCTTCGAGAAGTCTTCCTCCGACTTCGCAAACACAACCTACGAATGAATCCTTTGAAATGCTTCTTCGGCATCTCGTCGGGTAAGTTCCTCAGATTCTTAGTTCGAAAAGCTGGAATTGAGCTTGACCCCATAAAAGTCAAAGCCATTCTAGAAATGGCCTCTCCAAGAACCTTGAGAGAACTCAATCTTCATCAGACGGTTCATCTCCAATCTTTCGGGGAAATGTCGTCCATTCTCCCGGTTGATGAAAAAAGGTGTAAACTTTGCCTGGGATGCTGACTGTGAAGCTGCATTATAAAATATCAAGCATACCTGACCAAACCTCCAGTGTTAGCTGCTCCTACCACTGGAAAACCATTCATCTTGTACACAAGAGCCCTTGATCACTCTCTAGGCGCTCTGCTTGCACAAGAAAATGATGAAAGAAAAGAAGCTGCTCTATACTACCTCAGCCGCATGCTAGTAGGTGCAGAGCATCGCTACTCTCCAGTCGAAAAGGAATGCCTTGCAGTGATGTTCGCCGTACAAAAGCTGCATCACTACTTGTTTTCCAACACAGTCTACCTGGTCTCGAGGATCAACCTCTTGAAGGTCCTCGTCACAAAAGCAGGTTCTCTCAATGCTCGACTGGCAAAATGGTCCATCCTTCTGTCACAATTTGATATTAGGTATGGACCACAAAAGGCAATCAAAGGGCAAGCTCTAGCGGACTTCTTCGCAGAGCATCCATTGCCTAAAGATTCTCCACTCAGAGATGATCTCCCAGACGAACTAGTCTACAATGTGGAGACTTTCTCGCAAAGTGCCTCCTGGGACATGTACTTTGACGGTGCAACCAGGACAAATGAAAAAAGACAGCTGATCTCGGGAGTTGGCATCCTCTTTGTTAGCCCCGACAAATACATGATTCCACACGCTTTCTCGCTACTGGAACCATGCACAAACAATGCAGCTGAATATGAAGCTCTGATCCTAGGATTGGAACTCGCCATCGAATCCGGTATTACCATGCTGGAAGTCTTTGGAGACTCTCAACTGATCGTCAACCAGATGAATCAGAAATTTGAAGTCAGGAAGCCAGATTTGCTGCCTTACTACAACAAGGCACAATCACTTCTGCAAAAGATTGACATCTGTCACATCACCCACATTCGTAGAGGTGAAAACATACGTGCAGATGCCCTAGCTGGACTTGCCGCATCCATGGCAATCCAGGAAGGGGAAAACATGCAAATCACAGTGTGCAAAAGAAGAATCCTTCCTTCTCTTAACACACACCAAGCTGTTGCTGAATGCCACCAAGTGGTTGGAATTCGGATTTCAATCCTTCAAACTTCAATCGGCGACTGGAGGGATACGTTCATTGATTACATTATGTTCGGAATCCTACCTGAAGATCCAAAAGAACGGGAAAGCATCCAAAGGCGAACCCCAAGCTTTCATTTGGATATTCCTTCAAAAATCCTTTACAGGAAATCCTTCAACGGAGTACTTCTACGCTGCTTGTCACAACAAGAGGCTGAAGAAACACTCAATGAAATTCATGCTGGTCTTTGCGGAGCTCAGCAGGCTGGTCCCAAGCTTTATGATCAGATAAAAAGGTTAGGTTATTATTGGCCTACCATGGTAGCTGACGCAATGCAATTTGCTAAGCACTGCCAACAATGCCAAGTTCACGGCGATTATGTTCACATGCCTCCAGAATGACTACATCCTACAGCGATCTCATGGCCTTTCGAAGCCTGGGGTATGAACATCATAGGTCCTATTTATCCCCCTTCAAACAAAGGTCATCGCTTCATCTTCGCCGCTACGGATTATTTTTCCAAGTGGTCAGAAGCATTTGCGCTTAACGAAATGAAGACCTCATCAGTCCTTCGGTTCCTGCGCACCAACATCATTTGTCGTTTCGACATACCTAAAAGATTCGTCCATGATAACGGACCACAATTCTGGGAACATCGATTCTATAAGTTCTGCGACAAATACAAAATCCAATGCTGTCCTTCGACTCCATACAATCCGGCAACAAACGGATTAGCAGAAGCTTTCAACAAGACACTCTGCAAAATCCTCAAAAAAATGGTCTCTAGTCACAAAAGAGACTGGAGCGACAAACTGTATGAAGCTTTGTGGGCCTATCGAACCATCGTTCGAGGACCAACCCATAGTACACCATTCTCCTTGGTCTATGGATGCGAAGCTGTCGTACCCTTGGAAGTACAAATTCCTTCCTTGAGGTTATCCTTGCAAAATGATATGACTCAAGAAAGCAATGTCAAATTGCGACTCCATGAGCTGGACAATCTCGATGAGAGACGGCTTGAAGCTCGACAAAGCATTGAACTTTACCAAGCACGAATGGCAGGATCTTTCGACCAAAAGGCCAGGCAACGCGCCTACAAAAAGGGTGACTTGGTTCTTGCGGTAAAAAGACCAATGGTCCTTCGCTCACAAGTCCAAAGGAAAATTTGAGCCAAAATGGGAGGGACCCTACGTCATCGACAAGGTTTTAAACATGGAGGGTGACAGATGTATGCTGCCCATCAACGGCAAGTTCTTAAAGCGGTACTACCCTTGAATTGGGTAAGTGCAATGCCTGTACGGCCAAAATCGGTTTCCAGGTACACGCTCGTCAAACCCACTCTTTTTAGAATCTTCATATCAAATGTTGAAATTTCTAGAAATTTAAACAATGCTTACTTTCATCGTTTCATTGTTCAAAAAAAAATTCCAAGTTTAGGAACCTTTCCCTAACTTGACCAAAATTTTCAACCCTTGAACCCAAAATTCATGGTTTGAAACAAAATTCGGATTCAGGGATTTCCACCCTAGTCCACCCTGCCTTTTACTGCCAAAATGGTTTTAGGTCAAAACTTATGAACCTCGTGTCTTTAAATAGAAAGATGGTTTTTTTAAAAAAAACCACGGGGAAGCGACGCTTAGTCGATACTCGCACAAATTGGAAGCATGCGAACCATGTTTAACATTTCCAAAATCGCAGGGAAGCGACATTTCGTCGATACTTGCAAAATCCAAAACCGTGGAGACGCAACATTTCAGTTGATATCCACAACCCAAATTTCAAACATTCGAAAAAACCTAAAAATCGTGGAGACGCAACATTTCAGTTGATATCCACAACCCAAATTTCAAAGGTTCGAAAAAACCTAAAAACCGTGGAGACGCAACATTTCAGTTGATATCCATAACCCAAATTTCAAAGGTTCGAGAAAAACCAAAAAAATCATGGAGATGCAATATTGCAGTTGATATCCACAACCCAAAGGTTCGAGAAAACCATAAATTTCAAAAATCGTGGGGAAACGGCATCAAGTCAGTACCCGTAAAACTAAAATTTTTGAAAAGCAAGGATGCGACATTCCATCGATACTTGCACCCAAATCCGCGAGGATGCCACATTCCATCGATACTCGATACCGAATGAGCAAGGATGCGACATTCCATCGATACTTGCAAGACCATTCAGTAGGGAGGCAACTTTTAGTCGATACTTGCATTTTTGAAAACCAAACCGGATATAAATGCCACCAAAACAGGCTATAAATGCCATAAACCGGCTATCAATGCCACAAAACAAACAGGCTATAAATGCCACAAACCGGCTATCAATGCCACAAAACAAACCGGCTATCAATGCCACAAACCGGCTATCAATGCCACAAAATAAACCGGTTATCAATGCCACAAAACAAAATCGGTTATCAATGCCACAAACCAAAAACCCGGCTTTAAAAAAAAACCCGGCTATTAATGCCACCAAAACCGGCTATCAATGCCACAAACTCGGCTATCAATGCCACAAAAATCTGGCTCCCATGCCAAAACAATCATTTGACAAAAGATTTTCACAAAATGACAAAACTTTTGATCAAATTCCATTTAGCAATTACTTTCATCACAAAAAGATTTAAGTGAGCGTAAGGAAAACAAAAAAAAAGCATCCCATTTAGCAATTGCTTTCATCATGAAGTGAGCGTAGGGAAAACAAAAAAAAAAAAGAAAAAGAAAGTGTTCACAAGCACTACAGAAAACAAAAAAAAGAGTACCAAAAAAATACATGTGGTACCAAAAAAAAAACGTGTTCACAAACACTACAAAAAAAAGAGTACCAAAAAAATACATGTGGTACCGAAAAAAAAGTGTTCACAAGCACTAAAAAAAAAAGCGTACAAAAAAAAATGCATGTGGTACCCAAAAAAAGGGGGGGGGGGAAGAAGGATAGTTTCTGTTATAAAAAATCAGGAGCTCAACCAAAGATGGTCCCCAGCCAAGATTTCAGCTCCTCAAGTAAACTTTTGGCCTCAGCCGTTAGAGTTTCCAAGGCACGTTTCTTCAGGAAACTGCCATGAGATGCTGGAGAAGGCTGCAACCCTTCTTTCACACCGAAAAGCTTATCTCGAGCAGTTTGCCATTGTTTATCCTCTTGAAACTTCCTTTCGAGGACTCGATCAGCATCTGCAACCCGGCGAATCAGAGCACTCTCCTTGTCGCGAGCCTCTGTTATAGCAGCCCACTTGGCAGTGACTTATGCCTTCAGATACTCAAACGTTTCCTGGCCTCATTGACCCCCCTATCAAGGATATTAACTCTTTTAAGTTCTTCTCTCGGACTATCTGCTTCCTGCTTTGTGTAGCCTCATTCAAGTCAGACTTAGCCTTATCAGTAGGGTCCAGGAACATCTCCTTGAAGAACTAGTCGTCAGCAAACCCATGGTCTCAAACCACTTGTCACCCAGTGCAATGATCCTATCAACGATCGCCCTGGCACCTGTGACATCCAGACCAGCCTTTTCGGTATCACCGAGAATCTCCTGCACATGCTGGATCATGCCAAATCCGGCATCCATGTGTCCAGCAAGAAGAGTCTCAATCCAAGAGCTCAGAACCCGCACCACCACTTTCTTCACAAAAAGAAGAGATGGCCGGCTGAAGATTCGCCCCGCTCCGTCGGTCGGCTACTCATGTCATGCCCCGTTGGAAGAGGAACAAAAGAACTCTTTCTAGTTGGAGCTGCTGGGGAAGGAATCTCAGCACGAGGTACCTCCTCCACCGTGTCAGAAGTGGATACAGGAGTCTCTACCTCTGGATTAACCTCTGGCATCCCTTGCTCTGGTTCTTAAAGAAGCGATGGACTCTCCTCTGTCACCTCAAAACCTGCCAAAGAAACACAAAAAGGTATGAATATGATCCTATTTGAAAATCATTATCAGGGTTATTACTACAAAATACCTTCTTCGACGACTGGCAGAAGACTCTCTTCCTCCATGAACTCATCGGAAGCATCATCAACATTTGCGTCCATCGATGGTTCAAAGTCATTGGAATCCTGTGGCAAGTCAACTGACAAGAAAAATGTTAGCAAACCAAGTCATACACAAAAAAAAAGAAAGCAAAAGAAGTCATACCAATTGGACATTCTGGAACCACTCCAGAGTCCCTCGGTTCTTCTTCTGGTGTCGCAACCGGATCCGCCACCACCTCATCGGTTGGAACCTCAGGCATCGCCAAGTCTTCCTCTGCTAAAAAAAGAAGAAGAAGAAAAGCAGAAACAAGAAGCAAATCAGAACATGGAAAAAATCCCATGAAAAGAAATAGAAAAATAAAGAGGAAGAATCATACCTTCACTGACGGTCTCTTCTTCTCGGCTTCTCTTTTCTAGAGGCTCGTCAGCATTCCCTGGCACCTCCTCATTGATAATAAGAGGGACTTCTATGTCAGAAGAGTCCTCATGTCGCCCCTTGCTGCGATGATGACTCCTCTTCCTCTTACTTTTGCGGGCTCGCCTCCTAGAAGAACCTGCCCCATTGTCAGAGTCAGGTCTCCCACTTGACTCCTCACTGGATGGTCTACTCTTGCAGTAGACTTCATGGAAGTTTGCTTCTGTGCCACTTGCATCCAAGCATCAAGCTCAGCTTCCTCCTGTTCTAGCTGCTCTAAAGCCTCATTGGGTATTTCTCGAAGAGCTTCAGAACCAATGACGCCCTGGTCACCGAGAAAGCCTATCTTGTGCTTTTCTCCAGAAAGGAAGGCCCAAACTTCCTCTCGCCGGACGGCATCCGACTTTCCAAGGCCTTTTCCAGACGATAGCTTCACATATGCCAAAAAGCTCTCCGCGAACCACTTCGCAAAGCTGGCAGTCCGGGAAGTCGACAACACAGGACAATAGATCATGGCAGTAGTGTCTTCAGCACTATTGAAAGCCCATGTGTTTCTCCCATCCTGCAAACCTCCAAAGCGCTTCACTATGCTTGAAGGCGCTCCAACAATGCCTTAAGAAAAACCTAACTGCAGAGCAAAGCGAGAAGGTACATACGGTTCGATGTCGATGAAAAGATGTCTGCGGTACACCATCGTGCCGACACGTATGCTAAAAAGCCACTCCTTCTCTGCATTTGTCAAAGAGTAATGCCTTCCCGACCCCGCCCTGGTGGAGTCTCGGGAGGCACCAAAATCAAAAGCCTTCTTCCGCAACTCCGGAGAAAGCTTCACTGAAGACTGCCCCATCTCGACGTCCCTGAACCGTCGGATCCTCATGCGGGCAAACAAAAGTGACTCGGACACGGCTTTACCCTTAGCCAGTCGAATCATAAGAGGATCATCATCCTGTGCAGCACCCAGCCGGTGGAAGCCAGGACAGTGGTATACAAACCACGAATAGAAGATATGGGCTGAAAATACCCTGTTCATGGGAAGCCCAAGCCGAACCAAAAAATCAGCAGCCTGCAGTTTGGTACACAAGTAGGAGTAAAGAGCTGGCACCAAAGCAAGCTGCTCTCCAAGCGCCATCTGACAAGCTGGAAAAATACAATGCGGCCTGATGTACGTTCCTTCTCCTCCAGCAAAAATAGCCTCACCAAGCCAATAAGTGAGATAAACAGCGAGATCTCTCCGCAGTTCGATGTCAGGACATATGGAATTTGTACTCGCGAAGAAATCTCTCAACTCTTTTTGCATAGCCAAAATCTTCTTCGAACTTGGATCCTGAGCCCTGGCTTCCCGGATCGCACTATCAGAAGACTCCCTACTTTCAAAAAAGTTGGGGAACGAAGAGCCAGAACTCTTCCAACTACTGGATCTAACTTTCAAGCCCTCCTTCTCCTTCAAAAAATCATAGAAGGCAATAAGCTGAAAGTACAAAAGCCTCAACTCCTCAGACTGCTCCTCAAGGACGTTGTCAATCGGCATAAACTCCTTATAGAGTCTGCCAAGGATGGGCAATCCAGTAATGGCGCTCAGCTCTTTCAAAGGGAAACCAATCTCACCATTCGTCACAACAAAGGTATTAGTTTGTGGAAGGAATGACTCCAACATAGCCATGAAGGCCTCGTCGGAAAAGATCACGGTCTCCCTAAAGGTGCGGACCGCATCAAAAATCTCGGCTTCCTTCAAAACGGCGCCACCAATCAGCAGGACGCAATCATTCCACGATTTGCACTCGGAGTCAGCACTGAAACGGCCACGAAGTCGAAAAGGCTTCACCCAATTGCTGTCGTCACCGTTGAAAATGCCAAGGCCCACCGGTCTCAAATCGATCGATGGATAATCAGAGCCCTGGTAGCCGCTAGCTGGCATCAACATGTCCATGTCAGTATGTGACTTCTCCGCATATCTAGGAGAACCGCCAACAAAAACCCTGGTCTTGATTACATTTGTCTTTCTCACCCAGCTTGGAGGATCTTCCCTCTTAGAGCACGTGAGGGCAAGGCTCATGATCGAGACGGTGCGATCAAACGTCGACCGGGTAGCAACAGTCTTCTTCTCACCTTCAGCTGTGAAAGAGAACTGAAAACATCTCCTCTGGTATGTCATGTCATCAGGGACTGCATCACCAAAGAAGAAGGTGGGCTTGGGCAAAACACTCTGATCTTCCATCACCCATGGACGACTGCTTACCATGATCTTATAAAATTCCTCTCCCTTGAAAGCGATCAGTCGCTGCCTCATCTCATCGCTGTTGAGGGAGTCGCACTCTTCCAGATTTCTCTTAACATATTGGACCTTCTCCCAGGCCTGCTGAACGGCCGGATTAGAAGACCTAGCAGATCGACGAGGTACGCTTGTAGCAGGCTCTTTACCCTTGTTCACTCTGGAGGAGCCACCTGCAAAGGTTGGAAAAGAAAAAGATTAAACATCAAAATGACAGAATTTCGCTAAAAAATATCTGGCGAAATTTTGACATGACTCCGGGGTAATTCCGAAGAAAAAGGAAATATCCCGAAAGAAATAGAAAGCTTGAAGATGGGCTCAACATTGCTGCGAGGTCCGAAACTCCAAACTTTCAAAACCTCAAAGTCTCCACAAAATCAGGAAGGGCTCAACATCGCTGCGAGCTCCAAATTCCCAAATTTGCAAAAAAACTTTCAAGTATGCTATCACATCATGCTACAAATTCAATTTACAAAAGAATGCATGCATGAACATCTTGGTTTGCAACAAAAAAAAAGACAAAAAAATGCATTATCATAATGAGCAACAAAAAAAAGGAAAAAGAAAACTTTCTCACAAAAAAAAGGAGAGAGAGAGAGAGAAAAAAAAGAAACAAAAAAAGGGACTGGCCCACAGGCCACGTGGCCGTACGGATCTGTCCGTACGGCCCACAAAAAACAATGTGGAAAAAAAGAGAAAGCACGAAAAAAAAGAGAAAAAACATGTGAGTAAAAAAGAGGAAAAACACGTGGAAAAGAATAAAAAAAGAAAAGAGAAGAAAGAAACAAAAAAAAAGAGAAGAATCTTTTTTCTATCATCCTATTTCCTATAATGAAGTTTTCTTGAAAAAGAGAACTTACTTGAAGCCATTGATGGAGAAGAAGAAGAAAAGTCTTGAATATCTTGAAGAATAAGAACTCTTGGTCTTGAAGCCCTCTTGGGATTGTTGCAAAAGAAAGCAATAAGAGCAAGAGATCCAACCTCCTCCTTGCTTTTATAGAAGATAGCAAACCAAAGAAGGAAAGAAGAAAGAGATAAGTGTTACTAATTAGTAACCTTACCAAAAGAAAGAGATTAGAAAGATTCTTTCCCAAAAGAAAGATATCTTGAGGGATTCTCTCCCAAAAAAGAAATTAATGAGAGATTTTCTCCCAAAAGATAAGATATTTTGAGATATTCTCTCCCAAAGAATGATATCTTGAGATATTCTCTCCAAATAAAGATATTCTTAGATATTCTCTATCCAAAGGAGATATTTTTAGATATCATTTACAAAAATGACACCATATGAGATCTAAGCCATTTCAAAAGCTTAAGGTCCCATGGGTTAGCCCATATGAGCCAGGTTTGACCACCTAGGCCTAAAAAAAAATAAATAAATAAAAATTGGGCTTTTAGTCAAAGAGAAATCCCTCTTACCAAGAGCATACAAAAATGGTTCCATGCCTCTTTTGAGTTGATTGGACCATACAAAACAAAATTCCAAGCCCCATGAGCTTCCAAAAATCAAACCATCCAGCCTCATCTACCAAATTGAGCCAAAATCTTGAAATTGACATTCCACAAAAATCCTAACCAAATCATGGTCCCCTAAGTTGCCACATACAGCTTGTTAGGTCATAAGACCAAAATAAAAAACCAAAACCTGATCCCCTAACTTGCCACATACAGCCTGTTAGGTCACAAGATCAAAACCAAAATCGACCCTCAAACATTCCACATACAGCTTGTTGGGACACACGGTCAAAATCAAACCTGACCCCCTAACCTGCCACATATAGCTTGTTAGGTCACAAGGTCAAAACCTAAATCCACATCCCTAATGTCATCTTCCAAACTTTGCCTCGAGATGGTACGTGATCCCTTTCACTACTATAAAATTCCCCTAGAAGCTCAAAAGGCTACAATACCAAAAGAAAGACTGCTCAAAGACTCTTGGTCAAGTCACAAGCTCTCCTTCAAGAATCTCTTCGAGGCACATCGACTACAAAAGTTAAGTGACTCATCGCTGCACCTCGAGGGAGCATTTGTTGACACCAAAAAATGTCACTTTGCCTCTTCAAGATCCAAAAAGCTACATGAAGTCGCAACCTGCTATAAATAGGCAATGCTACTTCCAAAAAATCAAATCTTGTCAGAATCAAACAAAAACTGCAAGATCCTTCAAGACAATCAAAAGAGGAGCACACAAGAAGTTTCGGGCCATTACAAAATCATTTGGCCTAACTTCGCTTCTCCGGCAGCTGAAAAGGAGCTACCGGCGGCGAAAGCATCGGAGACACTAAATCTTTGATCAGAGCCGATGGATGGTCTCAAAATACATCCAAAAGGCTCCACGTCAAGTTCCGAGTCAAACCGACATCAACCCTCAAACAGCTAAATCAAGCCTCTCGACGGCAAGAACCACCGAGGCCATCACTCATCAGAAAGAGCAGATGGACGGCTTCAAAATGCTTACAAAGGGCTACACGTCAAATTTAAGGTCATTTCGACAACATTTGACGGGACTTTGACGTTCAGAAGCTAAATCAGGCCTCTCGGCGGCGAAGCTCCCTGGGACCATGGTTTTCAAGACAGAGCCTGTGGATCATCTTAAAATTACTCCAATAGGTTCCCTGTCAAATTTCAAGTCAATCGGACATCGGTTGACCGCACATCAAGCCGCGACATCTTCATCGCAACAAAAACAAGTCTACTGGTGATAGGACCCCAAACGGCTTCAAAACTAAAATAAAAGTCTATGGTTGGTCTTATTTATTGCTCAGGAGGCTTCACCCCAAATTTCAGGTCATTCCGACATCGTTTGACCCAGTTACAACTTCTGACGAAAAATCTGCAGCTTTGCGCGACAAAGTCTTCGGCTTTCTCGGAAAATTAGAAACTTTGCAAACCAAAATGCAAGGATTCTCATCAGGTTTTCTACAGGAAATCAGGCCAATAAATTATCAAAATTGTCAAGAAAAAAATACAGAAGAAAAAAGAATTGAAAAATAACAAAAACGGACTCAAAACGGGATAAAAAGGGGGAAAAACTCGGCGACCCTGTAGCCCGGGATCGCCGGGTGGGCCCCGGAACTACCGTTTTTCATCGTTTTTTCGCTATTCGAAGCGTCTAACTCCTCTGATTTTCCAAAATTCATACTTTTAAGACACCAACATTGATCGCCAACCGGTCAACCAAAATAGTGTGCTTTCTACCCGACCGATCGAGAAATCGACAGGACAGATGGCACCAACCCGCTGCTGGCAACCAATACCTGAAGTTACATGGTCATCCGATGTTGATCTACATGAAGATCCATCGATGATCATCGCCAGAAGAATCCCAAAAGACGCGGCACGGCCTGCAACTCTTCAACTGCTCGGCGACCACTTAATGCGATTAATTGACTAGCTTTATGGCAGTCATTAATCCATTTCTTTGGACGGCCCAATCAGAAGTAAGCATCTGGGAGTTACAAGTCAATCGACTCATGGCATTTAACCCGTGAAACTTCTCCCATCATGGCGATTAAAGGCGATTAAATGCCCTCAATCTCCTCCGGCCAATCAGAATCCAAGAAAAAGGAGTTACAAAATAAAGAATCAATCTTGTAACTCCTCCCTTTATGTAGATTTATGACAATTAAGGCTCATAAATCCTCCTAAATGGCTATCTAAAAGCCTATAAATAGGAGAGCATTCCAAAGAATTCCAGATCGGAAAAAACCAAACAGAGATTAAAAAAAACAAAACAGAGATCCCTGATAAGAAAAAGCACAAGAAATCCAGAGAAAGAAAGAGGGGAAACTCTGTAAAAGTTCTGCACCGGCCACCAGTACAAGGTGACAAAAGTCCCTTGGGGGGTACCCCCCCCCCCCAAGGTCCTTGCCTTCTCCTTCTGCCTCCAATGGCTTAGACGTGGCTTTTCAGCCTGTCTACTTAGTTTTTTATTAGACATAGGACCTCCTTTTGGTCTTTGTCCTCTAAAAACCCGAGGTTATAGAGCCAAGCGAATCAAGAGCTCCTCTGCATGGATGATGGTGAAGTCCACATATGGCTTGCGACCCTCAATCTGAACGAGTCCCCCACAATCTTCTGAGAAATTAGATCATAATTTTCTTGCTTTTCATTGTAGTTTGTAATTTTCCAAAAGAGACAAAAATCACAACTCTTGTCTTTCATTATTGATAAGAATTGTAAATCGGCTATAAACGCCAAAATCGGCTATAAACGCCAAAAATCGGCTATAAATGCCAAAAAAATCGCCTTTCATGGCAAATCAAGAAAAATGTCTCTTTTCTTAAATATATGTCCAATGAAAAACTTGAAAGAAGTTGATCTCCTTTTTACTTGCGAAGGTCGATCTCTGGATCACCACTTGTAATTCCAAGTAAAATAGAAAATCTGGCACACCCACACAAAAAAAAATGTTCATGCACGCCTTTGCCCCCCGGTTACGAAAGGATCGTACCAAACGGACTCCCACGTCCACCGACCTCGGTAGAACCGAGCAGAAGCGCTGTTCCATCAAGAACGAAGAAAAGCAGCGGCCGTCCGCTTGGCTGACTATCAGTAGTAGTTGGCCAGGGGCTACAACCAAAGAGTCAAGGAGAGAAAATTCTCAGGCGGAGAGCTCATCTTGAAGAAGTCTATCCCGCAGGACAAAGATCCGAACCAAGGCAAGTTGGTGCCGAATTGGCATGGACCATTCAAGGTCACCTCGGTCTGCGGTTGATCATCATACAAACTTAAGGACATGGATGGTAAACAATTACCATGACCGTCGAACGCGACGCACCTCAAGAAGTTCTATTTCTGAATTGTAATTGATTTTTGAAGAACAATAAAAGCACTGTGTTCCTTGTCTCTCTCAATTCTCTCCAAGATATAGAACCTGCCGACAGAGCCTAAGGGACTATACGTCTCGGTTCTCCATTTCGTGCTTTGTGAGCATCTCAACTCTCATGCCAGATTGCCGACGCGCCCCTGGCGACGAGCCAGTGGGTCTTCTCCATTTCGTGCTTTGTGAGCATCTCGGCTTTCATGCTAGATTGCCGGCGCGCCCTGGTCCACGAGCCAATGGGTCTTCTCCATTTCGTGCTTTGTGAGCATCTCGGCTCTCATGCCAGATTGCTGGCGCGCCCCTGGAGACGAACCAGTGGGTTTTCTCCATTTTGTGCTTTGTGAGCATCTCGGCTCTCATGCCAGACTGCCGCCGCGCCCCTTGCGATGAGCCAGTGGGTCTTCTCCATTTCGTGCTTTGTGAACATCTCGGCTCTCATGCCAGATTGTCGCCGCGCCCCTGGCGACGAGCCAGTGGGTCTTCTCTATCTCGTGCTTTGTGAGCATCTCGACTCTCATACCAGATTGTCGGCGTGCCTTTGGCGACGAGCCAGTGGGTCTTCTCCATTTCGTGCTTTGTGAGCATCTCGACTCTCATGCTAGATTGCCGGCGCGCCCTTGGCGACGAGCCAATGGGTCTTCTCCATCTCGTGCTTTGTGAGCATCTCGGCTCTCATGCCAGATTGCCGGCACGCCCCTGGCGTTGAGCCAGTGGGTCTTCTACATCTCGTGCTATATGAGCATCTCGGCACTCATGCCGGATTCCCGACGCTCCTACTAGACCTCTAGTGATAGGACAACGATTCATGTTGTGACCCGAGACCAGCCTAAGGGCAGCTCGGTACCCATCACTATCGAGTTCTAATACATTTCGCTTGCTTTTGTCCAAGCTTGGTCATGAACTAAGCGACAATGTGTGCTCACGTGTTTGGGGCATGTGAATCAGACTGTCTAGCCAGGCTCGCATACTAGTCCAAAATGTTTGAAAAGCAAAAACATGCATGACAAGAAGGTAGTCCCAATGTGAGCCAAAGAAAACTTCAATTGTATGATATCACCATTCATTACATTGGAGCGACCAAGGGATACAATCAAAAAACTAAAAATACATCAACAGAAAAATACATCAGAGACAAAGGCAATGAAAAAATCTCCGAGTGCAGAACCATCTGGACCGGCCCGAGGTCACCAAATATAGGTATCTTATCTCCTCCCAACCGCATCAGCAAGAGTTGATCAAAGATCTATTTCAAGACGACGCATGATCGGGGATGGGAGGAGCAGCAGCGACATTGATGTCGATCCCTGCCTGACCAGCGTTGGGTTCTTCAGCAGGAAACCTCACCAGCACGGACAACGACAGAAGGGGCAGAGCTCGGTACTGGAGTCGGGAAAGGGGGCGGATCCTTGAAGGATGGATTGGTCCTTTGAAACTCCCGCCTCCTTCAGAGCAGCACGCCATCCCTTCACCCAGGCTTTATCCCTCACAACGAGGACTCTGGCCTTATAGTGAGCCGTTATTTGCGCCTTGGCGTCTTCGAAGACAACATCGCACTCCGAGGCAAGTTTAGCCTCGGCCTCGTCTGCCCTCTTGGATTCGGCCTGGAGCTTGACTGCGAAGTCACCCTTCAGCTTCTCCAGGGAGGCCTCGAGCTCGGCCACATTTCTTTTCTCGGCCTCAGTCTCACCCTTCGCCTGCTCAAGCCCGGCCTTGAACTCATCTTCGGTTTTCGTCAACTTCTGGGTGACGGCATCCAGGGCTTCCTCGAGATCGTTCTTCTCCGCTTTCAACTCGGCGACCACGAGACCATGGTTGCTAAGCTTGTCCGCGACGACCAAGGACTTCTGCACCGTCTGTCAAAGAAGCAAGGCATTCAGAAAATAATCGCCGAAGTAAAACACAAAGCATAAATTGAAAGTTTCGACGAACACACCGCGAAGCACGACTGCAATAGCGATTAAATCAGCTTCGAGTCGCTGTACCCCTCTAGCTGAGCCATGTCATGGGGCAGGGCGCAGGCTCACCCGAGCGTCTCGAGGATGAGGGGATCTGGCTTTTGGAGGACACGATCTTCACTCGTCATCGGTCTCCCCGGTTCGAGCAAGAACCTCGGCTCCCACGGACTCGGCCCAGCAGGTTGTGATGTTGCAGCCAAACTGGAACCCCCTTCGACCCTCGGCCCTTTCTTCGACCGACCTTCTTTCCTCCCGGCCTCGGCTGAAGGCGGCCGAGCCTCCGGTCTCACAGGTGGGATAGAGATGGGTTCGGAGACAGGAGCCTTAACTTCGACAACAAGAGAAGCCACCGAAGGTCCGGGGGCAGGGATCTTGATGACCTCCGGGTTCAAGGGCGCTGAAGAGGCTTGAAGATCTTCGACCCCAAGCGCCAGAGCTTCGATATCCTTGATCGACAGGCGCCTAGCGTGCCGCATCTCTAAGCTCGGCGAAGGAGACCGAATTGTCTGACGCGCCCTCTTCTTCCGTAAAGGGGCCTCGCTAGGGCCGTCAAAATTAACCTTGAAAACCGAACCGCTCGCCAAACCGACCGTTTGGCGGGTTTATAGATTTTTTTAAAAACAAAACCGACCGAACGATTTTTGTAAGTTTTTTGTTTCAACAGTTGGTTTTTATAATTATGTAGAAACTGTTCGGTTAAAACCGAATCGACCGAACAAATTACTAAATATTATATATATATTTTATATGACATAATAAATATATGTATTTGTGTAAGTGTAAGACTTACACGTAAGTGTTAAGACTTACACGTATGTAAGTCTTAGTGTCTTACACAGTCAAATACACATACTTGGAGTGATTGATTGGTTTTTATATTTTGGGCTTTTGGCTATTTGTCTTGGTATGTAATTGTATGTAATGGCTTTATAGTTTATAGGCTGAATTTGGTATGCATGATTTTGGCCCAAAAACAGTATTTGGATTTAATGATTTATGCCTAAAAAAGTATAAAATTTATTATTGAAGCCAAACAAAATTAGGCCCAGCCTATTAACCGAAGACAGACCGAAACCGACAGAACCGAAATGTCGGTTTCCAATGTCTAGTATATGTGTTTTGGTCAGTTTCGGCTATTGCAAAATTGTAAAACCGAAAGTTTCGGCTCGGGTGTCATAAGTCGTAAAACCCGACAGAAAACCGACCGCTTACAGCCCTAGGCCTCGTGTAACCTCGGCGTAGAATTAGAAGCCTCAGCGCCAGACGCTACCCTATGATTGGCTCCGACCTCAACTTGTGAAGGCTCTCCCCTCTCAGCCCTGGCCTCGGGAGAAGCCTGATCTCTCTCGGCCCTGGCTTCAGGAGCGGCCTGTTCTTCTTCGACCTCAGGGTCAACTCCTCCCGGACTTCCTTCTCCGATCAACTAGATCGTCCCCCTGATGTAGCCACGGTACTTCGGCTTGTATCCCAGCAGCGACCAGGCCGCCCTACCGTGATAGCCGTCGTACTTCTGGACCTTCCAAAGCCAGGTCTCGTTCCTCTGCCAGATGAACTGAGCAGCCTGTCTTCTCCTCCTAGCAGCTGCACCACAAACAGAAGCATCAGTTCGGTAAGACAAAAAGGTTGAAAGCATATCATATCAAAAAGAAGATGGTATTTACTTGGAGTAGTCCCGAAGTGGCGGGGAATCCTGTAGGCTCTATTCGTTTCGGTTCTGCCGAACTCCTATTACCTGAGACATACAAGAGATCGTCCCTTGCGTACTTGTTCGAGTCCTCCAGATATCAGATAAAGCCTTGCCGGTACAGTTTAGCTCGGAGATAATAGGCATCTCCGAGCTTGCATATATCATAGACATCCTCGATGTCAAAGACACCGAGGTCGATGCCTAGGACCTCATTAAGCATGGTCGTGCCCATTATGATCTTGAAGACATTGGGCAACAGCTGGCAGGGGCAAAGAACCACTGGATGAGACGCCTCCTCAGGAGAGGGTGAAGGGGGAAATGAACTCCACCTTCAATCACAGCCACCAATGGGAAAGGCATCCAACATTCTGAAAAGTCACGAGGGTTGTAATGGGCGGGATCAGCCGGCCTGAGATGGACGTCAGCAGGGAATTTATACGTTAACCTAAGTCCCTCAATCGCCGCTTCATTCTCCAGCCAATGACTGTAGATACCCATTTCTACCGGAGCAGAGATTAGAAGAAGAAGAAGCCCTACGGAGAAACCCTAAACCCACAGAAAAAAGCGAAAGGGGGAGAACTTACGAAGACGACAATGAGATTCGAACGGTGGAGGCTCAATCTTGGTAGCACTTTTATTCTCAGACGGATTCTCTCCTGTAGAACTCTCTTCTTCTCCGGCATAAGGCAGCAATGGGGAAGAATAGAGCCCTAACCTCTCGTATTTATAAAGGGAAGAGGAAGGGCGCCCTTTTAAAAAACCCTAGGGACGCAAGTGCCGGACTCCCCCTATGGCCCCGCACGCGTCACTTCAATCACTGGACGTGTCCCCAATAAGCGGCGCACGTCTCCTCGATGCGATTGGACGACCAACCGGATGGTGACACGTGGTGTCTTCGGTATGTCTTCTACATTAATTAGAGAGAATCATTTATTACCTCAGGCAGGCACATCAACTACGGATAGAAACCAAACGTCAGAGGCCAAAACCAAGATGAGCACCACTCTAGAAGGTTCTCCCATTCCACAGCTCCTGACCTCACAGAGTTGGCAAACTCCAAGAAGTCAGAAGCTAGGGGGCAATTGTATGGGGATATTTCCCAAAGCGCTTGGATTATGTTAGTCTCGGTATAAGTGTCAGCTAATCATGTCTCGACCTCGACCATACGCATCACCGTAATGCTACCAAGGCGCTATCCGAGATCGAGATCGTTCCTGGTCTCAGACACCCCTGACCCCAGCACAGGGTCCCCACTTCGGTCACTCCTAACCTCGGTATAGCACTTTCACCTCGGTCATCCCCGACCTCGGCACAGTGCCTTCACCTCGATCACGCAGCTCAGCAACAGAGCCGGACTGCTAGCTCAGATGGATACTGACAGCTGTACTTTCACGGATTTCCAGCTAAGTCTGACAAAGTCATCTTGGCCGCCCATCACCCCTGGCAGAACGGCATCCAGCGGCTACGTCCCACCAGGGTATGGCTCCAAGCTAGGCCCGATGGGACTAGGCCCAAAAGTCAAGCAGGGTAAGGCCTGATTAGACCAGCATTGAATGCATAATGGGCTGATTGGACTGCCATTTAATGCATAGTGGGCTGACATGACAGCCCCCCTAGGGTGGGAAGACGTCATCATGAGCCCCACCATGCAACACAGCTTCCTCCTCTATAAATAGAGGAGCCATTTCCATCCCAGGGGGACGATCACAACCTAAGAGCTGTTACTCTGTCTCTCTTCTTCCTCACCTCTATCCTACTGTTTAGTTCTCATACTGACTTAGGCATCGGAGAGCCTTGTGCTGCCTACAGCCAGGGTCCTCTGACTATTTCATCTTCTCCCCTTTCAGGTTTCCAGGCCACTCTCCATCATTAAAGGAGCATCAAGCTCACCCTAATCCTCATTACAAAGTTTGCAATATTTAAGCACTTACATAAGGATAGTTATATGATGTGTACATATTATCCAGACAATCTCATAAGGATAGTTATATGATGTGTACATATTATCCAGACAATCCATGTTCTTCTGTTTTAATTGAGTGCAAGTGATGTGGGTCCTGTTGTCAAAGTTTAAAGCTGTCCCTTTTCATGATATGCATAATCCAATGGACTGTAATGAGTATTTCAATATTTTTTTAACTCAATCGTTGTGACAATCGTTATAAGCCTGCAGTTCACTTGAATTTATATGCCGTCATCAGCAAATAGAATAAACCAATTTCTACACATTCAGCCTTGATCCACTGTCTCAATGTCGCAGAAGTAGTTCAATATGATGAGAAGGATGGAACAAGTCGTCCCATAAACCATATGTGCTACAGATTCCCCGATGAAAGCTTGAAATGTCGAAGGTCTTTGGTGTCTAATATTGAAAAATGCACAACCTCCTTCTCTTGTATTTGCTTTCAAAGATAATTCGCCAGTATGTTCTATGGCATGCCACCTCTTGCCCACATCGCCAGCAATAAAAGAACAAAAGCACCTGGAAACCTTATGGATGACAAGAGATCATCGGTGGTACCTCTTCCACACTGTCTAATCAAATTCTTAATAGAACGGGCATGATCTATGCAAATTATTTGAGCATATAGGAACCACAGCCATAATTTATCTAAAAGAACAATGCAATGTGATTGTTGCAGTTGTTAGATCTATATCTAGATTCACAAATAATCAAGTCTCAAATCAAGAACTTTATTTGTGCTCTCATTGCACCTAGATCATAGGAAAGTCAATGAAGTGAGTTGTAACTGCTACAATCCATAATTAAAAACTACAAAATCCTTGGACTAACATTTGTGGCATATCACATCCACTGTCTCAATGTCTCAATTGCATAATTCTTGATCAAACTAAATATATAAAACTAGAAATAGGAAGGTGGTCATGACTTCCACCCCACACCCAATTAACTTCTGCAGCTCTTTCTTCCTTACTCCCATGACCTTGTCAACTTATTTCCCTTCTTTCTTTCGGAATCAAGACAGGAAGGTGACGGAACTTCCACCCCACACTCTTCGGCTACAGTCTACAACAGATACATGTTGTAAGTGCCTAAAAATTACGGACTTGATAATAGAGGATTAGGACGGGCTTAGTTGCCTTTTGATGAAGATATAATGCCTTTAACCTGAAAGGAAAAGAAAGGAAAGCAATCAAAGACCCTGGCTGTAGTCAGCGCAAGGCTCTCTGATGCCTGACTTAGTTCTATAACTGAACAAAGGATGGAGATGATGAATGGTTTGTGCATACCTTTTAAAGGAGACGAGTCCTCTATTTATAATGGAGATAGGTCGGTTCTGGGCGAGGGATTCTATGCTCTGGACAGGGTGTCTGGCTTTTCCTTAATTGTAGTCCTATCAAAGCCCACTTTGCCTTTAATATTGGTCCCTTCATAGCCTACTCTGTGTTACATTATGTCCCGAGTTAATCAGGGTTAACTCTAAATAATCGAGATTATTATGGATTAAACATGATTAATCAATTTAAATGAGATTAATGGTCAAAATGAGTGAGATTAATCTTGGAAGATTTAATTAAACATAAGAAGATGATTTGGAAGACATTAGTTGAATTGAATTGGATTTAAGACTCAAATTAGTGATTTTGAGGACTTTTTCGTAAATACTAATTTATATGTATTTCGTTGGATTCGGTTAAACTTGATACCATCGTGTGTATCACGACGAGTACGTCAAATTTCATAATATACTTGATTGCATTTGATTTAAGATAAATCAAATGGGTCTTGAATTGACTTAAATTGGAAATAGTGTAAAAGGAAGGGTTAAGTTGCAAAATTGTGTATGAAGTGTACTTCATGCAAGAGTTACAGTACAACCAGCTGAACTCAATGTAATTGAGTTGGTTCTTCTTCTTCTTCGTTTCTTCTCCTTGTTTCTTCATCAAGTGCTCGGAAAGGGATATTGTGTAAGTAATTCACAAAGGTAAATTGGTGTTTGTAATCTTCTTCTTCAACCATCTTTTAGTTTAAGTTAGAAAAAGCTTGTGGTTTCTCTTGGTAGAGCATCAAGATTTAAATTGGGTGATTTTGAATTCAACCTTCAAGCTAACAAAAGTGGTTTTATAGTAGAATCAAGTAAAAGGCAAGTATACACATGTTATTATGATTAGATGTTAACTTGTGTATAGTTCTTTTGATTATATTATAAATATGTTTAATTTGATTTATTAGAAATAAAGTTGAATGTATGGATCGATAGAATTGTGGAATAGAAGTGTGGATTTGGTGTGTAAGATTGATGATTGAGGGTGGAAACAGGAGGTTTCATAATTTTATGCAGGTTAGAAGTGGTTTGAAGAGAAACAGAATTTTGAAACGAATTCTGCATTCTGGGCAGAATTCAGTTAGCCGACAAGCTGACCGACAACCTAACCGACAGTGTAAAAATGGAAGAATTTCGTGTATCTGGAATTCAAACCGAGTAACAACCAAAAGGGTAGAGTTCGGCTAACCGAGGGTTAATCGACAGAGCTGACCGACATTATAAATGGTGTAAAAACCATGCCTCTTGTTTTTGAAGCGAGAGGTGACCGAGTGTAACTCGGTTAACCGACATTAAGCAGTTCGGTCGACCGAAAGGTGACTGAACAGCTGACCGACACAGTGAATTTTCATATTTAAATTCTGAATTTTAAGACTAAAAGCCTATTAATTAAATCATGGTTATTCATATTATTTATACCTCCATAGGTGTTAATTAAGGGGACTTTAATGTACATAAATTGTGATGTCTATCGAGAATAACACAAGTACATTAAATAACCGAAGATTACACCCATTTGGTTGGTATTGTTTAGTTGAGATTGTATACTAGATTATATCCATTCATTATAATTAAATGAAATTAATTGAAATGAAATTATATTATACATTGAGTTTGGCACTACATGATGATTTCTATAAGCTCATTGACCTGGTACTTGTTGTAGCAGTTTATTGGGAGTGTTTCGAAACTCCGTGGTGTTGTCAGTAGTCCCTGGCCCGGTCACTGATAATTTCCACTAATCCTTCCTTTATTTTGGAGATAGTAATCCTTCCATATGGAAGATGGTAATCCTTCCTGTTTAAGAAGATGATATTGATTGGAAATGTTATGTTAGTTGCCAAACTTTTAATAAAGACTCATACTGTTAATATCACTATCACTGTTATTGATTTAGTCTAACCTTGAATTAGACATATTGAAAATATGATTAGCATATGTAATCATGGAACTGTTTGTACTTTGCTGAATTGTTAAATTCACATTGTGTTATTGATGGCATTACAGGCCCAGCTACCTCTACCTGTCCCGAGACCACAACGACGGAGGAGGAGACCAGTCAGGTTCCTTCAGGAGGACTTGTAGAGTGGGAATGAATTTGAGAAGTTGAAATTTTGATGAGAATGGGTTTTAGAAACGTTTCACACTTTTCATCCTTGCATTGTAACTAAATATGCAAGTGATGTTTGTATTAATTGTAAATGAGTTTTGGTTTTAAATGTGATCAATGTATATTTGTATTTTTCCGCTTAATGTATTATTTGATATCCCTTGTAAGTTTTATTTGGTAGAAATTCACGGGAGTAAGTATGCAATGCGACTCAAAATTAACTCGATTTTATGATAATCTCGGGCTCGGGTCGTGTCACTCTGTCACATCAGATCCTCTTTCTCATTAATGGGCATTGATGGGAGTCCCATCGGACCATGCTCTGGCGACGTGGGATGGCGTGGATGACGTTGCATCAGGGATTATGGGCGGTGCCTTTTGTCTTTGTCATACATTCTGTAATGTGTCAAGACATTTATGGAGGGACAGCTGTTTGTGCCTGTCTCGGTTAGCATACTGGAACTATTACCGAGATGAGGTCACGAATGACCGAGACCGTGATCGAGGCCAGGAGTGACCGAGACCGTGATCAAGGTCGGGGTGACTGAGACCGTGATCTAGGTCGGGGTGACCGAGACCAGGAGATGGCTACATTTTTAGAATGGCCTTAACCTTTGCTGGCGCTCTGGTATTGTTACCGAAGTGCGCGTAGCCAAGACTAAAACATGATTAGCTGGTACTTTCACCAAAGCCAATGTAATCTTGGAGTCTTAAGGAAATATCCCCACATAATTGCCCCCAGCTTCTTCTTTGAGTTCTCTAACTCTTAGAGGTCAGAAGCTAAGTAGTGTAAGGGAAGAACCTTCTGGATTTTTTTGGCTAGAAGCCCTCTTTATTTTGGTGTCGGCTGACGCTGAGGTATAGAAGCAATTTTGTCAGTGCTCGTCTTGGCTAGCAGTCTGGTACTCTTGCAAAGATGAACGAGGCCAGGGATGACCTTTATCTTGGCCGGCGCAACAGTACTGTTACCGAAATGCACTACGCTGAGATCGAGACAAGTTTAGCTGGCACTTTTGATCTCTATCTGATGCCGCTTCATCTGCTCGGGGTTTTTAATGCCGTGCGTTTAATATTTTGGAAAAAATGGGATGTCAGTACCACGTGTCATCGCTTTACTGGTTGCCCTGTCTTTCTGAAAAGGCATGCTCAGCGATTGACGTGACGCGTTTGGTACCCTAGGTGCCATTTGACGTGCGTCTTTTGGAATTTCGAAAAGGGGCACCTTTTTCTTCTATAAATGGAAGTTTTCCGCCCTTTTTCTGTTTTCCTATTTCTTCATCGTTTTGCCTGAGAGATCTTGCTGAAGAGAGAAAAAGAGAGAGAGAACCCTTCGATGAGGAGGGAGAACTTTCGCCGAGGCTGTGTCTGAGTCGGTCCTGTAAGTCTCCGTCTGTCCTTCTGCATTTAGGGTTTCTGCAATCTTTTCTCCTTTTTTCATCTCCTTCGTTCCGAGTTTTTTGGATCTAGGGTTTTTTTAGAGAGATGGGGGTTTATAGAGAGTTGTTAGAAAACCCAGAAGCCATAGCCCAGTTCAGAGTCAAGTATCAAATAATTGCTGATGTCCAGATTAGGTTAAATGACCCCAAGGACCCTTTAGACGGCTGCATTTGCCATAATGGTTGGATGCCTTTCCCTTTAGTCACCAATGTGGAGGGTCGAGTTCGATTTCCTCTTCATCCTCTTCTTAGGTTCTGCCGGAATAAGTGAAACATCTGTCCCTGTCAATTGATGCCGAATGGCTTCAAGATAATCATGGGGGTCGTAGAGTTGAATAGGATCCTCAAGATTAACCTTGGTGTCCATGATATTGAGGACGTCTACGACCTCTGCAAGTCCAGAGGAGACAACGCCCATTACCTCCGGGTGAAGGCGAAATGAGGGAGTTTCGTCAGGGAGCTGGAGGACTCCAATAAATATGCTAAAGACGACCCTCTGTTCGTCTCAGGTAACTAGGAGTTCGGTGAGGAGGAGGCTATAGCGCTGAGGGCTTACAGAGTCCCTCGTGGTATCGACAATCCTCCAAGTATACTTTGCCTTCCTTTATCTTCGTATTTTTCTCTGTTTGAGTCTGTTTTGACCCTTTCTGTTGGCGTGCAGACATTCATCAGAGGAAGAAGGATACCCAACGAGATGGTTGGGTGAGGAACGACCGGTGGCTGCAGCTTGTGTATGGGTACCGGGGCAATGAAGATAGAGCCGCTTGGTCTCTCCTTCACTACGAGCCAAGGTATCATTCTTCTAAGAAACGGACTCTCTTTGTAGCTGAAGAGGGGAGCCAGGAATCTGCGTAGTCCGAGGCTCGGGCCGCTGAGGAGGTGAGAGAAAAACCTATGTAGCCCAAAGCTCGGGCTACTGAACAGGCGAGGGAGGTGGCTGCGCAGGCCGAGGCTCGGGTTGCAGAACGGGCGAGGGAGGAGGTTGCTCAGGCCGAGGCGCATGCTGAGCAGAGGGCAACATCGGGTGCTGAGGCCTCGATTCCCAGATCTGAATCCGAATAAACCGAGACCAGCATGAGACCGAGATCGAGGTTGTGGCGAGTTGCCATGCCATCAAGTTCTTCGCCTGGTCTGGAAGAAAGAGAGATGTCACGGCGAAGAATCCTATTGGTCTTTAAGGATTTTGAAGCTCAGGCTTTTAGGGAGCCAACCGCTCAACCTTCTTCGGCCCCTACTAGTCCTGTTGCTGCAAGCGGACCTGCTTTGGTGACTGTCCCTCAATCCGTTCATGCAGCTACTTCTGCCCCCGACTCTGCAACCATCTCTGTTCAGCCAACAAGTTCTGGAGCTCGGGAGCAAGTGGTCAAACATCGTAGAAGCGGTCTCGGCCTGAAAAAAGAGCCCGAACTGAGGGCGGTGCCGAGGGGGGCTCCAGTTCGTCAGCGGTGCCTCAACCTCGAGGCCTACTATTTGGAGGCCTTATTTGCAGCTCAAGCCGGGAAGGTTGATGATGACTGAAGATCGCATTCTTGGAAGGATTGATCCCCTTGTTCTTGCGGCACTTGGGTGAGCTTTTGCTTTGCCGCAAGACATGGCCCATCTGAGGGCTCTAGATGATGGGAAACATCTTCTGTACTCAATGCAGTCATCTTTCGTGGTGAGCTTTGTTTTTTGTGTTTTTTTTTCGAGTTTTTCATGTCAGGCTTCTTCCTCTTTCTCTAACACTTGTTTCTTTATCAGTTGATGATGAAATGTCAAGTTGCCCTGGAGAGGTTTCATCAGTTTGGCCCAGCGGTTTTGAGGCTGGAAGCTAAGTAAAAGAAACTCCAGGGGGAGGTAAACTCTGGTGTTCAGAAGATCAAGAGGCTGGAAGACATAAATCTTGGCTAGAGACTTAGGTTTGATAAACTCAAGGCAGAGAAATCCCAGCTAGAGACTGATATGAAGGCCGAAAAGAAAAAGGAAGCCAAACTCGAAGCATGCCTGGTGAAGCAGAAGAGTGATTTTGAAGCTAAACTCCGGGCTGCGACTGAGAGGGTGGCAGAGCTTGAACTGCAGAGGGACGAAGCCGTGGCCAGGCTCAAGGCCGAGACTTAGAGGGTAGCCAAGCTTGAGAAGCAAAGAGATGAAGCAAAGGCCAAGCTCGATTCAGAGGTTCGTTCTACACTTCAGGAAGGAGTGGATGAGGCGATAAAGTGGTATGAGGTCCAGTTCGCCTCTATAAGGGATAAAGCTTGGGGAAAGGGCTGGATGGCCGCACCGAAAGAGGCAAAAGTCTTTGGGGACTACCCTGCTTATAGAATATTAGCCAAGTTTCCGAGTCCAGTATCTGGAACAGATTCTGCTCCTCCCGAGGCTTGAGTTTCTACTTTTCTGATGTACCCCTTTTGATAATTCAATGAGTATCTCTTTTTTGGAACTAAAATTGTCTTCTTTCATCATGCTTGTCCTCTATATATACTTGAGTTCGATTCTACAACCAGAAGATCAAAGTATGCGACCTCGGTTCATTAACCAGGAAGCTAAGTATTCGACCTCGGTTCCATAACCGAGACTCCAAGTGTCTGACCCTGGTTCCATAAATGAGAGGCCAAGTATCTGACCTTGGTTCCATAACCGGAAGGCCATAGATACAAAAATTGTTCGAAGTACAGAAAAGCCCATAGCTGAGCTAAAAATGGAAACAAATTGGACACATGATAGTGTTTCTGCTTTAGAGTACTTGGTTCTGTAACCGAAATAGTCACTATGGCAGTTACCGAGTTCCATAACTTGGTATTTTTGATAAGTCCCTAATGTTCTGTAACAGTTAGGAAGTTTTGTCTTTGAACTACTTTCAGCTCAGGTTTAGTAGCCCTTGTTCAACTAGTTTATCACCAACTGAAAGTTTTAAGACATACCTTGCTGGTACTCTTACCGAAGCCAAGGTAGTTTTGTAGGCAGCAATCTGGTACTATTACCGAGATGCATCAGGCCGAGATCAACTCATTCCCAACTTGTACTATTACCAGAGTTGGGATGAGCTCGGTGAAATTGAGTGAGAATTGAGAGCCAAAGGAAACATTGTTTTTATTGATCTCAGATTCTTTCTTACAATCTTAGAAGTAAAATTTCTTGAGGTGCATCGCATTCCATGGTCTTGGTAACTATTTACCCTCCATGTCTTCAAGTTTGTATGTTGATTGGCCCACAACCGAAGTCACTTTGAATGGCCCGTACTAGTTCGGAGCGAGCTTACCCTGGTTAGGATTTTTATCAGCAGGGAGTGTCTTTTTTAAGACCAGCTCTCCAACTGAAAATCTTCTTTCTCTGACTCTTAGGTTGTAGCTCCTAGCCAATTGTTGCTAGTAAGCAGTCAGGCGAATGGCTGATGCCTCTCTCCGCTCTTCGGCTAGGTCTAGCTCTCGAGCCAAGTTCACTTTGTTGTAGCCTTGATCAAAGAGTTCGGATCTCAAGGTTGGGAGGCCAATCTCAAGTGGGATCACAACCTCCATGCCATAGGCCAAGGAGAAAGGCGTTACAGAAGTGGAACGTCTTGGAGTGGTCCTGTAAGCCCACAGGACACTTGGGAGCTCTTCCACCCATCTCCCTTTAGCTCGGTCGAGCCTTTTTTTGAGTCCATCGAGTACTACCTTGTTTGAGATTTCGGCTTAACCGTTGCTCTATGGATAGGCTGGAGTTGAGTAATAATTACTGATGCCGAGCCCTTCGCAGAAAGTTTTGAAGAAGTTAGAATCGAATTGGGTCCCGTTGTCCGAGACCAAGGCTCGAGGAATGCCAAACCTTGTGACTATGTTTTTCCATATGAATCTCTTTGAGTCCTGCTCGGTGATGGAAGTAGTGCTTCGGCTCCTATCCATTTGGTGAAGTAATCGGTGGCTACTATTAGCCACCTTTT
This sequence comes from Litsea cubeba, assembly GCA_012931725.1. Taxonomy (NCBI): domain Eukaryota; kingdom Viridiplantae; phylum Streptophyta; class Magnoliopsida; order Laurales; family Lauraceae; genus Litsea; species Litsea cubeba. The sequence continues at coordinate 105,017,125 of CM022944.1, read as the reverse complement.
ATTCCCCGGAGCTCAGTGGAGAGGTCCCACAATGTTCAATCCCCATTGGGCGAAAGGCCATGGACTGGAGAGTGGACTAAGATCTTATGTTTATTAATGGAGGGAATGTGAGAATTTCTGGCATTTCTCACATTTTCTAGCATATGACTGCGCGTCTCTCTGCAATTAAGGCCACCAGTAGCCCTGTCTGATAGCCCTGTATGTTAGTGACCAACCTCCGATGTGGCTACCGCAGAGTACTTCATGGATTTCGAAGAGGAAGTCTTTGACTATGGTCGGGTGAACACACTGAAGGTACGGACCTGTGTAGGACTTCTTGTAGAGCTTGCCTTCTGGAGATAGCCAAAATCGAGCTGCTTTTATCCTGATCTTGTGAGCCTCATGTGCTTTTTTAGGAAGTCGATCCTCTTTGAGATAAGAGATGATCACGTCCATCCAGCTTGGACCGAGATCAATGTAGAGGATCTGCCGAGGTGGGTGAACCTCTATGCTTGGACGCTCCAATGATTCTACCTCGATGATCCTTTTTCTCCCGGCCTCAACGACAGAAGCCAAGCCGGTGAGGACGTCGGCATGAGAATTAGATTCTCTGTCGACCATTTGACTTCAACTCTTTGGAACTGGGAGAAGAGTTTTTTGGCATGAGCAAAGTAGGCTGCCATCCTTTCACCACAAGCTTGGTAATCTCGAGTGAGTTGGCTCGTGACCAATTGCGAGTCACTGAAAATCACTAGCTGTTGTGCCCCCAGGATTTTAGCACTGTTGAGTCCTGCTATCAGAGCCTCATACTCAGTTTCGTTATTGGATGCCTTGAAGTTGAGTGTTAGGGCTTGCTCGATGACCAGTCCCTCAAGAGATTGAAAAACTATGCCAGCGCCAGCCCTTTTGGGGGTTGAGGAACCATCGACGAAGACCTTCCAAGCAGAAGCAATAAACTGATCCCAAAATCTCTTTTCTTCTGTCTCCGTGACTTCGTCTTCATTCCCATTGCCCCCCAGTTCGGTGCCGAGCTGGGTCGGTGCCGAACTTGGAGAGATGAATTCGATGATGAAATCTGCCAGGACTTGGGCTTTGATCCCCGTTCTGGGTTGGTACTGGATGTCGTATTGTCCCAGCTCGACGGCCCATTTAGAAACTCTTCCAGAGAAGTCTGCTTTCTTGAGAAGGGTCTTTAGTGGATGTTCTGTAACAATCAGTATTTTGTAGGTTTGGAAGTAATGAGAGAGTTTCTGAGAAGCACTGAAAAGTGCTAATGCAAGTTTTCCAAATGGAAAATACCTGGTCTCGGCATCAAGCATGATCTTGCTAGTAAATAGATGGGTTTTGTATTTTATCCCTCATCTCTGATGAGAACAGAGCTGACCGCATGATCTGAGACCGCCAGATCTAGGAAGAGCACCTCGCCCTGGCTCGGAGTTGAAAGCAGGGGTGGCGAAGCAAGATATGATTTGAGCTCTTGGAGAGCTTGGTCGCACTCCGGAGTCTATTGGAACTTCAGCGAAAGCTCGGCTGATGAAGCGATTGAGTGCAGCAGTCATGCCTGTGAGCCTCTGGACTTGTTTTGCCGTATTTGGACTCTGTATCTCCCGGACTGCTGTGATCTAGTCTGGATTTGCTTCAATCCATCTCCTTGTGACCAGGCTTCCAAGGAATTTTTCAGAGTCGACACCAAACGCACATTTAGAGGCGTTTGGTTTGAGCTTGTACCTCTTGAGGACGTCGAACATCTGATTTAGGTCCGTCAAGTGATCTTGCGATTTTTTAGACTTGACGACCATATCGTCGATGTAGACCTCCACAGTTTTGCTGAGCTGGGCCACAAACATCCTTGTTACCAACCTTTGGTAGGTGGCTCCTACGTTCTTCAACCCAAAGGGCATTACTTTGTTATAGTAAATGCATCTAGGTGTTATAAACGCGGTTTTTTCTTTGTTAGGCCCATATATCGGAATCTGATGATAACCTTGGTATGCGTTGAGGAAACTCATCCTGTCGTGGGCGACAGTGGCGTCGATCATTTGGTCGATCTAGGGGAGTGGAAATCAGTCTTTGGGACATGCCTTGTTAAGGTCGGTGAAGTCGACACGGACTCTCCACTTCCCAGTCTTTTTCTTGACCACCATCGTATTGGAAAGCCAATTCGGGTAATGGACTTCTCTGATCGCAGTTTCTCGACCTCCTCTATCACTGCTTCAGTCTGTGGGATCCCTGTCCTGAGAGCCTTCTAGGCCACATGAGTATGCTTTGGGTCCACATTCATATGACTTCGGGGTCGATGCCAGGCATCTCAGAAGGGGTCCAAGCAAAAACTTCCTTGTTCTGCAACAAGAAGTTCAGGAGCTCGTACGTCTCTGGTTCTGTGAGCTGGCTACCGAGCAAAAAGTATCTCTCATGATCATTGAGGTTTATCCTGATCTCAATCAAGCCTTCGACGGTTTTTTGGTCTGGAGCGCGGCCAACGCTATCCAGGTCTGCCTCGAGTTCGGCCATATGTACCTATTTTGGCTCTTTTTTACTAGGTACTACGGCCAATAGGCACTGCTTTGCCGCCTACTGGTCACCCTTGATGGTAATCGTGTCAACACTGTCGTTCGCATTCTTAATCGGGAACTTGAGTTTCTGGTGAAGAGTGGAGGGTATCACCTCCATATTGTACAACCAGGTCCTCCCCATAATGGCATTATAGGGGGATGGCACATCTACCACAAGGAAGTCAGTGTGAACGGTGGCACCCCCGATTTGGACTTTCAGGGAGTTTTTCCCCTTGGGGTAAACAGGTTTTGCACTGAAACCCACCAGGGGAGTGCGTACCTCTTGCAGATCTTCCTCTCTGAGATCCATTCTTCTGAAGCAGTTGTAGTAGAGGATTTCTAATGAACTGCCGGGGTCTACAAGAATCCGTTGTACCTTGCAGTTTCTCAACTTTAGGGTAATAATCAGTGGATCATTGTGAGGAAGTTGGACCCCTTCTAGGTCCTCATCTGAGAACCAGATTCTGGGTCTTTCTATCTGAGCTCTCTTGGAGGCTAGTTCGAGCTCGACATTCATCACCTGCTTGCCGTGTGAAGCCCTCCTGGCCTCAGTAAGAGCTTAAGTGCCCCCTTTCGGAGCAAAATCCAGGTAGATGACGTTGATGATTCTTTCCGAGCCATCGCTGTCCTGGTTATCATTGTTTTGGCGTTGATGGGCTTGGTTGTTGCTTTTATCTGCATCCTTCACGTAGCCCTTCAGGTGCCTGTCCAAGCCTCTCAAGGTGAGACTTAAAGGTCATGCAGTCTTCGGTCCTGTGCCCATTCTGTTTGTGATAGGCACGGAACTGATCTCGGGTGGAGGGGTCTCCACGCATCGGCTGAGGCCATTTGAAGAATGGTCGTGCCTTGATCTTACTGAGGAGCTTATAGATGGGCTCCTTGAAGATTGCATTGACAGCTTTGTAGGAGACGACAGTGGCGACCTATTTGGACTTCTGGCTGCGTCCCGGGTTGGGAGCCGAGACTGCTACCGAGCAGGTGGATGCCTGGTTTTGGTCTGGCTCATTCCCCTGAAATGACTTCTTGTCTCTCTTGGAGGTTGTGTCTTCGGTCGGGTAGCCGAAGTTCTCATTAGCTCGTGCCTCTTCTTCTTCCTGCTCTACGAATTGGTTTACCATGGTCATCAGTGCTTTCACTGTGGCTTTAGGGTAACGAACCAATTCTTTTCGAAGGTCATTGCCAGGAAGCAGAGCTTGCTGGAAAGATATCAGAGGCACCTGCTCTAAATCGTCTTCCACTTGGTTGTAGATGGTCCAGAATCTGCGAAGTGGGTGATGTTCTCATTCCTCCTCGTCTTGAGACCCATCAAGTCGCCATTAGTTTTGGGAATGATTCAATGTGCATGGAACTTCTCTTGGAAGGAGTTCCGGAGTTGCTGCCAGCTCGAGACGGATCCCTCTGAAAATGCACAGAACCACTTCAGGGGGAGGTCTCCTAAGCTGGAAGAGAAAACTCTACAATTCAGGTGATCTTCGTCCCCCCATACCGACATCCTTTGGATGAAGTGTCGGAGGTGTGCTGCTGGGTTCGAGATCCCGTCATAAAGGACGAACCTTGGGATGCTGAATTTTTTAGAGAGAGGAAAATCCTTTATCTCACGAGGGAAAGGAGATGCGCCGAGGTTGTCGGAGTCGCTGGACTTTAACTCGTCACGAGAGTAACCGATAACTTCCATCTGCTGGATCGTTTGCTAGACCTGCCAATCAAGCCGTTTTTGTAGATCAACACTATCCTCCGGCGCTGGCTCCGTTCTTCTTGGCGAGAGATCTATCCTTCTCTTTGAATGGCCGCAGCTCGAACCCTCGTCATGTGTTCATTTGTGCCTCTTTTTTATCCAGGATTTGCCTCAAATCCTGGTTGGCAGAATGGGCTTGCTTGCTCCTGGTGGGCTGAGTTGCGGTTTTTCCCCTTTTTTGGAGTTGTTGCTGGAATTGATGAATCGACTTGTCTTTCTCTTGGATAACAAGATTTTGGATCCTGATTTCCTCGAGATGAAGGCCTCCATCGTTGCCATCAGCGGTGAGCTTCCCATTATCCCATGGGGGACGTTGGGAAGGGCCCGGCCTGGGGTTGGCTTGCTAGGAAGGTGTCCTCTCATCCCTTGAAGATGTATCAGGTTCAGTGTGAACACTTCCCACGTCCAGAGGATCCAGTGGGAATACCGGTGTAAACCCTAGTGGAGTACCGGTGGTGGTGGTAAGTTCTTTGAAGATCTTCCTCCCTTCTTAGCTTTTGGAGGCATGGTGTTTGGGAAAATTTTGACGGTTTTCCCACAGACGGTGCCAATTTTAAGTGCTTAAAAATTACGAACTTGATAATAGATGATTAGGACGGGCTTAGTTGCCCTTTGATGAAGATATAAACCATTAACCTGAAAGGGGAAGAAAGGAAAGTAGCCAAAGACCCTGACTGTAGTCAGCGCAAGGCTGTTCGAAGCCTGAGCTAGTTCTGTAACTGAACAAGGGATGGAGATGATGAATGGGATGTGCGTACCTTTTGAAGGAGACGAGTCCTCTATTTATAATGGAGATAGGTCGGTTCTGGGCGAGGGATCTATGCTCTTGACAGGGTGTCCCATGATTTGGACAGGTACTTGAGGAGTAATGTCCAATCATGGCTTTTCCTTAATTGCAGTCCTATTAGAGCCCACTTTGCCTTTAATATTGGTCCCTTCATTGCCCACTCTGTCACATCAGAGCGTCTTTCTCATTGATGGGCATTGATGGGAGTCCCATCGGACCATGCTCTGGCGACGTGGGATGGCGTGGATGACATTAATCAGGGATTATGGGTGGTGCCTTTTGTCTTTGCCATACGTTCTGTAACGTGGACATTTACGGAGGGACAACTGTCTGTGCCCGTCTCAGTTAGCATACCGGTACTATTACCAAGATGCAGACCAAGTGTTGAGGTCATGAATGACCGAGACCGTGATCGTGGTCAGGAGTGACCGAGACCGTGATCAAGGTTGGGGTGACGGAGACTGTGATCAAGGTTGGGGTGACCGAGACCAAGAGATGGCTGCATTTTTAGAATGGTCTTAACCTTTGCTGGCGCTCTGGTACTGTTACCGAAGTGCACGTAGCCAAGACTAAAACATGATTAGTTGGTACTTTCACCGAAGCCAATGTAATCTTGGAGTCTTATGGAAACATCGCCACACACATGTGATTAGTTAATAAAACAATAATAATATGATCAAGAAAATGAGAGCATTTTGCATTAAAAAATTCCTTACCATTATAAATCAATGCATGATCAATAGAAATTTTCCATTTTAGTGCATTAACCCTGACATATTACCCACAAGACCACATTAACAGAAGCTGCAAAGTTCAAAAGAGTTGTCTCCATAAAAGAAAATTGCATAGCTACACTATAAGAAAAGAGAAGACTGCAGTAAATAGGTGATTGATAAAATGACCAAAACTTGTAAACCAACATCTCGTTTAAAAGAACTTGTAAAAATGCCCAGAGATTTAATGTTGTCTAGGTGACCACAAAACCATTCCTGATCGCTTAAATTTTAGGGGTTATTAAAACCAGGGGAAGAGGATTAGGTGTAGTCTTAAAAAAAAAAAAGATGTGATGTGCATGGTTTTATAGTATGAGCTATATATGTATTCTCACAAAATCCAAGATACCTGAAGAGTGACGAGTGTGACTTTTATGCATGGATCTCTGATCGTGGTTAGATGGGTGCAGATGCAGAAAACTGGGCATGCCTTTATCTCTAATCGTGGTTAGATGGGCGCAAATGCAGAAAATGGGAAAGGGGGGGGGGGGGTAGTATATATTGGATGAGCAGATCTGTGATCGGCATGGGGCTGGGCGCATATGTAGAAAAATGGAGGGGGTTGCTGCAGATCTCTGATCAGGATGGGCGATTAGGCACAGAGAAGGGCTGAGGCGCAGAGAAAGCTCGAGAGGGTCCTTCGTGAAAGTTCGGGATCCTTACCCTAAAGGAGGGGTGAATAGGGTGAGCTACACTTTAATGACTAATTATGACCAATTTTAAATTCTTTAAAACAACTAGACACTTGTGATGATTAAACAAACAAAATGTGGAAGCTTAAATAAACAATCACCACAAAGCAATCACCAACACACAAAGATTTATAGTGGTTCGGCCTTAATGCCTACGTCCACTATCGGCTTGTGTTCGAACACCCCACCGGATTTCCACTATATATACTTTTCAAATGGCTAAGCAATAACAACTACAAATGTGCTTTTCTAGGTTAAGCAATAACCTATCAATGTGCTTTTCAAGGCTAAGCAATAACCTATACAAGATGCTTTTCAAAGGCTAAGCAATAACCTCTATACTATGCTTTTCTTAGGCTAAGCAATAACCTTTACAATGAAAAACTTTCTCTCCTAAAGAAGTGTCTTCACAAACACTAAAAGGCTACAATTCTAAGCTCAATAAAATTGCCTCTAAATAGGCGGATATGAAAGAGTAAAATTAAACTCACACAACACTAAAAGAAATGCGAAGATGTATGCTCAAGATGTGTGTGTGTGAAAACTTCAACAAGTTCAAAAACTAAGCTCAATCAAATTATGCTTAAAGCATTTAAAAGTTTAATGCACATAAAAAGATTTGATTGAAGTGAAATGCAAATCACAGGTACAAATACTAACTTGTTGATGATTTAAAAATCAAAGGCTCACAAGTTGTATGAAACTATTTAGTTCTTAACATGTGATGCATGTGCATTTGTTGTTTTCAAAACAAACTATTTTAACTAATGTTTCAAATCATTGAACACAACAAAGAGGATTCAACCAAGTAAAAGAAACATGCTTTTAAAAGAAATCAAAGATTTTGGCTAAGCGTGATTAATAAAGTTTTTAAAACAAGACTTGGTTTGAATCAAAGTGAATAATACATTCCAACTTAGATCAAAGATTAATTGAAGTAATGGATTCACCACATCATAGTTATCATGCTAAAAATCATTTACCAAAGAGTAAAATAAAGCATGTAACATATGAATAAGAAAAGTAAATCTTACTTGATGATTTAACTTAATGATCCAAGCTATAGCTTTACTAATGACCCCTTGATCTCTCTTGGTTCATCCCCTTTCTTTTGTCTCCGAACACCTTAAACAAGGTTTGGAAGTTCCACTTTGATCAACCCTTTTTCTCAAGGAATGAACTCATACTTATACTCAAAAAATGAGTACAGACGTGTCTTCGGTCGACCTCCTACACAGCTCGGTCGACCCCCTCAACGGTAAAAAAATCTGACCGTTTGAAAAGAGTCCCAACGGCTACTTTCTCGGTCAAACTGTAGTGTCTTCGGTCAACCTACCCATGGGCTCGGTCAACCTACTACATTGCAGGTCAACCGGGACCAAAATTCCCATTTTTGTATATTTCAAATATTTTTCTTTTGGGGACTTTTGGGCCATTAAATCAAGCATGGAAAACATGTTTTAAATCATTCTAAGTGTTTTAAAAACATGAAACATAAAAGCCAAAAATGATTTGAAACTTTAAAAAAAATGGCTTGCTTGATTTATAAAACTCTTTTGCAAATCGAATGCTTCTAAGATTACATGCATGAACTATAAATTTTGAAAGTCTTAAAAACTATGCATGTAAAATTCAAGAATTTAAGATTCAAAATCAATGCATGTGTGAAAATTCAAAGGATGATTAAAATGTTAATGCATCCATCAAATTACAAAACACAAAATCCCTATCACTTCGCTGCAGAGAGCTCGATTGGGTTCTTCACATTAGAGAAATTGAAAGAGTCCTTAGCAGCGAAAATGAGGGAGGGGAAACGCAGAGGAGGGGTTGGGCGATTAGGCCAGGCGAAAATGAGGGAGAGGAAAGGGTTAGGTCAGACGAGAAATGAGGGAGGGAAAGGGTATGTATAAGGTAGTGTTTGGTTCGCTGGAATGGTTGTAGGCGGGAATGGAATGGAGACCGGAATGAGTCTGGAATGGAATGAGGCAGGAATAGTCATTTCTATTCCTGCATTTGGTATGCTGAGGAATCATCCCAGTAATAAAATTTTGATTCCTGTTCCTGCGTTTGGTAGCTAGAATGAGTCCCGGAATGGAATAAAGTTTACATAAGACTGACCAAAATACCCTTGTTAGATTTTTATCTTTGGCTCAGTCAAAGTTGCAGTACTACACCCAAGTTATGTCATTTTGTTCGAAATAATAATAATAATGTATAAATTATATTATTATTATATAGGTGGGGCCCACACAAGTTCTTCTCTTTGATAATCTTAATATAATAATAATAATAACAATAATAATGTATAGATTATATTATTATTATATAGGTGGGCCCCACACAATATTGGTAGATGTGAAACAAGGGTATTTTGGTCTCAACGAAAAGTTAGAAATGAATGGAATGGCCATTCCTTACCCTCCCCAATGGAAGGATGATTCCCTCATAAAGGAATGATGATTCCGGAGGTCATGGTCATTCCGTTACTTTTTGCGAACCAAACGCGATAATGATCACTCCGTTGGAATGAGCATTCCATTCTGACATTTATTACAGCGAACCAAACGCTACCTAAGTTTCATTTGAGTGCCACACATGCAAGTGGCACGCTTCAGCTTATACTCCCCAAAGTTGCAGCTTAGGGGAGCCCCTCCCATATATATATATATGGGTGATATTCAATCCAAAATGGTGAGTGAAAGACCCCGACCCGAGAGACCTCGATTAGTGTTAATTAAGTTGTATCTTAGTTATAAGTGTGTTTAGTGGATTTGGATTTAGTTTTGGGTCAGATTAGCTTTTATAATAGCTTTGGGGAATTTTGAGAGCCTTCTTGATTTGTGGGACCCTTTGGGCGTTCTTGTTACGAAATTGCGTGAGCTTGGGATTTATTCATGATTTCCTAAAATTATGTTTTTAATCTTGTTTGACTTATCTTATTATTCTCTACAACTTTCGTGTTGACCTCGTTCTCATTCGAGGGCTCGAAACCAGACTTTTCTCGATTTGAGTGCAAAACAGTCTTTTTACCCAAAATCTGGACATAATTTTCAATGTCACCAAAACTTGCAAAACATACACTTTTTGGAAACTAGATATTTCGTGGAATAACTTTGTCTTCTTTGTCGAATTCATTTGAGGTCCCAAGACGCATGTTTTTAGCCCGACAAATGTTTTAAGTTGTGGGACCCACTTCACTCGTTGTACATAAGAGAACCCATCTTCTTCATTCCATTCTTGACCTAATTCCTGCACAAGAGAAGAGTCCCAGCAGCAGCCACCGGTTCTTCCTTTGCTCCTTGTTTTCTTCCTCACAAATCACCACCAAACCTTGCTCAAATCTAGTGGAGAGCTTCATAAATCTTGTTCCCCTTTTGCAAGAGCTTTTCTTTGGTACTATTTTTAGAAGGATTCATCAATTTTGAACTCCTCTTTGATCTAGCCTTGCTCATTTGAGGACCTTCTAGGTAAGAGCTCCTTTCCATCTCCTAGGTTCTTGTTTGTTGAGTCTTAGAGAAGCTCCATTTCGATTATTGAAAGGTTTCGTTTTGCTTTGCTTGGTTTTGATTTTTGGGCTTGTATTTGGGATTTTTGTAGATTTGTTGTTTTTAGCTTGGAGAGGTGATTAGTGGAGTGATTTGATTAGCATTGGACCCAAGGCAAGTGGATGAAATGATTCATTAAATGTTAAAATCAGATTTATGCATGTTCTTAATTTTCTCATTTATGATTTGATTTGCTGAAATCATGGTTATGACTTGTATTCTATTGATCTCAAATGCACCTATTAATATCTCTTTCTGTCTCTTGCAAATGTGCATAGTTGTATGTTAAATTTGAATGGCTTATGTTGTAATGGATTCCACATGATTTGAATGGATGGAAAGGAGGTGTTGGGTGAATGCTTTGGAGATTCAAATGGTGGATTTGAAGTGTTGAGAATGGAAATTTTCAATGTAGAAATGGTCGAGTTTTCAACTCAATATTGTGTAGGGATCTGACCCTTAAAAATGAGAAAGGTTTGAAGGAAGGGAGGACTGAAAACAGCTTCAGAAATCAGTCCCGTAGCAGTTTCGGTCAGAATTTCGGCTAACCGAAATGTTTTCGGTTCAAATTCCAGAGAGCTGCAATTTTTGTCGAATTCTGATTGTGGCATTTCGGCTAACCGAAAAGCTAACTGAAATATTTCGGTTCGAATTCCAGAGAGCTGCTTTCCCCCATTTCTGTACTCGGTCAGAATTTTGGTCAGCTGTAGGTCAGCCTTTCGGCTAGCAGACAGCCAACCGAAAAGCTGACCGAAACCATAGAATTTAATTGATTATTTCCGAAGAATTATGTGAGACTATTGTGAGGAAGAAGGACCATCACTCTAATCTCGTTAAAGGTCTTTTAAACTTGTCTATGGGCGTAAGGTCCCGGATTATCTCTAGTTCTTATGGAGTGCCAGATATACATTCAGTTGACAAACGAGACCCTATTTACATTGATTCAAATCTTGGACCTTCAACATTTAACCAAGAGAATATTGGAAATCCATTCACGTTTATCTTTACCCGATTTTTAATTGTGCCTTTCAAACTCATATCTTATGATTTTGACTTGTCCCGAAAGTATTGGAAAGTGTATTTAGCTTTTGCTAACCTGTATTTGTCCGACCCGATATGAATGTGTATTTGTGCCTATGGGCACCCTGTTTCATTATTTTGCATATGATTTGACTTCCCGCATTTGACCTATGAGTCGGCACCACTAAACTTGGACAACCTTGTCGGTTTGATCCACCGACTTGGAGATCCCTCCCCTCCTGTTTAGTCAGCTGCAGTCTGGAATCCGTAGAGTTTTACCCGGTTTGCTACCGTGGTCCCGCAGAGTATATATATGTATATTATAGTATTTTATCATTGTCCCTTCTCACCTTGTGTGACCAAGGTCAATGATCCTGTAGGGTATGTGCTCTAATCACTTTTGTGAGAGAGGATTTAGCTTCGTGTGGTTGTCATCTTGATAGTCTTCTATTCTTGGTACCTTATTGTTTTATATTGTTCATGCCTTTACCTATTAAATGATGCAATGTCTTTTACGAAATTTATTATTTATACAGGTTTTCAATATGTTTTCTAAGGTATCATTATTTCAAATGTATTATCATATCTTTTCACCTACCTGCCAGACCGTTGTATCTGATCCATTTATTTTGGTACTCAGGTCCCGAACCCATTACCATTGAGGAGGAGCCCGAGTAGGCGGTCGACGAACCGCAATGAGTAATAGAGTGGCAAGCTGACGATGTCATGTAGACATTCGTTCAGGCCTTGAGAACGACACTTTTTGGGAGTTTGTGATAATATCTTTTGGGTTTATTCTTTTGTTATGTATTGGTCTTTGTTGACCATTATTTTTGGGGCAACTAATCAACTGATCTTCTGTATATACATTTAACCTTACTTTTGGGAAATATGCTAATGATCATTGCTCATTCTGATATCTTGTCATATCAATTATAAATCAATCTTGTTTATGGAATGGAATAGCACTAATATGATTTACCACACGCTTCCGCAATCTCGAATTTATGTTTGATATGTAATTATGGGAGATGATATGTATGGATAGTCCTCACCACGGAACCCTGTGGGAAATCACGTGCACGGATAAATGTTTTCTTAATTCCGTGTGCAGATTAGCCAAAGAGATGCACGTGGCGCGGCATCATCAATCCCGATCCCGGATTTGGTTCCCTAACCCGGTTCGGGGTCGCGACAGTGAGGGACACTCCCCTCTTAAAAAGTGTCAAGTACAAAAAGAAGAGTCCAAGTACATAGGAATACTCCCTATGTACTTGACACTTTTCAAAAGGGGAGTGTCCCTCACCATTTTGGTGAGGGAATCCCTCACTTGAATTTGACCCTGTATGTATGTATATATATATATGAGGATGTTCAGATGCATCTTTCCCTCACCATAGAATGATGGACACTCTCCTTTTTACACATGCACCTCGCCCTATGTACTTGAAAAGTATATTTTATACTTAGAAATTTCCAAAAAGGGAAGTTTCCTTCACCCTATGGTGAGAGAAATATGCATATGAATGTTCCCCATATATATATATTTATAGCTCAGGTGAGAACTGTTCTCACGGTTCAAACCGTGAGAACTATGGGTGGAGCCCACCTATAACCCAATCCAAATCTTGCAATAGATAGGGACCCCCTTGATAGTCACACGCTCCAAGGTTTGGCACCAATGTAAATGAATTGGACCGTTGGATCTACTATATGCCCATATGAATGAATTAGGCTTGTCGGTCATGGATGAAGGGGTTAGGAGCATGGGATTGGGGCCAAACTTGATATTCATGGTGGTCCCATATAGATATTTCAATCCCCACCAGTCCCATCCCAAAATAAGACCCCCAGTGGGCCCTATAAAAAAGTTCTCACGGTGACTCCGTGAGAACAGTTCTGAGTGGATCAAATCCCTATATTTATATATATGGGTACAATAATAAATTATCAATTTAATTATAATGACATGCAAATAACTATGTAAACTAATGAGTCTGCAACTGATTCCTTGGAAAAAAAATCAAACTCCTCATTTGTTTAGAATCGTACATTTTAGTTAAAATGTAATAAATAAATATGTGAACATGTGACATTGCTTTTGCAACCCATTATCAAGTCACTGAATAGTATTTTTGTTGGAGAACAAAATGTGGTTGAGAACTTATAAATAATTATAACGATATCTTTATGTTTAAATTTATTCGTGATTTCTTTGAGTGGAATAGTGAGTATTTCTTAATGTTTAAGCACCTCAATATAAAATATATCTTCTTTTCTTATCGAGAAAAAAAAAATGAATCAAGAAATTATAAATAATGGTAACAATATCGTTATCAAAAATCAATGTCGCGCCAAAAAAATCAAGTTCGTATGACAAGGAAATCAACTTAGTATCATGTTAAGCATGTGAGTCACCCCTTAATATGCTGATTTATCCCCTTTTTCTTTTATTTCTTGTTCATGCTTTTTTTTATGGGTGATGAGAGAATTGAGTTTGTTCATCACGTAAAGAGGGGATACGAAATTTTTTTTTTATTGTTACTTGACAGTCTTCTTATTAATTTGAAGTGTAAATCGACTCTATGAGTCCACGATTTAATGTTCAACAATCAAGAAGTTGAGTTTTTTGACTGAAAAAGTAACGATTTCGTTACAAGAATTTATGTTTCTTATAAGCATTTTGTTTTGCAACTATTATAGAAGGAGTAACTTCGGATTGAGATGCACAAACGCTGATCCACATATAATGACATTACTTCAAGAAAATCTTTTCAACGTATCATCATAACGATATCGTTATCACACTCGATAGACTTTCCGTAACCTATTCGTCTCCAACAATAAATCTTACAATATTTTTATAATGACATGTATAAACTATGTATACTCTTAAGTCTGCAAATGATTCATGTAAAGAAATCATACTCTTCATTTGTTCACAATTGGTTCACAGCGTTAAAATGTCATACATAAATTCGTGAACCTATCTCATTGTTTAGGCACCCAATTATCGCATGATTGTCATATTGTTTTCTTTGCGGAAAAAACATGGACAAAGAACATATTAAATAATTATAAAGATATCAATGAGTTTAAATTTTGTTCCTTATCTTTTTGAGTTGAATAGTGGGTCTTTGTTATTGTTTAAGAACCTCAATGTAAACTTTATCTTCTTTTCTTATTGAAAAAAAAAATTTGAATAAAGGAACTATAAATGATAGTAATGATATCGTTACCAAAAATCAATGTTGCTCACAATATACAAGTTCGTATCGGAAGGAAATCAACTTAGTATAATGTTAGGCGTGTGAGTCACCCCTTAATACGCTGCATCCACTTGGGGGTTTTATTTCGTAGGATTTTTTTTATGATTGACGAGAGATATCAGTCCCATCTATCATGTAGAGATGGGATAAGAAATTTTTTTTTTTTTTATGTTACTTGTTATGCTGATATTAAGTTTTAGTGTAAATCGCATCTATGAGTCCTTGATTTAATGATTTCAAATCGAAAAGTTGAGTTTTATGACTGAAAAGGTAACGATATCGTTACCCGATAATTTTATTTTTTGACTTTATTTTGCTTTACAGATAGTACATAAGTAGTAACTTCGTGTTCAGATGCGCAAACTTCTATCCAGATATGATTACATCCCTTGAATGATTTTTCATACATTTCATGCTTGAATGATTTTTCATACATTTCGCGTTACCATGTACTGACCCGCCAAAAAGGTGTCCAAACAACAACAAAATTAATGGTGACTTTATATTGAGATGCATAAACAATAAGGAGGACTCACTATTTCACTCAAAATGTAGTTTTAGAAATTTTATGATAACGATATCGTTACCATTATTTATAGGTTTTTTTGATCAATTTTTTTCTACATTCATAAAATGACAATGACTTTATAATAGGGTGCATAAAGACTTGCCAGGAATGAATGGGCTAAATCCCTGGATTGTCCAAAGGGCCTACGATCTAATTTGGCCTAGCTTCGAATGTAAACCTTACACTAACCCCTTCTTTAATCGAGCTTGTTCTGACAAGGTAATGCAACAACTCACTATGATAAACATGTAGAAATCTCATTGTACTACTCTCTCATCTAATACGGGGATCAATGTCGATATTATTTACTCCCAAATAGACCACTGTAGTTGATGGTGTAGGTGAATCTTATCCTTTAACTCCCTTATTCTATGCCCTTAATAAGATACATTGCAAAGAACTCTCATGATTTAAAAACCGAACAAACGAAGAGAAAAAATAGTCTAATAATATCATCAATAACACATAATTGAGAACATGTACACACTGTTTAAACAAATCCACGCCCATTGAGGAGGTGTACTAGTAGGGAGTTGAATTTGCATTTAAGACTAAACATTATACAAGTATTAAAAGATGACGTAAGAATCATGTTCAAATAAACCCACGCGTACAACAAATATATGTAGATGGGCAACTTTTTAAAAAAAAAAAAAAAAAACACATAAGAGTATCACCTAGCATTCCTTTATGCAGTATTTTTTTCCATAGAGACTTTATCAAAATGAAATAGATCAATCAATTAAAAGTTGTTCAAGATTTGAAAAATATTTAAAGACAGGACGAAGACAATATGAAAACTTGTAAAATCCATGATCTTTGTTGCTATATATATCTACTTGAATTAAAAACCATATGTGTAGGAAATCAATTTCGTATAATGTTAGGCCTGTGATTTTACCTTGGTAACATGCAATGCAATGAACTATCTTGAATTAAAAACCAATCTAATTGAAAAAAAAAAAACAATAGGCTAGTACTTTCATGAATAACATATCATTGAGATATTGTATCATTTTGTTCAAACAATTCAACGCCCATCAAAGAGGTTTGCTAGTAGGGAGTTGAATTTGTATTTAAGAAAAAAAAACAAGAAAAAAAAAAACAAAACAAAACAAAAGGCTAGTAGACATAACCCAAGTAGTAAAACCTCACATAAGAATCATGCTGAACACAACCGGTGTAAACAACAATTATATGTAGATGGCCAACCTGACAGAAAATATATATATATAAAAAACAAGAGAACAAAACAATAAAAAAATATAGACATGCACAGCCTATTTACATGACAATTCCACAATAATCGTATCAAAGGAAAATGAATATAAGAATAAAAAAAAATCACGTAATAATATTCTTACCATCACGCTCAAAGAAACCCATGTATATGACTAAACAAATCCACAATACATACATAATAATGGTAACAGGCCAGACTCCGCCTAGTATTGTACAAACCCTGCCCACAACAAAGGTAACCTTTGTTTCCATCTAATTTTCAAATTACAACACTCACACACTCATCTAAATACCTGCGCTAAAATCAAGCTAGATCTCTGGTTCTTTCAATTTACACAAAAAAAATCAATACCAGCACATGAGGTAAGGGTACAAACACAATATATATAGATGGATGTCGTAACATGACTTAGGATTGTTGGAGACAACTCCTCCATACCCCCTTGCACCTAACATAACGAAATATCCAAAATACTCATCAAATAATCTCCCAAAACAAGATGAGAAATTTATACCCAACCATAAACCTTGTAATTTGAATCCCAAGAAAATCCAGTTCCACCATCATCTCAACCTCACATTCATCATCTCTATACTCTATCTTATATCATTCATCCCTGTCACCGATTTTTTTTTTCTAATTAAAGCACTCACGCACTCTTCCTAATCCCACATAATCTACGCTAAAATCAAGTTCGATCCCTGGTTGTTTCCATGGGGGATAAAACAATACCACCACATGAGTAAAGATGGTACCAACAAATCTTCGCCCTTTTTAAAATGGTTTTCTCCATCCAAGTGAAACATGGTGGAGATATAGCATTAGAGGATAGTATTGAATCTACAGAGTGGTATTCTCCATATAAGATAAAGGAGATTCCAGTTGTAGTCATCTTCACCTCAGCCAAGTTGGCTTTTAGAGATATTTCAAACATTCCAGATATCATAGTAAAATTCAAACATAACAGACGTGCCTCCCTTTCGAATTTTGTTGTATGAAATTTATGGAACACCTTTAAGCAACAAAATATTACAGCCAGAGTTGAGATTGATGTACTAATGTTGGAGTTTGGTATAGGAATGAGGTACTAAATTAACATATTAACACAAAGATTGGGTTTTTTTCTTTCTACTTCCAGACAACTACGGCTATTTATCTGCAAATACCCCAAACCAAATCCCCTCTGCCAAACCCAACAATTCCAGCAGTCATTATAGATAATGAAGATGTATAGATAATGAAGATGAAAACAAAACAAAAAAGAAATAGAGAGAAGGTACCAGATATAAGAGCCGAACAAATCAACTTTTATCACTGAGGTTTTTGTTGAAATCACAAATGGAGGATGGTCTTTATCTCAGTCAGAAATCCACCAGAGGATCCGATTGCAAAATCTTCGAAAGCAGGGACCAGAGATGAAGCCGAGTAGCGGAGACGCAAGGAGAGGGGAAAGAGAACAGGGAGAGGAGAGTGATAGGGACGGCAGGAGCCGAGACGCACGGAGAGGGGAAGAGAGAGCAAGGGAGCAGGGAGGGAGAGGGAAAGAGCGCAGGAGCGAGCAAAAAAGGGCGGGAAAGAAGAAAGATAAGAGAGGAGAATAGAGATTTCGTCCGTTTTAGGGCTGTGGAAACATGACGATGTCGTCCGAAATAGGGAGGGTAAAATAGTAAAAATTCACCGTACGAACACCAAAGTCGTCATTAGCATGTATTTCACACTAAATCAATATAATACCAGTATACCAACACTTTTTTGGTAAAAATCCCAATATATAACGGACAACTACCTATATATTGTACAAGGAAGGGAAAAGACAAGCACATGCAACGGAATCGAAGAATGGGGCTGTTGGGTGAGAAAACCGAGGCTTCGGAATAGTTTGGGTTTGGACTGTGCCTCACTCATTTCAATTCTTCTCAGGTCTTCTTCGGTCGTTGGGTCTTCTATTGATTAATCTGCACTCCTTTCCAATGAAGCCGCAGTCCTTTTTTGACTCTCTCTCTCTCTCTCTCTCTCTCTCTCTCTCTCTATATATATATATATATATATATCTCAAAGTCACTTCTAGTTCTTGCGATCAATCTGCAAACTCCACTCATCTTTTCTGCTAACAAAGAAACCAACGGTACCCACCCATTTTAAAAGTGGAGGGTTCTTCACA
Organism: Litsea cubeba; assembly: GCA_012931725.1. Lineage (NCBI taxonomy): Eukaryota > Viridiplantae > Streptophyta > Magnoliopsida > Laurales > Lauraceae > Litsea > Litsea cubeba. Next base: position 104,998,801 of record CM022944.1, on the reverse strand, counting down.
GTGCAATGAATAGCATGTCAATGCTCTTCTCGTCTCATTCTGCCCCCATGCAAAAAGCAATGGCCTTTCTCCAAAAACCCAATTTCCTTCATGGGTTGTCAGCCTCTTTTCATCTTCTTTTGCTTATCGTCTTATTCATTATATGGATTTTCAAGCGATTCAAGACCGGTGGTCTTGAACGTACACACGAGACGTGTAAAGGAAGCACCTTTTTTGGTTACAAAGCAACCTTATTCACCTGCTTGGGTTTGTCTCTGTTTCATCTCTTCCTATGCATTTTCAACTACTTTTATTGGTGTAGATTTGGTTGGTCTGAAGAATATAATGCAACCCAGCTGGATCTAGTTGTTAGAATCCTTGTTTGGTTGGCAATCTCTGCTGATTTGCACTTTGACTTCTCTCAATCATATGGGAAGAGATTTCCAATCTTGCTCAAGATTTGGTGGGGTTCCTACTTCTTGATTTCGTGTTCTTTCATAGTTGTGAACCTGGTTTACTATAGAAAACCTGGAATTCTGCCAACCCATTTGTGGGTTTTGGATGTTGGGTCTGTTCTGTTCAGTTTTCTCCTTTGTTACACCGGATTTGTTGGAAAGAGGAATGAAGAAGTGACTCATCTTCTTGAAGAACCTCTTTTGAATGGTACTAATGATGTTAGATCCTGTGAGGTAACTCCTTATGCAGATGCCAGTCTTCTAAGCATCCTTTCATACTCTTGGATGGACCCTTTGATGAAACTTGGTAACAAAAAAACATTAGATATTGATGACATTCCCAAGCTCGCAGATGTCGATAGCGCTAACAGCGTGTTCCATGTTTTCCATAACAAGCTTGAAGAGTCCTGTAGGGGCAGTTGTGATGGCAGCACCAGTGATTCTAATTGTAGGACCGATAGTAATGGAGTAGGAACACTCAAACTGGTGAACGCACTACTCTTTTCGGTGTGGAAAGAACTCCTATTGACAGGATTTCTTGCATTGCTACACACTTTCAGTTCTTATGTTGGTCCCTACTCGATTGATACCTTTGTGCAATACCTCTATGGTCGACAGGAATATGAGAATGAGGGATATGCTCTGGTCTCTGCATTTGTCATTCCAAAGCTCGTCGAGTGCTTTTCACAGAGGCACTGGTTCTTTGGAGTGCAACAGACCGGGCTAAGGGTCCGAGCAGCACTGGTCGCAATGCTATACAAGAAGGGACTTTCACTTTCAAGCAGATCAAAGCAGAGCCACACATCTGGAGAAATTATCAATGTCATGACGGTCGATGCTGAACGGATTGGGGCATTCGGTTGGTTTTTGCATGATATTTGGATGATCCCTTTGCAGATCATTCTTGCTCTGTTCATCCTGTACAAGAACCTCAGGTTAGCTTCGGTCTCTGCTTTGGTGGCCACTGTCATACTTATGTTGGCAAATTTCCCATTGGGGAAGTTCCAAGAGAAGTATCAGGATAAGTTGATGAATTCTAAAGATGAGCGTATGAAAGCGACATCTGAGATTTTGAGGGACATGAGAATTCTCAAGCTCCAGGGTTGGGAGATGAAATTCTTGTCCAAGATAATGGAGCTCAGGAAGAATGAAGAGAATTGGTTAAAGAAATTTGCCTACACATCAGCAACTATGACGGTTGTTTTCTGGGGTGCGCCTACATTTGTGGCTGTGGTCACATTTGTATCTTGTATGCTTATGGGAATACCTTTAGAATCAGGAAAGGTTCTGTCTTCGCTTGCGACGTTCCGCATACTGCAAGTGCCTGTTTATAGGCTCCCTGATATGATCTCAATGGTTGTACAAACTAAGGTTTCCATCCACAGAATTGCAACTTTTCTCCGCCTTGAGGAGTTGGATCCCGACGCAGTTCAGCGGCTTCCAAATGGTAGTTCTGATGTTGCGATTGAAATCAGCAATGGGAATTTCTCTTGGGATCTTTCTTCTGCAAACCCCACTCTTAAAGATATAAACTTTCAAGTGTTACATGGCATGAGAGTGGCTGTTTGTGGAACAGTCGGTTCAGGAAAGTCTAGCTTGCTTTCCTGCATTCTAGGAGAAGTACCAAAGATATCTGGAACCATTACATTGTGCGGAACAAAGGCTTATGTTGCTCAATCACCTTGGATACAGAGTGGAAAAATCGAAGAAAACATACTTTTTGGTAAGGAAATGGATCAAGAAAGGTATGAATCTGTGCTTGGAGCATGCTCACTAAAGAAAGACTTTGAGGTTTTACCCTTTGGGGACCAGACGGTTATTGGGGAGAGAGGAATCAACTTGAGTGGCGGACAAAAGCAAAGAATACAGATTGCACGTGCTTTATATCAGGATGCTGACATTTATCTATTGGATGACCCTTTCAGTGCTGTTGATGCTCATACAGGGACCCATCTATTTAAGGTAACTCTGTTTTACCTCTGGTGTTAACGTTGCTATTATTTATTTTTCTCATCATTATAGTCCAATATGCATAGCTGTTTTGAATGAACTCTGCTCCATTTTATTGTAATTTAAGGTTATGCTACTTTATCCCGGCATGCTCCACAAGGGATAAATTATACTACCAAAATAAGTTGGTATATTGTAGAAATTCTAAAGGCTCATAGAATTCACCGTATGCCATTATGAGAGTCAATACAAAATTAAACTTATTTGAAATGTAAACTCACTTCCTAATATATGTAAGAAATATAAGGTTGCATTTCGAGATTACCTCAAACTGCAATCATTTGACTATTTGTCACTACCCGAGTCCAAGATTTGATTACATCTAGGTAAATCTCGAGTCGCGACCATTTGAAATTGATTTTCATCTTTTGAAATTTATTTATATTTTTTGAAATTTATTTGGATCCTTTAAAATTTATTTGCGTCTTTTTAACTTTCTCTGCGTTCTTTTGAAATTTATTTCGTTTTCTTGAAATTATTGCATTTTTTTGAAATTTATTTGCATTCTTTTGAATTTATTTGTATTTTTTTCAATTTTTTTATTTTTTTTAGAATTTATTTGAAAATCTCAATAATGGGGTTTCATTAATCGTGGCCAGTTAAATGGTAGTTGACCATTATTAATGGCATATCCCACTAATCGTGGGATATGATTTTGAAGAAAGAGTAAATTAGATATTTTAGGTCTTCAAATTTGGAAAAATGACCTATCACACTATGAAAAATGATTGTGGATCTAAGGCCATAAAGTGAAATGTTCAGAGACCCTTCGTCGAATGCCCCATTTACAAGTCCTTTATATAAAAGTAAAGATCTTTATACACAAGTAAAATTCTCGTTTTCTTACTCATGTCATCCAATTGCATATTTAAAATACAATGCATGATGAGAACTATTCAACGTTTCCAAAACAAATTGTTCCAAAAGGGTTTCCATAACGTTCTCGCACTCGGATATCAAGTTCAAATGATAACCCGGCCATTCCACTCCACTAATCCTCCTAGAGGATCCGGAGCGGCCTCCTTCGTTGGCGCTGCAACCTTTGCAGGACCGGCATTGGCAACTGGGCTTGTAATGCCACCAATAACACCAGTGAATACGATGATTCAGCAATGTATAAACAAATCCATGATAGTACATGCTATTACATATACTTAATCTGTTTAAGTTTAACATTAGACAATTATAACAATCCATACAATGATCAACTATGCATTCATACTCAAATAAGAATCATACACTAATCGGAAACTACTATAGCATTTCATTTCATTTCATTTCATCCAAATAAAAGTATTCATTCAATTTGTAAATACAAATATACTGTGGGATATGACTAGTGTCCGGGTTAGGGACACCTGGCATCGCCACGGAGCTCCGAAACGCCCCCAAATCCATTAATTACAGTATTAATAATCATTAACCCATTTTAGCTCTATAATGAGCTTTAACATGACAGCTATGTAGTGTGAGAATCAAAGAGTCAAAGCAAATCAAATATAACTCAAGTCAATATTCAATCCTCTTTGGATTTCAATTCAATTTCATAACATTGGAAGAAATAAAGACCAATGCAAATCATAATATAGATCTTAGATCAACAATATGAATGCAACTTAATTAGAGAATTAAGACAATTCACATTTCTATTCATTTCTTTCTCAGTTCAAACCAACCATTTAGGTGTAACCCTTGGTTGTCTAATGTACGTGTTATTCTCGATGGTCATTACATTATATATGGTTTGTACATTAGAGTCCCCTTTAATTAACACCTATGGAGGTATAAACGTCACTTAGTAATCCCAAAACAAATCTTCTAATTCAATAGGATTTTACAAGGAAAAATTAGGATTCAAATCTGAAATTTCCAAGTTCGGTTACCTGTTTGGTTTACCGAAACTGGATGTCGGCTAGCCAAATACCACTCGGCTACCTATAGTCAGCTTTCCAGAAGCTCACCTTTTCTACCAAATTCTACATTTGCATTCGGTCAATCTTTTGGTTAACACTCAGTTAACCGAACATGCTCGGTTAATCCCTCAGTCACCTTCGTTCAATAGTCCAGAAGGCTTCAAATTCTAGCATCTAATAGGTGCTCTCGGCTATTTGCTCGGTCGCCTGTTTGGTTGACCGAAAATCTATACTCGATTAACAGAATTTAATTTCAGTTACCAATCCAGACGACTCATTTCTCACTTAAACTTCACCATCATGTTCGGTGTCGCGACCCCGCACCGGGTTACGGGCCTAATCCGGGATCCGACTGTTGATGCCGCGTCACGTGCATCGCTTGGTTGGCTAATCAGTACACGAGTTTAAGAAAATATTTCATCCGTACACATGATTTCCCACAGGGTTCCGCGGTAAGGATTTTCCATACATATCATCTCACATATAAACATATCAAACATACATTCGAGATTACGGAAGCGTGTAGTAAACCATATCAGTACCATTCCATTCCATATACAAGACTGATTTATAAATGATATGACAAGATATCAGAATGAGCAATGATCATTAGCATACTTCCCAAAAGTAAAGTTAGATGTTTATACAAAAGTTCAGTTAATTAGCTGCCCCAAAATAATTGTCAACAAAGACCAATACATAACAAAAGAATAAACCCAAAAGATGCTAATCAAAGTTCCCAAACGTATCGTTCTCAAAGCTAAATCGGATGTCTATATGACATCGTCCGCTTGCCACTCGATTACTCGCTGTGGTTCATCAACCGCCTTCTCAGGCTCCTCCTCAATGGCAATATGTTCGGGACCTGAGTACCAAAATAAATGGATCAGACACGACGGTCTGGCAGGTGGGTGAAAAGATAAGACAATACATTTGAAATAATGATACCTTAGGAAACATATTGAAAACCTGTATAAATAATGAATTTCATAAAAGACAATTCATCATTTAATAGATAAAGGCATGAGTAATAGAAAATAGTAAAGGTACCAAGAATAAGGAACTGTCAAGATGGCAATCATATAAAGCTAAATCCTCTCTCACTAAAGTGATGAGAGCACATCGGGATGTTGACGTCAGTCACACAAGGCAAGGAGAGTCAACGATTAAATATAAATACATATAATACTATACGGGACCACGCTAGCGAACCGGGTATATCGGGGCGAGCCGGGACCCATGCTGCAACTGGTATAACAGAAGGGGGATCTCCAAATCGGTGGATCAAACCGATAAGGTTAACCAAGCTTATTGGTGCCGACTCATAGGTCACATGCGAAAAATCAAAATAATGGAATACATATAACGGAACGGGGTGCCCATGGCACAAAACACAATAGCATCGGGACAGGCATAAACGGATTAGCAATATGCCAAAACAATAGTTTCGGGACAAGTCTATATCATAGGATATGATGTTTCAAAAGCACAAATAGAATTCGGGTCAAGATAAACATGAATGGATTTCCAACATTCTCCTGGCTAAGTGTTGGAGGTCCAAGATTTGAATCAATATAGATAGGGTCTCGTTTGTCAATGTAATATTTATTTGGTACTCCATAAGAATTAGAGACAACCCGGGACCTTACTCACATTGATAAGTCTACAAGACCTTTAATAAGATTAGGATGATGGGGTTAAATCCTCAGTATAGTTCCATATATTTCTCCAAAAGAAACCGGGAAGAAAATGACTGTCGGTTAGCTCCTCGGCTGATGTCAGTCAGCCGACAGGACTATGTCGGTCAGCTGACACTACAGTATCAGAAATTGTGGAAAATACAATTCTCTGGAAATGGAGCCGAGAGCCTTATCGGTTGGTTGTCGGTCGGCCGACATGGGGATGTCGGTCAACCGACAGCTAACCCACAGAACTTCTGGCAGATTGCAGCTTTCTAGAATTGGGACCGAACTGGTGTCTGCCAACCGACAGCTGCGAACACAGCATTTCTGAAGCAGATTTTCAGTCTTTCCTTCCTCCAAACATCCATCATTTCTATACATCAACTCCCTATAATATTTGAGCTAAAAAAAAAAAAACTCCTCCATTCCATCAATCAAACTTCCATTCTTCCATCAAACCATCCATAAAATGGATCAAAACCCTTCACCCCATTCATCTCAACCATAAGAAGAAGAATCATAGAAATCCACATAAAGATCATTTAAGTTTAACACAAATCAAAGTAACATTTCCAAGAAATTAATAAGCAATAAAACACATTAGTGAGTGCATTTCAAAGCCAATAAAAAACATGATATAAAACTAGGTTTAATAATGAAAAATCAAGAATATGCACAATGTGATTTAGCATCAAGTAATTCATTTCATCCACTTGCCTTAGGTCCAAGCTAATGCAAATCAAGCTCTAATCACCTCTTAAGCCCAAAATCAAAAACCTATACCAAAACCCCCAAATACAAGCCCTAAAATGTTAAAACCATGAAATACAAAGAGAGAGAGCCTCTAATAATTGAAATGAAGCTCCTCCAAGGCTCAATAAACAAGAATCTAGGAGATGGAAGAGATCTCTTACCTAGAAAATCTTCAAATAAGCAACGTTAGCTCAATGAGAAATTCGAAGTTGATGAATCCTTCTAAGAATGGTGCCAAACGAAAGCTCTTGACAAGGGGAGAAAGATTTGTGAAGCTTCCTTCAAGATTTGAGCAAGCTTTGACGATGATATAAGATGAGGAAGGCAAGAAGAAGAAGAGAGAAAGGTGGCTGCTGCTGGGATCCTCTCTTGTACAGAAATTTGGTCAAGAAATGGGAAGAGGAAGAAAGGGTTTTCCTTATATACAAAGAGTGAAGTGGGTCCCACAACTTAAAATACTTCTCGGACTCAAAACATCATTTTTGGGACCTCAAATGACTTCGACGAAGAAGACAATGTTGTTCAACGAAATATCTAGTTTTTAAAAAGTATATGTTTTGCAAGTTTTTATGACATTGAAAAACGTGTCAAGATTTTGGGTAAAAAGACCGTTTTGCCCTCAAATTGAGAAAAGTTGAGTTTATGAGTTTCAAACGAGGACGGGTTCAACATGAAAGTTGAAAAGCTAAATAAGACAAGTTAAATGGGATTAAAAACACCATTTAACGAAATCAAGAGTAAACTCCCAAGCTCACACAAAATCGTAATAAGAACCCCCAAACAGTCCCACAAATCAATAAGGCTCTCAAAATTTCCCAAAGCTATTATAAATGCTATTCTATCCCAATAACTAAATTGAAATCCAGTAAACACACTTATAGCTAAGACATAACTTAGTTAACACTAATCGAGGTCTCTCGGGTCGGGGTCTTACATTCGTTCACCAGTTCGGTTACCTATTCTGTTAACTAAACTGTGCCCAGCTCTACAGAATTTATGAATCGAAATTCTGAAACTTGAACTCCAAGAGTTCATATACTATCTATAGCATCTTAAATCAAAGAAACTGAGTATACTTACCTTTGATTGAATTTAATTCACAAAAATCCTTCTTTGCTAGCTCAATTTGAGACAAAAACCTCCCAATCTCAAACCCTAATTCCTTGAAACAATTGAAAATAGAATTTCATGAGTTGTTGCGCTAAACAATTGTCTTAAACACCTAACACAACTCAGAATCACTACAAAAATCACTGAACACTTACTCTGAAACTTGATGTAGAGAAAATTGAGCTTTCTCTCAAACTCTAACTCCAAAGAAAGAAGGAAACTTGACGAAGAAGATGAAGTAGCTAAATCTCCTTTTAAAACCACTTGCACAACTTCAAACCTTGACAATTGATCAAGAGAATGGAGAAGAAATGGAAAAGAAAGTAGCCTAGGGTTTGTCTTCAAAGCCTTTGTGCTGGAAATGATGGAATGAACATGAAATTTGGGTTTTCAAAACAGCTTATACAAGTTGAATTTGCACATAACTCCCTTTTCTACCTTTATTTACAATTTGAGTCAATTGAAGACTCACTTGATCCATTTGAGATCAAATACAATCAAGCCTATTATGAAAGTTGATGTACTCTTCGAGATACACATGGTGGTGTCAAGAGTTACAGTATTCGACGAAATACGCGAAAATCCGTATCCACAAAAAAGTCCTTATTCTTATCAATTTGAGTCTAAAATCAACTCAAATGACTTAGTCTCATCAAAATTCATTCCTTTAAGCTTAATTTAACTATTTGAGAGTAATTCAACTTAATTTATTCATTAACCACAATTAGCTTAATTAAATATGATTCATTAGCACTATTCTCAATTAATTCGGGATGGGGTGTAACATTCCCCTAAACTTTTAGAATCATTCGGTCCTTCAAATGAAACATAAACCAAAGAAAAAAAAGAGGCAAAATTACCTGCACGAATAGCTCTAGGTATTTTCGAGCCATCTGTTCTTCAAGTTCGCATGTAGCTTCAGTGGGTTCATGATGAGCCCAAAGGACTATGACCCATTTGATCATCCTCGTGCGAAGAACTTGATTCTTGGTATCAATAATTCTGACTGGCTTCTCAATATATGTGGTGTTTGGCTGGACTTGAATCTCATCGTAGCTGAACATATGTGAAGGACCTGCCACATACTTTTGAAGCATTAACACATGGAATACATTATGGATACCGAAGAGTTCCAATGGAAGTTCCAGACGATAAGCTACATCTCAAATCCTGCTCTTGATCTTGAAAGGTCCAATGTATCTCGTGGAAAGTTTACCATTCGGCCCGAAGCGTATGGTACCTTTCATAGGAGAAGTCTTCAAGAATACCCAATCATCAATGGTAAATTTCAGATCACGCCGACGGTTATCAGCATAGCTTTTCTGTCTTGATCGTGCCATTTTTAACCTTTCTTATACTCTTTGAACCTTGTTTGTTGTCTCTGCAATTATAGTAGGACCATGGAAGCTTCTAGTTCCAACTTCCCCCCAGTTCACCGGAGTCTACATCTTTCAACCATAGAGTGCCACAAATGGTGTCATTTCAATACTGGAATGATAGCTATTGTTGTACGGAAATTTGCTAACACTAGATGTTCATCCCAATCACTACCAAAGTCTATAACACTGGCACGTAGCAAATCCTCCAAAGTCTAGATAGTTCGCTCTAATTGTCCAACCATTTGTGGATGGATGATATGCAGTACTAAATAGAAGTCTAGTACCCATAGAATTTTGGAATGACTGCCAAAATGTGGTAACAAACCGACTATCTCGATCTGAAACAATCGAGATCGGTGTTCCATGCAATCGAGTCAATTTCCTCACAAAAATTATGGAAATCTCATTAAATCCCATATCTTTCCTAAATGGAAGAAAATGTGCGGACTTCATAAGACGATCAACAATAACCCATACGGCATCATCTTGTTTTCTCGTCATTGGTAAACAAGATACAAAGTCCATAGTAAGATGCTCCCATTTCCACCTAGGTATATTTAGAGGATGAAGCAATCCAGGGGGTTTTCGGTGCTCGAACTTCACATGCTGATAGGTCAAGCATGAAGACACATAGTCTGCTAGCTCCCGCTTCATATTATTGCACCAAACCATGTCCTTAAGATTTCTATACATTTTTTTACTTCCTGGATGCATAGAATATCTAGTGTGATGAGCTTCAAACATTATTGCCTGATTCAGATCTTCTTGTGCTGGCGCACATATTCTGTCTCTAAAGTACAAAATTCCTTCCACCAACACAGAATTTGGTCTTGCCATAATATTTTCCTTGATTCTTACCAATTCAGGATCTTCAAGTTGTCCATCATTGATTTGATAGATAAGAATCGGTTCAAACACGGACATTGCTGCAACCATCACCTTGTCGTCCACAATTTCAATGGACACATCCGAATCTCTAAATTCTTCCACCGGATTCCATTCACCAACTAGCGATGCTAAGTCGGCAGATTCCCGACTAAGAGCATCACCTACTACATTACATTTTCCAGATATTATGCATCACCTACAGCAATACATCTGACCAGGGTCCAGGCCAGGGACAACTGGCATCGCCACGGAGTTCCAGAACGGCCCCAAATCCATCTACTGTAGTAGGAATAACCATTAACCCATTTTAGCTCTATAATGAGCTTTAACAGGACAACTATGCATTCTACAAATAAAATAAAATAAAATAAAGAACAACTATGTAGTGCCAGACTCAAAGAGTCATTATAAATCAAATATAACTCAAGTCAATATTCAATCCACTTTGGATTTCAATTCAATTTCATAACATTAGAAGAAATAAAGATCAATGCAAATCATAATATAGACACAAGACCAATAATATGAATGTAACTCAATTAGAGAGTTAACACAATTCACATTTCTATTCATTTCTTTCTTAGTTCAAACCAATCATTTAGGTGCAACCCTTAGTTATCTAATGTACATGTTATTCTCGATGGTCATTACATTATATATGATTTGTACATTAGAGTCCCCCTTAATTAACACCTATGGAGGTATAAACGTCACTTAGTAATCCCAAAATAAATCTTCTAACTCAACATGCTTTTACATGAAAAAATCAGAATTCAAATATGAAAATTTCAGAGTTCGGTTACCTGGTCGGTTAACCGAAATTGGAAGTCGGCTAGCCGAATACCACTCGGCTACCTACGGTCAGGTTTCCAGAAGCTCACCTTTTCTACCAAATTCTACATTTGCATTCGGTCAATCTTTCGGTTAACACTCGGTTAACCGAACAAGCTCGGTTAATCACTCAGTCACCTTCGGTCAATAGTCCAGAAGGCTTTAAAAGCAATTAATAGGTGCTCTCGGCTACCTGCTCGACCACCTGTTCGGTGGACTGAAATTCCATACTCAGTTAACCGAATTTAATTTCGGTTACCAATCCAGACGACTCATTTTTCACCCAAACTTCACCATCAAGTTCGGTCACCAGTTCGGTTACCTATTCGGTTAACTGAACTGTGCCCAGTTCTACAGAATTTATGAAACGAGATTCTGAAACTTGAACTCCAAGAGTTCATATACTATCTATAGCATCTTAAATCAAAGAAACTGAGTATACTTGCCTCTGATTGAATTTAATTCACCAAAATCCCTAATTGCTAGTTCAATTTGAGATAAAAACCTCCCAATTTCAAACCCTAATTCCTTGAAACAATTGAAAAAAGAATTTCATGAGTTATTGAGCTAAACAATTGTCTTAAACACCTAACACAACTCAGAATCTCTACAAAAATCACTGAACACTTACTCTGAAACTTGATGTAGAGAAAATTGAGCTTTCTCTCAAACTCAAGCTCCAAAGGAAGAAGGAAACTTGATGAAGAAGATGAAGTAGCTAAATCTCCTTTTAAAACCACTTGCACAACTTCAAACCTTGACAATTGATCAAGAGAATGGAGAAGAAATGGAAAAGAAAGTAGCCTAGGGTTTGTCTACAAAGCCTTTGTGCTGGAAATGATGGAATGAACATGAAATTTGGGTTTTCAAAACAACTTATACAAGTTGAATTTGCACATAACCCCCTTTTATACCTTTATTTGTAATTTGAGTCAAATGAAGATTCACTTGATCCATTTGAGATCAAATGCAATCAAGCCTATTATGAAAGTTAATGTATTCTTCGAGATATGCGCGATGGTATCAAGAGTTATAGTATTCGACGAAATACATGGAAATCCGTATCTACGAAAAAGTCCTTATTCTTATCAATTTGAGTCTAAAACCAACTCAAATGACTTAGTATCATCAAAATTCATTCCTTTAAGCTTAATTAAACTATTTGAGACTAATTCAACTTAATTTGTTTATTAACCACAATTAGCTTAATTAAATATGAATAATTAGCACAAATATCAATTAATTCAGGACGGGGTGTAACATTATTGAAGTCTAGATCGTTACTGATTTAACTGTTCAAGAATCTGAAGTTATATTATGCGGAAATGTTGCTTCTCTGACTTCTTTTTCCCAACAAATTTCAGTGGAGTTTGCCTTAATATTGATTCAAGAAAATCAAAGCAGTAAAGAAAGCATCCCACCTAAATCAGGTTTCAAGTCCTATGTTGTCCTAAACAGTTGTTTATTCTGTCAAAGTATATTTCAAACTGCATGGGGTTTGAGAACATCCAAATGCACCCAAAGGCTCTGATGCACGTATACTTAAAAATAGGAAACATATATTGAATCCAATACTTACTTTCCCTCTCCCGGTGATATCTCGGCATGTCCTTACCATGTGCATCCCATATCTGGACATCATAGACGCTAGACCCACCCAATACCTTGTCATTAATCGCAAAAAAATTCATGTGAGTTCCTTTATTATCTTTTCAAGTATCAAAAGTGTCACGACCCGAGCCCTAGATTTGATTACATCCGGGTAAATTCCAAGTTACGACCACCCGTACTCCCGTGAACTCCGAATTAACCAAAGTTAAAACGAAATCCACAAGGGATATACACACTTCACGCAAGTCACATTTAACTCACATCTGTCAAATACACATATTGCGGAAGACATGTACAAATGATATCATTTACAAGTCCTTTACATAACAATAAAGTTCTTTATATACAATTAACATTTTCATATCTATACTCATGTCAACCATCTCCATATTTAAAAATACAATGTAGAATGACAAGTATCTAAAGTTTCCAAAACAATCGTTCCCCGTCCGATACATTGGCAACTGGGCCTGTAATGCCATCAATAACACTAGTGAATATGACGATTCAGCAATGTATATACAGTTCTATGATTATACATGCTATAATACCTACTTAATCTATTCAAGTCTATCAATAAACAATTTTCACATTCACTATCAAATTCTAGACAATCCATACAATGACAACATTATATGCATTCAGAGTCAAATGAGGATCAACACTAATTGGCAACTACTATAGCATCTCATTTCATTTAATTTGTTCAAAATGGAAGTATTCATTTAATTTGCAAATACAAATATTGTAGGATCTAACCAATGTCCGGGCCGGGGACAACTGGTATATAACTCAAGTCAATATTCAATCCATTTTGGATTTCAATTTCAATTCCATAAAATTCCATTCATAAAAATTGAAAGGAATACAGACTAATACAAATCACATTTTAGGCTTGAGCTCAACAATATGAATGCGACTCGATTAGAGAATTAAGACAATTCACATCTCTATTCATTTCTTTCCCAATTCAAACCATCCATTTAGGTGTTACCTTTGGTTATCTAATGTACGTGTTATTCTCGATGGACATCACATTATTTATAATTTGTACACTAGAATCCTCTTAATTAACACCTATTGAGGTACAATCACCATTCAGTAGTCTTAAAACAAATCTTTTAACTCAACAAACTTTTTCACAAAAAATCAGAATTCAAATATGAAATTCTCCTAATTTCGGTTACTTGTTCTGTCACCTATTCGGTTGATTGAAATCTGAAAGTCAGCTAGTCGAGTATCATTCAACTACCTACGGTTAGCTTTCCAGAAGCTTCAAATCTCTGACAATTAATAAGTGCTCTCGGCTACCAACTCGGTCACCCACTCGGCTAACCGAAACTCATTATTTGGTTAACCGAATTTAAAATTGGTTAGTAATCCAGAAACTTCAAAAAATAAAAATCTTTTTTCCTGAATTCGGCTACCTGTTCAGCTGGCCGAATCCTAGAATTTGGCTAGCCGACCACAATTCGGCCACCTCGGTCAACTTTCCAGTTGCTTAAAACTCGTCGAAAACTTGCTACAAAAGCATTCAAGCACCTGTTCGGCTTGCCGAACAGTGCCCAGTTTTTACAAAAAATTATGAAATGAATTTTCCGATTATGAACTCCAAGAATTCCTACATCATTTATAGCATCTTAAATCATAAGAAATGAGTATACTTGCCTTTGTTTGAAGTTAATTCACAGAAATCCTTCTCTTGTTAGCTCCATTTGAGATGGAACTCACCAATTCAAACCCTTTTCCTAAACCTAACACCATGAAACAATTGAAAACAGAACTCTATGAATTATTTGTGCTAAAAACTACTTCATATCACTTAATAGAACTCAAAAGTTCTATAAGAACAACTCAACACTTACTTGAAGCTTGGAGAAAAAGAAAACTTGAATTTCCCTCTCAAACTCCAACTCCAAAGATGAAGAAGATGAAGCTAACGCTCCAAAATCCTTTGCACAACACCTCTCCTTGACAATTGATGAACCATAATTGAAGAAGAAAGAAGAATAGATAGAAACCTAGGGTTTAGTTACTAAAATCAATCGAATTGAATGAAGTTTGGGTTTTCAAACCCTTATATAAGCAAAATTTTGCATCTAAACCCCTCTCTTCACAACTTATTTCATTTTGAGTCAATTGAAGATTCATTTGATCCATATGAGATCAAACGCAATCAAGTCTATTATGAAAACTAATTTACTCTTCAAGATACACGTGATGGTATCAAGAGTTACCGTATTTGACAAAATATACGGAAATCCGTATTTACGAAAAAAAAACCTTGTTCTTTCTTATTTGAGTCTAAAACCAACTCAATTAACTTAGTCTCAATCAAATTCATTCCATTAAGCTTAATTCAACTATTTGAGACTAATTTAACTCAATTTGGTCATTAACCACAACTAGCTTAATCAAACACGATTAATAAGTATTAATCACAATTAATTCAAGGCGGGGCGTAACAAAAAGGCTCACTTTTTGGGCATGAGTGTCTGTAGATAAGCTCATTCTTTTATTCTAGCTGTTAGAAATACGATATAATTAGGTTTGAACTAGATTATGATAATTATAAACTTTCTATATTATAGAACTCACTCTTCTATAAGTGGAGACTGTTTTTGTTAATGAAAATATGGTGAATTTATGAAATGTGGTCCTTAAAAGCATTTTCACTTTCTCACTTTGGCAAGTTCCTTCTTGGTAATATAATTTTTCTAACAATTGGGGGAAAGACAACGAACCTTCCAGTGAGTAACAAACCTCTGTCTGGCAGGAGTGTATACTTGGGCTTTTAGGTTCAAAGACAGTGATCTATGTCACCCATCAAGTAGAGTTTTTACCCGTAGCTGACCTTATCTTGGTGAGCACTTCTATTTTCATTTCTTTTTGTAAGTCATCATTAGTTAAAATATCTGTGATGTAAAGGAAGCAATCTACTTCCTATGTTTTGATAGGTATTGAGAGATGGGAGGATTACACAAGCTGGAAAATACGACGACATTCTTAATTCGGGAACGAACTTTATGGAATTGGTTAGTGCACATAAACTAGCTTTGTCTGCGATCGACTCAATGGGGACAGTTCCTGATTCTGAAGTAAGCACTACTCAAAGCTTTAGTAATAACGGCCTGGGAGATGGTTCAAGCGATATTGGAAAAAACACAAGTACTATGCAAAAAGAAGAAGATAAAAGGGAAGATAATAGCAATAAGACAGAAGAAATAGTCAAGCAGGAGCAGCTTGTACAAGAAGAAGAGAGGGAGAAAGGCAGAGTTGGCCTATCTATCTACTGGAAATATCTGACTACTTCTTACAAAGGATTTCTTGTGCCACTTATATTACTGGCCCAGATTCTGTTCCAGATTCTTCAGATAGGCAGCAATTATTGGTTGGCATTGGCAACTCCAGTCTCAGAAGATGCAACTCCTACGGTTAAAATCTCACGTCTTATTCTTGTCTATGTTGCTTTGGCACTTGGAAGCTCCTTTTTCATTCTAATTAGAGCTTTGCTTCTAGTAACAGCTGGGTACACAACTGCAACTATACTTTTCAACAAGATGCACATGTGTATTTTTCGTGCTCCCATGGCATTCTTTGATGCCACGCCAAGTGGGCGTATCCTGAACAGAGTAAGTGATCATCTTCTTAGTCTTCTACTTTTTCAAACAATACACCTATTTACTGAATGCTGTTGAGACTTTTCTTTTTTCAAAATGCTAACGTTCTTATTTAGTTAGGCTTCCTTTTTTGTTGCAGGCTTCGACTGATCAAAGTGCTGTGGATCAATCAATTCCCAACAAAATGGGGTCAGTTGCCTTTTCGGTCATACAGCTAATAGGAATCATTGCTGTTATGTCCCAGGTTGCATGGCAGGTTTTCATCATTTTTATACCCGTGATTGCAATATGCATTTGGTATCAGGTAATGCTTAGTATTTCTTGTGCTTATCATCCATAATTCAGTGTCTTTATTTGGAACATCTTTGGAGATTTATCAACTGTTTTGAAAATTGGATCGTGTTGTAAATTCAAATGGAATCTAGGACCATAAATCTTAATTTGTATTGGGGATTTTAATTTGGTCCATATAGCATAGAGTCTTCCCTGTGGCATAGAATCTTAATTCAAATGACCCTCTGTCCACAGGGAAGTTTCTATGCCACTAGCATGTTCCATTGTCATTAGATGTTGGTGGATGTCTCATTGCAGAGTGTTAGTATTTTTATGTTGGCTAATTTATGGGTTGGACAAAACTCTGGATCCATTGAGTTGTATTTTCTAATTTATTTTAGAATGGACTGTGCTCGTGACGTCGGAGGAGCTGAAGCGAAGAATAAAAGAAAAGAGAAGACCAGGAGAAATCCCACAGGCCCAATCATTCGGAGCCTTAGTCCGATCGATCGGACTGTAAACATGCCCCAGTTAAATGGGTTGTCCGATCGATCAGACAGGCGCGCAAAAACAGGAAAGTCTCCTTTTTAAGTTGCGAATTGATTTCCTTTTGCGACTATGTTTCCCAGTTTAAGTCCTACTTGTGCACTAAGTCTTAGGAACGAATTTGGGGCTATATATAGGGTGTTGCTCTCAACCCTAGAAGTTACCTCTCATTATTCTGAGTTAGAGATATCTTAGAGAGAGAAATTCTCTACAGCCATTGAGAGATTATTCTGAAGGTCTGCTCTACAAGGTTGTTGCTGCTTCTACTTTTCTTGTAGAAGATAGTTCATCTTGACTGATAAGGTGCAAGGAGATCAAGTAAGGAGAACGGGGCACAGTGGATGTCATGGTAGTGGATTCTTTGCAAGAACAACTAGCTACAATCCTTAGGTTGAGGTACATACTAAGGTAAAGGTGCTTGTAAGTATATCTTGTTAGTGTTCGTGAACTCTTGATTTCTGATTCGTGATTTTTCTCCCTGGATAGGGTTTCGACGCTAGATATTGTGTCTGTCTTCTTGTGGTGATTGCTTATAGCTAGTTAGTTCTAGATTGTCTGATTGTTTAGTTCCGCTGCATTGATTGGTTAAATTAGAACTATTGATCCATTCTGATAGCTCCCAAAACCTTCATAGAGTGACGTCGTTTGCCTTCTCATTCATTCTTAATGATCGATAGAGAGCAGACCTTAGCAAGAGTGATTCTCTTTCCTCCTGGGAGTCATCTTTTTTGTGCTCAATCACGTGGTCCAGGATATGATGATGATGAAGTATAACACTTAATCAAATTTCAGTTAGTCATCTCAACTAATACAGAGTACCCTACTATATCCATCGCTATTGGTGGCCTATTGTTGGGTTAAGAATGCACCCCATTTCATTTAGGAAGGTTGCAGCTTATAAATCTTTGTCGTCAAGACTTTTTCTTTGCAAAGCTCAATTTTAGGCTCTCTGTAATCTAATTTCTCTTTCCAAAGCTAGATTCAGCTTGGCCTCTATTTATGAGATAAAAAACTATGGTTTAGTAGGTAAGTGTTGTTGGGTGGTGACTCTCTACCAAAATCCAAAAGGCAATTGCAAAGAAAAGGAGCTGTAACCAATCATTTTAGCTATGGAGACTCCTGCCTAACAATCGTGGCATTCAAAAGTGATTTTGAATTATCAAATTTTGTGTGTCTTTACATTGGAGATTCTCTCCCATTAAATAGAATACAGATGCCTTATCAAAGGCTACAAATTAGCTAATCTAATTTAATTACAATCTATTATTTAAAGAAGGAAGAAAACTTGTGCAAAGATTTGACCAAATCCAACAAGATTGGATACCACCATATTGGGCCCAATTGGGCCTGAGTCATCTTGTATTTGACACCCCCTCAAATTGATGCTGGGGAATCTACATGCATCAATTTGCTAACCAAGAACTGATGGCGAGATCGCGGAAGTCCCTTTGTGAGGATATCGGCATTTTGAAGATCAGAAGGGATGTGAGGAAGGCTAATCACATCACGCTTGTATTCGTCGCGTATAAATTGGCAATCAGCCTCTATGTGTTTAGTGTGTTCGTGGAAAACTGGATTGGAAGTAATATGAATTACACTAGTATTGTCTGCATAGAGTGGTGTGGCACTAACAGCAGGAAATCCGAAATCGGAAAGCAATCCGCGAAGCCAGAGAATTTCTAAACAAGCCGCCGATATGGCACGATACTCAACTTCGGTGGAAGATTTGGAGACCTAATCTTGTTTCTTACATTTTCACGAAATCAAGCTATCTCCCAGATACATGCACCATCCTATGATAGAGCGACAAGTGTCCGGACAACCAGCCCAATCAGCATCTAAGTATGCTTTGAGTGTCAGGGAGTTGTTGGCCGAATAAAATAATCCACGGGTTGGTGTCCAAATTAGATATTTAATAATTCGTCGGACTGCAACCAAATGAAGATGTCTAGGATCGGTCATGAATTGACTGACTAAATTGACTGCAGAAGAAATATTAGGACGAGTTATAGTCAAGTAGATCAAGCTGCCAAGAGGCGACAATGGAGGGTAGGATCAGAGAGAGGATCCCCACTTTCTTACTGAAGTTTAACATTGACTTTTACTGGAGTATCGACGGGAGCAGAATCTTGAAGTCCAGCCATTCCAATTAATTCAAGAGCATATTTATGTTGATGGAGTACGATGCCTTTTGCAGATTGATGAACTTCAAGACCTAAAAAATAGTTTAGAGGACCAAGATCTTTCATGTGGAAAGATTCATGAAGAGAGGCCTGAAGTAGTTGAATCATATCTGCATCGGTACCTCTAATTATGATATCATCCACATAAACAAGAAGAATAGTAATCCCCATAGAAGCATGATGAAGGAACATGGATGGATCATATGGACTAGGATGAAACCCCAGTGGCTAAGAGCATTTTGAAACTTTTCAAACCGTGCCCGGGGGGCTTGTTTGAGGCCATAAAGAGAACGCCGTAGTTTGGCAACAGCACCCGTGATGATAGAGGAAGCACCCCTGAGGAAGGCGCATATAGACATCTTCTTTGAAATCACCATGAAGAAATGCATTCTTGACATTCATCTAGTATAGAGGCCAGGATTGGGATGTTGCAATGGCAACAATAGTCCAAACATTTGTCATTTTTGCTACAAGGGTAAAAGTCTTTTCATAATCAATACCATATTCCTGCCGATTACCCAGAGTAACAGGACGCCCCTTATACCTAGCCAGAGTCCCATCAGGTTTAAGCTTGATAGAATAGCTCCACTTGCATCCTATTGGCTTAACAGAAGAAGGACACGGAACCACATCCCATGTATGATTTTGCGCAAGAGCATCCAATTCATCATGCATAGCGTTAGTCCAACACTCATGTTGCACAACCTAGGAATATGAGTTCAGAATAGAAGTAGAAGACAAGGTCTCGATCAAGGAAGTGTGGGTAAATCCAAAACGAGTTGGAGGCACTGAAATTCGAGATGAACGGCATACGGGAGGGTCTCCAGTTGGATCAGATGCAGTTGGGGGATCGTTAAGGGGACTATGTGTGGTCGCTGTTTTACTCCGCCTTTGATAAACGAAATTAGGATCAAATTTAACAAATGATGTTTTGTCCGAAAAACCAGGGAAGGAAACAACAAATGGGGACTCTACAAAAGTTGTTGGAAAAAATATTGATTTTCGAAAAAAAAAACAACATTACCGTTGACACAAAAAAAAATGTGTCACTTTGCCTCTTCAACATCAAGAGAACTACAAGAAGCTGCAGCCTACCATAAATAGGCAATGCTACTTCCAAAAGTCAAATCTTGTCAGAATCAAACAAAAACTGCGAGATCCTTCAAGACAACTAAAAGAGGAGTACACAAGAAGTTTCGGGCCATTTCAAAATCATTTGGCCTAACTTCGCTTCTCCGATAACTGAACAGGAGCTCTCGGCGGTGACAGCATCGAAGACACCAAATCTTCGATCAGAGCCTGTGGATGATCTCAAAATACATCCAAAAGGCTCCAAGTCAAGTTCCAAGTCAAACCGACAACGTTTGACCCTACATCAACCCTCGAACAGTTAAATCAAGCATCTCGGCGGTGAGAACTACCAAGGCCATCACTCATCAGACAGAGCACATGGCTGGCTTCAAGATGCTTACAAAGGGCTACAAATTAAGTTTCAGGTCATTTCGACAACATTTGACCAGACTTAGACTCTCGGAAGCCAAAATCGGCCTCTCGGCGGCAAAGCTCCTCTGGACCATGGTTTCCAAGACAGAGCCTGTGGATCATCTAAAAAAAAAAACTCTAACAGGTTCCCTGTCAAATCTCAAGTCAATTGGACATCGGTTGACCGCACATCAGGCCGCAACATATTCCTCGCGACAAAATCAAGTCTACTGGCGGCAGGACCCCATACGGCTTCAAAACTCAAATAAAAACCTATGGTTGGTCTTATTTATTGCTCAGGAGGCTTTACCTCAAATTTCAGGTCATTCCGACATCGTTTGACTCAGTTTCAGCCTCTGACGAACTCTATGCGACAAAGTCTTCGACTTTCCCAGAAAATTGGAAACTTTGCACTCCAAAACGCAAGGATTCTCGTCAACTTTTCTACAGGGAAATCAGGCCAACAAATGTACAAAAATGACAAGAAAATTACTGAAGAAAAAAAGATTCATAAAAGACATCAAAACGGCCGCAAAACGGGACAAAAGGAGAAAATTTCCCCCCAAGGTCGCCGGCTACCATGGAGCCCCGAATCACCGGGTTCGCCTCAGAAAGGTCCGTTTTGCATCGTTTTTCTCATTTTGAAGCTTCTGACTCCTGTGATTTTTCAAAATGCAGACTTTCGAGGAGCCAAGTCCGTCGACATCCGTCAAAAATCTCGAATCCGTCTTCAAGAGTATCAAAATCAACATTGATCGCCAGCCGGTCGACCAAAAAAGTGCACTTTCTAGCCGATCGATGGAGAAATCGACAGGACAGATGTCACCGGCATGCTTTTAGCTATCAATGTCTGAAGTTACATGGTCATCTAATGTTGATCAGCATGTAGATCCATCGATGATCATCGCCAGAAGAATTCCAAAAGACGCGGCACGGCCCACAACTGTTCAACTGCTCGGCGACCACTTAATACAGTTAATTGACTACTTTTATTGCAGTCATTAATTCATTACTTTGGACGGTACAATCAGAAGCAAGCATTTGGGAGTTAGAAGTCAATTGATTCATGGCATTTAAGCCATGAAACTCCTCCCATCATGGTGATTAAAGGCGATTAAATGCCCTTAATCTCCACCGGCCAATCAGAAGCCAAGATCCAAGAGTTACAAAATAAAGGAATTAAACCTTGTTACTCCTCCCATTATGTGGCTTTAAAGCCCATAAACTCTCCTAAATGGCTACCAAAAGCCTATAAATAGGAGAGCATTTCAAAGAATTCCAGATGGGGAAAAAACCAAACAACTTTCAAAGATCGGAAAAAATCAAACAACTTCCAAAAATCAGAATCAGATCAGCTTCCAAACACAGAAAATCCAGAGAAAGAAAAAGAGAGAAAACTCTGCTGAAGTTCTGCACCGACCACCGCTACAAGGTGATAAAAGTCCTTTGGGGGGTACCCCCCCCCCCCCCCCCCCCCAATGTCCTTGCCTTCTCCTTCTGCCTTCAATGGCTTAGACGTGGCTTTTCAGCCCGTCTACTTAGCTTTTTATTTGGCATAGGACCTCCTCTTGGTCTTTGTACTCTAAAAATTTGAGATTATAGCCAAGCTAAGCGAATCAAGAGCATCCTCTATTTTCATCAGCATGGATGATGGCGAAGTCCATACATGGCTTACGACCATCAATCTGAACGAATCTCCTATAATCTCCTGAGAAGTTAGATTCTCCTTTTCTTGCTTTTCATTGTAGTTTGTATTTTTCTAAAAGAGACAAAAATCACAACTCTTGTCTTTCATTATTGATAAGAATTGTAAATCGGCTATAAACGCCAAAAATCGGCTATAAATGCCAAAACATCGCCTTTCACGGCAAATCAAAAAGAAAATGTCTCTTTTCTTAAATATATGTACAATAAAAACTTGAAAGAACTTGATTTCCTTTTTACTTGCGAAGGTCGATCTCCGGATCACCAATTGCAATTTTGGGTAAAAATAGAAAATCTAGCACACCCACACAAAAAAAAATGTTGATGCATGCCTTTGCCCTCCGGGCGCGAAAGAGTCGGTTCAAACGGACTCCCACGTCCGCCGACCTCGGTAGTACCGAGCAAAAGCGCGGTCCATCAATTACGGGAGGTACGAATGCGCCGTATGTGAGGATCATAACAAAGAAACCCCTTTTGATGACTAGCATATCTTAGAAATGGGCATTTAGCGGATTGGACAGTAAGTTTGTTACATTCAGAAGGAGGTAAATGTACAAAATACACCGATCAAAAAACATGTAGATCATCATAAGACGGTGTAGTTTTGTATAATCGATAAAAAGGACTCTCATTTTCTATAGAAAAAAATGATAATCGATTTATAAGGTGGACAGCAGTGCTAAGAGCTTCTGTCCGAAAACGTGTAAGAACAGAGGATTCAATAAGAAGAGATCTAGTAATATAAAGGGGATGCCTATTTTTCCTTTTAGCGACCCCATTTTGTTGAGGGGTATAAGGACAAGATTTTTGAGAAATTATTCATTTTTGTTGTAAAAAAGTTTGAAACTCTGTAGACACGTATTTACCTCCCGAATCAGAACGTAAAATTTTAATGCAAGTGGAAAATTGATTCTCAACATATGCTAAAAATATCTTGAAAACATTAAAGACATCAGCTTTAGTGCAAAAAATAGACCCATGTAAATCTACTATAATCATCAATAAATGTCACAAAATATTTATAATGATCGACACAGAGCGGACCTTACCAAGAGTGATTCTCTTTCCACCTGGGAGTCATCTTTTTTGTGCTCAATCAAGTGCTCCAGGATATGATGATGATGAAGTATAACACTCAATCAAATTTCAGTTAGTCATCTCAACTAATACAGAGTACCCTACTCTATCCATCGCTATTGGTGGCCCATTGTTGGGTTAAGAATGCACCCCATTTCATTTAGGAAGGTTGCAGCTTATAAGTCTTTGTCATCAAGACTTTTTCTTTGCAAAGCTCAATTTTAGGCTCTCTGTGATCTAATTTCTCTTTCCAAAGTTAGATTCAGCTTGGCCTCTGTTTATGAGATAAAAAACTATGGTTTAGTAGGTAAGTGTTGTTGGGTGGTGACTCTCTACCAAAATCCAAAACGCAATTGCAAAGAAAAGGAGTTGCAACCAATCATTTTAGCTATGGAGACTCCTGCCTTGTCAAGCAAATCAACACCAACATTCCCACCTCTTCGAATATGAGGAAAAGAGACACTAGTCCACATCACATATTTTACATATTTGTATCTAGTTCTAAATCATTCAGATCAATCGATTCTCACATACAGTTTTGCAATATGTTTGTGTAATTTAAATTTGTTTCTGGGATTCATTAAATTCTAGACAGCTTTGTCTCTATGATTCTTTTCGACTTGTAAAATCTATTTTTTCTTGCTCTTCTTCTTATCAACTCGAAAAATCTTATGTTCATACTCTTATATCACAGAAATATTACATAGCTGCGGCGCGAGAGCTCGCACGACTTATTGGAGTCTGCAAAGCTCCCTGCATACAACATTTTGCGGAATCTTTATCAGGATCAACGACAATTAGGAGTTTTGATCAGGAATTGATATTTTTCAATAAAAATCTCCAGCTGACTGATGGCTATTCCCGACCTAACTTCCATAATGCTGGGGCTAGGGGATGGATTTGCTTGCGGCTGGATTTGTTATCATGTCTCACATTTGCCTTTTCGTTGGTTTTCTTGATATCCATGCCAAAGGGAATGATTGATCCAGGTAAGAGCTTTAAAATTTGTGAAATTCCTTTTAACTTCTTTCGTCAATTCCATGTGATGAACACGAATTTTACTCCTTTTTTTCTTTCCAGGTATTGCTGGCTTAGCAGTGACATATGGACTTAATTTGAACATGCTACAAGCAATGGTCGTATGGAATCTATGCAATCTTGAGAACAAAATTATATCAGTTGAGAGGATATTTCAGTATATGCGCATTCCTAGCGAACCTCCTCTTGTTTTAGAAAATAACAGGCCAGCCCATGACTGGCCAACAGAAGGAGAAGTTGATATTCGTGATTTACAGGTACTTCCTGACAGCATTGGAGCTTTTGCAATGTAATAATTTCTTGAGAATAAAGTTGTTTCACTCATTAACATGGCTTTCAGAATTTTTTTTATATATTATTTTTCTCGGTGTTAGTATACGCTATTATATAATTATCTGTTACAATTCAGGGAAAGCGTTCTGGTATTGAACACGAATACATGATGTTTGATTCAAATGACTCTGAGAAGTCCGACACATCATTGATACAAATATATTAAAACGGTGAGCAATTAATGGGGTAGGGGCTAACTTGTGGTTTGCGGTGGGTGTGATGGTGATGGTGATGGTGATGGTGGATGGGAGGGTTGTGTTAGCTCATACAGTATAATATGATTTACAACTCTTAATGGGATCATTTTCTTGTGTCTATGTGGGTTTGTTGTGTAGCTTAAACCAAAGGTTTTTTCCTAAAATATTATATACTAAATAGATTTTTAAATGTTTAATTTGACAATTTGTAAGTTCCCATGTAGTCTCTCTCATGTGGATGGTTCTTTTGATAGTAGTTTCTAATGTGCTTGCAGGTTCGGTATGCCCCACATTTGCCCCTTGTCTTGAGAGGTGTCAGTTGCATTTTCCCTGGAGGAATGAAGACTGGTATTGTTGGGAGGACAGGCAGTGGAAAATCTACTCTCATACAGACGCTTTTCCGCATTGTTGATCCTGTTTGTGGTCAGGTTCTTATAGATGGTGTTGACATTTCAACCATAGGACTACATGACCTAAGATCTAGATTGAGCATCATCCCACAGGACCCGACGATGTTTGAGGGGACTGTGCGAAGCAACCTTGACCCGCTAGGGGAGTACACTGATGAACAGATTTGGGAGGTATTGTGTTTTCCACTTTGCCCCTAATGATAATTATACCCGGGCATGACTCAGGAGTATGGTGCTAAGACATCTTCTATTCCTCATCACTGACTCAATCTTTAATGCACATCAAGCACATTTTGGGCTACTCAGTTAGGGACACCAAACCACCCCACTTAGGTGTAAGAGTGCGTGAGTTTTTTTCCTCACAGAAAAAAGTACACCCGGCATATATGTATAAGATCCAAAGTGAACATACAGTAGATCTTACCACCGTAAGGCCATAAAGTAAAATTAACTATTCTCAGATGATTCTGACCATTCTCTTGGAGGCTTTTTGAGGAAATAAAAGAACTGTTTTAAGAAAACAGATCTCCATTTACCCTTCACCTTTATCAGTTGAGGGTTAGTATTGTTCAGTCACATCTAATTTTCAGATCATGATCGATCTGTTATAGGATTTTCCAACCTGTAAAAATGAATGGTTAATTAGGATCTCAACCTATACTGATGTGCCATGTGGAAATGAATAGTAACACTAAATAAGGAGGTTAATTAGTTCTTTTCTATTGATATCTGGTATAGTGGGCTTTTTCTTATTTTTCACTTATGATTGTTGTATGCTGGTTCCGTGTTCTTCGAATGCATCACTCATTTTTTAGGCTCTTGATAAGTGTCAACTTGGAGAAGAAGTTCGGAGGAAGGAAGGAAAGCTTGAATCTGTAGGTATGACTTCTTTAAGCCATCTATTATCTATTTCAATTGACCCAAGATGTCACGCTTGCATCAAGTTTCTTTAATGGTTACGTCATTGCTGAGTACTTAAATAGTAAATGAAGGATATCCCATAAGGCATGTTTGGTAAACGTAAAAGAATCATCTATTTAGAGCATTATTTCCATCTCCAAAGAACTAACACCTCCTCATGTAGGATTCCCATTGAGAGTTGCATGTTTGGATGGAGGGAGGATTCCTATAATTTGTAGAATGTAAGATCCAATGGTTATAAACATTTTTATAAAAATTTCTCAAAATCCATGAAAATTCAAGACCTCAACTTTCACCTCAAAGTTGTTTGTATGACATTTAGAGAATCTGAATAGTTCAGATCGTGCAAAGGGGGCCCACCGGAACAAAAATTTAATATTTTAGTATCTGGACTTTTTTTTGCAAATATCTCAAGATATAGTAAGAGTCGACGGTTGAAATTTAGTCAAATAGTCGTGTTTAACCATACAGAAATAACTACTAGTACAAATCATGATCTTGGGGCCCACAGGAACCAAAAAATCGAAAAGAACGGACTGGATTTAATAACTTTTTTTGGACCACAGAATCTCAAAAATTGCATCCAACTATTCAGACGTTTTTGCAAATATCTCAAGATCTAAGTGGAATCAATGGATAAAATTTGGGGATATAACCGTTCTGGATTGTTTAAACATTTTTACCGGTTTGGATCTTGATTGTGTGACGCAAAAGGTATATTTACAAGTCAAAAACCTATAAAACCACATTACCATCCAACACGTTTTTGCAAGCACTGTAGCTCCCCCTTTCTCATGGGTGGATTCCCGGGGGGGGTTGGGTTTATTCGCAGAAGCACGGAAAGTGGCGAGGATTCCTTGACAATGACGATTGCCAGACGTGTCCTAAGTGAATAAAAAAGAAATCGTGCCCTTTTGGATTTCTTATTCATGTAAGCATGTAATTCTGTCAGGTCAAAGTCAGGGCGGGTCTGTCTATGAGTGTAAGTTACTAAGTCATTTATGCATATCTTATAGATCAAATTAGATGCTGCTATCTCTTAAATCAAGGGACACGATATCTGTATGATATTGTATACTAGGAAATACAGAAGATATATAAAGGGGGTCGATCATAAGGGATCGACACACTTTGAAAGGCCAAAATACTTCCATTTTTTCTTGGCTTATGGGGTTTGGTCTTTCTTGGACTGAGATCTCATATGAGTTCTATATTAGGAACTTGACTATATAGAGATTTACACTATTATAATTTTTCCCCAAATAAAAGGGGAATCAATTTCTGTTTGGGAATTGTTAGCTAAATGGTATTATAATTTTTCCCCAAATAAAAGGGGAATCAATTTCTGTTTGGGAATTGTTAGCTAAATGGTACGGGAGGCTTGGAGAAGAGAAAAGGGTGATGACTCAAAACTCGAATTTCAAATGAAGTCCGCATTTTGTGCAGTTGCGCTCGTGCATGCGGAAGCACTAAGACCTGCCATCGACAATCAAACTACACAAAAGAAGCGAGAAAATTATACAAGATTTACGTGGTTTGGTGATGTGCCTACACCCCGGCCAAAGATAACTCACTATCTCTTCACAATTTCAAGCCACACACAAGAAGAGAGAAAATCACACGAGATTTACGTGGTTTGACGATGTTCCTACACCCCCGGCAAAAGAGAACTCACTATCTCTTTATTATTTCATTCTTAGGTTTAGGGTTACAATTACATAATATATATAACTCCCTTTTTCTTAGCCCCTAAGAAAGCCCGGTACAATGACCAAAATACATCTGACCCAAAGCGCAGTCCCTAGCTAACCCAATGGACGAATCTGGTAAACCCCAAATACAAGACATAAACCCAACAATCTCCACATTGGCTTGAATTCTCATTTCTTTCATGCATCCATGACCATGGAAAATCCGAAGCCATGCTGGCTAGTTTTTTTTTTTGTTTTTGTTTTTTTTTAATCTTTATCTTTATCTTTACACTAAAAACACTTTCGACACCATTTACTGATCCTTATTTTGGGCAGAGAAGTTGGACAACATGGTATATGCAATTTCACTGCTGCAACTGTTGCTCTGAATGCCCTGCAAAATGCAAATCCATCTATTCTACCCAAATATTAGACCAATTGCAACTTGCATATGTGCGTGTATCCAAATTACCATTCGAATATTATTGATAACCTTTATGAAACAAGGGGGAGGTACTTCGTAATCTGCCTCCTAATTAGAATGATGCGATGATTCCATACCTGTATCAGTTCTTGGCAGTGACAAACCTGAGATCGTTAGGATTACCCTGTGCTGCATTATGTAATATACCCATGTAAACTGCAGTTGCTGACAATGGAGGTAACTGGAGCATGGGTCAGCGACAACTCGTCTGTCTTGGCCGTGTGATATTGAAGCGACGCAAGGTCTTGGTGCTTGATGAAGCAACTGCTTCAATTGATACTGCCACTGACAACCTCATTCAACAAACACTGAGGCAACAATTCTCGGACTCTACAGTCATCACAATAGCACATAGGATAACATCTGTTCTTGATAGCGACACAGTCTTGCTTCTTGATAATGGTTAGTATATAGTCCTATTGTCATTCTTTGTGGTTCTTTTTTGTTCTTTTCTTAGGCACTTGGAATTTTTTTTTTATTGTTGGTTTTCTTGTGCATTTGAGCAGGAGTTATTGCAGAATACGACTCACCAGCCAAATTGCTTGAAAATAAGTCCTCTTCATTTGCGAAACTTGTTGCGGAGTATAGTGTGAGATCAACTTCGATCTAGTTTTGAAAACTCAAGTAATCTCTGAAAGTTTTTAGGTGGTGTCAAGCTGTGTTCAGCTGAGATCCTCGTTCAAAACCTTGGTTGATGAGAATGAAACACAGATGATTTGCAAGCTATCTCCTTCCTGTGGGTAAGTTAGATCCCAAAGGCAGGTCCTTTGCTTTCCGAAGTCAATGCCCATAAATTGCGAAGGTGAAAGGTATATCATATTTATATGTACTTTGCAAATTGTAATATCAAGGACATGGATACATGGATTAGTTATCAGTTGAAAGCATCACTGTTATAAAGCCAAGATCTAGTTGGAGTAGTTGCTATATGTTGTAGAACTTTGTTTTATTTGATGGTAGAAAAAATTGTTGGACATGTATTTATTCTTATAACATAAAGTGATCAAAAGCTAAATAAATTAAGTTTTGAGGAAATTGTGGCATACTAATGTGATTACCAAATACTGTTTATCGTCTGCTATAAACTATATCCAACAATGAAGGATGGCGGTACCGGGAAATTTTCCTTGGGCTCTCTATGTTTAAAAGGAACAATGGTCCTTTGGGGGCGGGGAGGGGCGGGGAAGGGCGGGGCGGGGGAATCTTCAAATCTGCAATAGTGAGGTGGATTTCTCACCTGTTACCAAACGTGCCATTGGGGTCCTTCTGAATCCTTAGCTGCAATTAGTTTCCTACTTAATCTAATTATCTCCAACTTCACATGAAAAAAAAAAAATAAACAAATAAACAAATACATAAAGTTTCATGGAGGATCGGATGGGGCTGAACTTCAACTGGCCAAAATCTGGCTCTCGGCCAAAGATGAATGAATGGGCTGGACTCGTCTATGCCTAGGGACAATTGCCTGGCATCCTTCTAGACTCGGAGAATGTCAGCCTCGAGCCCATAAAGGGTGTCTGGTGCTAAAATGACTACAGGGGTCTTACCTGAGGCCTGTTCTGTTCAGATTTCGAATGATGTTTCATCACTATATGCAATCTCAACTCAAAATTGACTACAAGAGACCCTATATTGGTGCAATGAAGTTGGAAGAATTAGCGGTAAAATGGGTTTAAACGTAGGATTATTTAAGAAAAACATGAGAAATGAAGGATATGAGGTGGAGATGTAAATGAAATTTTGACTTTCTTAAGTTTTGATTTACTAGGGTGATTGGTGAGTATTCTCTTTAATTTATTTTTCATTAGAGAGGTTATTTTTTTCATGGACATTTGTAGATATTTACCTTCATTTCTTCAATTCTAGGTGCATTTACGAATTTATTTCTTTGAATTCCTGAGAATTCAATTATAGACAAGCAAAATAGTCCCTTATACTGCCTGTATCAAGATTAAATTTAATAAAGGCATTTTCTGCCCCCACATTCGCATCTGTTCGTTTTTTTATTTATTTTTTTCGTTTTTGAAGAAAAGGAACATCTATTTAGCTATATGAGATAAACAGTTCCACAAAACATAATCATACAGAATGATAGACACTAGCGATACAAAATCAGAATTCAAAACACAACAGGTTGGAAATGGATGTGTAAAAGTGTCTGGGTGCATTTTTGCAAGTAGATCAGCCATTCCATTCCATTGGCCTGGCTGTATTTAATGTCACCACAAGCGTTTCCTCAATCTAAAAAACTTCTTTGCTTGATTCATTAATGGATCCTATCCTTGCCCTTCATTTTCGAAACCAGAAGCGTTTCTCAATTCTTCGACAGATTGTCTATCACGCTCTTTTGACTTGGAGCAAGACTCACGATTTTGCTTCTTTAAAAAGCCCTTGATGAGCTCCTAATCACCGCCACTCGCCCTTTGTACTTCCCATTCTGACTACACCGCAAACTTTTCAAGATGACTTTATTAGTGCACGTTTGTCTACCCGGCTAAATTGACTTTCCATTGAAATTTTTTTGTTTTTGTGGATCTTTTCTACGCGAAATAAGAAATATAAAACCAGTCTACTTTTTTTCAAAAGGCATTTTTATGCGAAAGAGAGACTCATATTTTCTCCTCCATGTGTTATACAAACAATTATTAAAGGCACATTTGTGCCACCACCATTTCACGAAAAATCACAGATCGGTGAAAATATTCTTTTCTACTTAGCAAATTAAGGGCACGTTTGTGTACGGCTGTTTCCATGGAAACGGAATGCCCATTTCCGTAACGGCTCACTGAAGAACAAATCTCCAATGAAATCAGTAAAATAGATTTTCTTATAAGAGTTGATGCAAAAGAAACAACTAATTCAAATAAAATTCTAATTCAAATTAAATACTCAGTCTATCATTATCTACAAAAGTTATGCAATTTAAAGGCTCAGGACTCAATCAATTCCTAACTCTGTTCCTCAGTAGTAGGATGGATTTTATTGACTCAACAACTTCTCTTGATACAAAGAAGGTGACTCAACTTATTTGAATGGGACCAAGCAGGGTTTTAAAAAAGCGTGCCCAGGCAAGGCGCATCAAGGCCCAGCAATTGCGCCTCAGGTGACTTTAGTCAAGGCGAGTTGAAACAGCCGACAGAAAAGCCCCTAAGGTGCGCGCCTTAAGCCCAGGCTTAAGGCGTGTGCCTCTTGCGCCTGATTGTATGGGCTAGGCTTTAAATTAAAAAAGAAAGAAATGTAAGGGGCTTATTGAAAATTTTCTAATATAAATAAACAGCCCTGCCCTAGCTGCTTCCAGTATCATCATCCAACGAAAAAAAAAAAAAAGAGGGAAAGGAGAAAGGAGAAAAAAAGAGCAGCAGCCTCTGCAGCAATCATCGTCCAGCATCCTCTGCAGCGATCGTCATCCACCTCCAGGCTCATCATCCACCTCTAGGCTTTAAATTAAACAAGAAAGAAATGGACGGGGCTAAATGAAAATTTTCTAATATAAATAAAAAAGGCCAGAAGCCCTAGCTTCTTCTAATATCATCCGTTGAAAAAAAAAGGGGGGGAAGGAGAAAGGAGAAAAAAAAAGAAGCAGCGGCGACTCACCTTACGATGAAGAAGAAGAGGAGCAGGAGCAGACTTCGACCCATCATCTCCATCTTGATGGACCGCACTTTTGCTCGGTGCTACCGAGGTCGGCGGACGTGGGAGTCCGTTTGATCCGACCCTTTCACGCCCGGAGGGCAAAGGCGTGCATCAATATTTTTTTTTTTTTGTGGGTGTGCCGGATTTTCTATTTTACTTGGAATTGCAGGTAGTGATCCGGAGATCGACCTTCGCAAGTAAAAAGGAAATCAACTTCTTTCAAGTTTTTCACTGCACATATATTTAAGAAAAGAGACATTTTCTTTATTTGCCGTGAAAGGTGAATTTTTTGGCATTTATAGCCGATTTTTGGCGTTTATAACTGATTTTAGCGTTTATAGTCGATTTACAATTCTTATCAATAATGAAAGACAAGAGTTGTGATTTTTGTTTCTTTTGGAAAAATACAAACTACAATGAAAAACAAGAAAATGATGATCTAACTTCTCAGGAGATTGTGGGGGAGTCGTTTAGATTGACGGTCGCAAGCCATGTGTGGACTTCGCCATCATCCATTCAGATGAGAACAGAGGATGCTCTTGATTAGCTTCGCTTGGCTATAACCTCAGATTTTTAGAGGACAAATACCAAGGGGAGGTCCTATGTCTAATAAAAAGTTAAGTAGACGGGCTGAAAAGCCACGTCTAAGCCATTGGAGGCAGAATGAGAAGGCAAGGACCTTCGGGGAGGGGGGGGGGTACCCCCAAGGGACTTTTGTCACCTTGTAGTAGTGGCCGGTGCTGAACTTTCGTAGAGTTTTCTCTCTTTCCTTCTCTGGATTTTCTGTGCTTTTTTCTGATCTGGGATCTATGTTTGTGGAAGAAGTGATATGGAATGCTTTGGAGTGCTCTCTTATTTATAGGCTTTTAGGTAGCCATTTATGAGGATTTATGAGCCTTAATTGTCATAAAGCTACATAAAGGGAGGAGTTACAAGATTTATTTCTTTATTTTGTAACTCCTTTTTCTTGGCTTCTGATTGGCCGGTGGAAATTGAGAGCATTTAGTTGCCTTTAATCACCATGATAGGAGGAGTTTCATGGTTTAAATGCCATGAATCAATTGACTTGTAACTCCTGGATGCTTGCTTCTGATTGGGCCGTCCAAAAAAATGAATTAATGACTGCAATAAAGTTAGTCAATTAATCGAATTAAGTGGTTGCCGAGCAGTTAAAGAGTCGCGGGCCGTGCCGCGTCTTTTGGGATTCTTCTGGCGATGATCATCGATGGATCTTCATGTAGATCGACATCGGATGACCATGTAACTTCAGGCATTGATTGTCAATAGCGGGTATGTGCCATCTGTCATGTCGATTTCTCGATCGATCGGGTAGAAAGCACACTTTTTTGGTTGACCGGTTGGTGATCAATGTTGATTTTGAAACTCTTGAAGACGGACCCATGATTTTGACGGATGTCGAAGGATTTGGTGCCTCAAAAGTATGAATTTTGAAAAATCTCAGGAGTTGAAAACTTCGAAACGAGAAAAACAACGGAAAATGGACCTTTCCGGGGCGAACCCGGCGATCCGGAGCTCCATGGTCACCGGCAACAATGGGCAAGGGTCGCAGGCTACGACCCTGGGAGGGATTTTCCCACTTTTGGTCCCGTTTCGTGGCCGTTTCGAGGTCTTTTTCATTCTTTTTTTTTTCATTCTTTTTTTCTCCTGTATTTTTCTTGACATTTTTGGAGATTTATTGGCTTGATTTCCCTATAGAAAACTTGATGAGAATCCTTGCATTTTGGGGTGCAAAGTTTCTAATTTTCCGGGAAAGTCGAAGACTTTGTCACGTAGAGCTGCCGTTTTTCCGTCAGAAGCTGAAACTGGGTCAAACGATGTCGGAATGACCTAAAATTTGAGGTGAAGCCTCCTGAGCAATAAATAAGACCAACCATAGCCTTTTATTTGAGTTTTGAAGCTGTATGGGTCCTGTCGCCAGTAGACTTGATTTTGTCGCGAGGAAGATGTCGCGGCTTGATGTGATGTCAACCGATGTCCGATTGATTAGAGATTTGACAGAGAGCCTATTGAAGTCATTTTGAGATGCTCCACAGGCTCTGTCTTGGAAACCATAGTCCCGGGGAGCTTCGCCGCTGAGAGGCCTGATTTGGATCCGAGAGTCAAAGTATGGTCAAATGTTGTTGAAATGACCTGAAACTTGACGTGTAGCCCTTTGTAAGCATCTTGAAGCCAGCCATGTGTTCTATCGCGCCCCCAAAATGTAAACTTGGGTGATGCGTGAGATTAGGGCTAATTAAAATTTTTTCTAAACTTAATCAAATATAACTTAGCCCCAATCATGTCCCAATTGGATCGAAGACCGCTGTGAGGTGTAAGCATTTCCTCAAAAGACATATACAAATAGCGGAAGCTCATAATTACAAATGGTATCTTAAAAGAGTATAGTTCGAGCAAATACTGAGTAATATAACTAGAGTTCAAGTTTGAGATTGTTAACAAAAGTATTAATTACAACCAAAAGATAAAAGAA
The DNA here is from genome assembly GCA_012931725.1 of Litsea cubeba. Classification (NCBI taxonomy): domain Eukaryota; kingdom Viridiplantae; phylum Streptophyta; class Magnoliopsida; order Laurales; family Lauraceae; genus Litsea; species Litsea cubeba. The sequence goes on along the minus strand of CM022944.1, from coordinate 104,964,107 downwards.
CCAAAAGATGAAACTAAACAGATATATCATTAAGGCACTCGTGTACGGGGTCATCACGGCTAAACAATGTCGTCCGTACTATACTCTACGGAGTCATTAGGCTGATCTGCCTGAACTTCCTCCATCGTTTCCTCCTCTGCATAATAGTAAGGCTCGGTACCTATGCACCAAGAGTAATATCATCAGACACGACGGTCGGCAAGTAATGTATGTAAAACATCAATAGATATGTAAGACGAATCAGATTTAGACAATACGATAGACAAAATCAGTAGAAATGCATAGCATTCAGAAGTAGTAATGCATAGCATTCGAATCATAAACAGACTAATAAGACTTCTAACAAATAGGCAAATCACAAAAGATAATGCACCACGGATAGTTTCACATGACCCTCCATACTCAACATGAGAGTTTGTGGTAGAGTGGCACGGGATAAAACCCCGGCAAGCAATCATCAAAATGATACCCTTAAAAACAAAAATAAACAAAACAATCTTCAAAACGGGTATCCAAATGATGGTGTACATCCATCTAATAAGAAAAAGTCGTACTGCGCAGACGTTCCAGCCAAAGTCCTCACACAAATGGTGCCCAAAATTGTGTTGGGCGTTTACAGCTAAGTTATGCCTGACACAAGAGTCAGAAACACACAATAGTGAGGGACTAGACTTTCTTGTGTGAACAAGATTCGTCAATCATCATAGAGAAACTACTTTTCCATCATCAAAACAAAATCAGAACATCAAACTTCTTCAAACTTCAAAGCATTATCATCATAAGTAGTTCTCAACATGCTTTAAAATCAAGGCCGTCTAGCCTTAACACTTTCATCAAACTTCAGAACAAAACGGAACATCAAAAGGGATCCTAATTCATCATCTAAGTTCATCATATGATCCCAAACAAAACGAAACAAACGAAGCTAATGAACATGTACAACACATGTAGATAGTACCAGACGGTACAATTTGGAATCATAAACGATAGAAAATCCAATCCTAAGTACAAATGTCAATCCCGAAACATCGTACATTCCTACTCAGTCAACGAAAGGATAAAGGTTCAGGATACTCAAAAGAATATTCTTCGTGCATAGATTTAGGGGAGTATCCCGTTGTCCCGTACTGTTCAAGATTGAATAAAAATGGATTCCAATGCAACCAGAATAACCATGAGAAATTGCCTGCTCATAACATTCCTCATACATAGTCAAATGAGTCCAAAAAGGTAGCCAAGGTTCCATACAAGTCCAATAGAAAAAGAGGTCAAAAGAGTCCCTCAAAAGGTCCTCAACAGTTGTCCCGGTCGACCTAGTACAGCCCGGGTCGACCTGCATTATTGTGCAAAAATTGTGAACAGTAAAATGGTCAGGCTCGGCGAACTTGTCCCTGTGTGTTCGGCGAACCTGTTCCTGCAGTGAGTTGGGTCCAATTCCACTCCCTTTCTTCTTGAACCTGATACACAACCATATCAAGTATAAAACCAGTCCATTCTAATTCTATTTATCTATCTAATCAAATCATCAATTTCATAATCAAATTCATTAATCAAATCTACATCATTATCATGTTTTCAAATCTAAATCTTCAATTGAGCAAAGGTCATCTAAATCATCAATTAATCATCGAATCAAAGGAGAAACAAACATATCATACATAATATATAAATTACTTGCCTTTGATTGATGGACCGCGCTCCCGGATGCCCGGGGGTTTCCTACCGAGGTCGGCGGACGTGGGAGTCCGTTTGGTTCCGACCCTTTCGTAACCGGGGGGCAAAGGGGGGCGTGCATCAACATTTCTTTTTTTGTGGGTGTGCCAGATTTTCTATTTTTACTTGGAATTGCAAGTGGTGATTCGGAGATCAACCTTCGCAAGTAAAAATGAAATCAACTTCTTTCAAGTTTTCCATTGCACATATATTTAAGAAAAGAGACATTTTTCTTAGTTTGCCGTGAAAGGCGATTTTTTTGGCATTTATAGCCGATTTTGGCGTTTATAGCCGATTTTTGGCGTTTATAGCCGATTTACAATCCTCATCAACAATGAAAGACAAGAATTGTGATTTTTGTCTCTTTTGAAAAAATACAAACTACAATGAAAAGCAAGAAAAGGAGGATCTAACTTCTCAGGAGATTGTGGGGGACTCGTTTAGATTGACGGTCGCAAGCCATATGTGGGCTTCGCCATCATCCATGCAGATGAGAACAGAGGATGCTATTGATTCGCTTGGCTTGGCTATAACCTCAGGTTTTTAGAGGACAAAGACCAAAGGAAGGTCCTATGTCCAATAAAAAGCCGAGTAGACGGGCTGAAAAGCCATATCTAAGCCATTGGAGGCAGGAGGAGAAGGCAAGGACCTTGGGGGGGGGGGGGGTACCCCCCAAGGGACTTTTGTCACCTTGTTGCGGTGGCCGGTGTAGAACTTCCGGAGAGTTTTCTCTCTTTTTCCTTTCTCTGGATTTCTGTCTGTGTGCTTGTGCTTTTTTTCTCTGATGTTTCTGATGATTTTTCTTCTTGGAGAGCCCTCCTATTTATAGGCTTTTAGGTAGCCTTTTAGGTGGGTTTATGGGCTTTTATTGTCATTAAGCCGCATAATGGGAGGAGTTACAAAATTGAATTATTTATTTTGTAACTCCTTTTTCTTGGCTTCTGATTGGCCGGAGGAGATTGAGGGCATTTAATCGCCTTTAATCGCCATGATGGGAGGAGTTTCATGGGTTAAATGCCATGAATCTCTTGACTTGTAACTCCCGAATGCTTGCTTCTGATTGGGCCGTCCAAAGAAATGGATTAATGACTGTAATAAAGCTAGTCAATTAATCACATTAAGTGGTCGCCGAGCAGCTGAAGAGTCGCGGGCCGTGCCACGTCTTTTGAGATTCTTCTGTTGATGATCATCGATGGATCTTCATGTAGATCGACATCAGATGATCATGTAATTTCAGGTGTTTGTTGCCAACAGCGGGTCGGTGCCATCTGTCCTCTCGATTTCTCGATCGGTCGGGTAGAAAGCACACTTTTTTTGGTTGACCGGGTGGCGATCTATATTGTTTTCGATACTCTTGATGATTTACCCGTGTTTTGGACGGATATCAGAGGACTTGGTGTCTCAAAAGCATGAATTTTGGAAAGTACCAGAGGCTGGGCTCCTCGAATCGCGAAAAAACGGCGAAAACCGGGTTTCCGGGGCTTTCCCGGCGACCCCGGGTTCCAATGTCGCCGGCGACCCTGGCCCAGGGTCGCAGGGGTCTGCGACCCTGGGGGGGTTTTCCCCCTTTCGTGTCCCGTTTTGCGTCCGTTTTTGCTTTTTTTTTTTTTCTTTTTTCTTCTGTACTTTTCCTTGACATTTTGACCATTTATTGGCCTGATTTCTTTGTAGGAAACCTGATGAGAATCCTTGCATTTTATTTTGCAAAGTTTCCAATTTCCTGAGAAAGCCGAAGACTTTGTCGCGCAGAGCTGCCGATTTTCCGTCAGAAGCTGAAACTGGGCCAAATGATGTCGGAATGACCTGAAATTTGGTGTGAAGCCTCCTGAGCAATAAATAAGACCAACCATAGGCTTTTGTTTGAGTTTCGAAGCCGTTTGGGGTCCTATCACCTGTAGACTTGCTTTTTGTCGCGATGAAGATGTCGCGGTTTGATGTGCGGTCAATCGATGTCCGATTGACTTGAAATTTGACAGGGAGCCTATTGGAGTCATTTTAAGATGATCCATAGGCTCTGTCTTGGAAATCATGGTCCCGGAGAGCTTTTGTCGCCGAGAGCTCCTTTTCGGCTGTCGGAGAAGCGAAGTTAGGCCAAATGATTTTGAAATGGCCTGAAACTTGTTGTGTACTCCTCTTTTGGCTGTCTGGAAGAATCTTGCAGTTTTTGTTTGATTCTGACAAGATTTGATTTTTGGAAGCAGCATTGCCTATTTATGGCAGGTTGCGACTTCATGTAGCTCTTTGGATCTTGAAAAGGCAAAGTGACATTTTTGGTGTCAACAAATGCCCCCTCGAGGTACAGCGGCGAGTTGCTTAACTTTTGTAGTCGATGTGCCTCGAAGAGATTTTTGAAGGAGAGCCTGTGACTTGACCAAGAGTCTTTGAGCAGTCTTTCTTTTTGGTATTTGTAGCCTTTTGAGCTTCCAGGAGAATTTTATGGTAGTGAAAGGGATCACGTACCATCTCGAGGTAAAGTTTTGAAGATGACATCAGGGATATGGATTTGGGTTTTGACCTTGTGACCTAACAGGCTATATGTGGCAGGTTAGGGGGTCGGGTTTGGTTTTGATCGTGTGACCCAACAAGCTGTATGTGGAATGTTGGGGGATCAATTTTGGTTTTGATCTTGTGACCTAACAGGCTGTATGTGGCAAGTTAGGGGATCAGGTTTTGGTTTTTGGTTTTTGGTCTTATGACCTAACAGGCTGTATGTGGCAAGTTAGGGGACCAGGATTTGGTTTGATGGAATGTCAATTTCAAGAATTTGGCTCAATTTGGTAGATGAGGCTGGATGGTTTGATTTTTGGAAGCTCATGGGGCTTGGAATTTTCTTTTGTATGGTCCAATCAACTCAAAAGAGGCATGGAACCATTTTTGTATGCTCTTGGTAAGAGGGATTTCTCTTTGACTAAAAGCCCAAAATTTATTTTTTATTTTTTTATTTTTTTTGTGCCTAGGTGGTCAAACCTGGCTCATATGGGCTAACCCATGGGACCTTAAGCTTTTGAAATGGCTTAGATCTCATATGGTGTCATTTTTGTAAAGAATATCCAAAAATATCTCATTTGGATAGAGAATATCCAAGAATATCTTTACTTGGAGAGAATCTCTCATGATCCCTTTATTTTTGGGATAGAATATCTCAAGATATCTTTCTTTTGGGAAAGAATCCGTCATCGATTTCTTTTCGGAAGAAAATCCTTCAAGATATCTTTCTTTTGGGAAAGAATCTTTCTAATCTCTTTCTTTTGGTAAGGTTACTAATTAGTAACACTTACCTCTTTCTTCTTTCCTTCTTTGGTTTGCTCTCCTCTATAAAAGCAAGGAGAAGGTCGGATCTCTTGCTCTTATTACTTTCTTTTGCAATAATCTCAAGAGGGCTTCAAGACCAAGAGCTTTTCTTCTTCAAGATCTTCAAGACTTTTCTTCTTCTTCTCCATCAATGGCTTCAAGTAAGTTCTCCCTTTTTTTTTTCAAGAAAACTCCATTGTAGGAAAAATAAAGTTCTTTCTTTTTTTTTTTGTTTCTTTCTTTTCTTTTCTTCTTTTTTTCTTTCACGTGTTTTCTTCTTTCTTTTTTTTTTACACGTTTTCTTTTTTTTTGCTTTCTTTTCTTTTCTTTTTTTTCATGTTTTTTTTTTTGTGTGGGCCGTACGGACAGATCCGTACGGATCTGGCCGTACGGCCACGTGGCCTGTGGGCCAGCCCTCATTTTTTTTCTTTTTTTTTTCTTTCCCTCCCCTTTTTTTTTTGAGAGAGTTTCTTTTCTTTCTTTTTTTGTTTTCTTTCCCCTTTTTTTTTTTCGAGAAAGTTTCTTTTCTCTTTTTTTTTTGCTCATCATGATAATGCATTTTTTTTCGCAAACCAAGATGTTCATGCATGCATTCAATTTGTAAATTAAATTTATAGCATGATGTGATAGCATACCTGAAAGTTTTTGCAAATTTGGGAATTTGGAGCTTGCAGTAATGTTGAGCCCTTCCTGATTTTGCGGAGACTTTGAGGTTTCGAAAGTTTGGAGTTTCGGAGCTCGCAGCGATGTTGAGCCCATCTTTAAGCTTTCTTATTTCTTTCGGGATAGTTCCTTTTCTTCAGAATTGCCCCGTCATCATGTCAAAATTTCGCCAGATTTTTTTTAGCGAGATTCTGTCATTTTGATGTTTGATCTTTTTCTTTTCCATCCTTTTCAGGTGGTTCCTCCAGAGCGAACAAGGGTAAAGAGCCTGCTACAAGCGTACCTCGTCGATCTTCTAGATCTTCTAATCCGGCCGTTCAGCAGGCTTTTGAGAAGGTCCAGTATGTTGAGAGAAATCTGGAAGAGTGCGACTCCCTCAACAGAGATGAGATGAGGCAGCGACTGATCACTCTCAAGGGAGAGGAATTCTATAAGATCATGGTAAGCAGTCGTCCATGGGTGATGGAAGATCAGAGCGTTTTGCCCAAGCCTACCTTCTTCTTTGATGATGCTGTCCCCGATGACATGACATACCAGAGGAGATGTTTTCAGTTTTCTTTCACAGCAGATGGTGAGAAGAAGACTGTTGCTACCCGGTCGACGTTTGATCGCACCGTCTCGATTCTGAGCCTTGCCCCCACGTGCCCTAAGAGGGAAGATCCTCCAAGCTGGGTGAGAAGGACAAATGTAATCAAGACCAGGGTTTTTGTTGGCGGTTCTCCTGGATATACGGAGAGGTCGCCTGTTGACATGGACCTGTTGATGCCCTCCAGCGGCTACCAGGGCTCTGATTATCCGTCGGTCGATTTGAGACCGGTGGGCCTTGGTATTTTCAGTGGTGACGGCAGCAATTGGATCAAGCCTTTTCGACTTCGAGGTCGTTTCAATGCTGACTCCGAGTGGAAGTCGTGGACTGATCGCGTCCTGCTGATTGGTGGCGCCGTTTTGAAGGAAGCCGGGATTTTTGATGCGGTCCGCGCCTTTAGGGAGACCGTGATCTTTTCCGACGAGGCCTTCATGGCTATGCTGGAGTCGTTCCTCCCTCAAACCAATACCTTCGTTGTGACGAATGATGAGATTGGTTTTTCTTTGAAGGAGCTGAGCGCCATTACAGGATTGCCCATCCTCGGCAAGCTCTATGAGGAGTTTATGCCGATTGACAGCGTCCTCGAGGGGCAGTCTGAGGAGTTCAGGCTTTTATACTTTCAGCTCGTCGCCTTCTATGATTTTTTGAAGGAGAAGGGGGGTTTGAAAGTTAGATCCAGCAGTTGGAAGAGTTTTAGCTCTTCATTCCCCAACTTTTTTGATAGTAGGGAGTCTTCTGATAGCGTGACCCAGGAAGCCGGAGCTCAGGATTCAAAGAAGATCTTGGCCATGCAAGAAGAGTTGAGAGATTTCTGTGCAAGTACAAACGCCATATGTCCTGACATTGCACTGCGGAGAGATCTCGCTGTTTACCTCACTGATTGGCTTGGTGAGGCTGTTTTTGCTGGAGGAGATGGAACGCACATCAGGCCGCATTGTATTTTTCCGGCTTGTCAGATGGCGTTTGGAGAGCAGCTTGCTTTGGTGCCAGCTCTTTACTCCTACCTGTGTACCGAACTGCAGGCTGCTGCTTTTTTGGTTCGGCTTGGGCTTCCCATGAATAGGGTATTTTCAGCCCATGTCTTTTATTCGTGGTATGTATACCACTGTCCTGGCTTCCATCGGCTGGGTGCTGCTCAGGATGATGATCCTCTGATGATTCGACTGGCTAAGGGCAAAGCCGTGTCTGAATCACTTTTGTTTGCCCGCATGAGGATCCGACGGTTCAGGGACGTCGAGATGGGGCAATCTTCAGTAAAGCTTTCTCCGGAGTTGCGGAAGAAGGCTTTTGATTTTGGTGCCTCCCGAGACTCTACTGTTGGATATCGCGATCACTGATTCACCCCCCCCTCTCAGTGATCGCGATATCCAACAATTGGTATCAGAGCGAGGCTCCCTTGATCAGTTTAATACGCTAAGGGTGATCTCTTATCAAATCACATGGCAGTCAATACAGGGAATATGAAAGCACCTCTGTTTGATGGTTCTAATTACTCTTTCTGGAAGATTAGGATGCAAGCCTTCATCAAATCTCTTGGCTATGATGTTTGGGAGGCTGTCAGAATCGGTTACAATACTGCCACCGTACCCAATGATACTGCATCGAAGAAGTTGGCAGACAACGACTCCAAGGCGCAGAATGCACTCTTTAGTGGCCTTGTGGACAGCGAGCTTGTCAAAGTAATTGCATGCAAAACAGCCAAGGAAATTTGGGACAAGTTGCAAAGCATACATGAAGGTGATGAGAAGATTAAAGAAGCCAAATTGCAAACTCATCGCTCTCAATTCGAGTCTCTTCGCATGGAGGAAAGCGAGAATGTTGACTCGTATATGCAACGAGTGAATGAAGTCACGAATGACATTCGTGGACTAGGGGAGGAGATTAAAGAGCCGGTCATCGTCAAAAAGGTTCTAAGATCTCTTCTTCCCCGGTTTGATTCAAAAGTCTCAGCCATCGAAGAAGCCAAAGATCTGAATGCATTTTCCATGGATGAATTACATGGTTCTCTAACTGCCTATGAGATGCGCATAGGAAAGACGTCTTCATCTGATAAAGAAGCGGCCTTCAAAGTTCAGAAAAAGGCAAAAGAGACTGCTGGTCATGATGTTGATTCTGATGATGATGAGCTTGAGGCTCAATTTGTTAGAAAGTTGAAGAAAGGAAGCAATGGTAAGTACAAAGGGAAGCTACCATTTAAATGCTTCAATTGTGGAGGTATTGGTCACTTTGCTGCGAAGTGTCCGCTAAAAGAAGACAATGATAATGACTCTTATGCTGAAAAGAGTAAAGGAAAGAGAAATTTCAGAAAAAGGAGCAAAGCAAAGTGCAGAAAGTCCCAAAGAATCTCTCATTGTGCAAATGGCATTCAATGCACAAAAGAAGGCAGCACCATGGGTCCTTGATAGTGGTTGTTCAAGCCATATGACTGGTGATAAAGAGAAATTCATCAAATTACAGCACTATGAAGGCGGTTCAGTGAAGTTTGGCAACAATGATGGTGCCAAAATCTGCGGAAAAGGTGTTATTCAGCTTATGGCAAACAAGATCAGATCGGAAGAAGTCTTATATGTGTCTGGATTGAGACACAACCTGCTTAGTGTGAGCCAGATCTGTGACAAGGGTCACGAAGTTATCTTCACAAAGAATGGGTTTGCCATCAAGAAGAGTAGCAACGGCAAAACAGTGGCAACTGGGTCAAGAACTGTTGGAAATCTCTATACATTGTCAGATGGAGCTGAAAAGACCTGCTTGATGAGTCGGACAGAGGAAAGTTGGTTGTGGCACAAACGCCTTGGGCATCTAAGCTTTGATAACATGTCAAAGATTTGCAATTCAAAGGCTGTAAGAGGCATGTCTACAGTTGAAAAGCCTTCCAATCCCATTTGCGACTCTTGCCAAAAGGGAAAGCAAACGAGGGTTATGTTCAAATCAAAGGAGCATCATTCCAAGAAACCTCTTGAGCTAGTGCACACTGATCTCTGTGGACCGATGCGAACTCAAAGCACCAATGGAGATAAGTATTTCATGTTATGCATTGATGATTATACTCGTATGACATGGGTATTGTTTCTTAAGCATAAGCATCAAGCACTTGATCGTTTTAAAGTGTTTAAAGCACAGGTTGAAAATCAATTGGAAAAACGTATCAAGATTTTAAGGTCTGATCGTGGAGGCGAGTTCACATCTGAAGAGTTCACTAAATATTGTGAACATCATGGCATTCAAAGACAGTACTCAGCCCCTAGAACTCCACAGCAAAATGGAGTTGTGGAACGGAAGAATCGCACCGTACAAGAGATGGCTCGTACGATGCTAAGTGAAAGCAAGATGGCTGACAAGTATTGGAAAGAGGCAATTCATACGGCTGTATACATTCAAAATCGATGCTTGATCAGGCCACATGAAGTCAAAACTCCCTATGAGCTATGGTTTGGAAGAAAAGCAACAGTCAAGCACTTCAGAGTCTTCGGCAGCAAGTGTTACATCAAGCGGCTCGAACAAAATCCGGGCAAATTTGAAGAAAGAGCTGACGAAGGTATATTTCTGGGTTACTCCTCTACTAGCAAGGCATATAGGTGTCTTAACAAAAGAACCAGAAAAATCATAGAAAGTGCTGATGTGAGAATAGATGAGAATATTGAACCAAAGAATGCAACTCATAATGACAGTCCAGTTTATGAGGACTCGAGTGAGATTGATGATGAGATGGCTGAATCTAATGATTCTGAGCAATCAAAGGATGACTCAGAAGATACTTCACCTAAGAAGCACAGCACTTGGGTAGAGCAACACCCTAAGGATCAAATCATTGGAGATCCTAAGGCAGGCATTCAAACTAGACATAGTGTAGTTAGCAATTACTCACTTATGTCCACCATTGAACCCAAGACTGTGACTGAAGCCAGTCTCGATGAAAGTTGGTTGAAAGCTATGCATGAGGAGTTGGAGCAAATTGAGAAGAACTCCACATGGGAACTTGTTCCTAGACCTACTGATAAGAATGTTATTGGTACTAAATGGGTCTTTCGGAATAAGCTGAATGAAGATGGTCAAGTCATTAGAAACAAAGCAAGGTTGGTTTGTAAAGGCTATGCTCAAGTTGAAGGCATAGATTTTGAAGAGACCTTTGCACCGGTGGCTCGTCTAGAAGCTATTCGTATGTTTCTTGCATTGGCAGCATACAAAACCTTCAAGGTATTTCAGATGGACGTAAAGTCAGCTTTCTTGAATGGTTTACTTGAAGAAGAGGTCTACATTGAGCAACCTGATGGTTTTCTCATCAGCAAAAATTCAGATCTAGTGTGCAAGTTGAAAAAGGCTCTTTATGGACTGAAACAAGCGCCAAGGGCATGGTATGCAAGGCTGGATCTCTATCTCCGCAAGATCGGTTTTGGAAAAGGAATGGTTGATAGCAATCTGTATGTCAAAACTGAGTTAAGCAAACAGCTGGTTGTCATTGTTTATGTCGATGACATAATCTTTGGTGGCAATGATGAAGAAATGTGCAGGAATTTCGCTGAAGAGATGAAGAAAGAATTTGAGATGTCAATGCTTGGAGAACTAAAGTTCTTCCTTGGTTTACAAGTTCAGCAGCTGAAACATGGCATCTTCATATCACAAATGAAGTACATTAAGGAAATGCTGAAACGGTTCAATATGGAAGACAGCAAGCCAGTGAGCACACCAATGTCAACGAACACGAAGCTTAGCAAAGATGATACGGCCTCGTCCGTTGATCATACCACCTATCGCTCTATGATAGGAAGCTTGCTCTACTTGACTGCTACAAGACCAGATCTTCTACAAGCAGTATGTATGGTTGCACGTTTTCAAGCAGCACCAACTGAAACGCACCTTACAGCAGTGAAACGAATCTTTCGATATCTGAAAGGTACTATGGAGCATGGTATCTGGTATCCCAAAGGCAAATCCTTCACTCTTGTTGCATATTCTGATGCCGATTGGGCTGGATGCGTAGATGATCGCAAGAGTACTAGCGGCGGCGCATTTTATCTTGGAGAAAGATTAGTTGCTTGGCATAGTAAGAAGCAAGACTCAGTATCCCTTTCGACAGCGGAAGCGGAATATATTGCAGCGGCAACTTGTTGTACGCAAGTGTTATGGATGCGGCAAATGCTCTCTGATCTAGGAGTTCCTACAACGGATCCTACGCCGATCCTATGTGACAACACGAGTGCAATTCATATATCTAAGAATCCTGTTCAGCACTCTCGAACAAAGCATGTAGCAATTCGTTATCATTTTCTTAAAGATAAAGTTGCTGATGGAGAGGTCAAGTTGGAATATGTTCCAACAACTGAGCAAGTGGCTGATATTTTCACGAAACCTCTGCCAAAGGAAGTCTTCGAGTATCTCCGGAAAAAGTTAGGAGTTACTCACTCTCCTAAACCGTAGGAGTTGTGCTTGAAAGGGGGAGCAATGCATTCATTGAATATCCTATTCGCTCCTCGGTTTGGTCCCTTTGGACTTGTTGTCAAAGGGGGAGAGATGTTATGCTATGATAGCAAGGAGAGATGTTATGCTATGAAAGCTAGGGGAGATTGTTGACAGTGCATGGTTGTTATTTCAGAATTACAGAATTGGTTCCAAGTGAGTGTTGAAGTTCCAATAGTGTTGCCAACAATTCCAAAGGGGGAGATTGTTGGAATTTGAGATGACTTGAGAAGTCTTTTGATGAATTGAAGAATTAGTATCTCAAGTATTGTTTTGAGTTGGAATTCTTGTCAACACATTGTCACAAACGTGATGTTAAAAGACTGGTGTTGATAGAGCTGAAAAGAAGAAATCAGAATTGAAACAGTCAGGAATTCAGAATTCCTGAAGCAGAGCACGCGGTCGACCGGGCACCCCATGCGGTCGACCGAGCAAGAAGAAACCTGCAGAAACAGATTCAGGTAGCTCCTAGTTATTTTCGTGACACAGTGTGTCTTCGGTCGACCGGGACCCCAGGATGTCGACCGAGCACGAAAGTTGTCTGATTCCAGACAGTGTATGATGTCGACCGAGCAAGGCAGGATGTCGACCGAGCACGGGAACCAGAGTTGCGCAGAATTAGAAGTTGTGCACGAAAATTAAGCACTCTTATCTAATTTGTTTGGGACTCTTTCTAAACGAATTGTAGCCTGTTTTAAATACAATTAAGGGTTATCATAACCTATAAAAAGGCATGTATGGGTCGTTCTAAAGACACACCAGAGAGAGAAAGAAGAGAAGAGAAAAGAGAGAGAGTTTTGGAGAGAAGAAGAGTGCTGGTGCTGTGTGCTGTTGTGCTGCATCTTTCTACAGCAAGTGTGGACGAGGATGTGCTCTTGAAGATGGTATTTCGTCCATAAGATAAGTGTCTCTCTGTTTATGCTTTAATTTCAATTTGTAAGGGATTGAGAGAGAGAGAATTGTAGAGGGGAAGGGCTGTAGACAGAGTTTATCTTCTATTCTGTTTATACATCAAGTTGGTGCTTGGTGTTTGGGGTTTGGTGATCCTATCTGTTGGTGCAGATAAATTGTAAAGGGAGTCGGTGCTTCCTAGATAGTTGGTGCTATCTGAAACTAAGGGTTGGTGCTCTTTGTCGTTGGTGCGACTAAATAAGATTCAGATCTGTCCCGGATTGGTGTTCGGACAGTCTTTGAACCGTGGACGTAGCCTTTCGGTGAACCACGTTAAATCTGGTGTCATTGTGTGGTTTGACTTGTTTTGTTGTTGAATTGGACCTGTTTTTAGAAATCACTGATTCACCCCCCCCCCCCTCTCAGTGATCGTGATATCCAACATCTACCAGGGCGGGGTCGGGAAGGCATTATTCCTTGACAAATGCAGAGAGAGAGTGGCTTTTCAGCATACGTGTCGGCACGATGGTGTACCGGAGACATCTTTTCGTCGACATCCAGCCGTATGTACCCTCTCGCTTTGCTTTACAGCTGGGCTTTTCTCAAGGCGTTGTTGGAGCGCCTTCAAGTATGGTGAAGCGCTTTGGAGGCTTACAGGACGGGAGAAATGCATGGGCTTTCTATAGTGCTGAAGACACTACAGCCATGATTTCTTATTCTGTGTTGCTGACTTCCCGGACTGCCGGTTTTGCGAAGTGGTTCGCGGAGAGCTTCTCGGCATATCGGGGACTTTCCAAGAAGGAGCTTGATGTGAAGCTGGCATCTGGAAAGGGCCTTGGAAAGTCGGATGGCATCCGGCGAGAGGAAGTTTGGGCCTTCCTTTCTGGAGAGAAGCACAAGATAGGCTTTCTCGGTGACCAGGGCGTCATCGGTTCTGAAGCTGTTCGAGAAATACCTGACGAGGCTTTGGAGCGGCTAGAACAGGAGGAAGCCGAACTTGGTGCTTGGATGCAGGCGGCACAGAGGCAAGCTTCCGTAGAGTCTACTGGCAAGAGCAGACCATCCAGTGAGGAGTCGAGTGGCAAACCTGACTCTGACAGCGGGGCAGGTTCCTCTAAGAAGCGAGCCCGCAGAGGTAAGAGGAGGAGGAGTCATCATCGCAGCAAGGGGCAGCATGAGGATTCTCCTGACTTGGAAGTTCCTCTTACTATCAATGAGGATGTGCCAGTGGATGCTGACGAGCCTCCAGAGAAGAGAAGCCGAGAAGAAGAGACCGTTGGTGAAGGTATGATTCTTCCTTTTTCTCTTTCCATTTCTTTTCATGGGATTTTTTCCATGTTATGATTTGCTTCTTGTTTCTGCTTTTCTTTTTTTTTTTTTTTAGCAGAGGAAGACTTGGTGATGCCTGAGGTCCCAACCGATGAGGTGGTGATGGATCCTATTGAGGCACCTGAAGAAGAACCAAGGGACTCTGGAGTAAATCCAGAATCTCCAATTGGTACGACTTCTTTTGCTCTTTTTTTTTTTTTTTTTTTTTTGTGACTCGGTTTGCTAACACATTTTTTTTTGTCAGCTGACTTGCCACAGGATTCCGATGACTTTGAACCATCGATAGATGCAAATGTTGATGATGCTTCCGATGAGTTCATGGAGGAGGAAAGTGTTCCACCAGTCGTCGAAGAAGGTATTTTGTAGTTATAACTCTGATAATGATTTTCAAACAGGGTCATATTCATACCTTTTTGTGTTTCCTTTGCAGGTTTTGAAGTGGCAGAGGAGGATCCGTCGCTTCCAGAGCAAGAGATGCCAGAGGTTGATCCAGAGGTAGAGATTCCTGGGACCAGCTCTGACAATATTGAGAAGATTCCTCGCGCTGAGATTCCTTCCCGAGCAGGAGCAGCTTCGGCTGGAAAGAGTTCTTTTGTTACTCTTTCAACGGAGTTGGGCGAATCTTCAGCTGGGCCATCTCTTCTTTTTGCGAAGAAGGTGGTGGTGCGAGTTCTGAGCTCTTGGATTGAGACTCTCTTTTTTGGGCACTTGGAAGCCGGATTTGGCATGATCCAGCATGTGCAGGAGATTCTCAGTGATGCTGAAAAAGCTGGTATGGATGTCACAGGTGCCAGGGCGATCGTTGATAGGATCATTGCACTGGGTGACAAGTGGTTTGAGACCGTGAGTTTGGCTGATGACCAATTCTTCAAGGAGATGTTCCTGGACCCTGCTGATAAGGCTAAGTCTGACCTGGATGAGGCTACAGAAAGCAAGAAGCAGGCAGTCCGAAAGAGGAACTTAGAAGAGCTAGCCATCATCAGGCTGACGCATGACCTTAACATCCTTGACAGGGAGGTCGATGAGGCCAGGAAACGTCTTGAGCATTTGCAGGCACAAGTCGCTGCCAAGTGGACTGCCATAATAGAGGCTCGCGACAGGGAGAGTGCTCTGATTCACCAGGTTGCAGATGCCGAACGGGTTCTCAAAAGGAAGTCTGATGAGGAGGAACAATGGCAAACTGCTCGAGGTAAGCTTCCTGGTGTGAAAGAAGGGGTACAGCCCACTCCAGCATCTCATGGCAGGTTCCTGAAGAAGCGTGCCTTGGAATCCTTGACGGATGAGGCTAAAAGTTTGCTTGGGGAGCTGAACTCTTGGCTGGAGACCATTTTTGATTGAGCTCCTGTATATTATATATATATATATTTTTTTTTTTACAGAAACCATCCTTCTCTCTTTTCTTTTTTTTTGGTACCACTTGTTTTTTTTTTTGGTACTTATTTTTTGTAGTGCTTGTGAACACTTTCTTTTTTTTTGGTACCATTTGTATTATTTTTTTTTGGTACTCTTTTCTTTTTTTTTTGTTATCCCTACGCTCACTTGAATCTTTTTGTGATAAAAGTAATTGCTAAATGGGATGCTCTTTTTTTTTGTTATCCCTACGCTCACTTGAATCTTTTTGTGATAAAAGTAATTGCTAAATGGGATGCTCTCTTTTTTTTTGTTATCCCTACGCTCACTTGAATCTTTTTGTGATAAAAGTAATTGCTAAATGGGATTTGATCAAAAGGTTGTCATTTTGTGAAAATCTTTTGTCAAGTGATTGTTTTGGCATGAAAGCCAGGTTTTTTGTTTGTGGCATGGAAGCCAATTTTGGCATGAGAGCCAGCTTTTCTTGTGACATTGATAGCCGAGTTTTTTTGTGGCATCTATAGCCAGTTTTGGTGGCATTGATAGCCGGTTTGTGGCATTGATAGCCTGGTTTGTTTTGGTGGCATTGATAGCCGGTTTTTTTTTTTTGGTGGCATTGATAGCCGGGTTTTTTTGAAATCCAAGTTTTTTTTTTTTTTTGTGGCATTGATAGCCGGTTTGTGGCATTTATAGCCTATTTTGATGGCATTTATAGCCTGTTTTGATGGCATTTATAGCCGGTTTGGTTTTCAAAAAATGCAAGTATCGACTAAAAGTCACCTCCCTGCTGAATGTTCTTGCAAGTATCGATGGAATGTCGCATCCTTGCTCATTCGGTTGCGAGTATCGATGGAATGTCGCATCCTCGCAGATCTGGGTGCAAGTATCGATGGAATGTCGCATCCTTGCTTTTCAAAAAATTTTGGTTTTGCGGGTACTGACTTGATGTTGTTTCCCCACGATTTTTGAAATTTGTGGTTTTCTCGAACCTTTGGGTTATGGATATCAACTGAAATGTTGTGTCTCCACAGTTTTTTAGGTTTCTTTTTTTTTCGAACCTTTGAAATTTGGGTTGTGAATATCAACTGAAATGTTGCATCTCCACAGTTTTGGATTTTGCAAGTATCGACGAAATGTCGCTTCCCTGCGATTTTGGAAGTGTCGAACGTGGTTCGCTTGCTTCCGATTTGTGCAAGTATCGACTAAGCGTCGCTTCCTCGCGGGTTTTTGAAAAACCATTTTTTTTTGTTTAAAGACACGAGGGTCATAAATTTTGACCTAAAACCATTTTGGCGGTAAAAGGCAGGGTGGACTAGGGTGGAAATCCCTGAATCCGGATTTTGTTTCAAACCATGAATTTTGGGTTCAAGGGTTGAAAATTTTGGTCAAGTTAGGGAAAGGTTCCTAAACTTGGATTTTTTTTTGAACAATGAAACGATGAAAGTAAGCATTGTTTTAGATTTCTAGAAATTTCAACATTTGATATGAAAATTCTAAAAAAGGGTGGGTTTAGCGAGCGTGTACCTGGAAACCGGTTTTGGCCATACAGGCATTGCTCTTACCCAGTTGGGTTAGTCTTCAAGGGTAGTACCGCTTTAAGAACTTGCCATTGATGGGCAGCATACATCTATCACCTTCCATGTTTAGGAGTGCGTATGCGCCATTGGAGAAAACTTTGTCGATGACGTAGGGTCCCTCCCATTTCGGCTCAAATTTGCCTTTGGACTTGTGAGCGAAGACCATTGGTCTTTTTACCGCAAGAACCAAGTCATTCTTTTTGTAGGCGCGTTGCCTGACCTTTTTATCGAAAGATCCTACCATACGTGCTTGGTAAAGTTCAATGCTTTGTTGAGCTTCGAGCCGTCTCTCATCGAGATTGTCCAGCTCATGGAGCCGCAATTTGACATTGCTTTCTTGAGTCATGTCATTTTGCAAGGATACCCTCAAGGAAGGAATTTGTACTTCCAAGGGCACGACAGCTTCGCATCCATAGACCAAGGAGAATGGTGTGCTATGGGTTGGTCCTCGAACGGTGGTTCGATAGGCCCACAAAGCTTCAGACATTTTGTCGCTCCAGTCTCTTTTGTGATTAGAGACCATTTTTTTGAGGATTTTGCAGAGTGTCTTGTTGAAAGCTTCTGCTAACCCGTTTGCTGCCGGATTGTATGGAGTCGAAGGACAGCTTTGAATTTTGTATTTGTCGCGGAACCTGTAGAATCGATGATCCCGGAACTGTGGTCCGTTATCATGGACGAATCTTTTGGGTATGCCGAAACGACAAATGATGTTGGTGCGTAGGAACTGAAGGACTGATGAGGTCTTCATTTCGTTAAACGCAAATGCTTCTGACCATTTGGAGAAATAATCCGTAGCGGCGAAGATGAAGCGATGACCTTTGCTTGAAGGGGGAGAAATAGGACCTATGATGTCCATACCCCAGGCTTCGAAAGGCCATGAGACCGCTGTAGGATGCAGCCATTCTGGAGGCATGTGAATGTAATCTCCATGAACTTGGCATTGTTGGCAGCGCTTAGCAAATTGCATTGCGTCAGCTACCATGGTAGGCCAGTAATATCCTAACCTTTTTATCTGATCATAGAGCTTAGGTCCAGCCTGATGAGCTCCGCAAAGACCAGCATGAACTTCTTTGAGTGTTTCTTTAGCCTCTTGTTGTGACAAGCAGCGTAGAAGTACTCCGTTGAAGGATTTCCTGTAAAGGATTTTTGAAGGAATATCCAAATGGAAGCTTGGGGTTCGCCTTTGGATGCTTACCCGTTCTTTTGGATCTTCAGGTAGGATTCCGAACATAATGTAATCAATGAACGGATCCCTCCAGTCGCCAATTGAAGTTTGAAGGATTGAAATCCGACTTCCGACCACTTGGTGGCATTCAGCAACTGCTTGGTGTGTGTTAAGAGGAGGAAGGATTCTCCTTTCGCACACTGTGATTTGCATGTTTTCCCTTCCTGGATTGCCATGGATGCGGCAAGTCCGGCTAGGGCATCTGCACGTATGTTTTCACCTCTACGAATGTGGGTGATGTGACAGATGTCAAACTTTTGCAGAAGTGATTGTGCCTTGTTGTAGTAGGGCAACAAATCTGGCTTCCCGACTTCAAATTTCTGATTCATCTGGTTGACGATCAGTTGAGAATCTCCAAAGACTTCCAGCATGGTGATACCGGATTCGATGGCGAGTTCCAATCCTAAGATCAGAGCTTGATATTCAGCTGCATTGTTTGTGCATGGTTCCAGTAGCGAGAAAGCGTGTGGAATCATGTATTTGTCGGGGCTAACAAAGAGGATGCCAACTCTCGAGATCAGCTGTCTTTTTTCATTTGTCCTGGTTGCACCGTCAAAGTACATGTCCCAGGAGGCACTTTGTGAGAAAGTCTCCACATTGTAGACGGGTTCGTCGGGGAGATCATCTCTTAGTGGAGAATCTTTAGGCAATGGATGCTCTGCGAGGAAGTCCGCTAGAGCTTGCCCTTTGATTGCTTTTTGTGGTACATACCTAA
This sequence comes from Litsea cubeba, assembly GCA_012931725.1. NCBI lineage: Eukaryota > Viridiplantae > Streptophyta > Magnoliopsida > Laurales > Lauraceae > Litsea > Litsea cubeba. Next base: position 104,945,313 of record CM022944.1, on the reverse strand, counting down.
TATCAAATTGTGACAGAAGGATGGACCATTTTGCCAGTCGAGCATTGAGAGAACCTGCCTTTGTGACAAGGACCTTCAAGAGGTTGACCCTCGAGACCAGGTAGACTGTGTTGGAAAGCAAGTAGTGACGCAGCTTTTGTACGGCGAACATCACTGCAAGACATTCTTTTTCAACTGGAGAGTAGCGATGCTCTGCACCTACTAGCATGCGGCTGAGGTAATATAGAGCAGCTTCTTTTCTTTGATCATTTTCTTGCGCAAGCAGAGCTCCCAGAGAGTGATCAAGGGCTCTTGTGTACAAGATGAATGGTTTTCCAGTGGTAGGAGCAGCTAACACTGGAGGTTTTGTCAGGTATGACTTGATGTCTTGGAAAGCAGCTTCACAGTCAGCATCCCAGACAAAGTTTACACCTTTTTTCATCAACCGGGAGAATGGACGGCATTTCCCCGAAAGATTGGAGATGAACCGTCTGATGTAGGCTAATCTCCCTTGAAGCCCTTTGAGTTCTCTCAAGGTTCTTGGAGAGGGCATTTCTAGAATGGCTTTGACTTTTATGGGGTCAAGCTCTATTCCAGCTTTCCGAACTAAGAATCCGAGGAACTTACCCGACGAGACGCCGAAGAAGCATTTCAATGGATTCATTCGCAGTTTGTGTTTGCGAAGCCGGAGGAAGACTTCTCGAAGGTTTTCGAGATGATCTTCTTTTCTTTTGCTTTTGACGGCGAGGTCATCAACGTAACATTCAACCGTCTTGTGCTGCATATCTTGGAATATTTTCATCATAGCCCTCTGATATGTGGCACCAGCATTCTTCAAACCGAATGGCATGACAGTGTAACAATACACGCCAAATGGGGTTCGAAAGGATGTATGTTTTTCATCCTCAGGATGCATCTTTATCTGATTGTAGCCAGAGAAACCATCCATGAATGTCATTCGCTCGAATCCACAGGTATTATCAATCATTACCTCTGGTATGGGGAGCGGAAATTCATCTTTTGGGCATGCGCCATTCAGGTCTCTATAGTCAATACAGACCCTGATCTGCCCATTTTTCTTTGTCACGGGGACAATGTTGGCCAACCATTCAGGATGTTGTTCCTCACGGATGAAGCCGACGCTTTTGAGTTTTTGAACTTCTTGTTCAATTTTATCCATCACATCTGGACGGAATCTTCTTTGGCCTTGCTTGACAGGCTTGATGTCTTCTTGAAGATTGAGTTTGTGAACTGCTATTTTGGGGTCTAAGCCTGGCATTTCAGCGTAAGACCATGCAAAGCAATCAACGAACTCACGAAGAAAGGCGATATACTCGGGTAACTCATCATCCTTTATATTCTTGCTTATGAATACAGGACGTGGGTTATCTGGTGTTCCCAAGTCTATCTTTTGAACAGGATCTTCTGTTGGAAGGTTCGAAGGTGGTTCCTCCATAATATTTTCGGAGGCTTCCAGCTCAACGAAACCTTCTGGGGTTTCAAGGGCATTTCCAGACCAAGGTTTTGTTCCTTTCCACGGGTCTTCTTGATCGGTAATTTTCCCAAGGCTTGCTATGAGATGATCCCAATCGCCTGTTGAAACCGAGTCGAAGTAGGCTACTTCTTTTGGAGATGAGGGTTCTTCTGGGTCAGAAGTCCACACGTCTGTTCCATCGGACAACTCCTCTTCATTTTCGGAAAAATCGTGCCAATTGGATGAGCTTCCTGGATCTTTGTCAGGTGACTCATCAAAGAGATATCCAGGGAGATCGATGTCTTCATGGATTTGAGATGTTGAGGCTTGGTCAGTATATTGACTTTTAAGCCTTTGTGTCAACTGTCTCAAGGGAGTGTCAGGATCATACCTTAACCCGTGTGAAGACTTTTCTACATAGCCGTAGAGTCTCCAATCTTCCAGCTGGCTTTTGGTCAAGACGGGCCCCAATGGTGTGAGAATACCGTGTCCTTCTCCCAAACCGACTGGGTTTTGAGCGTCATAGCCCATTTTCTTCATAATAGCTTGTGCCACAGAACTGTATAAGGATAGTTGAGGCGTACCTTTATTTTGGAAAGGTTCAAGCATGGAGTTTGATGAAGAAGCATCCGATCTATGAAAGAAGATCGGTTTTTCCTTTGCTGAAGTTGCTGGAACAACGAAGGAAGCTGACGTAGGATCTTCTATGTCAGAAGCTGTCTCCATTAGAGTAAGAGCAGGCTGAACTTGCTGAGTGTCAGCTTGGCTTGACGATGTGTCGTCTTCTGGCTCTGAATCCGAGTCCGTGTCTTGCATGATAGACACGAAAGAGACAACAAATTTGCCCCCAGGCTTTTGTTTTGCCTTCTTCACTTTAGTTGTGATGACCAAAGGCTTTGAAGATTTGAGGGAGATGATGAAGGGAATTTGCATGCTCTCTTCAGATTTACCGGATGGTTTGTTTCCTTCCGGTGATTGTTGAGGAGCTTTGCCTTTATCTTTCTGGAGATTTTCGGCAAAGGATGCTGTATGCTTCTCCTCTTCTTCTTTTTCACCTTCATACATTTGTGAGTCTGCGAAGTGGATTTCTTTACCTTTGAAGGGTTTTCTATCCGCAAAGACTCGATGTATCATGCCGTCGTCGCCAACAAACTTGATGCATTGATGTAGAGTTGAAGGGACAACACCATTCTCATGGATCCAAGGGCGTCCGAGAAGGATGTTGTAGCATGAAGGGGTCTTTATTGCATACACCGTGACCTCAGAGATAAGATCACCTATCTGCAATTTGAACCTGATTTTGCCGATAGGCCTTTGAGTACTCCCATCGTATCCAAAGATTGATACAGATGTGTGGCTCAGTTTGCTGGGTGGGATGCCCAACTCTTCGAGAGCCGATGTGGAGATAAGGTTGAGTGCAGAACCTGGGTCGATCTGAACTCTATGCATAGGCATTTCCTTGATATACCCTGTGAAGTACAGGGGTCGGTTATGCCTGGTTTCGCCAAGTAGGAGGTCATCCTTTGTGAAGGCGATGGTTGCACTGGCTGCTTTTTTAACCGAGAGGCATTCAATGCATGATCCCTCAGTTTTCTTCTTTTCTCCTTTTGAGGAGGCTTCTGAGTTTTTGACCCGGTAATCCATTTCAATTTGGAGGACTTGCGGGGCATGTTTGTTGACATCCTCATTCAGCTTTTGTAATTCCGAAATGAGATTATCACGAGTGTGCGGAGACATTCGCAACAAATCTAGGATGTGCAGACGTGCAGGTATGTGCTTGAAGTGTTCAATCAAGTCATACTTGAAAGCCTCCTTAGGGCCTGCATGTTCATCATTGTTGCCACTAGGGGCGCTTACAACATCTTTTCCCGAAGGATTTACATATGTAAAGGAAGATTGGTTGTAATTTTTGTGGTAGTCCCGGCCAGAGCGGGTGCCTCTACCAACTTCGAGAGCTTCTTGAGAAGGGTCTTCGTTTGGAAGATTGTCTTCAGGATCAAGAGGCTGTCGTTTTTCATTTGCTGAGGATGTATCAGCAGCAGAGTTACCATCCTCAGTGATTGTGTTGCATGGAGCATTTTCCGGGAACAAGTCCTGAACAGCATCCAGCAATCTTTCTTCTTCGTTGACTAATTCATCATCCCAAGCATCAATGGCTGGGAATTCTTCAGTCAGGAAGGGTGTGAACTTTGAAGTCACAGTCTCAGGAGAAGAAACCTGAGAGGGTGTCATCTCAGTGAAAGTCACGTAAGACGAGGTGGCTCCAGAAGATATATTGCTAGGCGTCGCCGGAGTGTAAGTGCTCTCATCAGACAATGCTTCGGAAGAGCTATAATCCCGAATTATCACATTACAGGAAGCTCTGACGGGAGACGTTGCCTGATCGGAGTCAGACTCATCCTCGGATGTGAGAGGATCGTCTATCCAGCAATTTTCTCCATTTTCAGGAGTTAAGGGAGGATGTACCTGGTGGTCTTCAGGGACTTCAGGCTCTGGATTGCGAGGAGGCTCGTTGACGCGTTCTTGCTCTTGTTCTAGAGCGAGTCGCTGCAAGATCCTTGCATATTCTTCAAGATCAGGCATAGGAGCCGGATCTTCTTCTTCATCAACTCTTTGTGGCTCAACATTGTTGATTTCCACTGGAGTAATGAGAGGTGCTGGGTCAGCAGCATTTTCTTGTACAGCTTCTTGGTCTTCTTCATCATCAGACCAGGATCCTTGTGGCTGTAGGGGGTTATACCAGATTACTGGCATAAGATGAGACTCAGGAACCCATTCTTCATCGGAGAGATATTCTCCTGTTTCAAGGGATTCCTCCCACTCATCTGTGTAGTTGGATTCGAATCCATCATCGGTGTCGCTGGATTCGTATCCATCAATGGAGAATCCAACTACTGAATTGCAAGAGTATGATGCCTCCTGCATGGCTTCTTTAAATTGAGGTGGCATGAAATCACTGAGAGTGAATTTCCTTACCCCCCTTGAAGTCTCTGGAATGGATGTTTTTGTTGCCTCCAGTGAAGCGGTAGAGGAAGCCTCTGCCTTTTCTTTGACCTCTAGTTTTGGCTGGGTCTTCTCTTGCCGTTTGAGCTTGAGGAGATGTTTCCTAGCCTGCCTTCGCTGTTGAGCTGTAGGCTTTGTTTTCACGACCTCCCAATTTTCATCTTCCAGGAGATCGGGATGTACCCATATCGGTTGTCCGTCTGGTGTCGGGTAAGGAACCAGTTGCTCGGACGCTTGGATTGAATTTATCACCTTGAAGGAAGTAGTGATCTTCTTTTTCGGTGATCTTGATGTTTGTCCACATGTCACCATGTTGACGGAGGCAGACCCATAGTTTTTGTCAAAGGTGATGACTCCGTTTTTCCACATCTCATTTATTTTCTCTCTCACAACGAAGCATTGATTGAGAGGATGCGAGATCATCTGGTGGTATGGACAGTACCGAGGATCGTTGGTTTTGCCAACATCACCCGATCTTTTTGGTTTAGGCAAGGTGAGCTTGCCGTTTGCCACAAGAGCCCCGAAGATTTCATCAACATCTTCATCAAATGGGTATTTCTTCTCTACTCGTTCTTTGAAGGCGTCTGAGAGTTCAGGTCTCTTACCAACAGCTTTGTTTTCAGCTTTCTTTGATGGCTGAGGAGCTGGCTTGGTCTGCACATTGAGGACCTCTTTCTTCTTTGGTTTAGAGGTTGCAATGGCGGTTGGTTCTTTTCTTGATGATTTCTGACTGTTGAGGTCTTTAATCACCGTTTCAGCTTCCATGGAAGCTTTTAGGAGTTCTCCCAGGTTTTTTGATTTGTTGCCGATGATCATGGAGCGGATTCTGGCTCTCATGTTGTTTCGGCAGATGTCGACTAGCGACGCCTGTGGCAATACATCAGAGCATTTGTATGCCATTGCTTTCCACTTGTGAATGAAGTCATATGTTGATTCATTCTCCCCCTGTTTTAGGCTGCACAGCTGAGCCATAGTAGCGGGGTGATCCTCACCTTTGAAGTGAGTCAGGAAGCGTGTCTCTAGCATGGCCCAATTTTGGATTGAGTCCTCCGGCAGAGTGGAGTACCAATCGAAGGCCGTACCTTTTAGGGTACTTGCAAAGAGGCGGATTTTGAGTGCATCTTGATCCGCGATAGCTCCCGTCAGGATCTTGAAGTGGATGACGTGCTGTCTGGCTGATCCTTTCCCCGTATATGTTTCGAGAGTAGGATGCTTGAATTTGGTGGGGAACGGGACCGAGTCCATCCATAAGGGATATGGTGGCTTGATCCCATGCTCCTTGAGTATATCCTCTTCTTTTGCTTTGGCGAGGATACCGTCTACGTCCTTTTTGGTAAGGGCGCGTGACTCATTTTCTTCTCTATTTACCTCGTCGTCTTGATGATTCGGAGGAGGTTCATTGTTCGCCTGATTTTGGAAGGCGAGGAGAAGGTTTTCCATCAGAGTTTCAATCCTCTGCTGGCCCTGTTCCAACTGCTGGATGCGGGTGATCGCATCTTCTGGAGGTGGATTGCGGGGTGGTGGCTCAGAATTTGTAGCCAAGACATTCATCCTTCGTGATTCGAACGAAGAAACTGTCCTGGTGACTGAGCTGGGGCTCATTCTTTTTGAAGAGGAGCTTGAGGAAGGATCATTCTGCTGTCCTTTGCTTGAAGGAGCAGGGGATTCTTCTGAATGTCTTCTTGTCCTTGAGACGCTGCGGGTCATTGGACGTCGGACATGGATTTTTGTTGCTGATTTTTGGCGCCTTCTGGTTTTTCCAACCATATGGACGGCAGCAACTTGGTTGGGTCTTTCTTTTTCGACCCATTTGGGAGAGACTTGAAGTGTGGGAGGCTGGGTCCTTTGCTTCTCTAGTCTCTTTTGCCGGTATAACGCGCGGCGGCGTATACGGCGAGCAATTTGAGCTTCGGTCAGCTCTGACTGGGCTTTGACGATGAAGGATGTGCTCCCTCGGGCGCAGCAGCCGAGCCTGTCTTCTCTGTAGCTGGGCAAGGACAGGATGCGAACCCTGTCCTTCGCCTGTTGCAGCGAAGCTTTGAGTTTTTGAAGTTCGGCCCCTGTAGATATGAAGGGTCGAACTGCAGATTTGTAGGCCTTAGCAGGTGCTTGTGGAGGCCTTGTGATGCATGACTTGATTTTGGGCTTGTAGGAACAAGCCGGCTCATGCTGGGATGACTTGAGAGTCAGGTTGGAGCTGGGTCTCTCCTCTTTCATGTAAGCAAGAGGATAGAACTGGTTCTCCTTGAGTGGGGCCAGGAATGCTGGCTTAGTGGATGTCTGGGACCTTCTCTGTTTTGGTGAAGGTCTTGGGGACCAAGTCTTGGGGTAGACCTGGTTATTTGCAGGTTGAGGCTTCGTGGGGCTGCCACGGGCTTCAGGCCTTCTTGTGCTCGCCTTTGGTGTCATGGTAGTGACACATTGAGTGGCGAGTTTCTGCTTCTTGGAGGGAGCAGTTTGTTCCTCAGGAAGTGGGAATGGTCCCAGCGTCCCGAAGACGATAGTCCGGGGAGTCGAGGTCGACCCGGAGTTCAGAGAGTTGCCGAGGGAGTTGACGCTTCGGCAGCTGATTGGGCGCTTGTAGGTGCACGTGGTTTGCTTCTGTTGAAGCATGAGTTGGTGCTTGTTTTCATCGAAAGTAATGGTTAGTGAAGCTGCCATTGTTAGTTTTTGAAAATTTCTGAAACAAGACCACATCCATTAGTAATCACAAGAATATAATGATCATAAATGGGAAGTTCTATGGTTTCGTCTTTTCAAATTGCTCGAGGTAGATGACCCAAGCAATATGAGGAAGGCAAAATGCCATAGAAGGTACAATTGTTCTGATCGCAGGTATGGTAAGCCCGGAATGGGCATCCCAGTGACTGCTAGAAGCAATTGTGAACTTAAATTCGACTTATCGAGAAGCAGAGCTTGCTCGAGGTAAGAAGAATATAAAGTTGGAGTTACAGATGTGCCGGTCGCAATACAGTAGACCCTGAAAGGGCGTACTAGTACCGCTAGACACAAATGTTTTGAGACCGCATCTATGAGATGAGATTCTCTGTTTTGAAAGGTCAAGATTGGATTCATCAAAGAGAGCAGATGGTATTCCAATCTGAACACGGGCTCAGCGATTTCCGCGAGCGCCAGTGCTCAGAAAGAAATGAACCATGATTTCTCGGATCTGAATCTAAAAATGACGAGTTTTTTTTTTTTTTTTAAAGGCCAATATCGGGTTTATCAAAGAGAGCAAAAGGCACTCAAATCTGAACACGGGCTCAGCGATTTCCGCGAGCGCCAGTGCTCAGAAAGGAGAAGACCAAGATTTCTCTATTCTAAACCCAAAATGACGGAAGTTTTTTTTTTTTTTTTTGAAGATTTTTGAAGATTTTTTTTTTTTAAATCCTTTTTTTATTTTTTATTTATTTATTTATTTTTATTATTTTTTTTTTAAGATTTTTTTTTGAAATTTTTTTTTTATTTTTTATTTTTTATTTTAAAATTTTTATTTTTAAAATTTTTATTTTTGAAAAAAAATTTATTTAAAAGACGAGAGAGTACACATAGGCCTCCTAACCCGGTCTTATGAAATCTTGATTGATAGAATTGCCCCCAGGTAAGGGTAGGATTACTTAATGAACCCGTTTGGAGGACCCTTGCCTAGAACAGTCAAGCTGTCTCCACACTCTGGACAAGGCTTTTCTTTGAATCAACCATGATCAAAGAACACAGTTGGTTTAACCTTAGTGGTCTATGTCTCTTTTTTTTTATATATTTTTTTATTTTTATGAATTCATCAAAGAGAAACAATGGCCCAACCCCCGATCCGAACACGGTCTCGGCGATTTCCGCGAGCGCCAGTGCCCAGAAGGGAAAGGATCAAGGTTTCTCAATTTTGAATCCAAATTGAGAAATCTAAAATTTTTTTTTTACTTTTTATATATATATATATATCTTTTTTTTAGATTTTTAATGAACTCATCGAAGAGAAACAATGGCCCAACCCCCGATCCGAACACGGTCTCGGCGATTTCCCCGAGCGCCAGTGCCCAGAAGGGAAAGGATCAAAGTTTCTCAATTTTGAATCCAAATTGAGAAATCTAAAATTTTTTTACTTTTATATATATATATATATATTTTAGATTTTTAATGAACTCATCGAAGAGAAACAATGGCCCAACCCCTGATCCGAACACGGTCTCGGCGATTTCCGCGAGCGCCAGTGCCCAGAAGGGAAAGGATCAAGGTTTCTCAATTTTGAATCCAAAAATGAAAAATCTGATTTTTTTTTGTTTTTTTTTTTTTTGAAAAGAGAAAGAGTGGAAATAAATTCAAAGAATTAGAAATTTCCAAACAAAAAATCTCATCTCATTTTTTTTTGCAGAATTCAACATAGGCCACCAATTATAAAGTAGCCAAGGAATCGAGAAAAGAAATATAAGCATAGAGCAAAATATATGATATGCAAATATTTCATTTCTAGCATCGTGTTCTCAAATAAACGAGTCCTACCGGGTGTGCCAGCTTGATGGACCGCGCTCCCGGATGCCCGGGGGTTTCCTACCGAGGTCGGCGGACGTGGGAGTCCGTTTGGTTCCGACCCTTTCGTAACCGGGGGGCAAAGGGGGGCGTGCATCAACATTTCTTTTTTTGTGGGTGTGCCAAATTTTCTATTTTTACTTGGAATTGCAAGTGGTGATTCGGAGATCAACCTTCGCAAGTAAAGATGAAATTAACTTCTTTCAAGTTTTCCATTGCACATATATTTAAGAAAAGAGACATTTTTCTTAGTTTGCCGTGAAAGGCGATTTTTTTGGCATTTATAGCCGATTTTGGCATTTATAGCCGATTTTTGGCGTTTATAGCCGATTTTTGGCGTTTATAGCCGATTTACAATCCTCATCAACAATGAAAGACAAGAATTGTGATTTTTGTCTCTTTTGAAAAAATACAAACTACAATGAAAAGCAAGAAAAGGAGGATCTAACTTCTCATGAGATTGTGGGGGACTCGTTTAGATTGACGGTCGCAAGCCATATGTGGGCTTCGCCATCATCCATGCAGATGAGAACAGAGGATGCTATTGATTCGCTTGGCTTGGCTATAACCTCAGGTTTTTAGAGGACAAAGACCAAAGGAAGGTCCTATGTCCAATAAAAAGCCGAGTAGACGGGCTGAAAAGCCATATCTAAGCCATTGGAGGCAGGAGGAGAAGGCAAGGACCTTGGGGGGGGGGGGGGTACCCCCCAAGGGACTTTTGTCACCTTGTTGCGGTGGCCGGTGTAGAACTTCCGGAGAGTTTTCTCTCTTTTTCCTTTCTCTGGATTTCTGTCTGTGTGCTTGTGCTTTTTTTCTCTGATGTTTCTGATGATTTTTCTTCTTGGAGAGCCCTCCTATTTATAGGCTTTTAGGTAGCCTTTTAGGTGGGTTTATGGGCTTTTATTGTCATTAAGCCGCATAATGGGAGGAGTTACAAAATTGAATTATTTATTTTGTAACTCCTTTTTCTTGGCTTCTGATTGGCCGGAGGAGATTGAGGGCATTTAATCGCCTTTAATCGCCATGATGGGAGGAGTTTCATGGGTTAAATGCCATGAATCTCTTGACTTGTAACTCCCGAATGCTTGCTTCTGATTGGGCCGTCCAAAGAAATGGATTAATGACTGTAATAAAGCTAGTCAATTAATCACATTAAGTGGTCGCCGAGCAGCTGAAGAGTCGCGGGCCGTGCCACGTCTTTTGAGATTCTTCTCTTGATGATCATCGATGGATCTTCATGTAGATCGACATCAGATGATCATGTAATTTCAGGTGTTTGTTGCCAACAGCGGGTCGGTGCCATCTGTCCTCTCGATTTCTCGATCGGTCGGGTAGAAAGCACACTTTTTTTGGTTGACCGGGTGGCGATCAATATTGTTTTCGATACTCTTGATGATTTACCCGTGTTTTGGACGGATATCAGAGGACTTGGTGTCTCAAAAGCATGAATTTTGGAAAGTACCAGAGACTGGGCTCCTCGAATCGCGAAAAAACGGCGAAAACCGGGGTTTCCGGGGCTTTCCCGGCGACCCCGGGTTCCAAGGTCGCCGGCGACCCTGGCCCAGGGTCGCAGGGGTCTGCGACCCTGGGGGGTTTTCCCCCTTTCGTGTCCCGTTTTGCATCCGTTTTTGCTTTTTTTTATTCTTTTTTCTTCTGTACTTTTCCTTGACATTTTGACCATTTATTGGCCTGATTTCTTTGTAGGAAACCTGATGAGAATCCTTGCATTTTATTTTGCAAAGTTTCCAATTTCCTGAGAAAGCCGAAGACTTTGTCGCGCAGAGCTGCCGATTTTCCGTCAGAAGCTGAAACTGGGCCAAACGATGTCGGAATGACCTGAAATTTGGTGTGAAGCCTCCTGAGCAATAAATAAGACCAACCATAGGCTTTTGTTTGAGTTTCGAAGCCGTTTGGGGTCCTATCACCTGTAGACTTGCTTTTTGTCGCGATGAAGATGTCGCGGTTTGATGTGCGGTCAATCGATGTCCGATTGACTTGAAATTTGACAGGGAGCCTATTGGAGTCATTTTAAGTTGATCCATAGGCTCTGTCTTGGAAATCATGGTCCCGGAGAGCTTTTGTCGCCGAGAGCTCCTTTTCGGCTGTCGGAGAAGCGAAGTTAGGCCAAATGATTTTGAAATGGCCCGAAACTTGTTGTGTACTCCTCTTTTGGCTGTCTGGAAGAATCTTGCAGTTTTTGTTTGATTCTGACAAGATTTGATTTTTGGAAGCAGCATTGCCTATTTATGGCAGGTTGCGACTTCATGTAGCTCTTTGGATCTTGAAAAGGCAAAGTGACATTTTTGGTGTCAACATTGATGAAGAGCTAAATGAAAATCCAAGAGAAACTTGGGGAAAATCTCTTTTAAGCTCAAAGATGGAGAAAACAACTCTCAAACCCAAATCACTCCTACAAATGCATGCCAAGGGTTTAGGTGAGTCTCCTTAATTCATTTCTAACCAAAAAGAAAAGGGTTCACTACATCTACAAGTCTTGAGAACCTACCTTAGAGTTGTTTGTGGATGAAAAGCTTAGAAAATGGGATATTAGTGATCATAGAAGCTTGGGGAAGATGATTGGAAGCTTCACCAGCGATGACGGAGCTCCGGGGATGTGTCGGTAGTGAAGAGGTAGTGAAGAAGAAGAAGAAGGTGAATAGTAGTGAAATGGTGGTAGATGAAGAATGAGTTATCCGGATGAAGAAGTGTAGTATATAATAGGGATGAGTGAATGTATGGTTAGAATAAGATAAGTATGGAAAAATATGGGTTTGATCCTTATTGCTAATTTGAGGTTCTTAGACACGTCGGATTGCAACGCGACTGAAGGCAAATGTTCATGAAATGACCCGATCTATCCGATGCACCTAAATTCACAAAAACTCATAATTTCGATAAAACCCCTGAAAACTCCCCAAATTGCAAACCCCCCTTACTGTACCCAAACGATCTCGGACTCGCACGAGACTTCGCACGCGTGATCCATACGATAAACCCGACTCGCTAAGATTCTAAACAAACTTACTAACTAATCAAACAATTAATTAAAATTAACGATGGGTTAAGGGACGGGATGTTACATACTCCCCCGCTTAGTATATTTGGCCCTCCAAATCACTAACACACCTCTGGTAATTACTGTACTTCTGACAATAACTGTGGATACTTCTCCTAAATCTGATCTCTGAGTTCCCAAGTTGCTTCGCTCGGACTGTGGTGTTCCCACTGTACTTTGACCCAGTGAATAGTCCTATTCCTCAAAACATGTTCCTTTGTATCAATGATCTTCTTCGGTTTCTCCACAAATGTGACGTCTGGCTGTACATCCAAAGTTTCATGATGTAGCGCATGTGAAGGGTCTGGAATGTACTTCCTCAGCATAGAGATATGAAAAACCTTGTGAACTCCTGCTAACTCTGCTGGTAGTATCAATCGGTATGCTACTTCACCAACGCGCATTTCAATATCAAACGGTCCTATATACCTCCGAGCCAATTTCCTTTTTTGACCGAATCTCATAGTTCCTCTAGTTGGTGAAACTTTGAGAAACACTTTATCTCCAACATGGAATTGCAAATCTCTTCTCTTCGGATCTGCGTAGCTCTTCTGTCGGTCTATTGAAATCTTCAGTCTGTCAATGATCTGTTTCACTTTCTCACTGGTATCACTGACTATCGAAGGTCCATGAAAACTCCGAACACCAATTTCTTCCCAACAAATCGGGGTCTTGCACTTCCATCCATATAATGCCTCGAACGGTGCCATCCCGATACTAGAATGATAGCTGTTGTTGTAGGCGAACTCACACAAAGGAAGACTCTTCTCCTAGTCTTTCCCGAAATCAAGAAAACAAGCACGCAACATATCCTCCATAGTCTGATTGGTCCTCTCAGTCTGTCCATCCGTCTGCGGGTGATATGCAGTACTGAAATTCAAGGTAGTGCCTAAAGCTGCTTACAAACTAACCCAGAATCTGCCCACAAACCTCATGTCTCTATCTGAAACAATGGAATCTGGAATTCCATGCAATCTAACGATGTTCTCGATGTACTTGTATGCCAAAACATCCATGGATCCTTTCATTCTCATCGGAATGAAGTGTGCTGACTTGGTGAGTCTGTCAACAATCACCCAGATACTATCACTGTCTCTCGTGGGTGGTAATCCTGACACGAAGTCCATGGTAATGTGCTCCCACTTCCATTCTGGTATCTTCAAGGGTTGAAGTAAACCTGGAGGTTTTTGATGTTCAACCTTCACTTGCTGACACACTAGACATCTCAAGACGAATTCTGCAATGTCCTTCTTCATGTTGTTCCACCAATAAAAACTCCTTAAATTCTGATACATTTTAGTGCTCCCAGGGTGAATAGCATAACGAGAATGGTGTGCCTCAACCATAATCTCGTTTCTCAAATCATGAACACCCGGTACACATACTCTGTCCTGGCAATACAACACTCCATTTATGAGTCTGAATTCTGTTCTGTCTGCTATGTTATTTATGATTCTGACTAACTCTGGATCCTCTCTCTGACTGTCCTTGATTCTACTAAGAATCTCTAGTTCCCAAGTAAGCATGTTGGCAACCATAATTCTTTCACTCTGAGGTTGAAATTCTATAGTCATATCTCTGAATAATTCTGTCAAAAACCACTCTGTCTGTAAACATCCGGTATTCGCCGTCTTCCTGCTCAGTGCATCTGCTACTACATTAGCTTTCCCGGGATGATACTTTATTGGAAAATCGTAGTCTTTGATGTATTCCATCCATCTAGTCTGCCTCATATTAAGATCCTTTTGCCCAAACAGGTACTGAAGACTCCTGTGATCCGAGTGAACCTCGAATTTCTCTCCATACAGATAGTGTCTCCACATCTTAAGTGCCATAACTACTGCTGCAAGCTCTAAATCATGGGTAGCATATTTCTTTTCATGCTCTTTTAGCTGTCTAGAGCTGTAGGCTACTACTTTCCCTTCTTTTTCCCTTCTTGCATAAGAACGCATCCCAGTCCAATGCCTGAAGCATCGGTAAAAATCACAAATCCTCCATTTCCTATAGGTAAAGTAAGGATAGGAGCTGTGGTCAATCTTGTCTTCAACTCGAAAATTCTCTTCACACTTCTCTGACCACACAAAAGGAACATCTTTCCTTGTTAATTTGGTCAATGGGGCTGTTATACTGGAGAATCCCTTCATAAATCTTCTGTAATATCCTGCCAAACCCAGAAAACTTCTGATATCTGACACTGACTTCGGACTCTGCTAACTGACTACTGCCTCAATCTTCGCTGGATCTACTGATAAACCTTCTCTAGAGATGATATGTCCAAGAAAAGACACTTGCTCAAGCCAAAATTCACACTTACTCAGCTTGGCATAGAGTTGATTTTCTCTCATAATCTGCAATGAACTCCTTAAATGATCTGCATGTTCATCTTTGGACTTCGAATAGATGTTCTCTATGAAAATGACTGTGAACCGACCTAAGCATGGTGCGAAGATCATGTTCATCAAAGCCATGAATACTCCCAGTGCGTTGGTCAGTCCAAATGGCATAACTAAAAATTCATATTGTCCGTATCTGGTCCTGAAGGCTGTCTTTTGTAAATCTTACTCCCTGACACGAATCTGATGGTAGCTTGATCTCAAGTCTATCTTTGAGAAGTACTGTGCACCCTGCAACTGATCAAATAATTCGTCTATCCTTGGTAAAGGGTATTTATTCTTGATCGTAACCTGATTCAACTGCCTGTAGTCTATGCACATACGCATCGTACCATCCTTCTTCTTCACAAACAACACTAGTGCACCCCATGGTGATACACTCGGTCTCACAAATCCTTTGTCCAAGAGATCTTGCAACTAAGCTTTTAGCTCTCTTAACTCTGCTGGAGCCATACGGTAAGGTGCTTTTGATATCGGTGCCGTCCCTGGCATAAGCTCAATCGTGAAATCAATCTCTCGAACCGGTGGTAATCCAGGTATCTCATCCGGAAAGACATCTGGGAATTCACACACAACTAGAATATCTTCGCTATCTGTATTGTTGACCCTGAGGTCTCTGTTGTCCCTGAGGCCTCTGTTGTCCCCTGCTTTGTAGTGGTGCCGGAAATCTAAGCTGTTGCTGCTGCTGTGCCTGTCTCAAAGGCTGTGCTGCTATTGGTGGTCGAAGAGGAGCTGCGTTCCTCACACCTTGTCCAGTCTTCTTCGGGCAATCCTTAACCTGATGGCCCATCACACCACACTCAAAGCAACCTCCTGTGATCCATCTACACTCTGCTGTCGGGTGGTTCCTACAACAATCATCACAACGAATTCCTGTTGTTGGACCTACCCTAAGTTTCTTGGCTTGCTGCTGGTATTGCTGCTGTGGACGCTGCTGATACGGTTGCTGTGGACGTTGCTGTTGATACTGACCTGAACTTTGACTCCTAAACAGAGTCTGTGCCTGTTGAAGTTGTTGAGCATAAAGGTTTTCTGCCGGATAGACTCTTCAGCCCAATATGCACGTTTTAGATTTTCCTCAAAAGTAGGCAATGCAACCGATGTTACCTCCATCTTAATATCAGGCCTCAATCCCCGAACAAATCTCATAATTTTATCCTCTTCGGTCCGTACTAAGGCTGGTGCAAACCTAGACAGGTTAGTGAATCGCTGCTCATAGGTCTGAACAGTATCCTCTCCTTGTAACAGGGTTTCAAATTCCACAAGTTTCTGAGCTTGGATATGTGGTGGAATGTACTTGGTACGAAATTCTTTCTGAAATGATGTCCAAGCAGTGGCATCATCTATCGTGTCATAAGGTGTCTTAACTGATTTCCACCATATCTCCGCTACACCCCTGAACATATAGGCTGATAACTGTACTTGCTCCTGACCTGTGCACTGAAAAACATGAAAAATCTTTTCCATCTGTACTATCCATTCGTCAGCATCGAGTAGATCTTCGTTCCCATAAAAGACTGGTGGGTTTCTCTTCTTGAACTTATCATACATGTCATTCGGGTTTGTAACTCGAGCTGGCATTACGACCTGAGCTGGTGGTATTGGCCTCTGTAAGACCTGAAGCATTTGTGCCTGGAAAGTAGCCTGATCCTCCTGTTGTTTTGTCTGACTCTCTTTCTGTTGAGTCTGATTCAAAGTTTGTGCTTCTTGTGAAGTCACAATTGCTTGCATGAGCTTGTTAAATTTGTCCTCAAAAGAGTCACTAGCACTAGCATTGGCATTACTGCTATCTGGTTTACCACTACTATTGGAGCGCATATTACGGCCAGCCATTCTGAAACATAAGAAACATTAGTCCTATGGGACTCAAACTAACAATCAAACTATACAATCTACAAAAGCTAAGATACCCAAAAAGAAAACCAATCCTCACGCGTCTTAGTTTCTACTTATTTTAAATCTAGAAACAGTAATGCTCTGATACCAACTTGTCACGCCCCCAAAATGTAAATTGGGGTGATGCGTGAGATTAGGGCTAATTAAAAATTTTCTAAACTTAATCAAATATAACTTAGCCCCAATCATGTCCCAATTGGATCGAAGACCGCTGTGAGGTGTAAACATTTCTTTAAAAGACATATACAAATAGCGGAAGCTCATAATTACAAATGGTATCTTAAAAGAGTATAGTTCGAGCAAATACTGAATAATATAACTAGAGTTCAAGTTTGAGATTGTTAACAAAAGTATTAATTACAACCAAAAGATAGAAGAACCAAAAGATAAAACTAAACAGATATATCATTAAGGCACTCGTGTACGGGGGTCATCACGGCTAAACAATGCCGTCCGTACTATACTCTACGGAGTCATTAGGCTGATCTGCCTGAACTTCCTCCATCGTTTCCTCCTCTGCGTAATAGTAAGGCTCGGTACCTATGCACCAAGAGTAATATCATCAGACACGACGGTCGGCAAGTAATGTATGTAAAACATCAATAGATATGTAAGACGAATCAGATTTAGACAATACGATAGAAAAAATCAATAGAAATGCATAGCATTCAGAAGTAGTAATGCATAGCATTCGAATCATAAACAGACTAATAAGACTTCTAACAAATAGGCAAATCACAAAAGATAATGCACCACGGATAGTTTCACATGACCCTCCATACTCAACATGAGAGTTTGTGGTAGAGTGGCACGGGATAAAACCCCGGCAAGCAATCATCAAAATGATACCCTTAAAAATAAAAATAAACAAAACAATCTTCAAAACGATGATCCAAATGATGGTGTACATCCATCTAATAAGAAAAAGTCGTACTGCGCAGACGTTCCAGCCAAAGTCCTCACACAAATGGTGCCCCAAATTGTGTTGGGCGTTTACAGCTAAGTGATGCCTGACACAAGAGTCATAAACTCACAATAGTGAGGGACTAGACTTTCTTGTGTGAACAAGATTCGTCAATCATCATAGAGAAACTACTTTTCCATCATCAAAACAAAATCAGAACATCAAACTTCTTCAAACTTCAAAGCATTATCATCATAAGTAGTTCTCAACATGCTTTAAAATCAAGGCCGTCTAGCCTTAACACTTTCATCAAACTTCAGAACAAAACGGAACATCAAAAGGGATCCTAATTCATCATCTAAGTTCATCATATGATCCCAAACAAAACAAAACAAACGAAGCTAATGAACATGTACAACACATGTAGATAGTACCAGACGGTACAATTCGGAATCATAAACGATAGACAATCCAATCCTAAGTACAAATGTTAATCCCGAAACATCGTACATTCCTACTCAGTCAACGAAAGGATTAAGGTTCAGGATACTCAAAAGAATATTCTTCGTGCATAGATTTAGGGGAGTATCCCATTGTCCCGTACTGTTCAAGATTGAATAAAAATGGATTCCAATGCAACCGGAATAACCATGAGAAATTGCCTGCTCATAACATTCCTCATATATAGTCAAATGAGTCCAAAAAGGTAGCCAAGGTTCCATACAAGTCCAATAGAAAACGAGGTCAAAAGAGTCCCTCAAAAGGTCCTCAACAGTTGTCCCGGTCGACCTAGTACAGCCCGGGTCGACCTGCATTATTGTGCAGAAATTGTGAACAGTAAAATGGTCAGACTCGGCGAACCTGTCCCTGTGTGTTCGGTCGACCTACCCCTTGTTTCGGTCGACCGCATACACTGCGGAAACAGAACACAGTTTCTGTTCCTGCAGTGAGTTAGGTCCAATTCCACTCCCTTTCTTCTTGAACCTGATACACAACCATATCAAGTATAAAACCAGTCCATTCTAATTCTATTTATCTATCTAATCAAATCATCAA
Source organism: Litsea cubeba (assembly GCA_012931725.1). NCBI lineage: Eukaryota > Viridiplantae > Streptophyta > Magnoliopsida > Laurales > Lauraceae > Litsea > Litsea cubeba. The sequence continues at coordinate 104,927,029 of CM022944.1, read as the reverse complement.
TTTCATAATCAAATTCATTAATCAAATCTACATCATTATCATGTTTTCAAATCTAAATCTTCAATTGAGCAAAGGTCATCTAAATCATCAATTAATCATCGAATCAAAGGAGAAACAAACATATCATACATAATATATAAATTACTTGCCTTTGATGAAGAGCTAAATGAAAATCCAAGAGAAATTTGGGGAAAATCTCTTTTAAGCTCAAAGATGGAGAAAACAACTCTCAAACCCAAATCACTCCTACAAATGCATGCCAAGGGTTTAGGTGAGTCTCCTTAATTCATTTCTAACCAAAAGGAAAAGGGTTCACTACATCTACAAGTCTTAAGAACCTACCTTAGAGTTGTTTGTGGATGAAAAGCTTAGAAAATGGGATATTAGTGATCATAGAAGCTTGGGGAAGATAATTGGAAGCTTCACCAGCGATGACGGAGCTCCGGGGATGTGTCGGTAGTGAAGAGGTAGTGAAGAAGAAGAAGGTGAATAGTAGTGAAATGGTGGTAGATGAAGAATGAGTTATCCGGATGAAGAAGTGTAGTATATAATAGGGATGAGTGAATGTATGGTTAGAATAAGATAAGTATGGAAAAATATGGGTTTGAACCTTATTGCTAATTTGAGGTTCTTAGACACGTCGGATTGCAACGCGATTGAAGGCAAATGTTCATGAAATGACCCGATCTATCCGATGCACCCAAATTCACAAAAACTCATAATTTCGATAAAACCCCTGAAAACTCCCCAAATTGCAAACCCCCCTTACTGTACCCAAACGATCTCGGACTCGTGCGAGACTTCGCACGCGTGATCCATGCGATAAACCCGACTCGCTAAGACTCTAAACAAATAATTAATTAAGATTAACGATGGGTTAAGGGGCGGGATGTTACATGTTCTGTCTTATGAGTGATGGCCTTGGTGGTTCTTGCCACCGAGAGGCTTCATTTAGCTATTCGAGGGTTGATGTAGGGTCAAACGCTGTCGATTTGACTTGAAACTTGACGTGGAGCCTTTTGGATGTATTTTGAGACCATCCATAGGCTCTGATCGAAGATTTGGTGTCTTTGATACTGTCGCCGCCGAGAGTTCCTGTTCAGGTATTGGAGAAGAGAAGTTAGGCCAAATGATTTTAAAATGGCCCGAAACATCTTTTGTACTCCTCTTTTGGCTGTCTTGAATGATCTTATAGTTTTTGTTTAATTCTGACAAGATTTGATTTTTGGAAGTGGCATTGCCTATTTATGGCAGGCTGCAACTTCATGTAGTTCTCTTGATGTTGAAGAGGCAAAGTGACACATTTCTTTTTTTTTTATGTCAACACGTCTCTTGCATGCAATCAAGCCATCATCTTCATCTCAGCCTACCATCAAGCAGCGAGTGCCCATTCCAGCGAGTACTAACGACGACCATCCCAGCAACTCCCAGCAATCATTCCAGCGACTTGCAGCGAGCCAGCGAGGAGTAGAGCAGTGGCAAGCGCACAGCCGAAATGGGTATGTTTGGTTTTTTTTTCTTCCTCTTTATCGTTCATTCTCGTTCGTCTCCCTCTTTTCTTTTTTCTTTCTTTTTCATTTTTTGATGGGGTTCATGAAATCGGTGGGGGCACAAATCATGTGAGAAATGCTAATGCCATCACCGATTTGACCATCCATCAGCGGGGCCCACGTAGAAATTTTGGGATGACCTGGTCTGGCTAATCTGGGGCGTCTGGGGCCATTTTTTTTTTTCAATCCCATCAGCAAACCGGCGGGGCACAAATCATCTAGGAATTTTTTATCCCATCACCGTTTTGACTATCCATCAGTGGGGCCCACGCTGGAATTTTGGGATGACCTGCACTGGCTGGTCTGGGGCTTTTTTTTTTCAAACACTTCACCAAATCGGTGGGGCAAGAATCATCTGATAATTACTTATGCCATCACCGACTTAACCATCCATCAATGGGGCCCACGCTGAAATTTTGGGATGACCTAGTCTGGCTGGTCTGTGGGTTTTTTTTTTAAAACACATCATCAGGTTATCACCAATTTCTCATTAGTAGGTGTGGGGGCAGCCATAAATATTTTTGATTGTTTTGGTCAGGGGCCTTGTTTTTTTTTTCAAACAGTTATCAATTGGCAAACCATCACCAATTTTTCTCATCCATCAGTGGGGGTGGGGCCTTATTTTGGTTTTGATGTGGATCATCTTCATTTGGGGGTGATGATGTTGATGTGGCCTTACAGCATGTTGTTTAGCTGCTGTTTTTTTTTTCATCTACTTCTGCATTCTATTTGTTGTTAGTGCCGGCATGTTGTTGTTATAGAGGTCTATATCTCCTTATGTTGCTGTAAATCTTCTTTTTCTGTATTCTATTGCTGCTATCTGTTTTTTCTGCATTGTTCTAATTTGTGAATTATCTATCTATACCAAAATATATATATTTTTTTATCTACAATGTGAGCCTCGCTTCAATGAAGACCGCTCCTCGCCTCGTGCCTTAGCGCCTAGGCCCCAAGAGACCTTAGTGCTTTTATGCGCCTCGCGCTTTTAAAAACACTGGGTCCAAGGGAATTGTTTGAATGGGCTCAAGGGAATTGATGACAATGGTTGTCCATATCTCATATGAACCGTAACATTACATCCTGGCTGTTTACTCGACTTGTCCTCAAGTCGTGAAGTTTGGAAAACGGGCAATGAACTCATCATAGACTTCCCAAGTTGCTTCCTCCGCAGACTGGCCTTCCCACTGAATGAGGAGCTTAGTGATGGCTTGGTTGTGGTGTTTGAATAGGCCATGGTCCAAGATTTTCAAGGGCTGGCAAAAGCGATCTTCTAGGAATGGGAGGGATTGTTAATTGGCTTATACTGACTGAATTGCCCACCTCTCTTTTAAGTAAGGATACGTGAAAAATCGAGTGGATTCTTGATTCAGCAGGTAGCGCAAGCTTGTAAGCTACTTGTCCAATGCGAACAATGACTTGGAATGGGCCTATAAAAATGTGGGGCAAGCTTGTAAGGCTTATTTTTTCTTGATGAGCCTTGACAATACGTTTGGAGTTTAAGAAATACCCAATCGTCCACATCATATGTGTTATGTGCGATGCTTGTCAACTTGCATTTTCATTCGATTTTTAGCGGCAAGGAGGTTTTCCCTTAACATTTGAAGGACTGGTCCTGATCTTGAAGCGTAGTATGTGGACATTGGTCGTACCAAGAAGATATCTATCAATTGTTAGCGAAGCGCGACCATATACTAGCTAAAAGGGGGACATTTTAAGCGAGCTATGGTAGGAGGTATTTCACCAAAACTCTGCCCAAGGCAACCACTTTGTCCATTGGTGGGGATGATGGCCAATAAAACATCGCAAATATTGTTCGATAAAGCGGTTGACAACTTCGGTTTGACCATCCGACTGTGGATGATAGGCCGAGCTTTTGTATAACTTTGTGCCCTGCATTTTAAAGAAAGCTTCCCAAAACCGACTTATGATATCGGGTCTCGATCACTAACAATTGATCTTGGCATGCCATGCAATTTGACAATGTCACAAAAAAATGTTTCAGCCACACTTGATGCTGTATAAGGATGAGCTAATGGTGAGAAATGTGCATACTTACTGAATCGATCGACCACCACGATGATAAAAGACATACGATTTGAAGGTGGAAGACCATCAATAAAATCCATAGATATGTCTACCCAAACTTTAGTTGGGATAGGCAAGGGTTGCAATAGACCAGGGGGTGCCATTGTTTCGGCCTTCATGCGTTTGCAAGTATCACATTCAGCCACATACTTCTTTGTTGCTTGCTTAATTCCCTTCCAATAAAAATTTCTTGAAATTCACTGGTAAGTTGGAAAGAATCCAGAATGCCCCCAAAGTGGACTATGATGGAAGCCATGTAGGATTTGATGCACCATGGGGAGGATGATGGAAGTACTATCCTGCCCTTGTAACGAAGGATGTCATTTTGTATAGAGTAATGTAGAACTAAAGAGGGGTCCAGGAGTAGTTGTTGGGCAATTTTGTTAAGGCGGTCATCCTTGGAACATTCATCAAGAATATCTTGCATAGAGGTGAAAAGTGGAGTAGATAGTGCCAGCAACACAGATTGTTGTTGTATGTAGGAAAGAGAATTGGCAGCACTGTTATCTTTGCCATGGCGGTGTTGACACCAAAAATGTCACTTTGCCTCTTCAAGATCCAAAGAGCTACATGAAGTCGCAACCTGCCATAAATAGGCAATGCTACTTCCAAAAATCAAATCTTGTCAGAATCAAACAAAAACTGCAAGATCCTTCAAGACAGCCAAAAGAGGAGTACACAAGAAGTTTCGGGCCATTTCAAAATCATTTGGCCTAACTTCGCTTCTCCGACAGCCGAAAAGGAGCTCTCGGCGGCAAAAGCATCGGAGACACCAAATCTTCGATCAGAGCCGATGGATAGTCTCAAAATACTTCCAAAAGGCTCCACGTCAAGTTCCGAGTCAAACCGACAACGTTTGACCCTACATCAACCCTCGAACAGCTAAATCAAGCCTCTCGGCGGCGAGAACCACCGAGGCCATTACTCATCAGATAGAGCACATGGACGGCTTCAAAATGCTTATAAAGGGCTACACGTCAAATTTCAGGTCATTTCGACAACATTTGACCATAGTTTGACGCTCGGAAGCCAAATCAGGCCTCTCGGCGGCAAAGCCCTTCGGGACCATGGTTTCCAAGACAGAGCCTATGGATCATCATAAAATGACTCCAATAGGTTCCCTGTCAAATTTCAAGTCAATCGGACATCGGTTGACCGCACATCAAACCGCGACATCTTCATCGCGACAAAAGCAAGTCTACTGGTGATAGGACCCCAAACGGCTTCAAAACTCAAACAAAAGCCTATGGTTGGTCTTATTTATTGCTCAGCAGGCTTCACACCAAATTTCAGGTCATTCCGATATCGTTTGACCCAGTTTCAGCTTCTGACGGAAAATCGGCAGCTCTGCGCGACAAAGTCTTCGGCTTTCTCAGGAAATTGGAAACTTTGCAAAATAAAATGCAAGGATTCTCATCAGGTTTCCTACAAAGAAACCAGGCCAATAAATGATCAAAATGTCAAGGAAAAATACAGAAGAAAAAAGAATCGAAAAACAGCAAAAACGGACACAAAACGGGATGAAAAAGGGGGAAAACCCCCCCAGGGTCGCAGACCCCTGCGACCCTGGCCCAGGGTCGCAGGCCGTCGGCGACCTTGGAGCCCGGGGTCGCCGGGAAGGCCCCGGAAACCCCGGTTTTCGCCGTTTTTTCGCGATTCGAAGTGCCCAGCCTCTGGTACTTTCCAAAATTCATATTTTTGAGACACCAAATCCTCTGACATCCGTCCAAAACACGGGTCAATCATCAAGAGTATCGAAAACAATATTGATCGCCACCCGGTCAACCAAAAAAAAGTGTGCTTTCTACCCGACCGATCGAGAAATCGACAGGACAGATGGCACCGACCCGCTGTTGGCAACAAACACCTGAAATTACATGGTCGTCTGATGTCGATCTACATGAAGATCCATCGATGATCATCGACAGAAGAATCCCAAAATACGCGGCACGGCCCACGACTCTTCAGCTGCTCGGCGACCACTTAATGCGATTAATTGACTAGCTTTATTACAGTCATTAATCCATTTCTTTGGACGGACCAATCAGAAGCAAGCATCCGGGAGTTACAAGTCAAGAGATTCATGGCATTTAACTCATGAAACTCCTCCCATCATGGCGATTAAAGGCGATTAAATGCCCTCAATCTCCTCCGGCCAATCAGAAGCCAAGAAAAAGGAGTTACAAAATAAAGAATTCAATCTTGTAACTCCTCCCATTATGCGGCTTAATGACAATAAAAGCCCATAAACCCTCCTAAATGGCTACCAAAAAGCCTATAAATAGGAGAGCACTCCAAGAAGAAAGAACAGACACAGACAGACAACGAAAATCACAGACAGAAGCACAGAAATTCAGAGAAGGAAAAGAAAGAAAACTCTGCGGAAGTTCTACACCGGCCACCGCTACAAGGTGACAAAAGTCCCTTGGGGGGTACCCCCCCCCCCAAGGTCCTTGCCTTCTCCTTCTGCCTCCAATGGCTTAGATGTGGCTTTTCAGCCCGTCTACTCGGCTTTTTATTGGACATAGGACCTCCTTTTGGTCTTTGTCCTCTAAAAACCTGAGGTTATAGCCAAGTTAAGCGAATCAATAGCATCCTCTGTTCTCATCTGCATGGATGATGGCGAAGCCCACATATGGCTTGCGACCGTCAATCTAAACGAGTCCCCCACAGTCTCCTGAGAAGTTAGATCCTCCTTTTCTTGCTTTTCATTATAGTTTGTATTTTTTCAAAAGAGACAAAAATCACAACTCTTGTCTTTCATTATTGATAAGGATTGTAAATCGGCTATAAACACCAAAATCGGCTATAAACGCCAAAAATCGGCTATAAATGCCAAAATCGGCTATAAATGCCAAAAAAATCGCCTTTCACGGCAAACCAAGAAAAATGTCTCTTTTCTTAAATATATGTGCCATGGAAAACTTGAAAGAAGTTGATTTCCTTTTTACTTGCGAAGGTTGATCTCCGGATCACCACTTACAATTCCAAGTAAAATAGAAAATCTGGCACACCCACAAAAAAAAAAGAAATGTTGATGCACGCCCCTGCCCCCTGGTTACGAAAGGGTCGGAACCAAACGGACTCCCACGTCCGCCGACCTCGGTAGGAACCGAGCAGGAGCGCGGTCCATCAAGCTGGCTCCACCCGGTGGGACTCGTTTATTTGAGAACACGATGCTAGAAATGAAATATTTGCATATCATATATTTTGCTCTATGCTTATATTTCTTTTCTCGATTCCTTGGCTACTTTATAATTGGTGCCCTATGTTGAATTCCGCATCTAAAAAAAATGAGATGAGATTTTTTGTTTGGAAATTTCTAAATTTTTATTTCCACTCTTTCTCTTTTCAAAAAAAAAATAATAAAAAAAAAAATCAGATTTTTCAGTTTGGATTCAAAATTGAGAAACTTTGATCCTCTCCCTTCTGGGCACTGGCGCTCGCGGAAATCGCTGAGACCGTGTTCGGATCGGGGATTGGGCCATTGTTTCTCTTCGATGAGTTCATTAAAGATCTAAAAAAAATAATATAAATAAAAAAATTTTAGATTTCTCATTTTGGATTCAAAATTGAGAAACCTTGATCCGTTCCTATCGTTCATCGCGCTTGCAGAAATGTTGAGCCTGTTCGACTAAGGTTTTGGGCCATCGTTTCTCTTCGATGAGTTCATTAACAAAAATAATAATAAAATAAAAATAATTAAAAAAAAAAAGACATAGACCACTAAGGTTAAACCAACTGTGTTCTTTGATCATGGTTGATTCAAAGAAAAGCCTTGTCCAGAGTGTGGAGACAGCTTGACTGTTCTAGGCAAGGGTCCTCCAAACGGGTTCATTAAGTAATCCTACCCTTACCTGGGGGCAATTCTATCAATCAAGATTTCATAAGACCGGGTTAGGAGGCCTATGTGTACTCTCTCGTCTTTTAAACAAATTTTTTTTAAAAAATTAAAATTTTTAAAAAATTAAAATTTTAAAATAAAAAATAAAAAATAAAAAATTTTTCAAAAAAAATCTTTAAAAAAATAAATAAAATAAAAAAAAAAGATTTAAAAAAAAAAGAAAATCTTCAAAATCTTCAAAAAAAAAAATTCCGTCATTTTGGGTTTAGATTGGAGAAATCTTGGTCTTCTCCTTTCTGAGCACTGGCGCTCGCGGAAATCGCTGAGCCCGTGTTCAGATTGGAATGCCTTTTGCTCTCTTTGATGAACCCGATATTGGCCTTTCAAAAAAAACTCGTCATTTTTAGATTCAGATCCGAGAAATTATGATTCATTTCTTTCTGAGCACTGGCGCTCGCGGAAATCGCTGAGCCCGTGTTTAGATCGGAATACCATCTGCTCTCTTTGATGAATCCAATCTTGACCTTTCAAAATAGAGAATCTCATCTCATGGATGCGGTCTCAAAACATTTGTGTCTAGCGGTACTAGTACGCCCTTTCAGGGCCTACTGTATTGCGACCGGCACATCTGTAACTCCAACTTTATATTCTTCTTACCTCGAGCAAGCTCTGCTTCTCGAAAAGTTGAATTTAAGTTCACAATTGCTTCTAGCAGTCACTGGGATGCCCATTCTGGGCTTACCATACCTGCGATCAGAACAATTGTACCCTCTATGGCATTTTGCCTTCTTCATGTTGCTTGGGTCATCTTCCTCTAGCAATTTGAAAAGACGAAACCATAGAACTTCCCATTTATGATCATTATATTCTTGTGATTACTAATGGATGTGGTCTTGTTTCAGAAATTTTCGAAAAACTAACAATGGCAGCTTCACTAACCATTACTTTCGATGAAAACAAGCACCAACTCATGCTTCAACAGAAGCAAACCACGCGCACTTACAAGCGCCCCATCAGCTGCCGAAGCATCAACTCCCTCGGCAACTCCCTGAACTCCGGGTCAACCTCGACTCCCCGGACTATCGTCTTTGGGACGCTGGGACCATTCCCACTTCCTGAGGAACAAACTGCTCCCTCCAAGAAGCAGAAACTTGCCTCTCAACGTGTCACTACCGTGACACCAAAGGCGAGCACCAGAAGGCCTGAAGCCCGTGGCAGCCCCACGAAGCCTCGACCTGCAAGCAACCAGGTCTATCCCAAGACTTGGTCCCCAAGACCTTCACCAAAACAGAGAAGGTCCCAAACATCTACTAAGCCAGCATTCCTGGCCCCACTCAAGGAGAACCAGTTCTACCCTCTTGCCTACATGAAAGAGGAGAAACCCATCTCCAACCTGACTTCCAAGTCATCCCAGCATGAGCCGGCTTGTTCCTACAAGCCCAAGATCAAGTCATGCATCACAAGGCCTCTACAAGCACCTGCTAAGGCCTACAAACCTGCAGTTCGACCCTTCATCTCTACAGGGGCCGAACTTCAAAAATTCAAAGCTTCGCTGCAACAGGCGAAGGACAGGGTTCGCGTCCTGTCCTTGCCCAGCTGCAAAGAAGACAGGCTCGGCTGCTGCGCCCGAGGGAGCACATCCTTCATCGTCAAAGCCCAGCCAGAGCTGACCGAAGCTCAAATTGCTCGTCGCATACGCCGCCGCGCGTCGTATAGACAAAAGAGACTAGAGAAGCAAAGGACCCAGCCTCCTACACTCCAAGTCTCTCCCAAATGGGTCGAAAAAGAAAGACCCAACCAAGTTGATGCCGTCCACATGGTTGGAAAAACCAGAAGGCGCCAAAAATCAGCAACAAAAATCCATGTCCGACGTCTGATGACCCGCAGCGTCTCAAGGACAAGAAGACATTCAGAAGAATCCCCTGCTCCTTCAAGCAAAGGACAGCAAAGTGATCCTTCCTCAAGCTCTTCTTCAAAAAGAATGAGCCCCAGCTCAGTCACCAGGACAGTTTCTTCATTCGAATCACGAAGGATGAATGTCTTGGCTACAAATTCTGAGCCACCACCCCGCAATCCACCTCCAGAAGATGCGATCACCCGCATCCAGCAGTTGGAATAGGGCCAGCAGAGGATTGAAACTCTGATGGAAAACCTTCTCCTCGCCTTCCAAAATCAGGCGAACAATGAACCTCCTCCAAATCATCAAAACGACGAGGTAAATGGAGAAGAAAATGAGTCACGCGCCCTTACAAAAAAGGACGTAGACAGTATCCTCGCCAAAGCAAAAGAAGAGGATATACTCAAGGAGCATGGGATCAAGCCACCATATCCCTTATGGATGGACTCGGTCCCGTTCCCCACCAAATTCAAGCATCCTACTCTCCAAACATATACGGGGAAAGGATCAGCCAGACAGCACGTCATCCACTTCAAGATCCTGACGGGAGCTATCGCGGATCAAGATGCACTCAAAATCCGCCTCTTTGCAAGTACCCTAAAAGGTACGGCCTTCGATTGGTACTCCACTCTGCCGGAGGACTCAATCCAAAACTGGGCCATGTTAGAGACACGCTTCCTGACTTACTTTAAAGGTGAGGATCATCCCGCTACTATGGCTCAGCTATGCAGCCTAAAACAGGGGGAGAATGAATCAACATATGACTTCATTCACAAGTGGAAAGCAATGGCATACAAATGCTCTGATGTATTGCCACAAGGGTCGCTAGTCGACATCTGCCGAAACAACATGAGAGCCAGAATCCGCTCCATGATCATCGGCAATAAATCAAAAACCCTGGGAGAACTCCTAGAAGCTTCCATGGAAGCTGAAACGGTGATTAAAGACCTCAACAGTCAGAAATCATCAAGAAAAGAGCCAACCGCCATTGCAACCTCTAAACCAAAGAAAAAAGAGGTCCTCAATGTGCAGACCAAGTCAGCTCCTCAGCCACCAAAGAAAGCTGAAAACAAAGCTGCTGGTAAGAGACCTGAACTCTCAGATGCCTTCAAAGAACGAGTAGAGAAGAAATACCCGTTTGATGAAGACATTGATGAAATCTTCGGGGCTCTTGTGGCAAACGGCAAGCTCACCTTGCCTGAACCAAAAAGACCGGGTGATGTTGGCAAAACCAACGATCCTCGGTACTGTCCATACCACCAGATGATCTCGCATCCTCTCAATCAATGCTTCGTTGTGAGAGAGAAAATAAATGAGATGTGGAAAAACGGAGTCATCACCTTTGACAAAAACTATGGGTCTCCCTCCGTCAACATGGTGACATGTGGACAAACATCAAAATCACCGAAGAAGAAGATCACTACTTCCTTCAAGGTGATAAACTCAATCCAAGCGTCCGAGGAACTGGTTCCTTACCCGACACCAGACGGACAACCGATATGGGTACATCCTGATCTCCTGGAAGATGAAAATTGGGAGGTCGTGAAAATAAAGCCTACAGCTCAACAGCGAAGGCAGGCTAGGAAACATCTCCTCAAGCTCAAACGGCAAGAGAAGACCCAGCCAAAACTAGAGGTCAAAGAAAAGGCAGAGGCTTCCTCTACCGCTTCACTGAAGGTAACAAAAACATCCCTTCCAGAGACTTCAAAGGGGGTAAGAAAATTCACTCTCAGTGATTTCATGCCACCTCAATTCAAAGAAGCCATGCAGGAGGCATCATACTCTTGCAATTCGGTAGTTGGATTCTCCATTGATGGATACGAGTCCAGCGACACCGATGATGGATTCGAATCCAACTACACAGATGAGTGGGAGGAGTCCCTTGAAACAGGAGAATATCTCTCCGATGAAGAATGGGTTCTTGAGTCTCATCTTATGCCAGTAATCTGGTATAACCCCCTACAGCCACAAGGATCCTGGTCTGATGATGAAGAAGACCAAGAAGCTGTACAAGAAAATGCTGCTAACCCAGCACCTCTCATTACTCCAGTGGAAATCAACCATGTTGAGCCACAAAGAGTTGATGAAGAAGAAGATCCGGCTCCCATGCCTGATCTTGAAGAATATGCAAGGATCTTGCAGCGACTCGCTCTAGAACAAGAGCAAGAACGCGTCAACGAGCCTCCTCGCAATCCAGAGCCTGAAGTCCCTGAAGACCACCAGGTACATCCTCCCTTAACTCCTGAAAATGGAGAAAATTGCTGGATAGACGATCCTCTTACATCCGAGGATGAGTCTGACTCCGATCAGGCTACGTCTCCCGTCAGAGCTTCCTATAATGTGATAATTCGGGACTATAGCTCTTCCGAAGCATCGTCTGATGAGAGCACTTACACTCCGGTGACGCGTAGCAATGTATCTTCTGGAGCCACCTCGTCTCACGTGACTTTCACTGAGATGACACCCTCTCAGGTTTCTTCTCCTGAGACTGTGACTTCAAAGTTCACACCCTTCCTGACTGAAGAATTCCCAGCTATTGATGCTTGGGACGATGAATTAGTCAACGAAGAAGAAAGATTGCTGGATGCTGTTCAGGACTTGTTCCCGGAAAATGCTCCATGCAACACAATCACCGAGGATGGTAACTCTGCTGCTGATACATCCTCAGCAAATGAAAAACGACAGCCTCTTGATCCTAAAGACAATCTTCCAAACGAAGACCCTTCTCAAGAAGCTCTCGAAGTTGGTAGAGGCACTCGCTCTGGCCGGGACTACCACAAAAATTACAACCAATCTTCCTTTACATATGTAAATCCTTCGGGAAAAGATGTTGTAAGCGCTCCTAGTGGCAACAATGATGAACATGCAGGCCCTAAGGAGGCTTTCAAGTATGACTTGATTGAACACTTCAAGCACATACCTGCACGTCTGCACATCCTAGATTTATTGCGAATGTCTCCGAACACTCGTGATAATCTCATCTCGGAATTACAAAAGCTGAATGAGGATGTCGACAAACATGCCCCGCAAGTCCTCCAAATTGAAATGGATTACCGGGTCAAAAACTCAGAAGCCTCCTCAAAAGAAGAAAAGAAGAAAACTGAGGGATCATGCATTGAATGCCTCTCGGTTAAAAAAGCAGCCAGTGCAACCATCGCCTTCAAAAAGGACGACCTCCTACTTGGAGAAACCAGGCATAACCGACCCCTGTACTTCACAGGGTATATCAAGGAAATGCCTATGCACAGAGTTCAGATCGACCCAGGTTCTGCACTCAACCTCATCTCCACATCGGCTCTTGAAGAGTTGGGCATCCCACCCAGCAAACTGAGCCACACATCTGTATTTATCTTTGAATACGATGGGAGTACTCAAAGGCCTATCGGCAAAATCAGGTTCAAGTTGCAGATCGGTGATCTTATCTCTGAGGTCACAGTGTATGCAATAAAAACCCCTTCATGCTACAACATCCTTCTCGGACGCCCTTGGATCCACGAGAATGGTGTTGTCCCTTCAACTCTACATCAATGCATCAAGTTTGTTGGCGATGACGGCATGATACATCGAGTCTTTGCGGACAGAAAACCCTTCAAAGGTAAAGAAGTCCACTTCGCAGACTCACAGATGTATGAAGGTGAAAAAGAAGAAGAGGAGAAGCACACAGCATCCTTTGCCGAAAATCTCCAGAAAGATAAAGGCAAAGCTCCTCAACAATCACCGGAAGAAAACAAACCTTCCGGTAAATCTGAAGAGAGCATTCAAACTCCCTTCATCATCTCCCTCAAACCTTCAAAGCCTTTGGTCATCACAACTAAAGTGAAGAAGGCAAAGCGAAAGCCTGGGGGCAAATTTGTTATCTCTTTCGTGTCTATCATGCAAGACACGGACTCGGATTCAGAGCCGGAAGACGACACATCGTCAAGCCAAGCTGACACTCAGCAAGTTCAGCCTGCTCTCACTCCAATGGAGATAATTTCTGACATAGAAGATCCTACGTCAGCTTCCTTCGTTGTTCCAGCAACTTCAGCAAAGGAAAAGCCGATCTTCTTCCATAGATCGGATGCTTCTTCATCAAACTCCATGCTTGAACCTTTCCAAAATAAAGGTATGCCTCAACTATCCTTATACAGTTCTGTGGCACAAGCTATTATGAAGAAAATGGGCTATGACGCTCAAAACCCAGTCGGTTTGGGAGAAGGACGCGGTATTCTCACTCCATTGGGGCCCGTCTTGACCAAAAGCCAGCTGGAAGATTGGAGACTCTACGGCTATGTAGAAAAGTCTTCACACGGGTTAGGGTATGATCCTGACACTCCCTTGAGACAGTTGACACAAAAGCTTAAAAGTCAATATACTGACCAAGCCTCAACTTCTCAAATCCATGAAGACATCGATCTCCCTGGATATCTCTTTGATGAGTCACCTGACAAAGATCCAGGAAGCTCATCCAATTGGCACGATTTCTCCGAAAATGAAGAGGAGTTGTCCGATGGCACAGACGTGTGGTCTTCTGACCCAGAAGAACCCTCATCTCCAAAAGAAGTAGTCTACTTCGACCTGGTTTCAACAGGCGATTGGGATCATCTCATAGCAAGCCTTGGGAAAATTACCAATCAAGAAGACCCGTGGAAAGGAACAAAACCTTGGTCTGGAAATGCCCTTGAAACCCCAGAAGGTTTCGTTGACCTGGAAGCCTCCGAAAATATTGTGGAGGAACCACCTTCGAACCTTCCAACAGAAGATCCTGTTCAAAAGATAGACTTGGGAACACCAGATAACCCACGTCCTGTATTCATAAGCAAGAATATAAAGGATGATGAGTTACCCGAGTATATCGCCTTTCTTCGTGAGTTCGTTGATTGCTTTGCATGGTCTTACGCTGAAATGCCTGGCTTAGACCCCAAAATAGCAGTTCACAAACTCAATCTTCAAGAAGACATCAAGCCTGTCAAGCAAGGCCAAAGAAGATTCCGTCCAGATGTGATGGATAAAATTGAACAAGAAGTTCAAAAACTCAAAAGCGTCGGCTTCATCCGTGAGGAACAACATCCTGAATGGTTGGCCAACATTGTCCCCGTGACAAAGAAAAATGGGCAGATCAGGGTCTGTATTGACTATAGAGACCTGAATGGCGCATGCCCAAAAGATGAATTTCCGCTCCCCATACCAGAGGTAATGATTGATAATACCTGTGGATTCGAGCGAATGACATTCATGGATGGTTTCTGTGGCTACAATCAGATAAAGATGCATCCTGAAGATGAAAAACATACATCTTTTCGGACCCCATTTGGCGTGTATTGCTACACTGTCATGCCATTTGGTCTGAAAAATGCTGGTGCCACATATCAGAGGGCTATGATGAAAATATTCTAAGATATGCAGCACAAGACGATTGAATGTTACGTTGATGACCTCGCCGTCAAAAGCAAAAGAAAAGAAGATCATCTCGAAAACCTTCGAGAAGTCTTCCTCCGGCTTCGCAAACACAAACTGCGAATGAATCCTTTGAAATGCTTCTTCGGCGTCTCGTCGGGTAAGTTCCTCGGATTCTTAGTTCAGAAAGCTGGAATAGAGCTTGACCCCATAAAAGTCAAAGCCATTCTAGAAATGCCCTCTCCAAGAACCTTGAGAGAACTCAAAGGGCTTCAAGAGAGATTGGCCTACATCAGACGGTTCATCTCCAATCTTTCGGGGAAATGCCGTCCATTCTCTCGATTGATGAAAAAGGGTGTAAACTTTGTCTGGGATGCTGATTGTGAAGCTGCTTTCCAAGACATCAAGTCATACCTGACAAAACCCCCAGTGTTAGCTGCTCCTACCACTGGAAAACCATTCATCTTGTACACAAGAGCCCTTGATCACTCTTTGGGAGCTCTGCTTGCACAAGAAAATGATCAAAGAAAAGAAGCTGCTCTATATTACCTCAGCCGCATGCTAGTAGGTGCAGAGCATCGCTACTCTCCAGTCGAAAAAGAATGCCTTGAGTGATGTTCGCCATACAAAAGCTGCGTCACTACTTGCTTTCCAACACAGTCTACCTGGTCTCGAGGGTCAACCTCTTGAAGGTCCTTGTCACAAAGGCAGGTTCTCTCAATGCTCGACTGGCAAAATGGTCCATCCTTCTGTCACAATTTGATATTAGGAATGTACCACAAAAAGCAATCAAAGGGCAAGCTCTAGCGGACTTCCTCGCAGAGCATCCATTGCCTAAAGACTCTCCACTCAGAGATGATCTCCCAGACGAACCAGTCTACAATGTGGAGACTTTCTCACAAAGTGCCTCCTGGGACATGTACTTTGACGGTGCAACCAGGACAAATGAAAAAAGACAGCTGATCTCGGGAGTTGGCATCCTTTTTGTTAGCCCCGACAAATACATGATTCCACACGCTTTCTCGCTACTGGAACCATGCACAAACAATGCAGCTGAATATCAAGCTCTGATCTTAGGATTGGAACTCGCCATCGAATCCGGTATCACCATGCTGGAAGTCTTTGGAGACTCTCAACTGATCGTCAACCAGATGAATCAAAAATTTGAAGTCAGGAAGCCAGATTTGTTGCCTTACTACAACAAGGCACAATCACCTCTGCAAAAGTTTGACATCTGTCACATCACCCACATTCGTAGAGGTGAAAACATACGTGCAGATGCCCTAGCTGGACTTGCCGCATCCATGGCAATCCAGGAAGGGGAAAACATGCAAATCACAGTGTGCGAAAGAAGAATCCTTCCTCCTCTTAACACACACCAAGCTGTTGCTGAATGCCACCAAGTGGTTGGAAGTCGGATTTCAATCCTTCAAACTTCAATCGGCGACTGGAGGGATCCGTTCATTGATTACATTATGTTCGGAATCCTACCTGAAGATCCAAAAGAACGGGTAAGCATCCAAAGGCGAACCCCAAGCTTTCATTTGGATATTCCTTCAAAAATCCTTTACAGGAAATCCTTCAACGGAGTACTTCTACGCTGCTTGTCACAACAAGAGGCTGAAGAAACACTCAAAGAAGTTCATGCTGGTCTTTGTGGAGCTCATCAGGGTGGACCTAAGCTCTATGATCAGATAAAAAGGTTAGGATATCACTGGCCTACCATGGTAGCTGACGCAATGCAATTTGCTAAGCGCTGCCAACAATGCCAAATTCATGGAGATTACATTCACATGCCTCCAGAATGGCTGCATCCTACAGCGATCTCATGGCCTTTCGAAGCCTGGGGTATGGACATCATAGGTCCTATTTCTCCCCCTTCGAGCAAAGGTCATCGCTTCATCTTCGCCGCTACGGATTATTTCTCCAAGTGGTCAGAAGCATTTGCGTTTAACGAAATGAAGACCTCATCAGTCCTTCAGTTCCTACGCACCAACATCATTTGTCATTTCGGCATACCCAAAAGATTCGTCCATGATAACGGACCACAATTCCGGGATCATCGATTCTACAGGTTCTGCGACAAATACAAAATCCAAAGCTGTCCTTCGACTCCATACAATCCGGCAGCAAACAGGTTAGCAGAAGCTTTCAACAAGACACTCTGCAAAATCCTCAAAAAAATGGTCTCTAGTCACAAAAGAGACTGGAGCGACAAAATGTCTGAAGCTTTGTGGGCCTACCGAACCATAGTTCGAGGACCAACCCATAGCACACCATTCTCCTTGGTCTATGGATGCGAAGCTGTCGTACCCTTGGAAGTACAAATTCCTTCCTTGAGGGTATCCTTGCAAAATGACATGACTCAAGAAAGCAATGTCAAATTGCGACTCCATGAGCTGGACAATCTCGATGAGAGACGGCTCGAAGCTCAACAAAGCATTGAACTTTACCAAGCACGCATGGCAGGATCTTTCGATAAAAAGGTCAGGTAACGCGCCTACAAAAAGAGTGACTTGGTTCTTGCGGTAAAAAGACCAAATGGTCTTCGCTCACAAGTCCAAAGGCAAATTTGAGCCAAAGGGACCCTACGTCATCGACAAGGTTTTCTCCAACGGCGCATACGCACTCCTAAACATGGAAGGCGACAGATGTATGCTGCCCATCAACGGCAAGTTCTTAAAGCGGTACTACCCTTGAAGACTTACCCAACTTGGTAAGAGCAATGCCTGTACGGCCAAAGCCGATTTCCAGGTACACGCTCGCTAAACCCACCCTTTTTTAGAATTTTCATGTCAAATATTGAAATTTCTAGAAATTTAAACAATGCTTACTTCCATCGTTTCATTGTTCAAAAAAAATCCAAGTTTAGGAACCTTTCCCTAACTTGACCAAGATTTTCAACCCTTGAACCCAAAATTCATGGTTTGAAACAAAATCCGGATTCAGGGATTTCCACCCTAGTCCACCCTGCCTTTTACCGCCAAAATGGTTTTAGGTCAAAACTTATGACCCTCGTGTCTTTAAACAAAAAAAAATGGTTTTTCAAAAAACCGCGGGGAAGCGACGCTTAGTCGATACTCGCACAAATCGGAAGCAAGCAAACCATGTTCGACACTTCCAAAATCGCAGGGAAGCGACATTTCGTCGGTACTTGCAAAATCTAAAACTGTGGAGACGCAACATTTCAGTTGATATCCACAACCCAAATTTCAAAGGTTCGAAAAAACCTAAAAAACTGTGGAGACGCAACATTTCAGTTGATATCCACAACCCAAATTTCAAAGGTTCGAAAAAACCTAAAAAACCATGGAGACACAACATTTCAGTTGATATCCATAACCCAAAGGTTCGAGAAAACCACGAATTTCAAAAATCATGGGGAAACGACATCAAGTCAGTACCCGCAAAACCAAAATTTTTGAGAAAAGCAAGGATGCGACATTCCATCGATACTTGCACCCAAATCCACGAGGATGCGACATTCCATCGATACTCGCAACCGAATAAGCAAGGATGTGACATTCCATCGATACTTGCAAGAACATTCAGCAGGGAGGCGACTTTTAGTCGATACTTGCATTTTTTGAAAACCAAACCGGCTATCAATGCCACAAACCGGCTATCAATGCCATCAAAACAGGCTATAAATGCCACAAAACGGCTATAAATGCCATCAAAACAGGCTATAAATGCCACAAACCGGCTATCAATGCCACCAAAACAAAACCGGCTATCAATGCCACAAACAAAAAAAACTTGGATTTCAAAAAAATAAAAAACGGCTATCAATGCCACAAATCGGCTATCAATGCCACCAAAACCGGCTATCAATGCCAAAAATCGGCTTCCATGCCACAAGCAAAAATCTGGCTTCCATGCCAAAACAATCATTTGACAAAAGATTTTCACAAAATGACAAGCTTTTGATCAAATCCCATTTAGCAATTACTTTTATCACAAAAAGATTCAAGTGAGCGTAGGGATAATAAAAAAAAAAAGAGAAGAGCATCCCATTTAGCAATTTATCACAAAAAGATTCAAGTGAGCGTAGGGATAACAAAAAAAAAAAGAAAGTGTTCACAAGCACTACAAAAAAAAAGTACAAAAAAATACATGTGGTACCAAAAAAAAAAAAGAAAGTGTTCACAAGCACTACAAAAAAAAAAGAGTACCAAAAAAATACATGTGGTACCAAAAAAAAAAGAAAGTGTTCACAAGCACTACAAAAAAAAGTACCAAAAAAATACATGTGGTACCAAAAAAAAAAAGAGAAAGTGTTCACAAGCACTACAAAAAATAAGTACCAAAAAAAATACAAGTGGTACCAAAAAAAAAAAAAAGAAGGATGGTTTCTGTATACAGGAGCTCAATCAAAAATGGTCTCCAGCCAAGAGTTCAGCTCCTTAAGCAAGCTTTTGGCCTCATCCGTCAAGGATTCCAAGGCACGCTTCTTCAGGAACCTGCCATGAGATGCTGGGGTGGGCTGTAACCCTTCTTTCGCACTGGGAAGCTTCCCCCGAGCGGTTTTCCATTGTTTGTTCTCATCAGACTTCCTTTTGAGAACTCGATTGGCATCCGCAACTCGGTGAATCAGAGCAGTCTCCCTTTCACGAGCCTCTGTCATTTCAGTCCACTTGGCAGCGACTTGTGCCTGCAGATGCTCAAGACATTTCATGGCCTCATCGACCTCCCTATCAAGGATGTTAAGGTCATGTGTCAGCCCAATGATGGTTAGCTCTTCTAAGTTCCTCTCTCGGACTGCCTGCTTCCTGCTTTCTGTAGCCTCATCCAGGTTAGATTGAGCCTTATCCGCAGGGTCCAAGAACATCTCCTTGAAGAACTGATCGTCAGGAAAACCCATGGTCTCAAACCACTTGTCACCCAGCTCAATGATCACTTGTGACATCCAGACCAGCTTCTTCGGCATCACCGAGAATCTCACGCACATGCTGGATCATCCCAAATCCGGCATCTAAGTGCCCAGAAAGCAGAGTCTCAGTCCAAGAGCTCAGAACCCGCACCACCACCTTCTTCGCAAAAAGAAGAGATGGCCCAGCTGAAGATTCGCCCAACTCCGTTGGTCGGCTGCTCATGTCATCATCTGTTGAAAGAGTAACAAAAGAACTCTTTCCAGTTGAAGCTGCTCCTGCTCGGGAAGGAATCTCAGCACGAGGAATCTCCTCAACATTGTCAGAACTGGTCCAAGGAGTCTCTACCTCTGGATTAACCTCTGGCATCCCTTGCTCTGGAAGCGACGGATCCTCCTCTGTCACTTCAAAACCTGCCAAAAGAAACACAAAAAGGTATGAATATAATCCTGTTTGAAAATCATTATCAGGGTTATAACTACAAAATACCTTCTTCGACGACTGGCGGAACACTTTCTTCCTCCATGAACTCATCGGAAGCATCATCAACATTTGCGTCCATCGATGGTTCAAAGTCATCGGAATCCTGTGGCAAGTCAGCTGGCAAGAAAAATGTTAGCAAACCGAGTCACAGACACAAAAAAAAAAGCAAAAGAAGTCGTACCAATTGGAGATTCTGGATTCACTCCAGAGTCCCTCGGTTCTTCTTCATGTGCCTCGACAGGATCCGTCACCACCTCATCGGTTGGGACCTCAGGCATCTCCAAGTCTTCCTCTGCTAAAAAAAAAAATAGAAAAGAAAAGCAGAAACAAGAAGCAAATCAGAACATGGAAAAATCCCATGAAAACGAATGGAAAGAGAAAAAAGGAAGAATCATACCTTCACCAACGGTCTCTTCTTCTCGGCTTCTCTTCTCTGGAGGCTCGTCAGCATCCACTGGCACATCCTCATTGATAGTAAGAGGAACTTCCAAGTCAGGAGAGTCCTCATGCTGCCCCCTGCTGCGATGATGACTCCTCCCCCTCTTACCCCGGCGGGCTCGCTTCTTAGAGGAACCTGCCCCGCTGTCAGAGTCAGGTTTCCCACTTGACTCCTCACTGGATGGTCTACTCTTGCTAGTAGACTCCACGGAAGCTTGCCTCTGTGCCGCTTGCATCCAAGCGCCAAGTTTGGCTTCCTCCTGTTCTAGCTGCTCTAAAGCCTCATCAGGTATTTCTCGAACAGCTTCAGAACCAATGACGCCCTGGTCACCGAGAAAGCCTATCTTGTGCTTCTCTCCAGAAAGGAAGGCCCAAACTTCCTCTCGCCGGACGCCATCCGACTTTCCAAGGCCCTTTCCAGATGCCAGCTTCACATCAAGCTCCTTCTTGGAAAGCCCTCGATATGCCGAAAAGCTCTCCGCGAACCACTTCGCAAAGCCGTCAGTCCGGGAAGTCAGCAACACAGGATAAGAAATCATGGCTGTAGTGTCTTCAGCACTATAGAAAGCCCATGCATTTCTCCCGTCCTATAAGCCTCCAAAGCGCTTCACCATGCTTGAAGGCGCTCCAACAACGCCTTGAGAAAAGCCCAGCTGCAAAGCAAAGCGAGAGGGTACATACGGCTGGATGTCGACGAAAAGATGTCTACGGTACACCATCGTGCCGACACGTATGCTGAAAAGCCACTCTCTCTCTGCATTCGTCAAGGAATAATGCCTTCCCGACCCCGCCCTGGTAGAGTCTCGGGAGGCACCAAAATCATAAGCCTTCTTCCGCAACTCCGGAGAAAGCTTCACTGAAGACTGCCCCATCTCGACGTCCCTGAACCGTCGGATCCTCATGCGGGCAAACAAAAGTGATTCGGACACGGCTTTGCCCTTAGCCAGTCGAATCATCAGAGGATCATCATCCTGTGCAGCACCCAGCCGGTGGAAGCCAGGACAGTGGTATACATACCATGAATAAAAGATATGGGCTGAAAATACCCTATTCATGGGAAGCCCAAGCCGAACCAAAAAAGCAGCAGCCTGCAGTTCGGTACACAGGTAGGAGTAAAGAGCTGGCACCAAAGCAAGCTGCTCTCCAAACGCCATCTGACAAGCCGAAAAAATACAATGCGGCCTGATGTGCGTTCCATCACCAAGCCAATAAGTGAGGTAAACAACGAGATCTCTCCGCAGTGCAATGTCAGGACATATGGCGTTTGTACTTGCACAGAAATCTCTCAACTCTTCTTGCATGGCCAAGATCTTCTTTGAACTCGGATCCTGAGCTCCGGCTTCTTGGTTCACGCTATCAGAAGACTCCCTGCTATCAGAAAAATTGGGGAATGAAGAGCTAAAACTCTTCCAACTGCTGGATCTAACTTTCAAACCCTCCTTCTCCTTCAAAAAATCATAGAAGGCGACAAGCTGAAAGTATAGAAGCCTGAACTCCTCAGACTGCCCCTCAAGGACGCTGTCAATCGGCATAAACTCCTCATAGAGTTTTCCAAGGATAGGCAATCCAGTAATGGCGCTCAGCTCCTTCAAAGAGAAACCAATCTCACCATTCGTCACAACGAAGGTATTGGTTTGGGGGAGGAATGACTCCAGCATAGCCATGAAGGCCTCGTCGGAAAAGATCACGGTCTCCCTAAAGGCGCGGACCGCATCAAAAATCCCGGCTTCCTTCAAAACGGCGCCACCAATCAGCAGGACGCGATCAGTCCACGACTTCCACCCGGAGTCAGCATTGAAACGGCCTCGAAGTCGAAAAGGCTTGATCCAATTGCTGCCGTCACCGCTGAAAATACCAAGGCCCACCGGTCTCAAATCGACCGACGGATAATCAGAGCCCTGGTAGCCGCTGGATGGCATCAACAGGTCCATATCAATAGGCGACCTCTCCGTATATCCAGGAGAACCGCCAACAAAAACCTCGGTCTTGATTACATTTGTCCTTCTCACCCAGCTTGGAGGATCTTCCCTCTTAGGGCACGTGGGGGCAAGGCTCATGATCGAGACGGTGCGATCAAACGTCGACCGGGTAGCAACAGTCTTCTTCTCACCATCTGCTGTGAAAGAAAACTGAAAACATCTCCTCTGGTATGTCATGTCATCAGGGACTGCATCACCAAAGAAGAAGGTAGGCTTGGGCAAAACGCTCTGATCTTCCATCACCCATGGACGACTGCTTACCATGATCTTATAGAATTCCTCTCCCTTGAGAGCGATCAGTCGCTGCCTCATCTCATCTCTGTTGAGGGAGTCGCACTCTTCCAGATTTCTCTCAACATACTGGACCTTCTCAAAAGCCTGCTGAACGGCCGGATTAGAAGATCTAGAAGATCGACGAGGTACGCTTGTAGCAGGCTCTTTACCCTTGTTCGTTCTGGAGGAACCACCTGAAAAGGATGGAAAAGAAAAAGATCAAACATCAAAATGACAGAATCTCGCTAAAAAAATCTGGCGAAATTTTGACATGATGACGGGGCAATTCCGAAGAAAAGGAACTATCCCGAAAGAAATAAGAAAGCTTGAAGATGGGCTCAACATCGCTGCGAGCTCCGAAACTCCAAACTTTCGAAACCTCAAAGTCTCCGCAAAATCAGGAAGGGCTCAACATCGCTGCGAGCTCCAAATTCCCAAAATTACGAAAACTTTCAGGTATGCTATCACATCATGCTACAAATTTAATTTACAATTGAATGCATGCATGAACATCTAGGTTTGCCAAAAAAAAGGGGGCATTATCATGATGAGCAAAAAAAAAAAAAAAAGAAACTTTCTCAAAAAAAAAAGAAGGGAAAGAAAACAAAAAAAAAGGGGCTGGCCCACAGGCCCTGGCCTGCCACGTGGCCGTACGGACAGATCTGTACAAAAAAAAAAAAAACAACATGAAAAAAAAAGAAACAAGAAAAGAAAAAAAAATGTGTGAAAAAAAAAGGGGAAAACACGTGAAAAGAAAAGAAAAGAAAGAAACAAAAAAAAAAGAAAAAGAAAGAAGAACTTTTTATCCTACAATGGAGTTTTCTTAAGGGAACTTACTTGAAGCCATTGATAGAGAAGAAGAAGAAAAGTCTTGAAGATCTTGAAGAAGAAGAACTCTTGGTCTTGAAGCCCTCTTGAGATTATTGCAAAAGAAAGTAATAAGAGCAAGAGATCCAACCTCCTCCTTGCTTTTATAGAGGAGAGCAAACCAAAGAAGGAAAGAAGAAAAAGGTAAGTGTTACTAATTAGTAACCTTACCAAAAGAAAGAGATTAGAAAGATTCTTTCCCAAAAGAAAGATATCTTGAAGGATTTTCTCCCAAAAAGAAATCAATGACGGATTCTTTCCCAAAAGAAAGATATCTTGAGATATCCTATCCCAAAATAAAGGGAATATGAGAGATTCTCTCCAAGTAAAGATATTCTTAGATATTCTCTATCCAAATGAGATATTTTTGGATATTCTTTACAAAAATGACACCATATGAGATCTAAGCCATTTCAAAAGCTTAAGGTCCCATGGGTTAGCCTATATGAGCCAGGTTTGACCACCTAGGCACTTAAAAAAAAAAATTGGGCTTTTAGTCAAAGAGAAATCCCTCTTACCAAGAGCATACAAAAATGGTTCCATGCCTCTTTTGAGTTGATTCAACCATACAAAGAGAATTCCAAGCCCCATGAGCTTCCAAAAATCAAACCATCCAGCCTCATATACCAAATTGAGCCAAAATCTTGAAATTGACATTCCACAAAAATCAAACCAAATCCTGGTCCCCTAACTTGCCACATACAGCTTGTTGGGTCACAAGACCAAAACCAAAAACCAAAACTTGATCCCCCAACATTCCACATACAGCTTGTTGGGTCACACGATCAAAACCAAACCTGACCCCCTAACCTGCCACATATAGCCTGTTAGGTCACAAGGTCAAAACCCAAATCCACATCCTTGATGTCATCTTCAAAACTTTGCCTCGAGATGGTACGTGATCCCTTTCCCTACCATAAAATTCCCCTGGAAGCTCAAAAGGCTACAAATACCAAAAAGAAAGACTGCTCAAAGACTCTTGGTCAAGTCACAGGCTCTCCTTCAAAAATCTCTTCGAGGCACATCGACTACAAAAGTTAAGCAACTCGTCGCTGTACCTCGAGGGGCATTTGTTGACACCAAAAATATCACTTTGCCTCTTCAACATCTAAAGAGCTACATGAAGTCGCAACCTGCCATAAATAGGCAATGCTACTTCCAAAAATCAAATCTTATCAGAATCAAACAAAAACTGCAAGATCCTTCAAGACAGCCAAAAGAGGAGTACACAAGAAGTTTCGGGCCATTTCAAAATCATTTGGCCTAACTTCGCTTCTCCGACAGCCGAAAAGGAGCTCTCGGCGGCAAAAGCATCGGAGACACCAAATCTTCGATCAGAGCCGATGGATAGTCTCAAAATACTTCCAAAAGGCTCCACGTCAAGTTCCGAGTCAAACCGACAACGTTTGACCCTACATCAACCCTCGAACAGCTAAATCAAGCTTCTCGGCGGCGAGAACCACCGAGGCCATTACTCATCAGATAGAGCACATGGACGGCTTCAAAATGCTTATAAAGGGCTACACGTCAAATTTCAGGTCATTTCGACAACATTTGACCATAGTTTGACGCTCGGAAGCCAAATCAGGCCTCTCGGCGGCAAAGCCCTCCGGGACCATGGTTTCCAAGACAGAGCCTATGAATCATCATAAAATGACTCCAATAGGTTCCCTGTCAAATTTCAAGTCAATCGGACATCGGTTGACCGCACATCAAACTGCGACATCTTCATCGCGACAAAAGCAAGTCTACTGGTGATAGGACCCCAAACGGCTTCAAAACTCAAGCAAAAGCCTATGGTTGGTCTTATTTATTGCTCAGCAGGCTTCACACCAAATTTCAGGTCATTCCGACATCGTTTGACCCAGTTTCAGCTTCTGACGGAAAATCGGCAGCTCTGCGCGACAAAGTCTTCGGCTTTCTCAGGAAATTGGAAACTTTGCAAAATAAAATGCAAGGATTCTCATCAGGTTTCCTACAAAGAAATCAGGCCAATAAATGATCAAAATGTCAAGGAAAAATACAGAAGAAAAAAGAATCGAAAAACAGCAAAAACGGACACAAAACGGGACAAAAAAGGGGGAAAACCCCCCCAGGGTCGCAGGCCAGGGTCGCCGGCGACCTTGGAGCCCGGGGTCGCCGGGAAGGCCCCGAAAACCCCGGTTTTCGCCGTTTTTTCGCGATTCGAAGTGCCCAGCCTCTGGTACTTTCCAAAATTCATGTTTTTGAGACACCAAATCCTCTGACATCCGTCCAAAACACGGGTCAATCATCAAGAGCATCGAAAACAATATTGATCGCCACTCGGTCAACCAAAAAAAAGTGTGCTTTCTACCCGACCGATCGAGAAATCGACAGGACAGATGGCACCGACCCGCTGTTGGCAACAAACACCTGAAATTACATGGTCGTCTGATGTCGATCTACATGAAGATCCATCGATGATCATCGACAGAAGAATCCCAAAAGACGCGGCACAGCCCGCGACTCTTCAGCTGCTCGGCGACCACTTAATGCGATTAATTGACTAGCTTTATTACAGTCATTAATCCATTTCTTTGGACGGACCAATCAGAAGCAAGCATCCGGGAGTTACAAGTCAAGAGATTCATGGCATTTAACTCATGAAACTCCTCCCATCATGGCGATTAAAGGCGATTAAATGCCCTCAATCTCCTCCGGCCAATCAGAAGCCAAGAAAAAGGAGTTACAAAATAAAGAATTCAATCTTGTAACTCCTCCCATTATGCGGCTTAATGACAATAAAAGCCCATAAACCCTCCTAAATGGCTACCAAAAAGCCTATAAATAGGAGAGCACTCCAAGAAGAAAGAACAGACACAGACAGACAACGAAAGTCACAGACAGAAGCACAGAAATTCAGAGAAGGAAAAGAGAGAAAACTCTGCGGAAGTTCTACACCGGCCACCGCTACAAGGTGACAAAAGTCCCTTGGGGGGTACCCCCCCCCCCCCCCCAAGGTCCTTGCCTTCTCCTCCTGCCTCCAATGGCTTAGATGTGGCTTTTCAGCCCGTCTACTCGGCTTTTTATTGGACATAGGACCTCCTTTTGGTCTTTGTCCTCTAAAAACCTGAGGTTATAGCCAAGCCAAGCGAATCAATAGCATCCTCTGTTCTCATCTGCATGGATGATGGCGAAGCCCACATATGGCTTGCGACCGTCAATCTAAACGAGTCCCCCACAGTCTCCTGAGAAGTTAGATCCTCCTTTTCTTGCTTTTCATTGTAGTTTGTATTTTTTTCAAAAGAGACAAAAATCACAACTCTTGTCTTTCATTATTGATAAGGATTGTAAATCGGCTATAAATGCCAAAATCGGCTATAAACGCCAAAAATCGGCTATAAATGCCAAAATCGGCTATAAATGCCAAAAAAAATCGCCTTTCACGGCAAACCAAGAAAAATGTCTCTTTTCTTAAATATATGTGCAATGGAAACTTGAAAGAAGTTGATTTCCTTTTTACTTGCGAAGGTTGATCTCCGGATCACCACTTGCAATTCCAAGTAAAATAGAAAATCTGGCACACCCCCAAAAAAAAAAAAGAAATGTTGATGCACGCCCCTGCCCCCTGGTTACGAAAGGGTCGGAACCAAACGGACTCCCACGTCCGCCGACCTCGGTAGGAACCGAGCAGGAGCGCGGTCCATCAGGCGGTAGAGAATTTCGTAATCATAGAGTTTTGTTAGCCATTTTTGTTCTCCATGGTAGTTAATCTTTTGGTGCATGAAATATTTCAATGTGCGATGGTCAATGAGGACTTTAAAGTGTTTTCCCAATAGATAAGGATGCCATTTTGATATGGCAAAGACAATTGCAAGTATTCCTTATCATAGATTGAAAGCTTCAGGTGCTTTTCGGCCAGGGATTTACTAAGGTAAGCCAATGGTAAACCAGAGAGAGATGAATTGGAAATCGAGAGAGGAGTCGGGAGGTCGAGTTCTGCGCAGTAAACCAGTCTATATACCTCCCTCTTTAAAATTGTTGATTTATGAAATCTGATAGGGGGTGGCCCGACCGAGGAAATCCTTTATTATGGAAAAGGGTGGTCTTCTTTCCTTCGTCCCAGATGCACCCAAACATGCATTTTCCACGCAATCAAAGAAAATGAGCGAGGGTTCCTTCCTGAAGGTCGTTGCCAAACTTGCCCTTCAGAGACAAAGCTTTTCTATTCCGGATCTCTAACCCCAACCCCGAAATTCCTATTCCCAATCCACAAATCCAAAGCCCTAACATGTATGTGATCATTTTATAATATCAGTAGGATGGTTGGAAAATCCAAATTGTTAAATTTGAGAAAAGGCAAAGATGATGATGAATAAGAGGGGGACATTTAATTAAAATTTGATCAATGGTCCTCATTGAATGCTCATTCGGAAGATAAGGATAATCGAATGATTATTTGATATGGACCCTCTTGTAAGACCCCGACCCGAGAGACCTCGTTTAGAGTTGATTAAGTTGTGTTTTAGTTTAAGTGTGTTTAGTGGTTTTTGAATTAGTTGGGGATTAGAATAGCTTTTATAATAGCTTTGGGGAATTTGGAGAGCCTTTTTACTTGTGGGACCCTTTGGGGGTTCTTGTTACGAATTGTGCGAGATTGGGGGTTTACCGATGATTTCCAAAAATTGTGTTTTTACCCCATTGGACTTATCTTGTTAATCCCTACAACTTTCATTTTGACATCGTTTTCATTCGAAGACCTGAAACCCGATTTTTCATTAATTGAGGGCAAAATGGTCTTTTTACCCAAAATCTGGACACCGATTTCAATGTCACCAAAATCTGCAAAATATATACTTTTTCGAAATTAGAAATTTTGCCGATCAACTTTGTCTTCTTCGTCGAATTCGTTTGAAGCCCCCAAAACCATGTTTTGAGCCCGAGAAGTCTTTTAAGTTGTGGGCCCCATCCTCACTTACTATATATAGAAAGTTTCTTCTTCTTTTTCCCATTTCTGGCAAAAACCCTAGAGGAGAAGAGAAATCCCAGCCCTAAGGGTTTTCCCTTACCCTTTTCTTGCTTCTTCATCTTCAATCCCCCACTAAGCCAGTGCTAATGGAAAATTAGAGGCTACAATCTTCTTCCTCATCTCAAGGACTTCGTCTTGACACCATTTTTGAAGAAAACCGCCCGCTCCAAGACTTCTTTGGACAACACCTTGCTTTTTGAAGAACTTCTTTGTAAGTGATCTTCCTAAAAGTTTTATAATCTTGTTTGTTTAGCCCTAGGGAAACTCCATTTCACTTATTGGAAGATTCCGTTTTGTTTTAATTGGGTTTTGATAATCTAGGGTTTGGATTTGGGGTTTTTGTGTATAGGTGTTTGATTGAGGGCTTAAGAGGTGTCTAGAGCTCAATTTGATTTGCATTGGACCCAAGGCAAGTGGATGAATGGATTGATTTCTTGTTTTCTTGCTATTAAAGATTTGAACTCTCATTTATTGCTTTTACCTAAGTCACCTTTATGAGTTTTCATGGTTTTGGAAACATGCATAATGTTAGGCTATTAATAGTTCTCTTGGAAAACATGTGTTTTATTGTCTTGCTTTTAGATCATTTATGATCATTTATGGATTTGCATTTATGGAGATGTCTTGCATTGAATGAGGTGGAAGTGATGGAGAAATGAATGATTTATGGGAGTGGTTGTTAGGGGAGTTGATGATGGATTGAATGGGGTTGAAAGGAAGGTTTGAGACCCTTAATTGTATGAGTAAAAGGATGCCCACAGGATAATGAAAGGGGGAGAAAAGGAAGGAACGGACTGTACTCAGAAATGAGTTTCTGGACAGTTCGCTCGAGCGAACGTGACACATCGCTCGAGCGAACTCGTCACAGAACATCGTTGGCTCGAGCCAACCCCTCTGATCGCTCGAGCTAACCTGATACAACATAATCTGAGCAGGTCTGCTCGAGCGAACCTTAAAGTCCGCTCGAGCGAACCCCAAACAGAGAGCTGTTCGCCCGAGCGAACCTCCCAGTTCGCTCGAGCGAACTACCTGTCTGTCATGGGTCAATGCTTAAGGGTTTGAAACTTATTTTTAGGCTTGGCGAGGTATCATATGGAGCCCCAGTGCCATGTAAGGCGTTATATAAAGTCCGAAGAAGGAGGAACCTCATCATGGAGATTCCATGAGGTCTTCTAGATTGACCAATGTGTATAAGGACCCGGAATGTCCCTAACTCTTAAAGAGTACCAAAATTTCATCATAACCGACATACGGGACCCTATTCGCACTGAATCAATTCTAGAAACCCTTTTTGTTAGCCTGTAAAGATATTGGAAACTAATTGTATTTGATTTTCAATCAATCCCCTATTTTGAGATTTCAATCGTGATTTGAGTACTCTTGAACCGAGAACATTGTGTTACCATATTGTTAATTTGTTTAGACCCGTCCCGACTTTTATATGTTTTGTACCTATGGGTTCCCGCCCCGTTATGTGTATTTATTTGCTTTGATTTTCGCATGTTACCTATGAGTCGGCACCACTCGGCTTGGATAACCTTATCGGTTTGATCCACCGGTTTGGATATCCCCCTTCAGTTATACCCGCTGCAGCATGGTTCCCGCCTCGCCCCGATATACCCGGTTCGCTACCGTGGTCCCGCAGAGTATTATATGTATTTATTATATAAAAATCGTTGATTCTCCTCACCTCGTGTGACTGAGGTTAACGTCGTTGATTCTCCTCACCTCGTGTGACTGAGGTCAATGTCCCGATGTGCTCTTATCACTTTTGTGAGAGAGGATTTAGCTTTGTGTGGTTGCCATCTTGTTAGTCCCGAATCATTGGTACCTCTACATGATTTTATCGTATACGTATCTCTTTTACATGAGGCATCATTCTTTATAAAATTCATTGCTTATCTAGATTTTTCTATATTTCAAAAGGTATCATTGTTTTGAATTATTGTTATGTATTTTCACCCACCTGCCAGACCGTCGTGTCTGATCCATTTATTTTGGTACTCAGGTCCCGAGCTTATTGCCATTGAGGAGGAGCCGGAGGAGGCGGTCGGTGAACCGCAGCGAGTGATTGAGTGGCAAGCCGATGATGTCATGTAGACATTCGGCCTTGCCTTGAGAACGATACACTTTGGGAATTTATGATATATTTATTTAGGTTTCATTTGGTTGTACGGTCTTTGTTGACCGTTATTTTGGGGGCATTAATCAACTGATATTTTGTAAATATACTTAACTTTACTTTTGGGGAAATATGCTTATGAACATTGCTCATCCTAATATCTTGTTATGTTAACCATAGATCAGTCTTGTTTATGGATTTGAATGGTATTAGTATGGTTTGCTACACGCTTCCGCAATCTTGAGAATATATTTGATATGGTTATATGTGAGATTATGTGTAAAGATAATCCTCACCGCGGAACCCTGTGGGAAATCACGTGCACTGATAAATGTTCTTTCAACACCGTGTGCGGTTTAGCCAAAGAGATGCACGTGGCGCGGCATCACCCCACCCAAGTCCCGATCCCGGACTCGGCCTCTTTTTCCCCTAGTCCCGGTCCGGGGTCGCGACAGGACAGGTATCAGAGCAGGACATGTTTCAGGCAATTAAAAGAAACTAGAAATCTTAAGTACGTGGCGAGGATTCGTTAGATAGAATCGTGTGAGCAATGTGTGACCACCCTGTACTTGATTTATATGTGCTAACAATTTGTTTTGCAGCGTTATGCCACCTCGCAAAAGAACAGCAAACAGTAATCACGTTGCTAGTAACAGTGAGAATACAGAGCCTATTGCAGAGGAACCACAAGACAACAACATGCAGAACCAATTCCAACAGATGATGCAGGCTATGATTGACCAACAACGCCAGGCAAATGAGAACCAGGCTAGGCTCCAAGCACAAGCATATGAGACACAGACCAGATTGCAAGAACAGATGCTTAAGAAGGACGAGAATCATGCTAGGGAGATAGCTCAATTGCAGGCACATTTGTTGGGGATATTAGAGAGGAGACAAGAACCAATCCCAGTTGCACCACCTGGTCCGGTGAACATTAGAGGGAATGACCCTAATGTGTTGTATGAGCGGTTCAGGAAGAGAGGACCGAAAGAATTTTTGGGGACTGAGGATCCAATGGCAGCAGATGATTGGCTTGAGCACACCGAAAACATATTCGAGATATTCATATGTACCGGTGTAGAAAGTGTACAGCTTGCAGCCTCTATGTTTGTGGGTTTAGCAGATATTTGGTGGAAGACCGTCAAGGCAGAATACAGGACAATGGCTGATGCAGAAGCTTGGGTTAACTTCAAGAGACAATTTGGAGAGAAATATGTACCTGCACATGTCAAGAGACAAAAGGCAGCAGAATTTCAGCAACTTGTGCAAGGGAACATGACGGTCCTCGAATACCTTACCAAATTCGAGAGATTGTCAAGGTATGCTCCAGAGCTGATAGACACGGTTGAGAAGAAGATAACCAAGTTCCTTGAGGGACTTCACCCGATTATTGAGAGGGATGCTACCGGGGTTGTACCACCCGTTACCTTTGAAGAAGCTGTCAAGAGAGCATACAAATTTGAGAACTTCCATAACAAGATCATCAAGAACCAAGGAAAAGGTCAAGGCCAACAGCAGAACTATCAGCAAAGAAACAATCAGAACAAAAGGCCAAGGCAGGAGCAGAATGTGCAGAATCCAGTGGTTTGTATCCACTGTGGGAAAAACCACGAGAGTGCCAATTGCCGTTTTATTACAGGGGCATGCTTTAGATGTGGCTCCATGAACCACCAAATGAAGGATTGTCCAAGGCCTGATAGACATAATAGGCAGCAGCAAGGAGCACAGCGTCAGGCACCACCTCAGAATGCACTGGTGGTCCAGAATCAAGCAAGACCACTACAACAACAGGCGCCTCAACAACAGTTTAGGCCACAACAACAACAGCAACAACAGGCCCGTCAGCAAGGGCAGAATCAAAATCAGAATCAGCGTCCTCAGAATCAAAACAGGAATGCACAACAAGGCAGGCAACAGCAAGGACAAAACAGGCCACTACAGAGGGCACAACTCTATGCTATCAATAGAGCTGATGCAGAGGCTGAAGGCAATGTAGTGGAAGGTACACTTCTCGTCTGTGGTCTTGATGCTAAGGTTTTGTTTGACCCTGGCTCTACTCACTCATTCCTATCTCCAAAATTTGCTAAGTTTATTGATATGCATGCTAGAGAGTTGAGTTTCATTTTGACTGTGACTACCCCTTTAAGTAAGGAAGTTGTTTGTAGAACTTTTTACCCTAGTTGTCCAGTCATGATAGGAGAAGTAGTATTACCGGCAGATCTCATTTTGTTGGAGATGCAGGATTTTGATGTCATCCTAGGGATGGATTGGTTAGCATGATACCATGCTACTATGGATTGTTTCCATAAGACCTTAACTTTTAAGTTAGAGGAGACCCAAGCAGGGGTGTTGTTCCAGGGAGAAAGGAGTAATTCTGGTGCAGGGTTTATTTCAGCGTTGAAGGCTGATAGACTTCTAAAAAGTGGTTGTGAGGGTTATTTAGCATTTATCACGGAGGATAAACGGTCCCAAGGGGTGGAGGAGATCCTAATTGTTTGTGAGTTTTCAGATGTTTTCCCGGAGGAGATACCAGGATTGCCACCCATTAGAGAGATAGACTTCACTATTGAGTTGTTACCAGGGACCGCTCCGATATCTATCGCACCCTACAGAATGGCCCCGGCAGAATTGGGAGAGTTGAAGATGCAATTGCAAGAACTTTTGGACAAAGGTTTTGTGAGACCTAGCGTGTCACCGTGGGGAGCACTAGTTTTATTTGTGAAGAAGAAGGATGGCTCCATGAGAATGTGTATTGACTATAGAAGATTGAACCAAGTGACCATCAAAAACAAATATCCATTACCAAGGATAGATGAATTGTTTGATCAGTTGCAAGGAGCTGCTTACTTTTCGAAGATTGATTTGAGGTCAGGCTACCATCAGTTGAGAGTTAGAGACTCAGATGTACCAAAAACAGCCTTTCGTACAAGATATGGACACTATGAATTTCTAGTGATGCCATTTGGTTTGACTAATGCACCGGCAGTTTTCATGGCATTGATGAACAAAATATTTGCGGAGTATTTGGATCAGTTTACAGTGGTGTTTATTGATGATATTTTGGTGTATTCCAAGACCAAAGAAGAGCATGAGGAACATTTGAGGATAGCACTCCAGCTGTTGAGGGAGAATCAATTGTTTGCAAAGCTTAGTAAGTGTGAATTTTGGTTGGACCAAGTCACATTTTTGGGTCATATCATCTCTAAGGAAGGATTATTAGTGGACCCGTCCAAGGTTGAGGCAGTCATGAATTGGGATAGACCGAAGAATGCATCAGAAATCAGGAGTTTTCTTGGATTGGCAGGATATTATCGGAGGTTCGTGCAAGGATTTTCGTCGATTGCGTCACCTTTGACGAAGTTGACAAGGAAGAATGCACCATATGTTTGGACAGACAAGTGTGAAGCTAGTTTCCAAGAGCTGAAGAAGAGATTGACTGCAGCTCCAGTCCTTACTTTACTATCTGGGAGCGGCGGTTTTACCATCTTTACCGATGCTTCCAATGTTGGACTGGGATGCGTGTTAATGCAAGATGGGAAGGTAGTTGCATATGGGTCCCGGCAGCTGAAAGATCATGAGAAGAACTATGCAACAGATGACCTCGAGTTGGCAGCAGTTGTTTTAGCTTTGAAGATGTGGAGACACTACCTCTATGGAGAGAAGTTTGAGGTTCACTCCGATCACCGTAGTCTACAGTACTTGTTTTCTCAGAAGGAGTTGAACATGAGGCAGAGAAGATGGATGGAATATATCAAGGACTATGATTTTCCAATTAAGTATCACCCGGGGAAGGCGAATGTAGTTGCAGATGCCTTGAGTAGAAAGTCGGTTAGCATGGCCAGTCTTCGTGGAACTTATGTGGTACAGCAGTTAGAAGAGTTGGGTGTAGATTTTCAGCCACTAAGAGAGGGTGTCATGTTAGCAAACATGTCAGTGTCAGAGCCTTCTTTCATTCAGAAGATCAAAGAGAATCAGTTGCAAGACTCAGAGTTGGCTAAGATTTTTGAGCATATAGCAGATCGTCCAGATTTTCGGGTCGTGGATGGAGTTTTGTACTATCGAGACCGTTTATGTGTGCCTAACTTGGAGGACTTGAGAAGTGATATCATGACCGAGGCTCACAATACTAAGTATTCCATACACCCGGGCAGTAAGAAGATGTACCAAAACTTAAAGGGCAGATTTTTGTGGAATAACATGAAGAGAGAGATAGCAGCTTTCGTCTCTCGTTGTATGACATGTCAGTTGATCAAGGCAGAACATCAGAAGCCTCCAGGGTTACTACGGCCATTAGAGATTCCAGAATGGAAATGGGAGCACATTACCATGGACTTCATATCGGGTTTACCAAAGACTAGTGAGGGCAATGATGCTATTTGGGTCATAGTGGACCGTCTCACCAAGTCAGCTCATTTCCTACCGATGAAGACTGGGAAGAAAATGCATATGTTACCCTTGGCACAGTTGTTTGTCACAGAGATTGTCAGTCGTCATGGACAGCCAGTTTCCATTACATCAGATAGAGACAGTAGATTTGTCTCAAGATTTTGGTAGACATTGCATGAGTCTATGGGTACGAGGTTACAGTTCAGCACAGCCTATCACCCACAGACCGATGGTCAGTCGGAGAGGACAATTCAGACACTTGAGGATATGCTACGAGCTTGTGTGTTAGATTTCAAGACTCAGTGGGATGAAGCC
The DNA here is from genome assembly GCA_012931725.1 of Litsea cubeba. NCBI lineage: Eukaryota > Viridiplantae > Streptophyta > Magnoliopsida > Laurales > Lauraceae > Litsea > Litsea cubeba. The sequence goes on along the minus strand of CM022944.1, from coordinate 104,891,550 downwards.
TTACCGTTGTGTGAGTTCGCTTACAACAACAGTTTCCACTCGAGTATCGGTATGGCACCTTTTGAGGCTTTGTATGGCAGAAGGTGTAGAACACCTGTTTGTTGGGAAGAAGTCGGTACTCGCAGTTTCCATGGACCGACCATTGTCAGTGAGACGAGTGACAAAGTCAAGTTGATCCAAGAACGTCTGAAAGTGGCTCAGAGTAGACAGAAGAGTTATGCAGACTCTCACAGAAGGGATTTACAGTTCAAAGAAGGAGATAAGGTTTTCTTGAAAGTGTCACCCACTCGTGGAACTTTGAGGTTTGGACAGAAGGGCAAATTGTCTAGGAGATACATTGGACCGTACGACATTGTGAGTAGGATTGGTGATGTGGCTTACCGGTTAGCCTTACCACCTGAACTTTCCGGCGTACACAATGTTTTCCATGTGTCTATGTTGAAGAAGTACGTTCCTGATAGTCTACACATACTCAGTTATGAGCCATTAGAAATTCGAGAAGATGCGACCTATGTTGAGAAGCCTAAGCAGATCATTGACACTAAGGAACAAGAATTGAGAACTCGGACTATTCAGTGGGTCAAGGTACTTTGGGAGAATCATGGACCGGAAGAAGCAACTTGGGAATTACGGGATCAAGTTCAGAGGAAGTACCCACATCTCCTACCGGAGGTGAGTTTTAATTTCCATTTGGAGGACCAAATGTCCTAAGGGGTGGAGGATGTAAGACCCCGACCCGAGAGACCTCGTTTAGAGTTGATTAAGTTGTGTTTTAGTTTAAGTGTGTTTAGTGGTTTTTGAATTAGTTGGGGATTAGATTAGCTTTTATAATAGCTTTGGGGAATTTGGAGAGCCTTTTTACTTGTGGGACCCTTTGGGGGTTCTTATTACGAATTGTGCGAGATTGGGGGTTTACCGATGATTTTCAAAAATTGCGTTTTTACCCCATTGGACTTATCTTGTTAATCCCTACAACTTTCATTTTGACATCGTTTTCATTCGAAGACCTGAAACCCGATTTTTCATTAATTGAGGGCAAAATGGTCTTTTTACCCAAAATCTGGACACCGGTTTCAATGTCACCAAAATGTGCAAAATATATACTTTTTGGAAACTAGAAATTTTGCCGATCAACTTTGTCTTCTTCGTCGAATTCGTTTGAAGCCCCCAAAACCATGTTTTGAGCCCGAGAAGTCTTTTAAGTTGTGGGCCCCATCCTCACTTACTATATATAGAAAGTTTCTTCTTCCTTTTCCCATTTCTGGCAAAAACCCTAGAGGAGAAGAGAAATCCCAGCCCTAAGGGTTTTCCCTTACCCTTTTCTTGCTTTTTCATCTTCAATCCCCCACTAAGCCAGTGCTAATGGAAAATTAGAGGCTACAATCTTCTTCCTCATCTCAAGGACTTCGTCTTGACACCATTTTTGAAGAAAACCGCCCGCTCCAAGACTTCTTTGGACAACACCTTGCTTTTTGAAGAACTTCTTTGTAAGTGATCTTCCTAAAAGTTTTATAATCTTGTTTGTTTAGCCCTAGGGAAACTCCATTTCACTTATTGGAAGATTCCGTTTTGTTTTAATTGGGTTTTGATAATCTAGGGTTTGGATTTGGGGTTTTTGTGTATAGGTGTTTGATTGAGGGCTTAAGAGGTGTCTAGAGCTCAATTTGATTTGCATTGGACCCAAGGCAAGTGGATGAATGGATTGATTTCTTATTTTCTTGCTATTAAAGAATTGAACTCTCATTTATTGCTTTTACCTAAGTCACCTTTATGAGTTTTCATGGTTTTGGAAACATGCATAATGTTAGGCTATTAATAGTTCTCTTGGAAAACATGTGTTTTATTGTCTTGCTTTTAGATCATTTATGATCATTTATGGATTTTCATTTATGGAGATGTCTTGCATTGAATGAGGTGGAAGTGATGGAGAAATGAATGATTTATGGGAGTGGTTGTTAGGGGAGTTGATGATGGATTGAATGGGGTTGAAAGGAAGGTTTGAGACCCTTAATTGTATGTATAAAAGGATGCCCAAAGGATAATGAAAGGGGGAGAAAAGGAAGGAACGGACTGTACTCAGAAATGAGTTTCTGGACAGTTCGCTCGAGCGAACGTGACACATCGCTCGAGCGAACTCGTCACAGAACCTCGTTGGCTCGAGCCAACCCCTCTGATCGCTCGAGCTAACCTGATACAACATAATCTGAGCAGGTCTGCTCGAGCGAACCTTAAAGTCCGCTCGAGCGAACCCCAAACAGAGAGCTGTTCGCCCGAGCGAACCTCCCAGTTCGCTCGAGCGAACTGCCTGTCTGTCATGGGTCAATGCTTAAGGGTTTGAAACTTATTTTTAGGCTTGGGGAGGTATCATATGGAGCCCCAGTGCCATGTAAGGCGTTATATGAAGTCCGGAAGAAGGAGGAACCTTATCATGGAGATTCCATGAGGTCTTCTAGATTGTCCAATGTGTATAAGGACCCGGAATGTCCCTAACTCTTAAAGAGTACCAAAATTTCATCATAACCGACATACGGGACCCTATTCGCACTTAATCAATTCTAGAAACCCTTTTTGTTAGCCTGTAAAGATATTGGAAACTAATTGTATTTGATTTTCAATCAATCCCCTATTTTGAGATTTCAATCGTGATTTGTGAGTACTCTTGAACCGAGAACATTGTGTTACCATATTGTTAATTTGTTTAGACCCGTCCCGACTTTTATATGTTTTGTACCTATGGGTTCCCGCCCCGTTATGTGTATTTATTTGCTTTGATTTTCGCATGTTACCTATGAGTCGGCACCACTCGGCTTGGATAACCTTATCGGTTTGATCCACCGGTTTGGATATCCCCCTTCAGTTATACCCGCTGCAGCATGGTTCCCGCCTCGCCCCGATATACCCGGTTCGCTACCGTGGTCCCGCAGAGTATTATATGTATTTATTATATAAAAATCGTTGATTCTCCTCACCTCGTGTGACTGAGGTTAACGTCGTTGATTCTCCTCACCTCGTGTGACTGAGGTCAATGTCCCGATGTGCTCTTATCACTTTTGTGAGAGAGGATTTAGCTTTGTGTGGTTGCCATCTTGTTAGTCCCGAATCATTGGTACCTCTACATGATTTTATCGTATACGTATCTCTTTTACATGAGGCATCATTCTTTATAAAATTCATTGCTTATCTAGATTTTTCTATATTTCAAAAGGTATCATTGTTTTGAATTATTGTTATGTCTTTTCACCCACCTGCCAGACTGTCGTGTCTGATCCATTTATTTTGGTACTCAGGTCCCGAGCTTATTGCCATTGAGGAGGAGCCGGAGGAGGCGGTCGGTGAACCGCAGCGAGTGATTGAGTGGCAAGCCGATGATGTCATGTAGACATTCGGCCTTGCCTTGAGAACGATACACTTTGGGAATTTATGATATATTTATTTAGGTTTCATTTGGTTGTACGGTCTTTGTTGACCGTTATTTTGGGGGCATTAATCAACTGATATTTTGTAAATATACTTAACTTTACTTTTGGGGAAATATGCTTATGAACATTGCTCATCCTGATATCTTGTTATGTTAACCATAGATCAGTCTTGTTTATGGATTTGAATGGTATTAGTATGGTTTGCTACACGCTTCCGCAATCTTGAGAATATATTTGATATGGTTATATGTGAGATTATGTGTAAAGATAATCCTCACCGCGGAACCCTGTGGGAAATCACGTGCACGGATAAATGTTCTTTCAACACCGTGTGCGGTTTAGCCAAAGAGATGCATGTGGCGCGGCATCACCACACCCCGGACTCGGCCTCTTTTTCCCCTAGTCCCGGTCCGGGGTCGCGACAGGACAGGTATCAGAGCGGGACATGTTTCAGGCAATTAAAAGAAACTAGAAATCTTAAGTACGTGGCGAGGATTCGTTAGATAGAATCGTGTGAGCAATGTGTGACCACCCTGTACTTGATTTATATGTGCTAACAATTTGTTTTGCAGCGTTATGCCACCTCGCAAAAGAACAGCAAACAGTAATCACGTTGCTAGTAACAGTGAGAAAACAGAGCCTATTGCAGAGGAACCACAAGACAACAACATGCAGAACCAATTCCAACAGATGATGCAGTCTATGATTGACCAACAACGCCAGGCAAATGAGAACCAGGCTAGGCTCCAAGCACAAGCATATGAGACACAGACCATATTGCAAGAACAGATGCTTAAGAAGGACGAGGATCATGCTAGGGAGATAGCTCAAATGCAGGCACATTTGTTGGGGATATTAGAGAGGAGACCGGAACCAATCCCAGTTGCACCACCTGGTCCGGTGAACATTAGAGGGAATGACCCTAATGTGTTGTATGAGCGGTTCAGGAAGAGAGGACCGAAAGAATTTTTGGGGACTAAGGATCCAATGGCAGCAGATGATTGGCTTGAGCACACCGAAAATATTCGAGATATTCATATGTACCGGTGTAGAACGTGTACAGCTTGCAGCCTCTATGTTTGTGGGTTTAGTAGATATTTGGTGGAAGACCGTCAAGGCAGAATACAGGACAATGGCTGATGCAGAAGCTTGGGTTAACTTCAAGAGACAATTTGGAGAGAAATATGTACCTGCACATGTCAAGAGACAAAAGGCAGCAGAATTTCAGCAACTTGTGCAAGGGAACATGACGGTCCTCGAATACCTTACCAAATTCGAGAGATTGTCAAGGTATGCTCCAGAGCTGATAGACACGGTTGAGAAGAAGATAACCAAGTTCCTTGAGGGACTTCACCTGATTATTGAGAGGGATGCTACCGGGGTTGTACCACCCGTTACCTTTGAAGAAGCTGTCAAGAGAGAATACAAATTTGAGAACTTCCATAACAAGATCATCAAGAACCAAGGAAAAGGTCAAGGCCAACAGCAGAACTATCAGCAAAGAAACAATCAGAACAAAAGGCCAAGGCAGGAGCAGAATGTGCAGAATCCAGTGGTTTGTATCCACTGTGGGAAAAACCACGAGAGTGCCAATTGCCGTTTTATTACAGGAGCATGCTTTAGATGTGGCTCCATGAACCACCAAATGAAGGATTGTCCAAGGCCTGATAGACATAATAGGCAGCAGCAAGGAGCACAGCATCAGGCACCACCTCAGAATGCACTGGTGGTCCAGAATCAAGCAAGACCACTACAACAACAGGCGCCTCAACAACAGTTTAGGCCACAGCAACAACAGGCCCGTCAGCAAGGGCAGAATCAAAATCAGAATTAGCGTCCTCAGAATCAGAACAGGAATGCACAACAAGGCAGGCAACAGCATGGATAAAACAGGCCACTACAGAGGGCATAACTCTATGCTATCAATAGAGCTGATGCAGAGGCTGAAGGCAATGTAGTGGAAGGTACACTTCTCGTCTGTGGTCTTGATGCTAAGGTTTTGTTTGACCCTGGCTCTACTCACTCATTCCTATCTCCAAAATTTGCTTAGTTGATTGATATGCATGCTAGAGAGTTGAGTTTCATTTTGACTGTGACTACCCCTTTAGGTAAGGAAGTTGTTTGTAGAACTTTTTACCCTAGTTGTCCAGTCATGATAGGAGAAGTAGTATTACCGGCAGATCTCATTTTGTTGGAGATGCAGGATTTTGATGTCATCCTAGGGATGGATTGGTTAGCAGGATACCATGCTACTATGGATTGTTTCCATAAGACCTTAACTTTTAAGTTAGAGGAGACCCAAGCAGGGGTGTTGTTCCAAGGAGAAAGGAGTAATTCTGGTGCAGGGTTTATTTCAGCGTTGAAGGCTGATAGACTTCTAAAAAGTGGTTGTGAGGGTTATTTGGCGTTTATCACGGAGGATAAACGGTCCCAAGGGGTGGAGGAGATCCCAATTGTTTGTGAGTTTCCGGATGTTTTCCCGGAGGAGATACCAGGATTGCCACCCATTAGAGAGATAGACTTCACTATTGAGTTGTTACCAGGGACCGCTCTGATATCTATCGCACCCTACAGAATGGCCCCGGCAGAATTGGGAGAGTTGAAGATGCAATTGCAAGAACTTTTGGACAAAGGTTTTGTGAGACCTAGCGTGTCACCGTGGGGAGCACCAGTTTTATTTGTGAAGAAGAAGGATGGCTCCATGAGAATGTGTATTGACTATAGAAGATTGAACCAAGTGACCATCAAAAACAAATATCCATTACCAAGGATAGATGAATTGTTTGATCAGTTGCAAGGAGCTGCTTACTTTTCGAAGATTGATTTGAGGTCAGGCTACCATCAGTTGAGAGTTAGAGACTCAGATGTACCAAAAACAGCCTTTCGTACAAGATATGGACACTATGAATTTCTAGTGATGCCATTTGGTTTGACTAATGCACCGGCAGTTTTCATGGCATTGATGAACAAAATATTTGCGGAGTATTTGGATCAGTTTACAGTGGTATTTATTGATGATATTTTGGTGTATTCCAAGACCAAAGAAGAGCATGAGGAACATTTGAGGATAGCACTCCAGCTGTTGAGGGAGAATCAATTGTTTGCAAAGCTTAGTAAGTGTGAATTTTGGTTGGACCAAGTCACATTTTTGGGTCATATCATCTCTAAGGAAGGATTATCAGTGGACCCGTCCAAGGTTGAGGCAGTCATGAATTGGGATAGACCGAAGAATGCATCAGAAATCAGGAGTTTTCTTGGATTGGCAGGATATTATCGGAGGTTCGTGCAAGGATTTTCGTCGATTGCGTCACCTTTGACGAAGTTGACAAGGAAGAATGCACCATATGTTTGGACAGACAAGTGTGAAGCTAGTTTCCAAGAGCTGAAGAAGAGATTGACTACAGCTCCAGTCCTTACTTTACCATCTGGGAGCGGCGGTTTTACCATTTTTACCGATGCTTCCAATGTTGGACTGGGATGCGTGTTAATGCAAGATGGGAAGGTAGTTGCATATGGGTCCCGGCAGCTGAAAGATCATGAGAAGAACTACGCAACACATGACCTCGAGTTGGCAGCAGTTGTTTTAGCTTTGAAGATGTGGAGATACTACCTCTATGGAGAGAAGTTTGAGGTTCACTCCGATCACCGTAGTCTATAGTACTTGTTTTCTCAGAAGGAGTTGAACATGAGGCAGAGAAGATGGATGGAATATATCAAGGACTATGATTTTCCAATTAAGTATCACCCGGGGAAGGCGAATGTAGTTGCAGATGCCTTGAGTAGAAAGTCGGTTAGCATGGCCAGTCTTCGTGGAACTTATGTGGTACAGCAGTTAGAAGAGTTGGGTGTAGATTTTCAGCCACTAAGAGAGGGTGTCATGTTAGCAAACATGTCAGTGTCAGAGCCTTCTTTCATTCAGAAGATCAAAGAGAATCAGTTGCAAGACTCAGAGTTGGCTAAGATTTTTGAGCATATAGCAGATCGTCCGGATTTTCGGGTCGTGGATGGAGTTTTGTACTATCAAGACCGTTTATGTGTGCCTAACTTGGAGGACTTGAGAAGTGATATCATGACCGAGGCTCATAATACTAAGTATTCCATACACCCGGGCAGTACGAAGATGTACCAAAACTTAAAGGGCAGATTTTGGTGGAATAACATGAAGAGAGAGATAGCAGCTTTCGTCTCTCGTTGTATGACATGTCAGTTAATCAAGGCAGAACATCAGAAGCCTCCAGGGTTACTACGGCCATTAGAGATTCCAGAATGGAAATGGGAGCACATTACCATGGACTTCATATCGGGTCTACCAAAGACTAGTGAGGGCAATGATGCTATTTGGGTCATAGTGGACCGTCTCACCAAGTCAGCTCATTTCCTACCGATGAAGACTGGGAAGAAAATGCATATGTTACCCTTGGCACAGTTGTTTGTCACAGAGATTGTCAGTCGTCATGGACAGCCAGTTTCCATTACATCAGATAGAGACAGTAGATTTGTCTCAAGATTTTGGTAGACATTGCATGAGTCTATGGGTACGAGGTTACAGTTCAGCACAGCCTATCACCCACAGACCGATGGTCAGTCGGAGAGGACAATTCAGACACTTGAGGATATGCTACGAGCTTGTGTGTTAGATTTCAAGACTCAGTGGGATGAAGCCTTACCGTTGTGTGAATTCGCTTACAACAACAGTTTCCACTCGAGTATCGGTATGGCACCTTTTGAGGATTTGTATGGCAGAAGGTGTAGAACACCTGTTTGTTGGGAAGAAGTCGGTACTCGCAGTTTCCATGGACCGACCATTGTCAGTGAGACGAGTGACAAAGTCAAGTTGATCCAAGAACGTCTGAAAGTGGCTCAGAGTAGACAGAAGAGTTATGCAGACTCTCACAGAAGGGATTTACAGTTCAAAGAAGGAGATAAGGTTTTCTTGAAAGTGTCACCCACTCGTGGAACTTTGAGGTTTGGACAGAAGGGCAAATTGTCTAGGAGATACATTGGACCGTACGACATTGTGAGTAGGATTGGTGATATGGCTTACCGGTTAGCCTTACCACCTGAACTTTCCGGCGTACACAATGTTTTCCATGTGTCTATGTTGAAGAAGTACGTTCCTGACAGTCTACACATACTCAGTTATGAGCCATTAGAAATTCGAGAAGATGCGACCTATGTTGAGAAGCCTAAGCAGATCATTGACACTAAGGAACAAGAATTGAGAACTCGGACTATTCAGTGGGTCAAGGTACTTTGGGAGAATCATGGACCGGAAGAAGCAACTTGGGAATTACGGGATCAAGTTCAGAGGAAGTACCCACATCTCCTACCGGAGGTGAGTTATAATTTCCATTTGGAGGACCAAATGTCCTAAGGGGTGGAGGATGTAAGACCCCGACCCGAGAGACCTCGTTTAGAGTTGATTAAGTTGTCTTTTAGTTTAAGTGTGTTTAGTGGTTTTTGAATTAGTTGGGGATTAGAATAGCTTTTATAATAGCTTTGGGGAATTTGGAGAGCCTTTTTACATGTGGGACCCTTTGGGGGTTCTTGTTACGAATTGTGCGAGATTGGGGGTTTACGGATGATTTCCAAAAATTGTGTTTTTACCCCATTGGACTTATCTTGTTAATCCCTACAACTTTCATTTTGACATCGTTTTCATTCGAAGACCTGAAACCCGATTTTTCATTAATTGAGGGCAAAATGGTCTTTTTACCCAAAATCTGGACACCGATTTCAATGTCACCAAAATGTGCAAAATATATACTTTTTCGAAACTAGAAATTTTGCCGATCAACTTTGTCTTCTTCGTCGAATTCGTTTGAAGCCCCCAAAACCATGTTTTGAGCCCGAAAAATCTTTTAAGTCGTGGGCCCCATCCTCACTTACTATATATAGAAAGTTTCTTCTTCTTTTTCCTATTTCTGGCAAAAAACCCTAGAGGAGAAGAGAAATCCCACCCCTAAGGGTTTTCCCTTACCCTTTTCTTGCTTCTTCATCTTCAATCCCCCACTAAGCCAGTGCTAATGGAAAATTAGAGGCTACAATCTTCTTCCTCATCTCAAGGGCTTCGTCTTGACACCATTTTTGAAGAAAACCGCCCGCTCCAAGACTTCTTTGGACAACACCTTGCTTTTTGAAGAACTTCTTTGTAAGTGATCTTCCTAAAAGTTTTATAATCTTGTTTGTTTAGCCCTAGGGAAACTCCATTTCACTTATTGGAAGATTCCGTTTTATTTTAATTGGGTTTTGATAATCTAGGGTTTGGATTTGGGGTTTTTGTGTATAGGTGTTTGATTGAGGGCTTAAGAGGTGTCTAGAGCTCAATTTGATTTGCATTGGACCCAAGGCAAGTGGATGAATGGATTGATTTCTTGTTTTCTTGCTATTAAAGATTTGAACTCTCATTTATTGCTTTTACCTAAGTCACCTTTATGAGTTTTCATGGTTTTGGAAACATGCATAATGTTAGGCTATTAATAGTTCTCTTGGAAAACATGTGTTTTATTGTCTTGCTTTTAGATCATTTATGATCATTTATGGATTTGCATTTATGGAGATGTCTTGCATTGAATGAGGTGGAAGTGATGGAGAAATGAATGATTTATGGGAGTGGTTGTTAGGGGAGTTGATGATGGATTGAATGGGGTTGAAAGGAAGGTTTGAGACCCTTAATTGTATGAGTAAAAGGATGCCCAAAGGATAATGAAAGGGGGAGAAAAGGAAGGAACGGACTGTACTCAGAAATGTGTTTCTGGACAGTTCGCTCGAGCGAACGTGACACATCGCTCGAGCGAGCTCGTCACAGAACCTCGTTGGCTCGAGCCAACCCCTCTGATTGCTCGAGCTAACCTGATACAACATAATCTGAGCAGGTCTGCTCGAGCGAACCTTAAAGTCCGCTCGAGCGAACCCCAAACAGAGAGCTGTTCGCCCGAGCGAACCTCCCAGTTCGCTCGAGCGAACTGCCTGTCTGTCATGGGTCAATGCTTAAGGGTTTGAAACTTATTTTTAGGCTTGGGGAGGTATCATATGGAGCCCCAGTGCCATGTAAGGCGTTATATGAAGTCCGAAAGAAGGAGGAACCTTATCATGGAGATTCCATGAGGTCTTCTAGATTGACCAATGTGTATAAGGACCCGGAATGTCCCTAACTCTTAAAGAGTACCAAAATTTCATCATAACCGACATACGGGACCCTATTCGCACTGAATCAATTCTAGAAACCCTTTTTGTTAGCCTGTAAAGATATTGGAAACTAATTGTATTTGATTTTCAATCAATCCCCTATTTTGAGATTTCAATCGTGATTTGTGAGTACTCTTGAACCGAGAACATTGTGTTACCATATTGTTAATTTGTTTAGACCCGTCCCGACTTTTATATGTTTTGTACCTATGGGTTCCTGCCCCGTTATGTGTATTTATTTGCTTTGATTTTCGCATGTTACCTATGAGTCGGCACCACTCGGCTTGGATAACCTTATCGGTTTGATCCACCGGTTTGGATATCCCCCTTCAGTTATACCCGCTGCAGCATGGTTCCCGCCTCGCCCCGATATACCCGGTTCGCTATCGTGGTCCCGCAGAGTATTATATGTATTTATTATATAAAAATCGTTGATTCTCCTCACCTCGTGTGACTGAGGTTAACGTCGTTGATTCTCCTCACCTCGTGTGACTGAGGTCAATGTCCCGATGTGCTCTTATCACTTTTGTGAGAGAGGATTTAGCTTTGTGTGGTTGCCATCTTGTTAGTCCCGAATCATTGGTACCTCTACATGATTTTATCGTATACGTATCTCTTTTACATGAGGCATCATTCTTTATAAAATTCATTGCTTATCTAGATTTTTCTATATTTCAAAAGGTATCGTTGTTTTGAATTATTGTTATGTCTTTTCACCCACCTGCCAGACCATCGTGTCTGATCCATTTATTTTGGTACTCAGGTCCCGAGCTTATTGCCATTGAGGAGGAGCCGGAGGAGGCGGTCGGTGAACCGCAGCGAGTGATTGAGTGGCAAGCCGATGATGTCATGTAGACATTCGGCCTTGCCTTGAGAACGATACACTTTGGGAATTTATGATATATTTATTTAGGTTTCATTTGGTTGTACGGTCTTTGTTGACCGTTATTTTGGGGGCATTAATCAACTGATATTTTGTAAATATACTTAACTTTACTTTTGGGGAAATATGCTTATGAACATTGCTCATCCTGATATCTTGTTATGTTAACCATAGATCAGTCTTGTTTATGGATTTGAATGGTATTAGTATGGTTTGCTACACGCTTCCGCAATCTTGAGAATATATTTGATATGGTTATATGTGAGATTATGTGTAAAGATAATCCTCACCGCGGAACCCTGTGGGAAATCACGTGCACGGATAAATGTTCTTTCAACACCGTGTGCGGTTTAGCCAAAGAGATGCACGTGGCGCGGCATCACCCCACCCTAGTCCCGATCCCGGACTCGGCCTCTTTTTCCCCTAGTCCCGGTCCAGGGTCGCGACAGCTCTAAAGCCGTTTGCGTTTGATGTACAAGAACTGGAAGATGTGGCAGTAGGGTGGTGCAAGTTGGCTTAGCAAAACTCATCAATACAAGCATCCAAATGTTAAGATCAACTGCTTGTAAGCTATCATCACATCCATTAGGTGGCCTACCAATTGAGACCTGTTTGTACACATATGTTTTCATGGCTTTTATAGTGGCCCAAATCGCTTTTGTCTTGATATCACTAATTTATTAAATTTTAGCCCCTTTTTTAAGACAAGATTCAAACCATGTCATATAAATCGAGAAACAAATTGACGATAACAAGTGCAATCATCATCGCCTTCGTTTAGAAGACCACTTTATTGAGAGGAAAATCATTTTATTAAGTCTAAATTTCATATTCTATGATTTCCTAAAACTAGATTCATTATGTTGAGGGTCATGGTACATTGAAGTATTGGCTCAGTATGCATGTGTATTGATTGGAGAAGATAGGATTTCAACCCTAAGAACTTGTTTGTATAGAAAATGGCATCCAACGAGCTCTTTTAAACATCGGATTGCAAAATGATGCTTTGCTATGATGGGCCCACACATAAAAAATGCTTGTTTATCACTTTATTAGCTTTTCCAAAGTTTGATACATTTTTAAATAAATAACTAAAAATAAAATATCTTAATTTAATGTGGGTTCCACCCACCTCAAGGGAAGTAAAATTTGTCCCAAAAGTAATAAAGGTAATTTTTTAAAATAAAGAAAAGTATATAAGGATGGTTTTGGAAAGTCTTTACAAAGGGCATTCTTGGAAATTAAATAAATTTGTTAAGAGACGTTCTACTGGCACTCAATTTTTCTCTCTTCCCACACACTTTTTTTTTTAAAAAAAATTATGTGAAATTACCTTTTTTCCCACCCTCTCCCTTTCTCTCTCCCCACCTCCCCCTTCACCTCCAGCTCCAGCCGGTCCCTCTCCTCCCCTTCTCTCTCCCTTCTTCATTCTCTCTCCCCACTGTTTTCTCTCTCTCATCCTCCCTTTCTCTCCCTCCCACCTTCCCCTTCACCTCCAGCTCCAGCCTAGACCGGTGTCGGCCGATCCCTTTCCTCCCATCCCTCCCCCTCCCTCTCCTTCCCCCACTGTTTTCTCTCTCCCTTCTCCCTGTCTCTCCCTCTCCCTTCCTTTCCCTGACCGGCGGCAGATCGGACAGTCGGCGATCGCTCTATCTGATAAGCCGCCGGCCAAGGAAATGAAGGGAGAGTGAGAGACGGGGAGAAGGGATAGAGAGGAGGGGGAGGGAGAAATAAGGAGAAGGGAGGGAGAGGGAGAGGGAGAGAAAGGGGCGCCGTTCCAGGCCGAAGCTAGAAGTGAAGGGCAAGGTGGGGGGAGAGAAAACAGTGGGGAGGGAGAGGGAGAGGGAGAGCGAGGGAGGGGAGGGAGAGAGAGAGAGAAAGGGATGAGAGGGATCAGCCGGCGCCGGTCCTGGAGCCTCAGGTGAAGGGGGAGTGGGGAGTGGGGAGAGAGAAAGGGAAATGGTGGGCAAAAAGGTAATTTCAGAGGTTTTTTTTTTTGTTTTTGTTTTAAATATGTGTGTGGGAAGAGGGAAATATTGTGTGCTAGTAGAACGTCCCATTTGTTAATGCGTGTGGCTGGAAAGAGATTCTCGAAAGTTTTTTCGTAGTAGTCTTTGACGTCGAACATTGTTATTAGAGGGAGTTAGTATAGTTCAGCGCCGCTGTATTGGAGCCCGGCCCTACATTGTGGAGTCAAAACCACATCTTTCAAACATTGCCAGACACTTCACTAGTTTTTATTATGTGGATAATAATTTTTATTAATGCATAGCCCAGTAATAGCAATCTTATGGATCCACCTACTTTAATAGTTAAGTAAAAAGACTAACATAGGAGTTTCCTGGCCACTAATCCAGAACTACTAAAATATGTTCAGTATTTGTTCTACAAATATTCAAATCATTTCATTCAAAAGCATCCCCTACTGTTCTAGACCATCATTTAGAGCTTTATGGTTTATTGGTTGGTTGGCTGGTCTCGCTTGAGAGAGGTAAAGAAATTAGAGAGATAAAATGTGGGGGAAAGGATTTAGGGGTTGAGGGTTTTCAATTGGGTGATCTCCCTTGAAAGAGAAAGAGGGTATAAGGAGAGAGAAATGTGAGGGAAGGGGTTTATGGTTTTAGGGTTTTCGGCTGGTTGTTCCGCCTATCAAAGGGAGAGGGTTTATGGAGAGAGAAAAGATGAGGGAGAGAAAGAGGGAAGGAGAGAGAGTTATATAGATCAGAGAGGACAATGTAAAAGAGAGGAAGCTACCCAGGGTTAGGGGCGGACGCACAATATACGTAGTGGGTGCGGCCGCCCCAGGTAAAATCCGAAGTTCCCTTGAAGGGCCTCGGCCCACATGAGCCCGCACCATTTGGGGCCCAATCTTCCACGACCCCATGACCTGGGTAGCCCCATTTCAATATTGAGAACTTCTCCTGATTTTATTCAAACCCCATTTTCAAATCAGCAAACATCTCGATACCAAGACCTTACCTCGTTTTCCCGCCCGACCTCATTGTCCCCTCTAGCACAGATTTCAGTCGTCAATCAGGCTTCCTTTCCGATAGTGTAAGCAATAGCGTTAATGGCAGACCTACACATAAAAACATGGGGCGGTAGACCTCCTCTTTCGCTTCACTGGGGGCAACAAAAAAGTCCCTTCACAAGACTTCAAAGGGGACAAGAAGATCCACTCTCAGTGATTTCATGCCACCTCAAACCAGAAATGAAACTACGCAGGGGGCATCATACTCTCCCAATTTGGTAGTCGAATTTGAAAGTCCGGGATCCTTACCCTAGAGGGAGGGTGAATAGGGTGAGGTACACTTTAGTGACCAGTTTTAATTTTCTTTAAATTAACTAACCACTAGTGATGATAAACAAACAATATGCGGAAGCTAATAAAACAATCATCACAAGACATTCACCACTACACAATGATTTATAGTGGTTCGGCCTCAATGCCTACATCAACTACCAGCTTGTGACCCAACACCCCACCGGATTTTCACTATCTATGCTTTTCAATAGGCTAAGCAATAACCTTTACAATGATGTTTTTCGAGGTCAAACAACAACCTATCAAGATGCTTTTCTAGGCTAAGCAAGAACTTTTACACTTTGCTTTTCTTAGGCTAAGCAATTACAATCAATAGATTTTTCATTCTCAATGAAGTGTCTAAACACTTGAAGAGAAATACATTAAATTCAATTATAAAGCCTCTAACATAGGTGGATATAAAAGTGAAAATCTAACTCACACAAAACACTACGAAATGTAAAGATGAATGCTCATAAAGTGTGTGTATGAAAAGTTCAATCAAGTTTAAAATGAAGGCTTAATCAATGTATGCTAGAAGCATTTGAAAGTTAAGGCACACAAGGATTTGATTAAAGAAGAATACTAATCACATGTAAAGATATGAACTTGATAATGATTTGAAATTCAAAAACTCTCAAGTTGTATATAACTAATTAAACGAAAACATGTGAAGCAAGTGATGTGTTGTTTTCAAAAACAAAGGTTTAACCAAGGTTCTAAATAGATTTGAAAACAACAAAGAGAATTCAACCAAGTAACTAAACGTGCACTAAGAGAAATCAAAGATTTAGACAAGGCATGATTAATGAAACTTTAAATCAACTTGGTTTCAAAACAAGGTGATGAATCCAATGACTTAAATCAAAGATTAAGTGAGTAATGGATTCAACACATGTAACGCCCCAATTCCGGATACCGAGAAGATCGTCAAAGTACCGAAATTGGCGCGCTACTTCCCGGAAAATCCGAGAACTTCCAAGATCGTAGGTCCGCAGTGAGGTCCAATTTAAAACTTTTTGAACAATAATGTAACAGCAGTTATTATTGCGGAAGCGTATTATAAGCGGAAGCCATACAGAGATAGCGGAAGCATAAGGTATCATCGTATATATGTCAAATGTAGATGGGCTGAAGTCCAGCCTAAATGTATAGTGATAACAAATCAAGTTTAATTACATATTTTTATCACTACCCGTCTCACAACAAAAATCTCTCAAAAACCCTAAACAAAAGAACGCTCAAACCCCTGCAGCTGGTGTTGGCTCTCCACCTTCCGGCTCGACCTCATGGTCGGCCGGCCCCCATCCGTAGTCGCCTGCTACGGGCACCTCAACGAGTGCGAACGCATCGCCCTCGAACTCGGGGTCAAGACCTAAGCACCAAGAGTGGGTCAGATCTAAAGATCTGGCAAGTCACAGTAAGCTAATAATATAGAATGTATGCATCAAATGAGTAGAGACAGTAATAAAGTTAAGAGAGTAGCAATGGTACAGATTCTAGGCAGTTGAGCACGATAAACAAATAGAATCAGAATGAACATAATAAAGTAAATCTACACAAAATGGCACACTCACACAAGCTGGATACCGCGGGATATTATGCCGCGGCCCTCCCATACTGAACACAGTCGCGGCGGGGAAAATCTCACAGTGCTGGGGATTATCTAGCCCCGCAAATAACATCATCCATCAACACACACTGAGACCGGACTCGGTATCGCACCGTCCGTCTCCAACAATGCTCATCATGATAGCCCCACATCAAATCTCAATAGCTCCTACCAGAGATGATCAGTCCAACTGGCTGAGCTTAAATCAACTGAGTGAATGTCTATGCCGACTCGGAATCAATAAAGGTCTGTGTCTGTCTAGGCTTTACCTTGCATGAACAAGGTCCTAACAAAAGTCCCTAAGAGGTCCAAGTACTCAATATAAACTGTGGATCATAGTCCAAGTCCAATTCCATCATTGGATCCATACCAAGGCCCACCAAATACATGGCCTGATCTATAACAGTCCATATGAGATACAAGTCCATATTCAATGACACATGATCCATTTACAACCATAATGGGTCAGAAGCCCATACAATCTAACCTCTCCATTCTAGGGTAATTCACATCCGACTTAGGCCATAAAAAGGGCCCGCCTAGCCACAGACACGGGTCAATGTTCACCCAATTATATTACCGGGTCACCTCCAAGTAGTCCTAGGTTTAGGTCCTCCATTTTCCATTTAATTAACAGGTATAAGCAATAATAAGGACAATAGAGTGATAGTCATAATATGAGGGAGATGAATCTCCAAGTACAAGGATCAAAGGGAGATATCAACGGTCCATCCTAAGTAAATGATCCACATTAGATTCAGGTCTATCCCAGGTAATTTGATCTTTAAGTGAAACCACAGATGCTAAGGAATACTGTGTTTGGTGCTTAGAAGTTATGTGCATCATTTGGTAACGTATAAAGATCGAATCATCTTAGATTACATAACCTGGACTTTAATTAGTGGACCCCACGAGTCAAGGTTGAGCCGTACCATTGACTCGTGGCTGGCACAGTGATGGAAGTCTATTTGAATGGTCAATGGGCCCTACCTATGATTGCAACAATAGAAATTAGAATCTGGGGATCGTCACTGTACACAGTGTGCTCAGCCGACCTCCTGGCCTGGGCGGTCAGCTCGGCACACTGTGATCAGAGAAGGTGAAACATCTTGCAGGCAAGGCCTACTCGTCCAGGACATCCTGTGAGTTCGACTAACCCCCTGGCCTGGGTGGTTGGCCGTGCGCACTAGGTATTATCTGGCTGGAGGAAATGTCCCAGGTTCCAGTCTCCTTTGTTGAAATCCCGCCTTTTTGGAAATCCATCTCGGAGTTCGGCTAAGCAATGGAGCTCAATTGAGTACTCAGTTCGGCCACCCAGCTCAGCTCGGCAATGGGCCTAGCTCAGTTCGGCAACCTAGCTGAGTTCGGGAAAGTGCATTGGGCTTGGCAGAGCATTGAGGTTGGTTTAGCTCTCAGCTCGGTTAAGCACTGAGTTCGGCTAAGCTCGAAGTCCGGTCTGGCACGGAACCCGGTCTGGCGCTGAGCTCAGTAAAACACTGAGTTCGGCCATAACACTGAGTTCGGCCGTAACACTGAACTCGGCTTTGAGCACTGAGCTCGGCCTAGACACTTAGCTCGGCTAAACGCGAATCTCATCCTAACCATTATGCTCGGCAGAACTCTGAGTTCGGCTAGTGTTGAATCCAACTATCGCCGAGTTCGGCCAGTGCTGAGCTCGGCAGTTGCTGAGCTACGCTAACGCTGAGCTCGGCAACCGCTGGGCTCTGCAAGTGCTGAGCTCGGCCATCGCTGGACTCTGTCCATCTCTCCCATCAGTGTTGTGTTCTGTTACAGAACCCAGTTCTGCGACAGGACACAACTTCTCTTCATTAAGCACAGGAATGGTGGTCCACCTCTGATCAAAATCCAGATCAAGTCGCACCCCATGGTCGCACAGGGCCCCTTACATAGATGTAGGGTCCTGATCTACCAAAGGTGGTCCTACTTCGACTCCGATCTCAATACTGCGAGATGGGTTCTTGTCATTCCATCTCCGGAAACTCATTCCCGTGATCCAATTCTTCTGGGATTCTCCATAGACCATTACAGAAGCAAAATAAATCATTCCTACATCATTCACCCATCATCAACCTGGCCATTGATCATCCAAATGAGGTAATCCCATCCATCAATGGCCAAAGGAACCAAACAAACATGCTCAAGGATCGATCTAAACATATATATTACAAATTGGAATTCTACTGCAAATCAAAGGAAGGAAACATGCACTCTAGACTACCAGCACAGTGCACTTGCCTTGATCAATTGAAGGTAGAAGGAAAAGAGAGAAAACCACAGGGAAAAAGAGAAAAGGTCTCGGCAGTAGCTCTTATGGTGCAGGCCGGTCTCGGCTGGTCTTTTGTTAAGGGATTTCTGGGGCGAGGAAGAGAAAAGAGAGATTGGAGGGGGAGATGAGGGTTCGTTGGAGGGAATTGGGGAAGAAGAAGAGAGAAGAGATTGGAACTTGAGAGAAAAGGAGATGAACAGTAGTTGTTAGGGCAGGGGAGGGTTTAGTTTATATAGGTTGGGTTTTTGGGTTATGGACAAAAATGCCCTTAGGGTTATAATAGGATTAGGGTTAGGGTAGAGGGTATTTAGGTCTTTAGGTGGGCTTCTAGAAGACTCTTTGGTGCAAACTCCCTAGAGTAATTACAAAACTCTAGCTAGGGCCTCTAACAAACTCCCTAACTCTAAAAATAACAAAAGACCCCCTATTGACTCTACTAATTACACCACTAGTCTAACCCTAGGAAAATACATAACTACCCTCACTAAGTCCCATAATTAATATAATTAAAATACTTAGGCTAATATATAGTATTCAAATTCACATTGAGGGCCCACCAGGGGTGGGGTCTCACATTCCTCCCTCCTTAAAGACATTTGGTCCCCAAATGTAAAAACAAAGTAAGAACATACCTGCGGTAGAAGATGTGGATAATCTCTTGCCACCTGGTCTCGTAGCTCCCAAGTAGCCTCCTCCGGAGTGTGATGCTCCCACTGAACCTTCACGAACTGAATGGTTCGGTCCCGAAGCACCTTCTCCTTGGTGTCGATGACGGCGATTGGTTTGGCGATGTAGGACGCGTTGGGCTGGATGTCGAGTGGCTGGTGATGCAGAATGTGGGTAGGGTCCTCCACATACTTCCTCAACATCGAGACATGGAAGACGTCGTGCACACCTGATAGCTCTGCTGGCAACTGAAGTCTGTACGCGACATCTCCGATCCTAGCCTTGATCTCAAAGGGTCCGACGTACCTCCGTGCTAACTTGCCCTTCTCGCCGAATCTGAGGGTGCCTCGAGCTGGGGAAACCTTCAGGAATACACGGTCTCCTTTCTGAAACTCAAGGGGTCTGCGTCGGTTGTCTGCATAGCTCTTCTGTCGACTGCGGCTAGCCTTCAGGTTCTCAACTATCTGGTGGATCTTCTCACTGGTGTCGCCGACGATAGATGGCCCATGGAAGCTCCTGACACCAACTTCCTCCCAACAGATTGGGGTCTTGCACTTCCTGCCGTACAATGCCTCGAACGGTGCCATTTTGATGCTCGAGTGGTAGCTGTTGTTGTAGGCAAACTCACAGAGTGGCAAGGAATCCTCCCAGTTCTCCTTGTAATCTAGGACACAAGCTCGCAACATATCCTCCAAGGTCTGGTTGGTGCGCTCCGTCTGTCCGTCTGTCTGGGGGTGGTAGGCTGTACTGAAGCTCAACTTAGTACCCAAAGCCTGCTGTAGACTCTCCCAGAAATGAGATGTGAAGCGTGGATCTCTGTCTGATACAACCGAAGCTGGAACTCCATGCAAAGAGACGATCCTGTCCACGTACAGCTTAGCAAGGACGTCGAGTCCTGCTCTCATCGACACTGGCAAGAAGTGAGCTGACTTAGTCAGTCTATCCACGATCACCCAAATGCCATCACTGCATCTTCGGGTAGCTGGAAGTCCCGCAATAAAATCCATGGTAATATGCTCCCACTTCCACTGAGGTATCTCGAGCTGATGAAGTAGCCCTGGTGGCTTCTGGTGCTCGGCCTTGATTTGTTGACACGTCAGACATTTGGCCACATAGCCTGCAATCTCCTTCTTCATGTTGTTCCACCAGTAGTAGCTCCTCAGGTTTCTGTACATCTTGGTGCTGCCCGGGTGAATCGAATATCTGCTGTGGTGTGCATCTGCTAAGATCTGGTCCTTCAGCTCCTGGATATCTGGTACACACAGCCTGTCCTGATAGTAAAGCACTCCACCAATCAGCCTGAACTCTGGTCTCTGGTCAATCTGCTCAATCACTTTGACAAGCTTGGGATCGCTGCGTTGACTGTCCTTGACCTCTCCGAGCAACTCTGGTTCCCATGCGGACATGGTAGCAAGCATAACTCTATCGCTGAGCGGCTGAAACTGGACATCCAAGTCACTGAAGACATCGGTCCACACACCCTCTGCTGCTAGAAAACTGACTAGGGCGGTCTTCCTGCTCAAAGCATCTGCTACGACGTTCGCCTTACCCGGATGGTATTTGATAGGGAAGTCGTAATCCTTGATGTACTCCATCCAACGCCTCTGACGGTTGTTGAGATCATGCTGAGTGAACAGGTACTGCAAACTGCGATGATCTGAATGGACTTCGAACTTCTCTCCGTAGAGGTAATGCCGCCACATCTTCAGTGCAAACACGACTGCTGCAAGCTCTAGATCGTGAGTAGCATACTTCTTCTCGTGCTCCTTTAGCTGACGTGATCCATAGGCAATGACTTTGCCTTCCTGCATCAAAACACAACCAAGACCGGTCCCTGAAGCATCGGTGAAGACAACAAAACCGCCTGTACCCGAAGGTAAAGATAAGATTGGTGTTGTCGTCAGTCTCTCCTTCAGCTCTTGGAAACTGTCCTCACAAGCATCTGTCCATACGAACGGTACATCCTTCCTTGTCAGCTTGGTCAAAGGGGCTGAAATCGAAGAGAAACTCTTGACAAATCTGCGGTAGTAGCCTGCTAAGCCAAGGAAACTCCGAACTTCTGTAACATTCTTCGGTCTCTCCCAGTTCACTACTGCCTCGATCTTCGCTGGATCCACTGCTAGGCCGTCTCTGGAGATGATGTGTCCGAGGAAGACTACCTGCTTTAACCAGAACTCGCACTTGCTAAGCTTTGCGTACAGCTGGTTGTCACGTAGCAACTGTAGAGACGTCCTCAAATGCTGCTCGTGCTCCTCTCTGGACTTGGAGTAGACCAACACGTCGTCGATGAACACCACCGTAAAGCTGTCGAGGTACGGGGCGAAGATCTTGTTCATCAGGGCCATGAACACTGCCGGCGCATTCGTCAACCCGAACGGCATCACAAGGAATTCATAGTGTCCGTAACGAGTACGAAACGCTGTCTTCTGCACATCTTGCTCTCTGACTCACAGCTGATGATATCCCGATCTCAGGTCCACCTTCGAAAAGTACTGCGCTCCCTGAAGCTGGTCGAAAAGCTCGTCGATCCGGGGAAGAGGATACTTGTTCTTCACTGTTGCCTGGTTCAGCTGCCTGTAGTCGATGCACATCCTCATCGATCCATCCTTCTTCTTCACGAAGAGCACAGGTGCTCCCCAAGGTGACATGCTCGGTCTGATGAAGCCCTTGTCTGTCAACTCTTGCAACTGGGTCTTCAACTCTCGCAGCTCTGCTGGAGCCATGCGATAAGGAGCTCTGGAAATCGGTGCGGTGCCTGGCACAAGCTCGATGGTGAAGTCGATCTCTCTGACTGGAGGCAATCCTGGGATCTCGTCGGGAAACACGTCTGGAAACTCGCAAACGACTGGGATCTCCTCGACTCCCTTGGACTTCTTGTCATCTGAGATGAATGCGATGTAGCCTTCGCAACCTGATCGCACTAGCCTCTCAGCCTTCAGTGCTGAAATCAATCTGGTATTGCGTGGCTTCTTCTCGCCTACAAACTCGACTGTGTCATCTGAACCGTCGATGGTAAGTCTGACTATCTTCTCGAAGCAATCCATCACCGCTCGATATCTGGCCAACCAATCCATCCCCAAGATAACGTCGAAGTCATGCATGGGTAACACGATCAAATCTGCAAACATAATGTACTCCCCGATCTGCACTCGGCATCTGGGGTGGTAAGTCTGACACACTACCCTCTTGCCCACGGGCGTAGACACAACTAGCGTGCAAGGCAACTCCTCTCCTACCCCACCAAGAACTAAAGCAAAAGCAGAAGACACATAGGAATGTGTCGCACCAGGATCAAACAATACTCTAGCAATCTGATCACAAATAGAAAGAGTACCTTCAACGACGTTCCCTGCAGCTTCGGCCTCCTCATGTGTGAGTGCAAATGCCTGACCTGCGGCCTGAGGTCTCTGCTGCTGTCGCTGCTGTCCATAGGGTCTCTGGTGTCGTCCCCTCTGGTAGTGCTGTCCCCTGGGCTGCTGGGGTCCACGTGCCTGCTGCTGGGCATGGTACTGCTGCTGAGGTGGCTGAGGTGCTGGTGCAATCCGCGGAGCAGGTGGAGCTGGAGCTGGAGCTCTAGGAGGTGCTGGAAGCTGGAGCATCGGGTGCTGTCCTCCTCGTAGTGGGCAAACTCTAGAGATGTGCCCTGGCTCCCCGCAGTCATAGCACACTCTGGGTCCACGCTGCTGCTGCTGCTGCTGATGCTGACGCTGATGATACTGCCCAGCTGGCCTCTGTCTCTGGAATGGCTGCTGCTGTAGGGGCACAGGCTGCAGTCTGGCTAGAGCAACCCGGACCCGTCTCTGCTGCTGACTGGCCTCAATCCACTGCAGACGCTCCTCTGCCCAGTAAGCCCTCCTCAAAGCCTCCTCATAAGTGTGAATCTCAATGCAAGACATGTTGATCTGGATGTCGTCTCTCAGTCCCTCGACGAACCGCCGAATCCTCTCTGACTCAAGAGTGATCAGAGCCTCTGCAAAGCGAGAAAGCTGGGTGAAGCGAACCTCATACTGGTAGACAGTCATGCTGCCTTGCACCAGTGCCTGAAATTCCCGCAGCTTGCGGTCTCTGACGTGGGATGGTATGAACTTCCGGAGGAAGTCTGCTCTGAATGCAGTCCAAGCGATCTCGTCTCCTATCGTCTCAAAATGACACTGGATCGTCCTCCACCAGTCCTCCGCGACTCCCCGAAACATGTAAGTGGCCAACTGCACTCTCTGCTGACCGGTGCACTCGAAGACCTTGAAGATCTTCTCCATCCGCACAATCCATTCGTCGGCCACCAGCGGGTCATCGGCGCCAGTGAACTCAGGTGGTCCCCTTTTGAGGAACCTCTCAAATATGACATTCGGATCTGTCTCCCGAACGGATGCCGCTGCTATGCCTGGCTGAGCCACCCTGTCCATGATGTCCAAGACTTGCGTCTGGAATTGGGCGAAATCCTCGGCCTGCTGTTGCTGCGCCGACGCCTGGGCCTCCTGGGAAACGAGGAAGGCCTGTAAGAACCTCTGGAAACGCTGCTCGAAGTCTGGCTGACTACCGGCTGCTGGTATCATATGTGATGGAGAACCCTCTCTAGACATCTGTCAAGAGAAAGAAATTAGGTTAGTTTAAGTCCAACACTTAGGACTACGCTGATTCTACCCGATCCATCGACCCTATACGTACCCCCACACTGAGATCCTCACTACGTCCTAAAGTTTCTAGTGTATTTTATTTCCTAGAGACTTGCCCGCTCTGATACCATAAAATGTAACGCCCCAATTCCGGATACCGAGAAGATCGTCAAAGTACCGAAATTGGCGCGCTACTTCCCGGAAAATCCGAGAACTTCCAAGATCGTAGGTCCGCAGTGAGGTCCAATTTAAAACTTTTTGAACAATAATGTAACAGCAGTTATTATTGCGGAAGCGTATTATAAGCGGAAGCCATACAGAGATAGCGGAAGCATAAGGTATCATCGTATATATGTCAAATGTAGATGGGCTGAAGTCCAGCCTAAATGTATAGTGATAACAAATCAAGTTTAATTACATATTTTTATCACTACCCGTCTCACAACAAAAATCTCTCAAAAACCCTAAACAAAAGAACGCTCAAATCCCTGCAGCTGGTGTTGGCTCTCCACCTTCCGGCTCGACCTCATGGTCGGCCGGCCCCCATCCGTAGTCGCCTGCTACGGGCACCTCAATGAGTGCGAACGCATCGCCCTCGAACTCGGGGTCAAGACCTAAGCACCAAGAGTGGGTCAGATCTAAAGATCTGGCAAGTCACAGTAAGCTAATAATATAGAATGTATGCATCAAATGAGTAGAGACAGTAATAAAGTTAAGAGAGTAGCAATGGTACAGATTCTAGGCAGTTGAGCACGATAAACAAATAGAATCAGAATGAACATAATAAAGTAAATCTACACAAAATGGCACACTCACACAAGCTGGATACCGCGGGATATTATGCCGCGGCCCTCCCATACTGAACACAGTCGCGGCGGGGAAAATCTCACAGTGCTGGGGATTATCTAGCCCCGCAAATAACATCATCCATCAACACACACTGAGACCGGACTCGGTATCGCACCGTCCGTCTCCAACAATGCTCATCATGATAGCCCCACATCAAATCTCAATAGCTCCTACCAGAGATGATCAGTCCAACTGGCTGAGCTTAAATCAACTGAGTGAATGTCTATGCCGACTCGGAATCAATAAAGGTCTGTGTCTGTCTAGGCTTTACCTTGCATGAACAAGGTCCTAACAAAAGTCCCTAAGAGGTCCAAGTACTCAATATAAACTGTGGATCATAGTCCAAGTCCAATTCCATCATTGGATCCATACCAAGGCCCACCAAATACATGGCCTGATCTATAACAGTCCATATGAGATACAAGTCCATATTCAATGACACATGATCCATTTACAACCATAATGGGTCAGAAGCCCATACAATCTAACCTCTCCATTCTAGGGTAATTCACATCCGACTTAGGCCATAAAAAGGGCCCGCCTAGCCACAGACACGGGTCAATGTTCACCCAATTATATTACCGGGTCACCTCCAAGTAGTCCTAGGTTTAGGTCCTCCATTTTCCATTTAATTAACAGGTATAAGCAATAATAAGGACAATAGAGTGATAGTCATAATATGAGGGAGATGAATCTCCAAGTACAAGGATCAAAGGGAGATATCAACGGTCCATCCTAAGTAAATGATCCACATTAGATTCAGGTCTATCCCAGGTAATTTGATCTTTAAGTGAAACCACAGATGCTAAGGAATACTGTGTTTGGTGCTTAGAAGTTATGTGCATCATTTGGTAACGTATAAAGATCGAATCATCTTAGATTACATAACCTGGACTTTAATTAGTGGACCCCACGAGTCAAGGTTGAGCCGTACCATTGACTCGTGGCTGGCACAGTGATGGAAGTCTATTTGAATGGTCAATGGGCCCTACCTATGATTGCAACAATAGAAATTAGAATCTGGGGATCGTCACTGTACACAGTGTGCTCAGCCGACCTCCTGGCCTGGGCGGTCAGCTCGGCACACTGTGATCAGAGAAGGTGAAACATCTTGCAGGCAAGGCCTACTCGTCCAGGACATCCTGTGAGTTCGACTAACCCCCTGGCCTGGGTGGTTGGCCGTGCGCACTAGGTATTAATCTGGCTGGAGGAAATGTCCCAGGTTCCAGTCTCCTTTGTTGAAATCCCGCCTTTTTGGAAATCCATCTCGGAGTTCGGCTAAGCAATGGAGCTCAATTGAGTACTCAGTTCGGCCACCCAGCTCAGCTCGGCAATGGGCCTAGCTCAGTTCGGCAACCCAGCTGAGTTCGGGAAAGTGCATTGGGCTTGGCAGAGCATTGAGGTTGTGTCAGACCCCGACCCAGGTTTGAAGTATTTAATTATGTTTTAACCGTGATTAGTGGATAAGTGGGGTTAGTGGACGATTAGCTTATTTTATTAAGCTAGATTAGAATGTTTGATTAGCTTCGAGAACCGTTGTTAGCCTTTGACTTAAGTTTGACACGGGCCGGGGCGCCCGTGGATTATGTGTGAAATTGTTGAAGTTTGTTCATGATGCTTGTAAAATCCCAATTTATGTGTATTTTGACTTATTTCCTCTAGATCATCAACTTTCATGTTTTGGCCAACTTGATTTTGTGATCAGAAATCACGTTTTTCGAGAAAAAGGGCAAAACTGACATTTCACACAAAACCTGTACCCAAATTTCAAAAATTTCAGAAATTGTCAAAAATATACTTTTTGGAAAGTAGAAATTTCGCCGATCATTTTTGTCTTCTTCGTCGTTTTCGTTCGGGGCCCGCAAGTACCATTTGTAGTCTTGTGAAGATCGGGGCCCACAAGACTTGTCTCTTAAGAAGGGGACTCTTCTTTCTCCTTCTTCATTCCATTTCCAGCAACTTTCTTTGCTAGGGCTTTTCCTCTCCTTTCTTCTCACTCTCTCTCATCTGAAACTCTCACTTGGTGAGGTGTTCTTGGAGGATTGATCTCCTCAAATTCTTCCTCCCTCTTCAAGCTTCCTAAAGATACTCTTCTTGAGGAGTTTGAGCTAAGAGAAGCCCCTTATTCAAGCATCTCTTCTTTGTTTGGGTTCCTAAAGGTTAGCAATAGCTTTCTAAACTCAAGATCCTTGTTTTCCTCTCCATTTGGAGTGTTTTAATCCCATTTGCTAAGGTTTTCTTTGAAGATTTACAAATGTTGACTTTTTAGGGTTTCTTGGGAAAATTTTGGGGTTTTTGTAGATTTGGAGCTTGAGGCTCTAAGGCTTGGTTTGAAGAGTGATTTTGATCATATCTTGGCTAGAGGCAAGTATATTTCAACAATTATGTGATGCTTTCTCTCATTGGTTCTATTTCTTGATTTTCCTTTTTGTGTTAATCTTCTTTAGTCTATGGTTTATTTTGATTTAATGGATCATTGTCATAGTTACCTTAATTTATGTTATTGCTCTACCATGCATTGGGAGTTTGTTCTCACTATGGCTTCTTGGAAAGTTTGTTTCATTGTGTTCAAATGGGTGTTCAAAGAAAAGGGAAAAGAACTTGGAATCTTTTAAAAAGTGTTGAGTTTGTGTTAATTAGATGATTATGGATGATGATTTAATGATTTGTGGAGGTTGAGAAGAGGCCCAAGATGTTGTAGAATTTTGTATGGAAGAAAGGAATGAAAGGGAATGGAAATGATCAAGAAAAGAGGAAGAAAAACAAAAAAAAAGGGAAGATTTCTGCACTCGGGCTGGACTGGGCAGGCCCAGTCCGCCCGAGCGGACCAGGCACTGCCTGGCCCTCGCTCGAGCGACCCACTGGGCCGCTCGAGCGACCCAGCTTCTGTCTGGGTCCGCTCGAGCGAGCCCAGTTCAGTCTGGGCTCGGGTTTGGGCCTGATTAAGGGTCTATTTAAGGGCTGTTTGATGGCCCAATTGAAGATTTTGATAAGCCCATTTCCTAAGTGTCTTTTGGGCCTGTTTTAAGGTCAACTCTCGGGCTGTTTTTGAGTCCTAATGTTGGGCTATTTATGACATGAATTGTGGGCTACTTTAGGGACTGTTTGGGCTTGCTTTTATTGGACTGTTTGAGCTTGGATGAGGCCAGTTGTGGGCCTGATTAAAAGGACTTAAACCTACCTTTAAGGAAGGCTTATTGGGTATAACATTCAAGTCCACTTCAAGCCTATGTCCAAGCCCAATTCAGCCCTTTTATCCTTTTTATAAGAGAAGCCCATTCAACCTTTTTCAAGCCTAGAACTCATGGCAAGATGTGTCTTAGACTATGGCCAATACCACTTGGGAAAACCCTCAAGTCTAAGTGTACATTTAATCCCTTATGATTGTCAACGATCTTCGGTGGCACCAAATCACTTTCTTTAATGACAATAAAGGGGGTCAAATGTATATCGAGACTACCCGCTTAGTCGACCGAACCATCATACATTCTTTTGTGTAAAAAGACTTTTGTTTTGGTTATTTCTCCAATTCTTTTTAGTGTTTTGAAGTGGGTTACCCCATGTTTTCGTAATGAGGAAACTACTCACCTATTTTGCTCGGATCCGCCAATATGCATTGTTTGGAGTAGTTTACTTATCGATTTTGGAAATGTATCTTATAAATAGAATTGCATTTCTTCGAGGTTTCGGATTTTCACTAAAGTGGCACCACTAGGCTTAGGTCACCTTGTCGGACTGATCATCCGGCTTGGGGTCTTTAATTTGTCTGCCAGCTGCAGTTTGGATTCTGTCTGTACCGACCATGGCAACGGTAATTATCCGGTCCCACGAGTAGTGGCTACGGTTCTGTTTGATAACGACCATGTCGTTCCGGTCCCACGATTAGTGGCTACGGTTTGTCTGCTCCGGTTACTTCGGTAACAGGAGAATATAGCTTTATGTGGGTTGCCAATGTTTTTATGCATTGATGTTCATCTCATGGCATTTATTTATGTTACTCATCATGACATTGGATTTGTAAACCATCGAGATGTATCTTCTATCTTTACTTCGACATTGTTATTAATCGTGATTTCATCGTAGCTCTTACTTATCATGTTTTGTTTTGCTCTCATCCTATTATTGTTGTAATTGCTTGCCAGACCGTCGTGTCTGACTCTCTTTTGTTTGGTGCCAGATGTTGAGCCCCTCGCGGTTGAGGCGCATTTCGAGGCGGAACCTATAGTTCCCGTGGAGGGCGAGTGGCGGCCCGATGATGTCAATTAGACGTCGGGTTGCCTTGGAGCTGCGATCACATTTTGGGGATTTCATGATATACATTTTGGGTTTTTGTCATGGCCATTGTTGGCTTATTTTCTTTTGGGAAAGTTTGTAATTAATGCTTAACTTTACTTTTGTATCAAATTTAAACTAACTTTGGGGCCTACAGTAAAATGTTTCTCTTTTGATGCTAGTCTCTTGCGTTCTCATTTTTATACCCGTTTGAGAGAAATTTATGTTTGCTACAATGCTTCCGCGTAAGTCATTTGTATGGAAGTGATTCTTATATATCACTATTGGATCGGATTCCGTGAATCCTTACCGCGGAAACCTGTGGGAAACTAGCGTGTGCGGGCGGAATTTTCCGGCCCGTCGCGCCGCGTCCCCGGATTAAGGCCTCGTTTAGCGGGACCTCGGTCCGGGGGCGTGACAGGCTGGTTTAGCTCTCAGCTCGGTTAAGCACTGAGTTCGGCTAAGCTCGAAGTCCGGTCTGGCACGGAACCCGGTCTGGCGCTGAGCTCAGTAAAACACTGAGTTCGGCCATAACACTGAGTTCGGCCGTAACACTGAACTCGGCTTTGAGCACTGAGCTCGGCCTAGACACTTAGCTCGGCTAAACGCGAATCTCATCCTAACCATTATGCTCGGCAGAACTCTGAGTTCGGCTAGTGTTGAATCCAACTATCGCTGAGTTCGGCCAGTGCTGAGCTCGGCAGTTGCTGAGCTGCGCTAACGCTGAGCTCGGCAACCGCTGGGCTGTGCAAGTGCTGAGCTCGGCCATCGCTGGACTCTGTCCATCTCTCCCATCAGTGTTGTGTTCTGTTACAGAACCCAGTTCTGCGACAGGACACAACTTCTCTTCATTAAGCACAAGAATGGTGGTCCACCTCTGATCAAAATCCAGATCAAGTCGCACCCCATGGTCGCACAGGGCCCCTTACATAGATGTAGGGTCCTGATCTACCAAAGGTGGTCCTACTTCGACTCCGATCTCAATACTGCGAGATGGGTTCTTGTCATTCCATCTCCGGAAACTCATTCCCGTGATCCAATTCTTCTGGGATTCTCCATAGACCATTACAGAAGCAAAATAAATCATTCCTACATCATTCACCCATCATCAACCGGCCATTGATCATCCAAATGAGGTAATCCCATCCATCAATGGCCAAAGGAACCAAACAAACATGCTCAAGGATCGATCTAAACATATATATTACAAATTGGAATTCTACTGCAAATCAAAGGAAGGAAACATGCACTCTAGACTACCAGCACAGTGCACTTGCCTTGATCAATTGAAGGTAGAAGGAAAAGAGAGAAAACCACAGGGAAAAAGAGAAAAGGTCTCGGCAGTAGCTCTTATGGTGCAGGCCGGTCTCGGCTGGTCTTTTGTTAAGGGATTTCTGGGGCGAGGAAGAGAAAAGAGAGATTGGAGGGGGAGATGAGGGTTCGTTGGAGGGAATTGGGGAAGAAGAAGAGAGAAGAGATTGGAACTTGAGAGAAAAGGAGATGAACAGTAGTTGTTAGGGCAGGGGAGGGTTTAGTTTATATAGGTTGGGTTTTTGGGTTATGGACAAAAATGCCCTTAGGGTTATAATAGGATTAGGGTTAGGGTAGAGGGTATTTAGGTCTTTAGGTGGGCTTCTAGAAGACTCTTTGGTGCAAACTCCCTAGAGTAATTACAAAACTCTAGCTAGGGCCTCTAACAAACTCCCTAACTCTAAAAATAACAAAAGACCCCCTATTGACTCTACTAATTACACCACTAGTCTAACCCTAGGAAAATACATAACTACCCTCACTAAGTCCCATAATTAATATAATTAAAATACTTAGGCTAATATATAGTATTCAAATTCACATTGAGGGCCCACCAGGGGTGGGGTCTCACAACACACCATAGTTAATATGCTAATAATCATTTTCCAAAGATTTCAAATGAAGCATATAACATATGAAAAGGAAAGTAAAGCTTACTAGAGTTTTGACTTCATAAAATCAAGCTTTAGCTTTCCAATGATAAATATAGGCTTCTTTAGTTCATTCCATTTGCTTAGGCTCTTCAACACTCCAAAATGGGCTCTTTATTCATCAAGAAACATTTTGGAATGAACTTGTTTTTATAGAAAAAGTAGTTCCAACGGCTAGGTGTCGGTTAGCCGACATACAGGGTTCAGCTAGCCGACACCCCAACGGTCACTTCCCAACGGTCATGTTTTTTGAAAATTTGCTGACCATTTTCCTCTTGTCGGTTAACTAAACATGTTCGGTTAGCCGAGGGCTGACCGAGATCCTAACTGACAGTTCAAAGTGGATCAAAAAATAGCTCTCTGGTTTTCTAACCGAAATGCTTTCGGTTAGCTTCAGATGCACTATTGGTTAGCCGATAGTGGACTGACAACCTGACCGACAGTTTGGTCAGTTTGAAATTCTGTAGTTCTGAAGCTTTGAAAAAAAATATAACTTTGAAATCAACTGAAAACTCAGAATAGTAAGGTGTTTTGTAAATGTTTCAACAAGAAAACACATTTAAAATCAAGATTTAAATCAACCATAAAGAGTTTTAAATGAAGCAAAAATAGAGTTAATTCAAACAAGTGATTTTCAAGATGAAACTTGTGAAATGTGAAACCACGTGATAGGATGAATATGATGCATATGCTAGACATCAAATTGCAAACAACCTAGGGTCTAACAGGATTCTCCATGAATGGATACGAGTCCGGCGACACCGACGAATGGGAGGAATTCTTTAAAACAGGAGAATATCTCTTAGATGAAGAATGAGTTCCTGAACATCACCTCATATCAGTGATCCGGTATAATCCCTTACAGCCACAAGGATCTCAGTCTGATGGTGAAGAAGACCAAGAGGCTGTCCAAGAAGATGCTACTGACCCAACACCCTCCACTGCTCTAGTGGATCCCAACCATGTTGAACAACAAGAAGCAGACGAATAAGAAGATTTGGTTCCCATGCCCGATCTTGAAGAATATGTGAGGATCTTGCAGCATTTTGTCATAGAACAGGAGCAAGACCACATCAACGACCTTCATCGCAATCAAAATCCAGAATTGAAAGTCCCTGAAGATCAACAAGTACCTCCTCCCTTAACTCCTGAAAATGAAGAAAGATGCTGGATTGATGATCCTCTTACATCTGAGGATGAGTCTGACTCCCAACAGTCCATTCTCAAAACGTCTTCCATTGAAGCAACCTGCAATGTGATAGTTCGGGATGATAGTTCTTCTGAAGCTTCATCTTCCGAGGCTACTTACTCTCAGACCACATCTGATGGTATATCTTCTGGAGCTACGTCTTCTCAAGTGACTTCTACTAAGATATCACCTTCTTAGGCTTCGTCTCTTGAAACCGTGACATCAGAACTCACACCCCTCCCGACTGATCATCGTGAAGAAGCTTCGGCCGATGATGTCTTCTTCAACGAAAACCCAGTCAATTGGTCCCAGGTACCCGATCTCATAGGTGATGTTGGACCCATGAAATATTCAGCAAAGAAGAAAAGTTGATGGCTGTTTTTCAAAACTTGTTCCCGAAAAATGCTCCGAGCAACACAATCACTGAGGACGACAATGTTGCTTTAGACATGTCTTCAGCAAATGAGAAAGATCAACTCCTTGATCGTGAGGGTAATCTTCCAACGAAGACCCTTCTCAAGAAGCACTCAAAGTTGGTAGAGGTACCCACTATGGCTGGGATTACCACAACAGTCACAACCAACCTTCTTCCTCTACTTATGTAATTCCTTCGAAAAAAGATATTGTAAATGCCCCAAGTGGCAACGATAATGAAAATGCAGGCCTCAATGAGGCTTTTAAGTATGACTTGATTGAGTCGGAATATGACTTGATTGAGTCGGACCTTTTCATACTAAAATTTTAGCTTCTTAGTGAAATTTTCAGCACATTTTCACTGAATTTGGCCAGGGCCCACATCTAGTACGTTCGCTACATATTGGGTCATGGCCGGTTCATTTACTTTTTGGGCACAATTTTCTGACAATGGTCTATGCCATGATACAACAGGGTCAATGTGTAACTAGGCCAAACCTGACTAGGATTGGGTCGGGGTCTTGGTTTTGGGATAGTCTAGTTCATGTTCAAGTAAAACCCTACCCATTGGAGTTACGCTATTGAAAATCCAAGACAAGATGAGCCCGAGATTGTCCAAGCCCTATCCTCAGCATTTAAGGCTGGGTGATCGAAGCAAGTCAAAGTCCTTGTAGTGCCCGCACTACCAAAGACCTTACTCAGGCCTTGCTGGCCTAGGCATGAACAAAATCAATTTTAAGTGTTTTTATACATTTCCATTGGGCACTAAATGTAAACCTTACATTAATTCTCCTTTATCCAAGCTTGGACCGTCAATGTCATGCAACGAGAAATATTGCAATAGATGGGAATCTTACTTTATTACAATATGACTTGGTCGGTAATGGATAAGCAATCAATTATTATCAACAAGAAGACTATTGTTGGATGTGATTTTGATCCCTTCAGGAGAGAGATCGTCATTCATCTATATATAATATAATAAAAAATTATATGTTGAAAATGAGAATTCCAACTATCCTCAAAATTAACAGATCATGATCATCAATCACGATAACAACTGTAACGAGATTTTCGTCTTTCATTGAAGAAATAATGGGAGAAAGATGGGGTATATTCTCTCTCATTTGATGTGTCATGGGTAGCACACGACAATTGTCTATTCACTTAATATGGCAGGTCTTAACAATATGGATCAATTAAGGATCCCAATAAAGGTCTGAATAAGGATTAATGCTCACATTCGTGATTAGGGGTGATCATCGGGTCGAACCCGCGGGTTTTAGGTCAAACTCGACCCGACCACATTTTATGTGAGTGAAAACCCACCCGAACCCGGTTAATTTGGGTCACGGGTTATTGGGTCACGGGTCCGGTTCTGGTAAAAAAGAAATAATAAAAAAATTATAAATGTGACTCATATTAGAATATGGACAGAACATTACCGCGAGGCCTAGACCTAGCTGGACCCATTCTCCCGCAATGGGTGTGGGTTGGAGACTTGGAATTACTCTACCTATTTTGAAAACGAGTCAGATACGAGTTGGCCTTAAACCCCTAGATAGGCCTCGCCAGCCCAACCCATTTGCTTCTGGAAGTTCTAAGATAATCTATGTTATTCTTTTGTCTGTAATTGCTTTCCCTTTTTTTTTTCCTTCTATGTTTTCCTGATTTTAGTTTTGCTTCTCTTGATGTTTATATGCACTAGAATGGAATTAGATCCAAAGACTTGAGTGCATGGGGTGTCTTCCGCATTTTATATTTTGATGGAGAGTTGGAAGTTGGGTAGGATTGTTTAATTAATTGAGGTTGGTTTGCATAATCCATTGAATAAGATAATTAGATGAAGCTTTCATTTACATTGATTTTCTGCTATTTATCATTGTTATTTGGAGCTATAGACTCTCAAGATATCCAAGTCCTGATTGATTTTACAGAATGTTTGGAGAATCTAGAGCTCCTGCAGATCGAAATGGTCATCTGATGATGATAACCCATGTGGCCCACCTTCATGGCCCCACATAATCTGTTCTAGTAGAAGAGTCTCACAAATTCAAGTCCATTTAAATTTTCATTGTGCAAATGAGCAAGTTCAACTACTATATCTCTACTTCTTAAAAAATAAAAAAGCGAAAAGTACTATCATCTCTTCTTGTTGACATGAATCCAACTCCAATTTTGACTGACAACAGTTACCTTCATGTATCAATCTATTTCTTTTCTTTTTTTTTACACTAGAATGCGTTTGGTATTTTCCCCTATTGTTGTTGCTTAATTATTTCTAGGGTTATAACTTCATGGTTCTAAATGCTCCATTTTTTTTTCTGATTACGAAATCGTATCTGACTTGGATTATAATATGGGGTTTTAAGGTGATTTCTTTTCTTTAGTTTTAGGCGAAATACAATAATTTATGTGATTGCTCCTCTCTCTCTCTCACACGAAATTTCTATAAGGAAGAGTAATATATAGCAAAAATTCAGGGTGCAAAGGAGAAGGTTTTTTTTTTTTTTTTTGCTATCGGAGGGTTCCCAACCCTTTGGACTGGACTAATTCCTCCGGGCCCAGAGGGAAACCGGATAAACTCCCATGTAGCCCCAGTGTTGTAGTGCAGTTTTGAACATACAACCTCCGGGTGATCAATCTAATAATCTATATGTGGGCTAACTCCTTCATTTTGATCCATTCAACTTTCAATGAGTGGGATGGGCACTATCAAATTTGGTCAATTTGACAATGAGAAATTTCTTACTAAAATCAACACACATCATCTTTTAAATCTTATTCTAATTAATCTCCCCTCTAACTTAAAATCAGAAGATCTGTCAACAATCAACACACATCATCTTTAAAATCTTATTTATTCCTTTTCTCTTATATCATCATATATTATCTCCTTTTAATGTCATCTGAAAATCAAATATTTTATTGCATAGTATACTTGTAAAACACAATTTATATATATTAAAATGTCTGCCCTTTTGTAATAGGAATTCTCATGACGCCACTTGAGCGCCCTCCAGATGCTTAGGGAATTGTAATAATGACATAAAAATAACTAGTTGGAATAGCGCAACAATCATTTAGCATAATGACAATTTTTTTAAAGTATTTTCGTTCGTTGACAATTTTTTTCCTATTTGGCTATTGACCTAGTCAAACCATAGGTCGTATATTCTATATACTTTTTATTTCAACTATATATGTTTTAATTGTTTCACAAATATGCCGCTGACCTTATTATGATATGCATTTCAACTAACTTCATTTCTTTTAACAATATCTTTATCTTATGGTTGTGTTTTGGATATTTCTTTTTATATGATTTTCTTGTATGACATTTCATGTATTTGGTTTGATTGTTTCAGTTTGAAAAGGTAAACTTATTATGATATGTTTTTAAATTGATTTTTTTTTTACATATGTTTACATTTTGGAATGCTATGCTCTTGTATCTCTATGAAATATATATTTAATATAAAATTTAGGAGTTTTTACAGGAAAAAATACTTTAGGTGGGCACTTGACCGAACATGGAATATTAGGCAAGCATGCACCTAACAGGAAATCCGTATAAAAAAAATCAACTTTTTTTATAATTTTTTTGGATGGTCGCTATCGACCTTCATTTTTTGTGTTGAGGGTCAACGGCGGCCCTCGCTATAACAAGTGAGGGTCGTCGTTAACCCTTAGCAGGCATAAACTCCTCATCTTCTTCCTTCTTCCTCTCTTCCCCAAACTTGGTCCAATGACGGAGAAGTCCATGCCTGCTCATTGCGTGTTCGGTTCATTTTCTCATGGGTCATCAAAATAAAAATGAAGGGACATTTTTATCATTTAAAGGATATTTAATTGGATGTCAGGGTATGTGTTCAAATCACCTATTTCATCATTCCTCAAAAACTTCTTACCATTGGATGACTTTATTTGTAAATTTTTTTTAGGGTTTTTCTTTATGGCCAGTTGCACATCAACAATCATACACCGGTTTAATAATGTCTTTAGGAATACTTTGTATAAGATCCTACCCAGTCATAATATGAGACCTTCTTCTTTCACTTTTTCGATTCCTTGCTAAGCACGACATTGAAAATTTTATACTTGACCCCATCTTGTGAATTGTTTGTCCTAAAAGGCTTTATTTATTTTCATTATTTTGTACTTTTTGAATAAAGATTGTGGGGAGATTTCCAGAGCTCCAGGATTACGCTAATCACAGCCATCAGATGGGACTAAGCATTCTTACGTGCCATCTGCGTGCCGCCCACGTAGCACCAGACTCACCTCGGCTACCAGCACAGGGGCCCCAGCCGAAGCCAGGCTGGTCCGGGGCCCCTAGCGCCGAGCTCGGCTACCCCAGGTGCCCGCCTCGGCTGAAAGCGCCACCTCGGCCGAAGGAGCCGGGACGAAAACCGAAGCAGGGAAAAGTATCCACTCGCGCCCTTCACCCCCCCCCCCCCCCACGTCATCAGACACGTGAAGGAATAGGGGTGCGGGCCAGTGAGACAGACGCGACATCCAGCCGTCCATAATCTTCGCCAGATCCCTGACAGGACGGCATCTAGCGGCTGAAGCCAAATCAGGGCAAGGCCCGAGGGCGGATCCGATGGTACCCCTACCGCCAAAGGCGTCCAACACGATCTGGCCCAACGAGATGCGCATTTAATGCAATGTGGGCTGATCCGACTGACATTAAATGCAGAGTGGGCTGGAATGGACCGCATTTATTACTTTGTGGGCTAATGATGACTTCCCTATCAAGTCGCGGGACCCACACCAAAATATCATCCAAAGATATCGTCCAAGCGTCTATAAATAGAGCCTCATTCCACATGCAAGGTACGCACAATCCAACCCAAGGAGCCGTTACTCTGTCTCTCTTCTCCCTCTCCTTCCTTTGTTCTAGTTCATTCGCTGACTTAGGCATCGGAGAGCCTTGCGTCGCCCAGGCCAGGGGTCCTCTGACCGTTTGCTCTCCCCTTTCAGGTTTCCATGCAGCAGGTTACCTTCTTCATTTGGATAAGTCCTGTAAGGCACCTCGATTATTGTGGTCATCATTTTTCTGCACCTACAATTGGCGCCGTCTGTGGGAAAGCACTATCCCAACCTTCTCAACCTCCCCGACCTTCCCAAAAACCATGCCTCCTGAAAGCTAAGAAAGGCGGAGAGTCCCAGAGAGCAGCTTTCACGCGTCCAGACCCGTTCGCGGACGTCCCTCCTCAGGAACGGCCCGCGGCGGACCGTGGCGCGTCGGCAGGCGAGGAGCGCGTAGCCTCGCGACCTCTCGTCGAGTCTCCTTTCCGCGAGGGGTTGGAAACCTCGCACTCTGACGACGAGGTCCCGCCTCCCCCACGAGGGGAGCGTCGACGTGATCACCCTCCCAAAGGCAAAGCTCCGGTGGTGGAAGAGCCTCACCACGTGCGACCCCCTGATGCTGGAGGAGACATCACAGCTCAAAACGCTCTCCTCCAGGAGCAGGAGCGAGTAATCCGCCAACTCCAGCAGCAGCTGAGGGCGGTGCAAAATGCCTCTCAAAGGCAGCCCTCAGAGCCCCAAGGGGAGAAGAGAGCTGTCCAAAGCAAGGTAGTCCAGCCATCCCGAGAAGATCTGAGAGCCTTTCTGGATCAGAAGCGCAGCCATGCCTACGATGAGGGCTCGAGCAACACCCGTAGCCACCGTGGCCGCGCCTGGCGAACTCATAGCCATCGTGGTCGAAAGGGCGATGACGCCAGAGGAAGATGACGAGCAGGAGCGGCTCGACAAGCGCATCAGACTAGCTCTTCAGCGCAACCTGGAGATGCGCGACCAGCAAGAGATATGTGGCCCCACCGATCTGGGGGCCTCTCCTTTTACCCGGGATATCGAGAGAACTCCCTTGCCTAAGAAGTTCTCGGTCCCGCGGTTCGTCCCCTATGACGGACTATCTGACCCATCTGCTCACCTCCGTCATTTCTCCCAAAAGATGTCGATCTGGGGGAACGAGGGCCACCTCAACTGCAAGATCTTTTCCTCGAGTCTGAGCGACCTTCCCCTGAAGTGGTTATGTGCTCTTCCAGAGAAGTCTATTTCAAGTTGGAAGGAGCTCCAACTCTCTTTCCTGAAGAAGTTCCAGGCCTACAACGTCGTTCCGAAAACCGATGCCGACATTCTCGATCTAAAGATGAAGCAGGGCGAGACCCTCACTCAGTTCGCCCGGTGATTCTGGGCAATTTACAGCCAGATCGAGGACACTAGAGAAGAAGTGGCGACTTTCGCTTTCCAGAATGCCCTGTTACCAGGGCACGAGCTGCGAAAAGACTTGGCAGGAGATCCCGCTCCCTCCATGCCGGCCTTGACGTCCCGGATAAAACGCTTTATCGCCCGGGAGGAGGACGAAATCAGAGCTCGAGAAGAGGAAGGCTGCGAGGTGGCAGACCCGGAACTCAAGGAAAGGAGCAGCCAGTCCCAGCAGCGGGGCAAGAAGCCATTCCAGAGGCAAGAGCCGAAGCAAGCCTGGGTCTCCAGTTCGGCAAAACCCTCAACGTCTCGGTCTGGGGGCGGTAGGAGAGTTAGGCCTCTTTCTGACGCCTGCCAGTCTATGAGCATCGTCTTCAAAGAGCCGATCCACCAGGTTATGAACAAAATCAAGTCTCAACCATTCTTCAGATGGCCTCGTCCTTTGGCAGGCGATCCCTCCACTCGTGACCAATCCGAGTTTTGTGCCTATCATAAGGGCAACGGGCACAGGACCGAGGAATGTAGGACTCTGAAATTTCACTTGGAGAGGCTCGCCAAGGAAGGCCATCTCGCGGAGTTTGTAAAGGCAGGAGACATCGGCAGCGGTGGCGGTAGCCGAGTTCATCAGAGCGAGGCCAGAGACCCGGACAGTGAAAACTCCGAGAAGATCATCAATGTGATCCACCTGGCGCCCTCAGCTCCCTCTCCCTCAGCTCAAGACAGCCTTCAGGCTCGTGCCGAAGCCAGGAGGGCCTCGCACGGGAAGGAAGTGATGAGAGCCGAGCTCGGGCCAGCGCCCAAGAAACCTCGCCGCGACCGTCCAGCAATCTCTTTTCAGATAAAGACCTGGAGGGGATCCAGGTCCCTCACAACGACCCCCTGCTATTGACCATGAAGCTGAAGGACTTCACTGTGAAGAGGATCCTCATCGACTCCGGCAGTTCCTCCGAGGTCCTCTACTATGAGTGCTTCAAGAAAATGAACCTCTCCAAAGCCGACCTCACTGAGGTCCGTGCACCTCTGCTTGGGTTATCCGCCAAACCAGTTTGTCCCAAGGGTAAAGTCACTCTGGAAACCCGAGTGGGCGGAGCCTCTGTGTTGGCCGACTTCTTAGTCGTGGACGCCCCTTCTCCTTACAACGTCATCCTGGGCGGAACGTGGCTCCACAAATTGGAAGCAGTCCCCTCTTCCCTCCATCAAAAGCTAAAGTTCGTGCTCGAAAACAAAGAGGGCAAGATGGAAGTGGTCACAGTAGAAGGAGATCAACAACAGGCCAGGCAATGCTTGCTGGCCATGGTCCCAGCAGAGAGGGAGCCAGAGCGCGTCAATCTCGCGGAGTTTGAAAAGGGTCTGGATGAGATCGGCCGAGATCCTGACAAGAAAAGTATTGAGGACCTAGCCGAGGTCAGACTCGATCCAGCTGACCCTGATAGATTTTTCCTGATTGGCAC
This sequence comes from Litsea cubeba, assembly GCA_012931725.1. Lineage (NCBI taxonomy): Eukaryota > Viridiplantae > Streptophyta > Magnoliopsida > Laurales > Lauraceae > Litsea > Litsea cubeba. The sequence continues at coordinate 104,851,226 of CM022944.1, read as the reverse complement.
ACAGCTGCCAGATGAAGAGAGAGCCGAGCTCTCAAGGTTCCTAGTGCAAAACGTGGATGTCTTCGCCTGGACCCCGAGCGAAATGCCTGGGGTCGACCCCGAGGTCATGTGCCACAGGCTGAATGTGGACCCTAACCACAAGCTAGTAGTGCAAAAAGCCCGGAGAACGGGGATCCAGCAGACAGACGCAGTGGTCGAAGAGGTCGACGAGTTGCTGGAGGCAGGCACAATCCGGGTGGTCCAGTACTCGGTCTGGCTGGCCAATATGGTGGTAGTTAAGAAAAAGACAGGTAAATGGAGGGTGTGCGTGGACTTCACCGATCTCAATAGGGCCTGCCCTAAAGACAGTTTCCCCTTTCCAAAGATTGATCAGATGATCGACGCCACCGCCGGCCATGGCCGAATGAGCTTTCTTGACGCCTATTGAGGCTACCATCAGATTCCGATGTATGAACCAGACGAGGAGAAAACCACTTTCATAACTCCCCGCGGCACATATTGCTACAGAGTCATGCCTTTCGGGCTGAAGGATGCGGGGGCGACATATCAGCGCCTCGTGACAAAAATGTTCCAGGCCCAACTCGGCAAAACGGTGGAAGTCTACATTGACGACATGGTCGTCAAGTCCAAACTCTCTAGTGACCACCTGACGGACCTGGCCCAAGTCTTCAGCATCCTTCGCGCATTCAAGCTCAAGTTGAATGCTTCCAAATGCGCGTTCGGCGTAGCTTACGGACCAGATCACTGCAATCCTGGGCATCCAGAGCCCATCTACTACCAAGGAAGTTCAGAAGCTCACAGGCATGGCTGCAGCACTCAATCGCTTCATCAGTCGATCATCAGATAAGTGCAGGCCATTCTTTCAGCTTCTGAGAAAAAATTTAAAATGGACCCCCGAGTGCGACCAAGCGTTGGCAGCACTCAAAACCTATTTGTCTCCACCTCCATTACTCTCTACCCCAACCCAGGGGGATATTTTGTATTTATACCTTGCGGTCTCGGATCATGCTGTGAGCTCCGTCCTCATCAGAGAGGATGGGGGGGAGCAAAAACCGATTTATTACACGAGCAAGATCCTGCTCGATGCCGAGACCAGATATCTTTTGTTGGAGAAACTCGCGTTGGCACTCGTCAGCGCCTCCCGCAAGCTCTTCCATTATTTCCAGTCCCACACCATCGTGGTAATCACGGAGCACCCACTCCGTTCTATATTAAAAAAAGCTGACTTTTCAGGTCGAATCTCCAAGTGGGCAGTCGAATTGGGGCAGTATGATATTCAGTACCGTCCCCGAACTGCGATCAAAGCCCAGATTCTGGCTGACTTCATCGTAAAGTTCGTTTCGCCGAGCTCGGCTCCGACCCAGTCCGGCACGATACCGGGGGGCGTAGGGCAGGAGCCTGAAGTTACCAAGGTCGAACAAACTCCCGCTGGGGCATGGAAGGTCTTTGTTGACAGTTCATCCACCTCCAAGCGAGCTGGCACCAGCATAATCCTCCAATCGCTTGAGGGATTGGTCATAGAGAAAGCCTTCACCTTGGACTTCAAAGTAACGAACAATGAAGCAGAATATGAAGCGTTGATAGCAGGGTTGGATAGCGCACGAATCCTCGGAGCCCAGCACCTAGTAATCTTCAGCGACTCACAACTGGTGACTAGCCAGCTCGCTAAGGACTACCAGGCCAGGGACGACAGGATGGCGGCCTACTTAGCCCTCGCGCAAAACCTGCTTTCCCTTTTCAAGACAGCCGAGGTCAAGCAGATCTCCAGAGACACCAACACGCATGCTGATGCGCTTGCAAACCTGGCCTCTGCTGTTGAAGCAGGCAAGAGAAGGACTGTCGAAGTCGGATCGATATCGAGGTCAAGCTTAGAACTCCACTCACCTCGGCAAGTCCTTTGCGCAGACTTCGGCCCGAGTTGGATGGACCCAATCATCTCATACTTGAAGGACGACCAGCTCCCCGAAGACAAGATGGATGCCCATCGGATCAGACACAAGGCAGCTCGATTCTGGTTGTCCCCCGAAGGCAAACTCTACAAGAAGTCCTTCACGGGTCCATACCTCCAATGTGTCCATCCCAGCGAGGTGGATAATTTCCTGTATGAGATCCATGAAGGAATCTGTGGCAGTCACATCGGAGGTCGATCACTGGCCTACAGGGCGATAAGCCAAGGCTACTGGTGGCCCTACATGCAAAAAGATGCACAAGTGTACGCCAGGAAATGCGAGAAGTGCCAGAAGTTCTCCCACTCTCTTCATCAGCCGGCGCAAGACCTAAGTCCCCTCTCTAGTCCATGGCCCTTCGCTCAATGGGGGCTGGACATTGTAGGACCTCTTCACCGAGCTCCGGGAAACAAAAGATGGCTGATTGTTGCAACGGATTACTTCACGAAGTGGATAGAAGCTGAGCCGTTGTCCTCCATCACGGATAGGGATTCCAGAAACTTCGTATGGAAGAACATTATAACAAGGTTCGGCATCCCCAAGACCCTGATTTCGGACAACGGGACTCAGTTCGACTCCAAATCCTTCAAGGACTTCTGCCGAGAGCATGGCATCAAAAACCATTACTCCACCCCAGCATATCCATAAAGCAATGGCCAGGCCGAAATTTCTAACGAGATAATCCTGGATGGCCTCAAGAAGCGGTTAGACAAGGCAAAAGGGCGATGGACAGAGGAGCTTCCCAGCGTGCTGTGGGCGTACAGAACAACTCCAAGGCGATCTACCTCGGCGACCCCTTTCTCTCTGGCTTACGGGGTGGAGGCGGTCATTCCCTTGGAAATTGGCCTCCCCACTCTGAGGACAGAATTGGTCGACCAGGGCCGAAACGACACAAACTTGGCAATGGAGTTGGATCTAGCAGAAGAGCGTCGAGAAGCAGCGGCTAGCCAGAGGCTATAATGAAAAAGTCAGAGAAAGAAGCTTCTCCATTGGCGAATTGGTCCTGAAGAAAACCCTGCCAGCTGACAAAGATCCAAATGAAGGAAAACTGGCTCCGAACTGGCACGGTCCGTTCAAGGTGGTCTCACTGGCGGGACGATCCTCTTACAAGCTCGAAGACTTAGAAGGAAAGCCATTGCCGAGACTGTGGAATGCATCCCACTTGAAGAAATTCTATTTCTGAAGATGTAACACAAACCTCAGAATTAACGAAAGCAGCTTTTGCTATCCATCTATGTCGTCTCTCTCTATCTGAGTTCGGCAGTTCCGGGTCCTTGACCCTGGGGAAGGCTTCGAGTTCATACACTCAGTCGTCTCCTAAAGCTCGGGTCCTTGACCCTGGAGAAGGCTTCGAGTTCATACACTCAGTCGTCTCCTAAAGCTCGGGTCCTTGACCCTGGAGAAGGCTTCGAGTTCATACACTCAGTCGTCTCCTAAAGCTCGGGTCCTTGACCCTGGAGAAGGCTTCGAGTTCATACACTCAGTCGTCTCCTAAAGCTCGGGTCCTTGACCCTGGAGAAGGCTTCGAGTTCATACACTCAGTTGTCTCCTAAAGCTCGGGTCCTTGACCCTGGAGAAGGCTTCGAGTTCATACACTCAGTCGTCTCCTAAAGCTCGGGTCCTTGACCCTGGAGAAGGCTTCGAGTTCATACACTCAGTCGTCTCCTAAAGCTCGGGTCCTTGACCCTGGAGAAGACTTCGAGTTCATACACTCAGTCGTCTCCTAAAGCTCGGGTCCTTGACCCTGGAAAAGGCTCCGAGTTCATACACTCAGTCGTTTCCTAAAGCTTAGGTTCCTAACCCTGGGAGAGGCTTCGGATTCATACATCTAGTCACTTCCTAAAATTCCAGGTTCATACACCTCTCCAGATCGATCCCGAATTCAGGCTCACGCAGCCGAGATCGTCAGGCCTCTGTGATCATCTCGGCACAAGGCAGTTCATCTCGGGCAATGCTGATCCGTTTCGGCCAACGATAGTTCATCAAAAGAAAAAGAGCAGTGCAAGCACTAAAGTGCAAAAAAGCAGCACAGAGATACAAACATCGCAATTATGTACTTAAAAAAGACAAAAAGGAAGCATTGTACGCAAACTGTATGATCTCAAAAATTTGCTCTTTTATTCATTGTAAATTACTTCATTACAAGGATGACAGAAAAGGAAACAAAGCACAGAAAGGAGGCTCGCAGTCCTCTAAAAGCAGAAAAAGAAATAAAGACTGGGAGGCTCTGATCTTCAACGACTCTTCAATCCAGTCTCCAGCACCCCAGACTCTTCAACGCCCTTTAGAGTGCAAGCTTGAAGACTCCGGTCCTCACTGGTCCACTGTTTGGAGGCTTTGAAGGACTCTGAATTCCACAGAGCTCTATAATACGCTTTGGTTGGTCAGACCAAAGCATGCAAGAGCCCCTCCAGTTCGGAGGCCCTGGACCTCGCTGAGCTCTTCAACACCCTACGGTCAGTGAGACCAGAGTTTGAAGAGCCCCTCGGTCCAGTGGAGCCTCGATCCTGCCCCCCGCTCGGCGGTCTTGATATACCGCAAGGAGCGCGTTCCGACGCAGGACCTTGCAGGACCGCCAAACGCGGAGGGCGCCACCAACCCGCAGTTGCAGAAGACTCCCATGCAACCGGACCGGGGAGGGTTGGCCGTGGACCCGCGTTCAGAGAGCGCGTGGTCCACGAGGAACACTTTCAGAGAGCGTGCAGACCACGACGGACTTCCCCCCTCGGAGCGAGCCGTCCTCAGGCGTAGGGGCTCCCCTCGGGTCGAATATTCCTAAAGGTCTACCGGACATGGCTACCAAAGCGATAAACAGAAGAAGGCGGGCTCCTACGTCTATGTGAATTAAGCTATCCTAATTCCTTTTCTTTTCCTCTCCCATGGCGAGCCTACCACCTCGATTTATAGGAAGAAGAAGGGCCCGGTCTCCGAAGGAAGTTATGAGGCGAAGTCTCCCATGCGTTACGTGGGAAGCACGTCTTCCTGAATAATGACCAGCGATCCCTATGGCGCCACGTGGAGCCGTTCGCTCATTTCCCTCATCGGCCGTATCGCCACACTAACTGCTATTTATGGTCTCCAGAATATGGAGATCGGCACAGATAGCTATGAAGATCGTTCGACTCTCTCTAACTCGAGGGTCGCGCATCATATAAAAGGCATTCAATACCAAACTCAGAAATAAAGAGAAGTAAAGGAGCTCTGTTCTCATTAAAAGCGAAGGATATTACAAGAATGAAAGCAATACATATAAAAGGAAGAAAGAGAAAATTACAAAGGGCAAAAGCAAGAGAGGCGAGACTACTGTGGCTTCGGCGACTCAACCAAATCGATCACCGTCTCTGATGGACCAGCGGTATCGGCCGCGACCGCAACCTCGCTTGGAGCGTCGCTGGTAGTAGAGGCTTTGACCGGTACCTCACCGGAAGCGGGGCCAGAAGAGGCCTCGCTTTGAGGCACGGCCGAAGCATCGCTGGCGACCGGGGCATCGCTTGGGGCCGGGGCAGCTGGGGCAGCATCCGAGGTAGGGTCAGCTGCGGGGGCGCCGACCGGGGCGCTCTCGCCCAAAGGAGTAGAGCTCGGCTCGGGAACTGGGTCCGAGTACTTCGGTAGGTTCCGATAGACCGGGTGGTCCTCGGGAACCCTCGCACGCCTCAGCGCGGCCAAGCACCCTTCCTCGAACAAGATGGAGGTAATTTCCTCCACCTGCCTCTCGTACTCTTCGGTGGCTTGGTCCATCCCCCTTTGGAAAGAAGATTGCGCCTCAGACAGCAGGAAAGCCTTCTCTTTCTTCAGCTCGGCATTCCCTGACTTAAGCTTCTCAATTTCGGCGCGCCCAGCCAGCACTTCACCACGCAGCTTCGTCGCCTCAGCCGCCGATTCAGACCTCGACCTGGCTAGTTCCGACTCCAGCTCGGCGATCCTCTTGGTCTTCGTCCAGATGTCACCCCTCAGTTGGTGAGTCTACGACGTGAGGTCAGCAACATTGACCAAGGCCGCCTCCAGTTGGGTGGTCACCTCGGCGCCGCTCTTCTTCAGCTCTTCCAGCTCTTTCTTCAACTTCTCCCTCTCAGACTCCAGCTGGGTGATCTTGGCGATGTTCTGATCACTCCTTTCCATTACAGCCAGAAGCCTCTGCACATTCTGCGAAAGGGAAGAATGGGTCAAACAACAGCAGCCGGACTAAAGTACTTGAAGAAGAGCACAAAAGATACTTACCAAAAGATTAGCCTGGATCACCGAGACCATCAGGTTATCATTGTCGTACCGTGCATGCATCTCCATGTCGCGCGGCAGGGCGCAGGCTTTGGCAATGGCCCCGATAACGTCGGTATTCCCCATCAGCCGGTCCTCAACGCTTGGGCCGAGTCTCCATCTTGGGCCGCCATGCCGCCGGGGCGGTGCGAGGTCCGGAAGCCGATCCGGACCCTTGCCCTGCCGAGACGATGAGCTCGCGGGCCGCCCCGCTAGCTGCCTTGCTGACCGGCGCACTCTTTTCGGCCGGAGCCTTACCTCCAGTGGCTCGCGTAGGGGTCTTGCCCCTCGGGGGCTGTTCAGCCCCCGAGTCCTTCTCGCCCGCCTTGGACCTCTTCCGGGGTGGGGACCCCTCCCGCGGGCGATCCGGTGAGCGTCGCCGCACTCCCTCGCTCGGTTTTGAGACGGGAGTAGAAGTGGCACCAGCGCCCCCCGAGCCCGAACCCAAGCGGGTGCTGGCGGACGAAAGTGTTGAGGAAGAAGATCTCTGCCTAGACTTGGCGGCCAGGTCTTTGGTACCAGGCACTTTTGAGCCTCCCTCCATTCCTCGCTCCTGGTCAGATGAGTAGGCGTCTACTATCTCCCTCAAGTTCGGCGACCCCAAGCTGGAGGACGTGGATGCCTCAGCGCCGGATGCAGCTCGGCTCGCAGCAGGATCAGCTAAAGGGACCCCGGCAGGCACCGCCAAGGTGACAAGAGGGCAATCAGGTTGCAGCTCGTCCTCTGGAGCTGCTCCGATCCTCCTATAGTGACCGCAGTACCTCGGCGTGTACCCTAACAGCTTCCAGGCCGATCTGGTCTCGTGCCCTTTATATCTCTCGACCTTCTTGTGGTCGTCGACGTTCTTTCTCCAACCTTCGCTCGCAGCCCGGCGTCGCCTAGCATGCAGTTTTGCGCGCAAACAACAAAGGATGTCAGATCGACGATATGGTGGCAGAGTGAAATAAACAGGGAAAAGAAGCGGTATTTACTTGGGACGGCCCCGGGATGTCGAGGGACCATCAGCCTCCTGCTCTCACCGGCGCCGAATTCCCAGTCCCCGGACACACAGTACAGGTCTTCCTCGGCATTCTTACTGGAATCCTCCAGGGCCAGGACGAAGCCTATTCGACGCTGCTTCACCCGGAGGTAGTAATTATTTCCCCCGGCCTTGCAAATGTCGTATACATCCTCGATGTCATGGACACCCAGGTCAGTCCCCAAAATCTCGTTCAGTTTCGCCGTGCCCATAATGACTTTGAAGCCATTGGGCATCAACTGGCACGGGGTAATCGACCACATGCTAAGGCAGGCCCTAAGGAGGGGGTGCAGAGGAAATCTGACCCCACCTTCGATCACAGAGATCAGAGGGAACGGCATCCAGCCGCAGGACCAACCGCGCGTGGCGTGGTCGGAAGGGTCCGCCGGCCTAAGGCGAACTCCCTCTGGAATGTTATAAGCCGCCCTAAACCTAGCCATGCCCTCTTCTATATCTAGTCGAAGTCTAGGGGTGCCCATGTCTAAAAGAAGGAGGAAGCAGAAAGGAACCCTAGAGGTGAGGAAACCCTAAAAACCAGATGGGGGCACGAAGCTACTTACAGAGACGGAAGGGCGAGTCAAAAACAGATCTGGGCGCGTCCTACGATCGTCCTCACCAGAGAAGTCTTGAAGAGCAGAGTGGAAATCAAAAGAGCAGGGGCAAAAGAAATCAGAAAGAAGGAAGAAGGAAGGCGACCCTATTTATGGAGAGGGAACCCTCTTTGGGCGCCACTTTCGAATTCGAAGAGACGGATTTCATAATCCGAGCCTGTTCCATCAATAAGACAACGCGATCAATGAAGGGGTTACACGTGTAGCCGTCGGTTTGCTTCTCAGAGCGGGCAGGACAGAGCATTTATTGCCTCAGAAAAGTTGAAGCGACACCAGGCAATGATCGCCGCATCCCCAGATAGATTTTCTAGCTTTCGACCACTAAAGGCTAGGACGCTTAAGAGGTCAAAAGCTAGGGGGCAATTGTGTGGGGAGATTTCCAGAGCTCTAGGATTACGCTAATCACAGCCATCAGATGGGACTAAGCATTCTTACGTGCCATCCGCGTACCGCCCACGTGGCACCAGACTCACCTCGGCTACCAGCACAGGGGCCCCAGCCGAAGCCAGGCTGGTCCGGGCCGCTAGCGCCGAGCTCAGCTACCCCAGGTGCCCGCCTCGGCTGAAAGCGCCACCTCGGCCGAAGGAGCCGGGACGAAAACCGAAGCACGAAAAAGTATCCACTCGCGCCCTTCACCCCCCCACGTCATCAGACACGTGAAGGAATAGGGGCGCGGGCCAGTGAGACAGACGCGACATCCAGCCGTCCATAATCTTCGCCAGATCCCTGACAGGACGACATCCAGCGGCTGAAGCCAAATCAGGGCAAGGCCCGAGGGCGGATCCGATGGTACCCCTACCGCCAAAGGCGTCCAACACGATCTGGCCCAACGAGATACGCATTTAATGCGATGTGGGCTGATCCGACTGACATTAAATGCAGAGTGGGCTGGAACGGACCGCATTTATTACTTTGTGGGCTAATGATGACTTCCCTATCAAGTCGCGGGACCCACACCAAAATATCATCCAAAGATATCGTCCAAGCGTCTATAAATAGAGCCTCATTCCACATGCAAGGTACGCACAATCCAACCCAAGGAGCCGTTACTCTGTCTCTCTTCTCCCTCTCCTTCCTTTGTTCCAGTTCATTCGTTGACTTAGGCATCGGAGAGCCTTGCGCCGCCCAGGCCAGGGTCCTCTGACCGTTTGCTCTCCCCTTTCAGGTTTCCAGGCAGCAGGTTACCTTCTTCATTTGGATAAGTCCTGTAAGGCACCTCAATTATTGTGGGTCATCATTTTTCTGCACCTACAAAGATAATACTTTTAGGTGGGTTAGCCGCATACTGAATTAAGTGTGACAACTCGGACCTATTCCTGCAAAATGCCAAGTTCTCAGTTTCTCATAATCAACTATAAAATTTTCGCCCCCTCATTTCATTTCATCCATGAATACGGACGGTTTTAGACACAGTGCAGGTAAACAGTTTATTTGTAAATGAAGGTTTGTTTTATGGGTTCTTGATTAGTGATAATTTTGTTCACATTAATTTGCAACTAAATTAGGGTAGATAACATAGCAAAATAAATAAATAAATAAATGGGGAAAGGGGTGGGGCGGGCTCATCAAGTGAGCATGCATGGACTTTTCCATCATTGGATTGGGCTTGGGGAAGCAAGGAAGAAGGAAGAAGATGACGACTTTTTGCCTGCTCAGGGTCAACGGCGACCCTCAACATAGAAAATGAAGGTCGATAGAGACCACCCAAAAAAATGGTAAAAAAAAGTTTGTTTTTCTATATAATTCTCTATTAGGTGCATGTTTGCCTAATGTTTCTTGTTCGATCTAGTGCTCACCTAAAGTGTTTTTTCCGGTAAAAAACTCCTATATTTTATTCAAAAAATTATTTATTGGTTTTATGCTAAGGCTCTACTCTGAATTAGGTGAAAATATTTATTTAGAGTTTATAGTCGTTAGTTAGATAGGGTCTATATAATGGACAAGACTTGGTATTCCTTTTAGGAAATAAATATACAAAACATTTGGAATAAAGGAATTTGGAGAAAAAATTAGGGGCTAAAAGATATAAATTGATATTATGGAATGAAATTGTTGAATTATTTATTGGACTCAATTTTTGGACAGATTAGTGATCGTGTTTTGCTAGTGTTAAAATACTTTAAAAAATTATGAAAAATAGGATATGAAGATTCTATAAAAGGAAATTTAAGATTTTTCTTACAAATAATAGGTACTAAAATAGAAACCTATGAATACCAAAACAATATTTTTCACCTAAAAATAATAATTAAATGAATAAATTTTGTAGAATGAAAATGCAAGTGAAATACTATGCCGCAAACATTTTTCCAATTTGAATATTGAAAATAAGAAACTAAAAGAACAAAAAATGTTGAAATATAGAAAGGTGATAATGAATAAAATAAATAAAAAACAAACGAACAAAGCATAAATACTTAAACAAAATAAGTAAGACAATGTTGTTATGATAACAAATGAGAAAAAGAAAGTATATAAAATATAGGATAAATATCATACCAAAGAGAAAAAAAGTCGAACCCTTTTAATTGAAAATTATAGAAAAAAGATACAAAATAAAAATAGTTTTTATATAAAATATTATAGAAAAAAGATATCAAGAATAGAAAAATAGATTTTTATATAAAAAAACACATTTCCCCTTTTAGAGCCCTAGAGTTTTATAGAAAATTTAAGAAAAAGTTAAAAATCCCTATAAGAGTTAATGAAAACACACACATATCCATGTCTCTATGTATCACATAGCAAATGCAGAAATACATATCAAAACAAGGTCTTATTATAAGACTCATCAACAAAATCTACAAATTGGTAAAAATGGCAAGCTACCCAATGCATATTGAAAAAACTCTGTGAACACGAAATATTATAACACGAAATCTTAACAGCTTGGTCCACAAATACGTCATGTCTTAAATACAGATTTGAAAAAAATGGATACGAAAGTTAGGTACCTATATATGCTTTCTCAAACCTTAATAATGTATTTCTATTAGCTATACAGAGAAAAATGCCCAACTTCTATCGATTGGGGGTGGTGGGGGAGGTTTAACATAAAAGAGGGGAGAAGATGTAGAAGAGGGAGTATGAGAAAAACTGAGGGTTGCAAAAAAAAGGGGGCGATTTCTTTCTTAGGGTTTTGTACACATCAGCAAACTCAGGGGCAAAAAGGGAATAAAATAATGGGATTTGGGCGGGAGGTCCTTGGCTGATATTATAAATATTTGGGTCCAAGCTGTGGTTGTCTTATTAAGGGTTTTTTTTTTTTTTTGGTAAATGGCCCATAAAAAAAATAAATATATAATAATAATAATAATAATGATCTAACAATGTATAGTATGGAACAGTATATATATGCCTTCAAACATGGTCTTGAAGTTGTTTCAAACAATTAATCCATAAAAGCCCAATCCTTTACTTACTTGGTTACTTTGTGATTTTAGTGATAAAGTCAGAATAATAATCTAAATGCTTTATTCCCTCATTCCTTATATTGTCGATTTGTAAAAAAGTAGAAATCTCTTTAAAAAAAGGATAAATTAGCCAAAAGTCCCTCAGATTGGTCTCATAAGGTCTCCAGTCCAACAACTTTTCCTCTAAGGCCTATAGTCCATACAGCTTGACATAGTTTGGCGAGAGGCCCCTAGATACGCCACATCAGATATTTTTACGACTGATTTGTCCTTTTTAACTGTTTAGGCATAAAAACATTTATATTTCAAAATTTCAAATCTTCAATTCTCTCTCATTTTAAGGTGGGCCACGATTGTTGATCGGAGAAGATCACTGATCTCTATTTTAGGATTGTGGGTAGAGAACCCAGAGGGATTTCGGACTCCTTGCCGAGGAAATCAACAGAAACAGAGAACTCGCGTCTGGATTCGCTTAGTGCTGCCCTCACTGTTACGTCGGAATCGAGGAAGACGAGAAAGATGTATTGTTTCTCTATTGAGAAATCAGAGAGAAAGCTTGAAGAACCTGTCCACGCCGCCGAAATGTGCGCCATCGCAGGACTTGAGGAAGGATAAAGCCAGAAGCAAATCTTTCTCAGCGTTGCATCCAAGTTCCATTACAGAACTTGAAATGAAGGAGATTTGAGTTTCTCGCCGCGCCTGATCTCCGTGCCTGGTTCTCTGTTTGGTGTAAATTGGATCTTGCATAGTCTCGGTTTGTAGAGCGTAATAGAATCTCGAGGTGGGTCGCACTTTGTGTTGACAACAAAAATGTCACTTTGCTTCTTCAAGATCCAGAAAACTGCATGAAATCACAACCTGCCATAAATAGACAATCCTACTTCCAAAATATCAAATCTTGTCAGAATCAAATAAAAAACTGCAAGATCCTTCAAGACAGCCAAAAGAGAAGTACACAAGGAGTTTCGGGCCATTTCGAAATCATTTGGCCTAACTTCGCTTCTCCGACAGCTGAAAAGGAGCTCCCGGCGGCGAAAGCATCGGAGACACCAAATCTTCGATAAGAGCCGATGGATGATCTCAAAATACATCCAAAAGGCTCCACGTCGAGTTCCGAGTCAAACCGACAACGTTTAACCCTACATCAACCCTCGAGCAGTTAAATCAAGCCTCTCGGTGGCGAGAACCACCGAGGCCATCACTCATCAGATAGAGCACATGGACGGCTTCAAAATGCTTACAAAGGGCTACACGTCAAGTTTCAGGTCATTTCGACAACACTTGACCATACTTTGACGCTTGGAAGCCAAATCAAACCTCTCTACAGCGAACCTCCCCGGGACCATGGTTTCTAAGATAGAGCCTATGGATCATCTTAAAATGACTCCAATAGGTTCCCTGTCAAATTTCAAGTCAATCGGACATCGATTGACCGCACATCAAGCCACGACATCTTCATCGCGATAAAAGCAAGTCTACTGGTGATAGGACCCCAAACGGCTTCAAAACTCAAACAAAAGCCTATGGTTGGTCTTATTTATTGCTCAGCAGACTTCACCTCAAATTTCAGGTCATTCCGACATCGTTTGACCCAGTTTCAGCTTCTGACGGAAAATCGGTAGCTCTGCGCGACAAAGTCTTCGGCTTTCTCAGAAAATTGGAAACTTTGAAAAACAAAATATAAGGATTCTCATCAGGTTTTCTATAAGGAAATCAGGCCAATAAATGATCAAAAATGTCAAGAAAAATACAGAAGGAAAAAAGAATCGAAAAACAGTAAAAACGGACACAAAATGGGACAAAAGGGGGGAAACCCCCCAGGGTCGCCGGCAACCCTGGAGCCCGGGATCGCCGGGAGGGCCCCGGAAACCCCGTTTTTCGCTATTTCTTCGCGATTCGAAGCGTCTGACCTCTGGTATTTTTCAAAATTCATACTTTTGAGATACCAAATCCTCTGACATCCGTCAAAAACACGGGTCAATCATCAAGAGTACCAAAATCAACATTGATCGCCAACCGGTCAACCAAAAAAAGTGTGCTTTCTACCCGACCGATCAAGAAATCGACAAGACAGATGGCACCGACCCGCTGTTGGCAAACAATACCTAAAGTTACATGGTCATCCAATGTCGATCTACATGAAGATCCATCGATGATCATCGTTAGAAGAATCCCAAAAGACGCGGCACGGCCCGCGACTCTTCAACTGCTCGGCGACCACTTAATGCGATTAATTGACTAGCTTTATTACAGTCATTAATCCATTTCTTTGGACGGTCCAATCAGAAGCAATCATCCGGGAGTTACAAGTCAAGAGATTCATGCCATTTAACCTATGAAACTCCTCCCATCATGGCGATTAAAGGCGATTAAATGCCCTTAATCTCCCCCGGCCAATCAGAAGCCAAGAAAAAGGAGTTACAAAATAAAGAATTTAATCTTCTAACTCCTCCCTTTATGTAGCTTTATGACAATTATGGCTCATAAATCCTCCTAAATGGCTACCTAAAAGCCTATAAATAGGAGAGCATTCAAAAGAATTCCAGATCAGAAAATCACAGAGATCGGGAAAAACAAGACAGAACCCAGATCAGAAAAAAGTACAGAAATCCAGAGAAAGAAAGAGAAAACTTTGCGGAAGTTCTACACCGACCACCGCTACAAGGTGACAAAAGTCCCTTGGGGGGTACCCCCCAAGATCCTTGCCTTCTCCTTCTGCCTCCAATGGAGCCCGTCTACTTGGTTTTTTATTGGACATAGGACCTCCTTTTGGTCTTTGTCCTCTAAAAACCTGAGGTTATAGCTAAGCCAAGCGAATCAGTAGCATCCTCTGTTCTCATCTATATGGATGATGGCGAAGTCCACATATGGCTTGCGACCGTCAATCTGAACGAGTCCCCCACAGTCTCCTGAGAAGTTAGATCCTCCTTTTCTTGCTTTTCATTATAGTTTGTATTTTTTCAAAAGAGACAAAAATCACACCTCTTGTCTTTCATTATTGATAAGGATTGTAAATCGGCTATAAACACCAAAATCGGCTATAGACGCCAAAAATCGGCTATAAACGCCAAAATCGGCTATAAATGCCAAAAAATCGCCTTTCACGGCAAATCAAGAAAATGTCTCTTTTCTTAAATATATGTGCAATGGAAAACTTGAAAGAAGTTGATTTCCTTTTTACTTACGAAGGTTGATCTCCGGATCACCACTTGCAATTACAAGTAAAATAGAAAATCTGGCACACCCACATAAAAGAAATGTTGATGCACGCCTCTGCCCCCCGGGTTATGAAAGGGTCGGACCCAAACGGACTCCCACGTCCGCCGACCTCGGTAGAACCGAGCAGAATGCGCTGGTCCATCACTTTGATTTGCGGAATCCAGGGCACTGCTTGTGTGTCATTGAAGAAGTCAGAATTAAATTAGAAAAAGGAAGCCCGTTGCACGTTATAGAGAAAAACCACCAAGTTTTTTGTTTTGTCTTTTGTGGGTACAAAGGAAAGACAAATTGTTTTGTCCATTAGTGCCAGGAATTTGGAAGGTTGATTCTAGTTGTAAATTGGATTTGCCATTTGTTTGCTCCTGGGTTCTTGGTTGATCGAAAATCAGCCATCGCCGCAGCCGTTGCTACTTCGCCATCATCGCCGGAGACGCCGCTACCGCCGCGTGTCGCCAGAGAAGGAGGATTTTCACCTATGCTGCCGCGCCATGTCGTTGCTGAAGGAGAAAGCAACAGAGCTGCTATTATTTGGTTCTGTTATGGAACCCACTTGAAGAAGAGAACCCATTTTTGAGTTAGTTTCAGTTAAATTTATCTGAGTTTCTTTAGAAATTATCTGAGTTTTTTTTTTTAATCTATTTGAGTTTTTTTGCAAATTTATCTGAGTTTTTATCAAATTTATCAGAATCTTTTTGAAAATCTATTTGCGATTTTGGCGAATTTATCTGAGTTTTTGATAAATTCAACTAAGTTTTTGGAGAATTTATTTGACGTTTTGACAAATCTATCTTAGTTTAGAAAATTTATCAGAGTTTCTAAGAAATTTATCTGAGTTTTTCTCAAATTTAACTTAGTTTAGAAAATTTATCAGAGTTTCTAATAAATTTATCTGAGTTTGTCTCAAATTTATCAGAGTTTTTGGCAAATTTATCAGAGTTTTTGAAAAATTTATCTTTATCTGAGTTTCTGAAAAACTTATCTGAGTTTTTGGCAAATTTATCTTTATCTGAATATCTGTAAAATTTATCTGAGTTTCTAATAAATTTATCTCCATTTTGAAATTTTTAATTAAGTGTTTAAAAAAATCTTTCTGAGTTGTTTGGAAAATTCCTTTACGTTTTTATGAAATCTATTTGTGTTTTTTAATTTTATTTATGTATTTTAAAATTTATTTGTGTTTTTTCAAATTTATTTGCGTGTTTTGAAATAAATCTGACTGAGTTATTGGCAAAAATACTACAGTGTTTTGCAAACTTTTCTAAAATTGGTTTATCTTAGTTTGGCAAATGTATTTACATTTTTTGAAATAAATTTGTGTTTTTGAATTTTACTTACGTCTTTTGAAATTTATTTGCGTATTTTGAAATTTATTTACATTTTTTGAAATTTATTTGAATTGTTTGAAATTTATTTTCGTCGGTCTTTATTTGCGTTTATTGAAATTTAGTTGCGTTATTTTGAAATTTATTTGTGCCTTTTGGATTTTATTTGTTTTTTTTTTAATTTATTTCAAAATCTCATCAATAAGATTTTCATTAATCGTGGCCAATTAAATAGTAGCTGGCCTTTATTAATGGCATATCCCACTAATCATGGGATATGATTTATCTTTAAATTGATAAGAGCTTTTAAACAAAGGGCAACTTGGACATTTTAGATTTTCAAATTTGAAAAAATGACCTACCACACTATGAAAAGAGAGAGTGGATCTAAGACCATAAAATCAAATGTTCAGGGACCTGTCGCCGAATGTCCCTTAAAAAAACATTTGATTTGGCTACTGATTAATGTGGTATGTAGGAGGCGAGTTGTGCACTCACACATGTGGCTCCTATGTAGAAGGGCGTTGGGTTCGACAAGGACTGAGTATACAGTGGTGCATAAGTCCTATATCGGAAACATGCTAGTTTTGATCTTGGGTATATGTGTGTGTGACATGGTTTTAAGGCATTTTAAAATCGTGATGCAAGTTTGGTTTGGAATCTGATGAGCCAAAGCGGACAATATCATGTGGACAACTGGCCTGAGTCGTTACAAATGGTATTAGAGCCGTTTTCCGGTGGGGGAGTATGTCACTCCTGTGGCTCCCCCGTAGAAGGGAGTTGGCTCCGACAAGGACGAGGTATATAGTGGTGCATAAGTCCAATATCAGAAACATGCTAGTTCTGATCTTGGGTATATATGTGTGTGACATGGTTTTAAGGCCTTCTAAAACCGTGATGCAAGATTGGGTTGGAATCCTATGAGCCAAAGCAGACAATATCATGTGAACAAAGGGCCCGAGTCGCTACAAATGGTATCAGAGCTGTTTTCTGGTGGGGAGTATGTCACTCATGTGGCTCCCCTATAGAAGGGTGTTGGGTCTGATAAGGACTGGGGCCTTTTATGTGGCTGGAATCCAATGGGCCAAAATGAACAATATCATGTGGACAATGGATCTGGATCGTTACAAGTTGCATGAAAAGAGAAAGACAGAGAAATAAAATTGGAGAACCTATAGTTTTGTGAAATATATATATATGATGTTGTCAGTGACACACATCAAGATAGAACTTGATATATGATTGTATATAGAACCTACCTTAGTTTTATCTAGAGGAATTTACGGCGTAGAGCCTTATAGGACCCTATACCACTTCAGAAGTGCCATATTCACCACGGACACGAATAAGGCTCCCCGGGTGCCTTTTTGTATTTTTTCTTTGTCATTTAGTGGTATAGTCGATGTCAACCATTCCTCAATGTATACCCTTCGCACAAATGGTCCTTTTCCCATTCCTATCGACCACCCTTTTCCACCTACTTTTCCCCCTTCGCTTTTTTCTCCATGCGGTCGAGGCCCCCCTTCCCATTGGTCCTTGGTAGATGGTCCCAAGTAGCTTGGCGCCATTTTTCGAAACTAGTTCACATGGAGGTGCGTTCATTACTTCCTCTCTTTTTTTTCCTATTTTGTGCCCTAGATTTTGAATGGAAACCGTAGTTTTGATAATGTTCGTTTTGATGGGTCTGGGTTGTGGTCTGAGTTGTTCTCCTCCTCCACACCTATCCAAACGGATCCCTGCTCATGGAACTCTGCTCATCTTCTTCTTAAATGTTTGGCCGTGAACTCATCTTGAGTGGTACTCTTATAGCATCTTCCATCAAAAAGGGCATAAAAAGACAATGGGGAAGCATGAACAATGGCTGCTCCTTTCAATGCTGTACAAACAAGTTAGAAATTTAGATAATCACTCAGTCGCAACTTGGTAGAAACTAGAGAGAGTGATTCCGCTGGAACATCTGACAAAGATAGGGCACTTTGTTATGTTTTCTCTTGATTGATTATCTAACCACGGTAGGAGACTTCTTGCCTTTTCTTTACACTTCATTTGGTTTTGTCCTTTATTTTTATAGAGTATTTTATCCTGAACCAGAAATAGAGAGATGAAATTAGATGCACGTAAACGAAACCACAAATAAATATAGCCATGTTTTAATCTATTTGTTCTAGTTTTCCTAGTAAGGTTAGAACATTCCAAACTTAATTAGAAAATAATTCAGAAGTGAAATCCTAACTAATTAGCATATTTTTCATATCCTTTGCAGTAATTATGTTGGGTGAGGTTGGCATGTAAACATGGCTTTCAGAAACGATAAGAGTAAGGTCATATGCAAGGAGCAATTACCTCATTTTTGCATACCATATGAAAAGAAACATTTGATGATTTCTAGTTTAAAAATCAACATGATAGATAACTCTATTGGATCAAGGGATCAAGGGCAGGTTGCATTTGGTTACAACAAGTAGGTCTCTAATTAATGGTTCTATAACATTTCAAGTTTTTAGTTTTAAAATCCAACTGGAAATGATGCTTTGGAGGGTGATTAGACGATCATCATATTCAGTAGCTTGGAAGGAGTTGGCTAACTGAACGCATCCTCTCTGTATATACTCCATGGTCCTTTAAGATTCTTCATACTTGCAGAAGAGAGGAAATTATAAGTCTCTTGTGAATGCATTCCAATTATGGGATGATGGTGAGATGAGTTTGGTCTCCTGTAGCTATGATTTTGGGTGAAGTTTATCTCAATCAAATCATTTGAATAGAGTTCAAATTCATGAGAGGTTAGTGAGAGATTGACCCTGGGTTAATACCTCTTAGCATAGCATAAGTCTGCATTTAGAATGACTTAAAATGAGGCAGATAGGATCATTCGATGGTTATAGCAGCTCGCAGTTGGAGCTCATCTCGCTACTATTCATCATGGGTGGTGGCGGAGGAGGCGGTGAGGCCCATGGCATGCCTGCTGGTGGAGATGGTGAGGGCCATCCAGCACCCGACGGCCCTTGCGGCTCAGGAGGTGGAGGAATTTCGATGGTGTCTTCTGGTTGGGCCACATTGTACCATAAGGTTATTCATGTAATAGTTACTACCTGTACAAACAATTATATGATGAATGATGATGATTTAACAACTAAAATTGAAGCGTGCAAATGTAAGGTGACAAGTGAGATTTTAAATCTTATTTCACATAATCACAGGACTTGCTGTAATGTTGGTACTTGGTGTAGGTGAGTGGCCTAAAAATATACTAGGAAGTTGTAGAATTGTCAAGTAGTAAAAACTAAAAATTAACATAGTTGGACATAGTTTGCCTTCTGTTCGAAGGGTTTGAAATAGTCTATTAAAATAAATTTAGAAAGAAGTTCAAAAATTATCTTCTTAGATTGGACCAGTAGCAATATTTTGTAAAGCTGATTCTGTACAAATGATTAGTGCACTTGTGAACATCTTGCATGTCACTTGATTAACACCTAGGGCCTTTGTTTGCATGGAAGACATAGGAATTCCTGTCAAATGAGCTTAATTGATGGATTATTAAAGATGTGAGGATTGAAGGACACGAGGTGGGGGGTGAAGGATTTGAGGGAGCAATGCAGAAGGGACCTTGACTTTCCAATATTTTTATTGTTTGAGTAAAGACAGTTTATTTTTTAATATTCACCTCTCTTTCTTCATTTTTAACCACTGGAAGAAATACAATTTAGGAATTCAATTCTATGAGACAAATATTGCCTTAGCATCTTACTTCACAAGTTGGGCAAGAGTTTCTCAAAAAAAAAAAAAAAAAAAAAAAAAAAAAAGCCCGAAGAAAGTGCACTGAATGAACATTGGAAATGTAGCCACATATATGAAACAATGATGAAACAAAAACATCCCCAACAAAATCTCAATGAGAGTTCTTACACAGGTTTATTCTCTATATTTTCATGAGAAATAGAGTATGGGTTAGAGTGGTACCTTTGAGTCCCTTTACCAAGTGGATCTACATAGCACTGCATATGATTTTGAGACCTTTTCTTCTTCATATAGCAAAATAAGAACACCGAACCTAGAATAACAATAAATAACCCGACGCCCACCACAAATCCAATGATCATAGTTAGTTGCATATCAGTTGAGTGCTTGTCCAATCGCGAGGATGGCGGTGGGCTCTTAGATTGAAATGGTGTGTGTTTGGAAGGCTCCTTTGTAGAATGCACCGGTGGTGGAGGTGGTGAGTCATTAAAAGTAGATGTTGGAGGTGGTTGGACAACAGACAGAGCCGGCTCTGATGCCTAGTCACCCTAGGCCAGTGCCTAGGGCCCCCCACATGTCAGGGCCCGCTCTGAGGGGTACTATATTAGGGCCTGGGCCCCCAGGCTTTGAGAATATCTTTAATATGACTCAAATGGCCCCAGCAGAGTTTGATCAAACCGTCCCTGGCCCCCAATCCAACGCTCCTTAAGGCTTTGACTTTCTATTCCCATTTTCCCATAAACCCAGCCGGCCAGCCCCTTTTCCAAAACCCTTTCCAGTTTCCAGCCCTTTGACCATTTTCCAAAAAGCCAAAACCCTGTCCCTAACGAAGAAGAGGAGAGAAGAATAGGAAAAAGAAGAAGAAGGAGGAGGAGGAGCGGCTAGGCGCCAGCCGCTGTAGCTTGTAGCATGCATAGGCGCATAGCAGAAGAAGAAGAAGGATTGAAGGACCCAGGTCATGTACCTTCCTCTTTCATTTTTTCCTTTTTTTTTCCTTGCAAGTTGTAACATGCATTCGTTCGATCTCTCTCTCTCTTTCTTTGAAATACCTGCACAAATCTGTGTTTTCATTTTGACAGGTTAACTGTTTTCATATAATTGATCTATGCATTTAGTAATTTTGATTGACTAATAAAATTTCTCTTGAGTTTAATTATAGTCTCAAGTTAGATTATATGAATGGAATGGCCATTGGCCGAATGGGTTTCATTTAGCGTGGATTAATAAAAATGGAATGAATAGTTTATAGTTATGCATATTATTTATCTTTGATTGAATGATGAAATTTATTATGCTGTAAAATTCTAGCTTCTTGTATGATGGTTTCATGGAAACTGTAAAGTGGGTTTCCATTGTAAAAGTTTTAAATGATGGAAATGTTCCTTCTACAGAAAAAAAAATTACGCGTGTTTTTTTTTTCTAAGACAGGGCCCAGTTTTAGGAGCTCGCCTAGGGCCACCCAAACCTCAGAGCCGGCCCTGACAACAGATGGCGGTGTTGGTGAGGGAGGAGTAGGAGGTGGCAGTGGTGAAGAAGAAGAGTCAGGCGGGGGCGGTGAGGGAGAAACATCACTGGAGGGTGGTGGGAGAATAGGTACTGGAGGTGGAGAGGCTAATATTGGTGCTGGAGGTGGAGACAAGGGTGGGGGTGATGATGGTGGAGGTGATGGTGATACAGGTGGTGTGGAAATTAGTGGTGATGACGATGTGAGAGGCACAGGTGGAGATGAAGATCTAGGCAGGGGAGCATGAGACGAAACCATTTTATATATATTTTAGGAAAAAAAAAACTAAAAATCACATCACACCAACAACCTCCAACCTAGTATCTGTCCATATATGGACACCTTCAATCAAGAAGAATTATAGCAACAAATAGAAAGAGCTTCGTTAGTTTCAAAATGCAAAATATTCTTGTTAAGGTGCATAAAATTTTACATTGTCTTGTAAAATGACTTGGCAAAACGTCTCATGTCTTTCTTAGCATGTAAAATGGTGGTCGCAAAAATCCATTTTGTTGATGTATTCTAATTCTGTAAATAATTGTTTTCCCAAGGGCACTTTTTTAAAGATACATGGAATTGAGCGCCTAAAACTTCATTGTAAATTAGGTTTCAACAAATGATTATCAAAGAGGTGAGAGGATAAATGATACAAGATGGAATATCTAGAATTTCGTAGGATTTGATTTATGAGGGTGGTAGCAAGTTATTCATTTTCCAGTTATCTTGGTTCATTTTCCATCAAAGAGGAGATTAATTGATAGGAACTGGTTTGTTTCTACAATTTTAGGAATGAGTTTCCTAAAGTTCCTCGAAATTCAAGACACCATGCATACAAAAGGATCCAAACTTTCTGGATGCTTCCATAACAAATAACAATTGGAATCTTAGAATGTGGAGAATTTAGGAACCAAACAAGCTATTTAGCTCTTGCGTTTAAAATTCTACCATTCAATAGGACAATTCATAGTATTTGACTTTGACAGAGCATCTGAGCATGAATATACCAACTTGGCAGGTACTACTACTACAAAAAAAGAATATGCAATGCTCCTAATCAAACAAACCACAAGAAGATCTCTCTAAAATGAAACTACAAAATGCAATAAGCTCCATCTATCATCTGCCAAGCAATATTGAAGGTTGCAGTTGCTTTTGTCTTCCTTGTATTGACAACATTTATATTATCAAAAAACAAAGATCTTTTCGCATAAGGGCCCATATGATAACAAAGTTTTTTTATAAGAGTTTGGATAATTGGATTGTCAAGAATTCTAAAACAAACCAGATTTATGTCACTGGGGAGTGATATAGAAAATAAAAAATAAAAAATATATATGTTTTCATCTCTTTGGTGAACCCCAATAAGAATGGTTTAGGGTGCCTCCCCATTGTTTCACGTTTCTCTATCAATTTCTGCATTTGATAAGAAGAAATCCTAAAAGATTTCATTCCTAATTCATGTCATAAGATAAAAAAAATAGTACTGCACAATCTACAAGTTATCAAAATGTAGGTATGAATCATCTGAAAAGGTATCTCTTTGAGTAATATCAAGATAATCATATAGGATGCATATATAATTCATCATCAAAGACAAATGTATGCAAAAAACTAAGAAAGAACAAAATGCATTCTCATGAAATAATAACAATGGCAGCTACAACTAATTGTCATTTTTCACTCAAAGAATGAGAGAGAGAGGGGGGAGAGAGAGAGAGAGAGATAGATTCACCTGTTTTATTTATGGAAAGCATAAACAAATGAATAAATTAAGATGTGATTTGTTAGATAAGGCCAAGGATAAGGACACTGTAGTGCAAGTTCTTGTTACTTGAAATGACCTTGTTCTTCTCCAATGAGGCCTTCTCTACATCCCCTACAACACCACTGAATTGATGGCCTATCTTCCTCTAGCCTCTCTCCTTCCAACCCATAGCAGTTAAAATCTGTCCAAACTATATACCCCTGTTTGGGCCGCTGATTAACCCGCTTTTTGTTACACATTAGGGGCTGAAATTCAGGGGTTTAAAAGTATTCATGTAGCACTTCAACAACATCGTAGAAGCTGGACATTTGAACGACGTTTGGTTTCCTACGCGCCCACTTCTCCTACTGTTAAGTGTTAAAATCTAAGAAACTGTGTACCCCTGTTTGGGCTGCTGATTAACCTGCTTTCCGATACATATTAGGGCTGAATTCGGGGGGGGGGGGGGGGGTTTAAAAATACAAATGGGGCACTTCAAATCTTCCGCCCTTGGGGGGTTTCCTACTCGCCCACTTTTCCAACACAGAAGTGTTAAAGTTCACTTAAACTGTGTACTCCTGTTTGAGCCGCTGATTAACCCGCTTTTCGAGACACATTAGGGCTGAAATTTGGGGGTTTAAAAGTACTCATTGTTCACTTCAAATCTGCATAATTCCAGGGCATAGCAACCGCATTTGACTGGTTTTCAAGTGGTGCACTTTTCCAACACATTCGTGTTCAAAACTGCTAAAGGTGTGCAGAGAAATCTCATTCAGCCAAAGAGAGGCTCTGAATTTAAACTTTCTAATCAGCCCACGAACTCTAATTAGAAATAAAAAAATATAGGAAAAGTGTGGCACGGAAACTACTTATAATGAATGCACTAATCACTTTCCAACCATTTAATTTGCTCATAATCCCCTCCCAACTCTTGCTTAGGCCTTAACATATAAGTAGTTAAATGTTTTTCAGACTGTATTTCCTGCCTCAATGTGTTATACTCATATAATTTTTTGAGAATTCCCTCTCAGCTCTGGCTTAGTGGTCAACATCATGCTTTAATGTTTTCTGATTCTTTTTCCAATCGCCAGTGTATACTCATGTTCCCTAATAGCTTTTATATGTGCAGACGAATGAAGAACAAGCGCCCGAAGCTCCGAAGGCTCCGAATACTCTCCTATACATTCAACGCTGGCATGTATCCGAAGGAATCTGCCATGGAGATGTATATTCCCACAACTAAATACTTCCTTAATTCATAGCAACAATATACTTTGTTATTGTATGACATCATCTACATGCTAACAAAGTTTGTTGATTATTGTACACACTAGGAATTCGGGAGGCTGAGGTGCATACCTACAAATCCGGACAATAACACATGGCCACTTACAAAGCAATAAAAGGACTAAGTGAAGCGGACGGACCTCCACCATCTTGCAGAGTTGGTGGCGTGATGGGAGTGATTCCGCGGTGGAAGCCGTATTCGGGAAACAAGGGTATAGAGTGTGGGATGCGAAGGAATCGAGCATACTGGTCTTCATCGTCTATCACAGGTCTCATTTCACCCTACTGGTCAGGTACGTTGATGAGAGGAGATGGGAGTTATACAACAACATGGATAAAGATCGTCGGTCAATGAAACATGCTGAAAAATTTGTAAGTTATTCGTCTCATTTTGTTCAGCTTGTGTTTCGCTTTGTTTCTTCGGGGAGCGCAAGATAGGGTTTGTCTCGTGTTTACTTTCATGAAAGATATACTGGAATGCTCATTCTATTTATACATTGTCAGATGGGATGGTTGAACGAGAGGTACAATCACTTCGGTTGGAATGACTCATTTATGTGGTCATGGCTCGAGAGGACGAACATCTCTCGTCAGGAAAATTCCAATGATTGTGGAGTATTTGCAATAGCCTTCGCTGCTCAATGTGTGCACCGACTGCCCTTTAAATTCAATCAGTCAAATATCTCATACTTTCGAAGCAAAATCGTTGTAGAGATCTTTAAAAGGAGTTAGCAATTGAATGCCAACAGGCTGGGCTTCACTAAATTGACGACAAACTCCCCATCAAGATGAGCTTGCTGAGTGTTGGGCAAACATATCTCCCAGCTTCACTTTGATTGAAATTCAATTGTACATATCTTGAATTCTGTCATTTTGTGGAACTCTTTGTGTGGAATGCAGGACACTGTCCAATTAGTATGGACTTCTGGAACTCTATTTTACGTATGTGTACATTTTTGCTAATGAATGGATTTGGTGGTTTTGATCAAGAATGGGGTCCTGTGTATAGTTAGGTCTGATGTTATGGATTATTTTGGTTTAGAATCTATGGACTCGGCATGTATATTTTCTACAAATGCTGATGAATTATGTGAACATGCTTTAATAATCAAGTTACAGGATTAAATTACAGGGTTTGTCTCTCCAAATGTGGCACTGATCTCTGCCATCCTGTTTTTTTCCTTTATCACCCAAAGTGGTCGATATCGACTATTTTTATAGTTGATATTGACTACTACTGAAACATGTAGTGAAAACCAAGTTTCAGTTATGTGGTTGATATCGATTACAATTATATCGATACTGACCACTACTGTGATTGTAGCTGGAAATTGCATTTCAGTTATGTGCTCGATATCGACCACTACTGTGAATTTAACTAGAAGCTGCCTTTTAGTTATGTGGTCGATATTGACCACGTTTATAGTCGATATCGACCATTTTTTAGAACCCACAAATATGCTGTTACAATGACTGGATTTGTGACACATGCTGGTCTGCTCTTCAGGGTTAAATTCACATGTAATCTAGATCACAACAACCTAGGTTTTTATATACACAATTTACATATATTGTTAAGAACAAATAATGAGTACACTGGAGCTGTAAAAACCATCATTATAGTGCCACTAAAATAAACCCACATCCACTTCTAATCGTTTTCAAAGTGTTGTGCTATATTTTCAATATCCATTTACTATACAGGACGACCATTACAAAATATCTATACAAAGATTTTCACTTACAATAGGATTATATGCATCATCTAATACCCCAAAAAATTCCCTCACAATTGTTCTTATTTAGAGTTGTTTCCACTTACAATGGAACTATATGCATCATATAATAACCCCCAAAAAATTTCTAGACAACTGTTCTTACTTGCAACTATTCTTAATTACAACTGGCCTGTATGCAGGTTTTGAAGCAATTAAAAAATTCACAGACAACTGTTCTTACTTACAATGGGGCTATATGCATCATCTTAGTCCACCCAATAAATACCACCCAAGGACTTCCACCTATGTCCATCAACTGCTTACTGGAGGATTGCCACACCCTCCACGGTTATGCCCTCTCCCTTTGCAATTTGAACACGTTACAACCCTTCTTTGGCAACCACGATCTTCGCTACGGATCCTCATCTTTTTTGGACGTCCGGGCTGTTTAGTGACTAATGGTGGAAGAACCCTGATGTCACATGTGTGCTCCATTGTTTGGGGTCACAAGTAGCATGTAGGACTTCACTGTACGACGTATGGTATACGCTTGAATGCTCACAAAATGCATATGGATCATAATTTATGACCTTCATTGAAGCCAATGCGTGACAATACGGGATGCCCAATAGCTGCCATTTCCGACATGTGCAGGTTTTCCATTCGAGGTCAACAACATCCACGTACTTCGTAAATTGAACCTGAAATTCAACGAGGCCAGCTATTCGAACGTGCACTCGGTGAGCATCCTTCGTTTCTTGGCTTGGAACTTTCTCCGCATATGGAGTTAGACGAGTTGTTATGCTTTGAGATAGGAGGTGTCGTTTCTGATAGAACTCCATTAACTTGACACGTATTTCCTCTACCTGATTTGTGATGGGCAGGACTCTTGTGTTTTTTAAGAGGCTGTTAGTGCACTCGTTCGTGTTGCTAGTAAGCATGTCGTACCGATAGCCTTCTACATATGCATTCACCTAACGGTGTCGACCAATTGCCTCAATGTAGCTGAACGCTTCTTGGCTTACTGCACGTATGTCTGTTATGTAAGCCTCGTACTCATAAGGATTATACGACTTTGCTGCCCGCCAGAATTTCATCACGATTGCCCCATCACTGAAAGCAGCCTTGATGTTTTCAGCAATGTGACGACAACAAAAACAGTGAATTGCCTATGGCATGGTGTTCTCCAGTGTTGGAATGAGACCCTTCTGACGGTCTGAAACAATAGTCAAGTTAGTCGGCTCCCCCAGCGCTATGAACAAATTAGCAAGGAACCACTCAGCTTCCGCAAAACCGAAGGCGATTGGAAGCAGCTTTTGATTGGCATCACGTGTTGCTGCTATAAGCAAGACACCTGGATACTTGCCTCGGAGATGTGAATCGTCGACAACAATCACCGGTCTTAACGAAGATGTGAAAGACCTTAAACAAGGTCCGAATGCTCAAAAAAATCTTCTGAAATGGTTCTTTGTTGTGGTGTCTATGTTTGTTACAGTGCCGGGATTGCTCATATGAAGTTCTTTAGAGTATAGAGGTAGCTGCTGGAAGGAGTTTTCATACGATCTACGAACCATATTCAGTGCCATCTCCCTTGCTATATAAGCCTTCCTGTAGCTAATGGTCACCCCAAACTCCATCTGGTAGTCATTCATTATCTCTTTCGGTTTCAAATTGATATTTTGTCCGACTCTATCCATGATGAACTCTATAATAAGTGCCAAGATGCTTGTCGATGTGCCATGCCCATCATTGACCTTGAGCATTTATGGTTAGGATTATACGTCCTTACTTTAAATTATGGGCCTGATTCGACAATTGAAGCGTGAATACGCCATGGACATTCCTAATTTCTACAGCGTGCAGTTACTTTGGTCATGTTGGTCTTCAAGGGTCTAAGAGTGAAGTTGTCATAAATTGCGAACTTAGCCAAAGTATTCTAGAATGTTTGTCGATCTTGGAATTCACGACCGAGCCACATTTCCCGTGCCGAGTGGTTGCCAACATCTGTGTTTATGTCCTCGGGCTCCATTTTATCCTCAAGATCAACAACCGGAGTTTCATTACAACGAGATGCCCCATTGATTGGATTGGCTCCTGCAACTTCAGTCGGAGTTCCATTACAATGAAATGCCTCATTGATTGGATTGGCTCCTTCAACTTTACTTTCGGCCTTCGACATTGGAATCGAATGGTAGAGGGAGGCCCATCAAGATGGATATCATCACCATGGTTTGTACCAAATACCAGATCATCATCGATAGTGTTTTGTCCGACTGTCTGACGTGGACTGCAATCAACCCGCATAGTAGGAAAATACATGTCTCTATCTTCACGGATGTCAATGGTAGGTACGTATCCACAACTAGTTGAGTTTAGAACTTGTTTTTTTTTATGAAAGTTCCTGATGAGTTCCATCTCTTTTCCGGACAAGAGCGACGAACAGAGCTCCTTTGAAACCTACAATGAATCATTACATAAATAAGCAAGTAGGAAGAAAAATATAGTATTTGGTGATGTAAAATCTATTTATGCAATCTATAAGTGTACCTCCAATTATCTCCTCCTATGCACCGCTCCTTGTTCCGACCGTTGAAAATATATAAATATATCCCATTTGATTCATCACCCGATGCTTTGAACATACTCTTAACATCAATATCATCATCAATGTTGGTCATGGAGAATGCTCGTCCTCTGTGATGTAGGTATTGTATGCTTGAATTCTGGATGGATGAGTCCCCATTAGATGCTTCAATTGCTTCTTTAACCAGAGATTCATATGTTATGTCTGTAGCTAAAAATCTCATCTTCTGCTTTTCTCCATTGTACACAGGACGACTTATATCGAATTCAAAGTCACCGCCATAGTGGAAGATGTACAACACCTCTCTATCTGACATGCTGTCATTATATCAGAAGAAATTAATAAAGACATCGGTAAAAATCAGGTACTTTTAGAATGATAGTTAATACAGATATGTATTAACAGCATTTGTAATATAATTAGAGTAGAGAAAATGTCTTCACATTGATAAGAACTTTGCATACCATGCCAAATAAAAAGATTAAGCAGCTGTTTTCAAACGTTTACAACTAACTAAATATTTAGGATAATAGTTCTATCAATAGAAAGAAAAGGCATTTTGATCAATAGTCTATTTATTATAGAGCTTGGAACAATGCTTTCAAAC
Source organism: Litsea cubeba (assembly GCA_012931725.1). Taxonomy (NCBI): domain Eukaryota; kingdom Viridiplantae; phylum Streptophyta; class Magnoliopsida; order Laurales; family Lauraceae; genus Litsea; species Litsea cubeba. The sequence continues at coordinate 104,822,261 of CM022944.1, read as the reverse complement.
CGTGCTATTGAGTGCTATTCCTCACACATTATTCCACCCATTCTCATGTTATTAAAAAATCATCAAGAGAACCAACTATAATTATATTAATTCTATGAAATACAGCTTTAATGTCTAAAACTTTGTAAGATCAATCGAAAACAAAACCAATATGCAGATTCACTTTCACCCACAACATCGACTCAAATTGATTAAAATTGTTGATGATTTTCTTCTAAAAGTGACAAACGCATGAAAAGAGGGACAACTCCAAAACAAACCCTTAAAACTCCATAAACTGCAGCTGTCTGGGGCATAAAAAGAAGATTTCCCACGGTTTCTAGGGTTTTCACCAATTAAATATTGGAGAAGAATCTAGGTGATAGTGTTTTAGGGTACATAAATCAGTCTAAGGTGGTAGATAATGTGGTACCTTTGTCTTAATGGAGTTCAACCACCATGGAGATGGCGTTTTATGGTGGTTTCTGGAAGAGAAAAACTCTAAAGCAGTGTTGAAGACGACCCAAATGGAGAAATGCGAAAAGTGGAATCGGGGCGAGATATAACACATTCTCGCATAATGGTCGATATTAACCTTTTAACGGTCGATATCGACCATATCGCAAAACAAAAAAAGAAGAAGAAAAAAAGCCCATACGAGGATCGCTCCGATATAGAACATTGAACTGGGTCCTGCCGGGACGTATGCGGTCCTACAGGGATTTTACGGGTAAATTCCTCTTTTATTTATCAACTTATATTACGTACGTATCTCCATCTCTATAGAAACTTTCCAAACTCTACTATTATCATTTGTATCAGCTTTTACATAATTCTAATTCGTTATTGGATCTAACATTTATAAAAAAAACATGAATGAGAATATATATTGTAAGTTCAAAAAATGTGACTCACAAGAAGAGGGGGGTGCCTACACGGACTTATCCAAAGAGATTAGGAACACCGATGCCTGTGCCTGAAACCTGAGAAAAGGAAAAAGAAAAGTAGGTCGGAGGACCCTGGCTTGGGCAGCGCAGGGCTCTCCGATGCCTAAGTCAGTTTAAGAACTGAACAGTAGGATGGAGATTTTTGGGGAAGAAGATGGCGTACCAGCATGTGGTGTATTTTTTTGGCCTCTTTTGCTTGTGGATTGTTCTTGTGTTTATATAGAGGAAGAGAGGAGGCAAGGGGGTGGTTGACTGTCTTGTCATAGCCCACTTTGTTAGGTATTAGGGAGGCGCAGTCCCATCGTAGCCTACTTTTCTTTAACTGCAGTCCCATCAAGCCTTGTCATGGCGTTTTGGGAGCTGTGGGCGGCGATCTGTCAGGGACTATGGGGGGTGCCCCTGTCTTGTCGCATGTGTTGTGGTGTGCTTGAGCGTCCATGGGAGGACAGCTGTCAGCCCCTGCCTTGGCTAACTCTGGCATTGTGATCGAGGTTAGGGTGTGTTGCCGAGGTTGGGGAGCCGAGGTCGAGAACGACCTTAACTTGGCTAGAGAGATATCTGGCAAAGGCGCCGGGGTGGAGCACTTGGCTGGCCGAAGTGGACTCTTCCGAAGTGGAGCAGTCTGGCATTGATGGGCGTGCACTGTCGAACTGGAGGAGTTGTGTACATGAGGCGTGGAGCTCTCATCCGAGACCAAGGCGGGAGCACAAGACCGAGCCTGCCGGGATGGTCTTGCTTGTGCTGGGGCCCGAGATGGAGCATCTGGCCGGGACTTTGATGAGTTCGGGAATATCCCCACACAATAGCCCCCCAACTTCTGAGCTCTGGGAGTACCCTTTGAGGTCGGAAGCTAAGAAGGGAGTAGTTGTTGAGATTGGTAGTCTTCAGTGTCTGGTTCGTCACCAATCGCGAGGTCGGGGCATGCCTGGCTAGTAGTCTGAGGCCACCGTAGTCTTGTTGGCATTGTTGTTAAAAATCGAGAGATGACCAGCTCGCCCGTAACCAGAGGTGCTCTCGCTGGCCGCGATTCTGATGCTGTCACCGAGAATGAGTGTGGCCGAGATCAGCATGAGGCCGAGGAGGTGATATGGAACAGTCTCTTCGGCATTCTAGTTGAGCTGCCATTGGCCGAGGTGGAGACGTGGAGCACTCTCTTTGGCCGAGGTGGAGGAGGCTGGACGGTACGCCAGAGCAGTTCTTTTGAGAAGCCTGGGTGCATGGACCCGAAGTTTTAGGGGCGACTGGGTGTATGAACCCGAAGTCATTCCCCGGGTGTGTGGACCCAAAGTTTAGGGAAGACTGGGTGTATGAACCCGAGGTCAGTCCCAGGGTGTATGGACCCAGAGTTTTAAGAGCGACTGGGTGTATGAACCCTAAGTCAGTCCATGGGTGCGTGAACCCAAAGTTTAGGGAAGACTGGGTGTATGAACCCGAGGTCAGTCCCAGGGTGTATGAACCCAGAGTTTTAGGAACGACTGGGTGTATGAACCCTAAGTCAGTCCATGAGTGCGTGAACCCAAAGTTTAGGGAAGACTGGGTGTATTAACTCGAGGTCAGTCCCAGGGTGTATGACCCAGAGTTTTAGGAGCGACTAGGTGTATAAACCTTAAGTCAGTCCATGGGTACGTGAACCCAAAGTTTAGGGAAGATTGGGTGTATTAACCCAAGGTCAGTCATAGGGTGTATGAACCCAGAGTTTTAGGAGCGACTGGGTGTATGAACCCTAAGTCAGCCCCTTTGGCGCTGGCGAAGATGGAGAAGCCTGGACGGTACGCCAGAGCAGTCACTTTGGCGCTGGCCAAGACCAACATGAGGCCGAACCTGCGTGAAGCGCGTAGCTAGCACGAGGGCGACACCAACATGATGTCGTGAAATGCGGTCGAGACCAGCATGAGGCCGAAACCAGCGTGAGGCGGAAACCAGCACGTGAACGGACCAACATGAGGTCGTTAAATGCGGTCGAGACCAGCATGAGGCGGAAACCAGCGTGAGGCGGAAACCAGCACGTGGACGAACCAACATGAGGTCGTTAAATGAGGTCGATACCAGTATGAGGCCGAAACCAGCGTGAGGCGGAAACTAGTACGTGGACGGACTAGCATGAGGTCGTTTGGAGGCCAAGAAGCCTAGGTGTATCTACCCGAGGACTTGGTGGCCCTGTTGCCAAACGCGAGTCGTGCCTGAGTGTATGGACCGACCCCAGGGTGAGCTCGGTCGCTCTGGATGACTGATGGCGGTAATAGACCGTGCGATCAAGGCTGACAGTAGAGGACCGTGCCGTCGAAATGACGGTAGAGGGTCGTACGATCGAAGTCGACAGTAGAGGGTCGTGCCGGTGTCATCGAAGCTGACAGTAGAGGACCGTGCCGCTGAAATGACAGTAGATGGTCGTGCGATCGAAGCTGACGGGCGGTCGAAGCTAAGTGATGATTGGAGGCATCTAGCTACCTCCCGAGCTGGAGGAGGCATCCGCTGAGATGGAGTCTTCCGCCGAGATGGAGGCATCCGCCGAGATGGATGCTGCCTGGTCGTTTTCGTAGAGGTTGAAATGCTCCTGGGCACGGGCTTCGTCTGCTTCTTGCCTGACGAACCGGTTTATCATGGTCATCAGTGCTACCATAGTGACGACGGGATGCATGACCAAGTCCCTCCGAAGCTCGTTTCCTGGTAGGAGGGCTTGTTGGAAAGACATGACTGCTATTGTATTTGAGGCATTCTCGATCTGGCTGTAGACAGTCCAGAACCTTTTGGCGAACTGCGTGACGTTCTCCATCTGCTTCATTCTGAGGGCCATCAGGTCGGCGGCTGACCTGGGGATGACCTTGTGAGCTTGGAACTTCGTCATGAAGGAACTCCGGAGCTGCTACCAACTTTTGATCGATCCTTAGGGGAGTGCGCAGAACCACTTTAAAGGGAGGTCCCCGAGGCCGGAAGAGAAGACTCTGTAGTTCAGGTGGCCTGCATCGCCCCACACCGACATCCTCTGAGTGAAGTGCCGGAGATGTGCTGCTGGGTCCGAGGTCCCATCGTAAACGACGAACCTCGGGACGCTGAAATCTTCAGGAAGGGGAAGTTTCTGATCTCTGGGGAGAAGGGGGATGTGCCGAAATCGTCAGAGTTCAGCCGAACTCGAGCGAAACCGGCCATCTCCATGTTCTGTCGTACTGCTTGCTCTATGCGTCGATCAAGCCACTCTCTGGAGTCGTGGTTGTTACCCGAGCTTTCGCCATGAGCTCGGTTGCTTTTGTTGTCCTTCAGGGTGCGCTTTTTGGAAGGTAGAGTCGGGGTCGAATCCTTAGAGGATGAACCCGATCGAGTATCATGCTGTTGGACGCTTGCTGGACCAGATCTTGCTCCTGACCTTTCCCGGCGGGGGACCGTCGGCAGCTGCGTCGAAGTGTCAGTGGTTCCTTTCCCTTTCTGGTTCTTCGAGGCATGGTGTTTGGGAAGATGACCTTTTGTAGCCGTTTCCCACAGACGGAGCCAATTGTAGGTGCAAAAAATGTGACTCACAAGAAAAGGGGGGTGCCTGCACGGACTTATCCAAAGAGATTAGGAACACCGAAACCTGTGCCTGAAACCTGAGAAAAGGAAAAAGAATAGTAAGTCAGAGGACCCTGGCTTGGGCAGCGCAGGGCTCTCCGATGCCTAAGTCAGTTTAAGAGCCGAACAATAGGATGGAGATTTTTAGGGAAGAAGATGGCGTACCAGCATGTGGTGTATTTTTTGGCCTCTTTTGCTTGTGGATTGTTCTTGTGTTTATATAGAGGAAAATAGGAGGCAAGGAGGTGGTTGACGGTCTTGTCATAGCCCACTTTGTTAGGTACTAGGGAGGCGCAGTCCCATCGTAGCCTACTTTTCTTTAATTGCAGTCCCATCAAGCCTTGTCATGGCGTTTTGAGAGCTGTGGACGGCGATCTGTCAGGGACTATGGGGGGTGCTCCTGTCTTGTCGCACATGCTGTGGCGTGCTTAGGCGTCCATGGGAGGACAGCTGTCAGCCCCTGCCTTGGCTAGCTCTGGCATTGTGACCAAGGTTAGGGTGTGTTGCCGAGGTTGGGGAGCCGAGGTCGAGAACGACCTTAACTTGGCTAGAGAGAGATCTGGCAAAGGCGCTGGGGTGGAGCACTTGGTTGGCCGAAGTAAACTCTACCGAAGTGGAGCAGTCTGGCATTGATGGGCGTGCATTGCCGAACTGGAGGAGTTGTGTACAAGAGGCGTAGAGCTCTCATCCGAGACCAAGGCGGGAGCACGAGATCGAGCTTGCCGGGATGGTCTTGCTGGTACGGGGGCCCGAGATGGAGCATCTGGCCGGGACTCTGATGAATTCGGGAATATCCCCACACACACACACAGATATATATATATATATATAAGAAATATGATTGTATTAAACTAAATATTAGTTGGATTCCAATATATACATTGTATATGTCTTTATGTAGTCTAGATTTAGAAATGGGGGGCATTTTCATTAGTTGAAAGAGAGACCACAATATTAGTATAATGAGGTATTTGCATTGATGTAATGAGCTTGCACAATATTAGTATAAAGATCTACTTATTGAAGATCAACACTTGCTGACATTTAGTTGAATTTCAGCTTTTTTTTTTATTATGAAGTTAATTTAACCCATCAAATGTAACCTATTGACATAGTTGAAGTAAAATAATGTCTTCGCTACTCTCTCTTACTGTTTATAGTAATTAGGATATCCTTATTTAAAAACAAAATAAACATCTTAGTTGAATTTTTTCTAAATCTTGTAATCCAATGCTACTTCTCTAAGAAACTTGGGCCTAAATGTGGACATACGCTATTGATGATACAAAAACTAGTAGAAGGTTTGTCCCAGTTAATCTTTTTTTGAAAGGTTGTTGCAAGTAATCTACAATATGCTGGTGTCAAATTATGGCTGTGGAGCATTTGGAATTCTCTATTTGACTATTAGACTTTTGAATATCAACGACTTCAAAAAGTCAATTTTAGGTAGGGATCAACATGTCGGCTCTAGGCTGGAACCATATTGGACTCAGATTCAAAATCATTTTGTAAATGATAGTTTTGGTTCCGGCTTAGAACCTGTTTTTAGTTCCGGACCCAATACCAAAAAGAGGACTGGATCCGATTTCGGAATTGGATTTGGAACCAATTTCAACTTTTATTTTATTTTGTTTTACCTTAAATTAGGATATCATTTAACCTGAAAATAAAAAAGAGATATCATTCAACCTAGTAACAATCCATCAAGTTTACCTTCCATGGTTGATGGTACCCGATATTTTTCAAACCATTATATACGTTGTTACATGAAGCTTTTGAACATTAACCCCTACAAAGTTAAGATCTTAGTCTTAAAAACACACATCCAAACTCTTTGAGCCAAGAAATGTACGAATCATTTGCTAAATTTGGACTCAAAAACATTTTGAAAGCAAGTACCAACACTACTTTAAACATGAATATGATTGTAGATTCTCATTGAGTCCACAAATAGAAAGAGGAGGGCCATTACAATCCTCATTCTTGTTGCCCATCACCTGAGAGGGCCCACCAATTTTACTACTCTCAAAACTACTCCCTTTCCCTTTTCTATATTATATTTGAGTTCTTAGTCTACACATGTTCAAATGCATCTACAATGCTGTTAAAAAATGCGTCTCGGGTCCATGGGTTAAAACTTGCATGGATGAGAAGCCATATCCATTTAACATCAAAACTTAAATTGAATTATGGTTCCGATATTGTTTATTAATCATAACCTATAATAGGTTCTAAGCCCCCAATTTTTTTTTAGGGGTCGAAGCCTCTGTATAATTGGCATCTCTACTCTTATGGTGGGCTTATTTAATGAGAGGAGTCTTGTGCACAACCACACCACACCACACCCCACCCCACCCCACCCATGGTTGACCATTACATGTTTCTCCCTCCAATGTTTCTCCCCCAACAAGAATTCTCAGAAGGTTAAAAAAAACAGTTTCTCCACCATCCAATGTTTCTTCCCCAACGAGGATTCTCAAAAAAAGAAAGAAAATAGCCGTCCTTGGTCAGACCTTTTGCAAGTGGAAATTTCAGAAGAATAGAATAAGACGAAGTGACGAACACTTCCTCTCGACCTCTGTAGACTTCTCCAGGAAACAAAATTCAAAAAACACAGCCGTCCATCAAGCCGACCTCCACTTTAGCCAAGCCGATGCCGATCCAACAACAACTCATCTTACAACTACGGATCCAATTCCTTAAACATCGGCTCGAGCCGAGCCGAGCCGAGCTTGTACCTTCCCCGATTTTTTTATATTCTCTTTCCCCGCCATGATTTAACCATGTAACTGTCTCACTGAGATCCTCCTCCAACAGCTCTTCCATGGCCGAATCCAAACCCTGATTTCAAAAAACCCCCATTTCTTCTTCTTCTACTTCCTAGGGTTTTGATGAATCCCAGCTTGGGTTTCTGCTGATGTGAATTTCGGATGTAATGATCCTAATCTCATGTCATTGTATCAAATCATCTGCATTTGAGATTTTACTCTAAAAATCTGAATCTGATTTCATTTTGTTGTTTTTTTAGACGGCTGAGATGGCCCGAGACGGATACGTAGTCCCAGCAGATCCTCAAGCATCTCTGAAGAAGAAGACGGTCGTGTCTAGGAGCTGGGTTCTGCTGGATTGCACTGGGGAAGAGGGCACGATTTTGGATGTGGACAAGTATGCTATCATGGACCGGGTTGAGATCCATGCGCGAGATCTCCGAATTCTTGATCCTCTTCTTTCGTACCCCTCCAAGATTCTAGGGCGAGAAAGAGCAATCGTTCTCAATTTGGAGGTGAAAATTTTCTAAATTTTAATTAGGGTGGTTTATTTTATTTTTTTTAAATTTTGTTGGTTGATGATTTGGTTTTGATGTTTTTTGGGGTTTTGTTGTTTTGGTTCTTTTAATCAGCATATCAAGGCCATCATTACTGCGGAGGAGGTATGCAGTCTTAAACAATTGGGTTTTTGTTCCTTTCTGTTGTTCTATAATTTAATGTTGCCTTTTATCTTGTATGGTATTGCAAGCGTGGTTTTTATTTTGGGTTTGTTGGATTGTTTTCCTATAATTCGCGCTGCCATTGGATAACCTGAGTTGCATTTAAGTGACAGTTAGTTTTGTTATGTTGCTATTACTAAATACAGGTGAATGGAGTTACAAGTGAATCAGTTGCTGGGCAACTGAATTCTGTGGGTTCAGACAGGGCCCTAGGGTTATATTTTTTGATCCTGCTGTGAGTTTGAGGTGGCTTGGAAACTGGAAATGATGTCAGGAAGGATACTGCTAGTGACCTTTCTACTATGATGGGAAGTTGGTTGAAAACAGAAAGGCAGAAGCGTTGTATCTCACTTGAATGATTATTTTTTTCTACACTATTCCCTATGTGTAGAGGAATGGATGTCCATCCGTTTTGCCAATGTTCAGCCCACCTGCGATTTTAAGTTCTGAATGCAAACAAATGGCTTGTTGATCGAGACGAGTAATTTCGGTTTTGTAGTATTGTGTTGAGTTACTATAAAAAGCACAGACCTTTTAGCAAGGTGGGGAGACTCGCGGCACCCACATTTCAGTGTTGAGATAGTTTGAAATGGATATATGTAGTTTTATCTGTTTTACTGTGGAAGCAGTTATAACTTTGAGGAATATAGGAATATCCTTCTTTAAATGATAAGGGTTTCAATATTTGGAAAACTTTCTCATGCTTGAAAACATAATACGGGAAAACTCTAAATTACAGAGAATAATGATCTCTCACGCTTTCTTTAAAATCTTACTTCTATTCTTTGATTAGGTCATTCTCTATTTACTATGTTGGTCTTTTTGCTACCCATTAGGCAATTGCCTCCTTTTGTGTTATAATCACTAGAGGAAGCACCAGATAGGTAAATCTTTTCTCTGGTTAAAATTATATTTTTGAAATTAAGAAAAAAACCCCTCTAATAAGGTCTTATTTGTATGTTCACCTGACATGCTGCTGTGAAATAAGAGCATTTCCTTAGAATTTTACCAACCGAACTAAAAGTAAATTAGAACTTCAAACTTTGAGCTAGTGTTCTCTACGTAATCTAACTAGCTCTTCTTAGATCAAATTAGAGTTTCCAAATGAGCCTTACATTATTTGTACATAATTAAACTGTTGAAGTTGTCTAGGCTCGCTTGTTTAGTTAGAGCATTAGGTATGTGATAAACTGCAGCACTTGAAACCAAGTGGGTAGACATGGTTAGGGGGTCCAATTGGGTCTTCCCCTTGCACAATAGGGCTTTTATTGGACCACAAGCTGGCCAGGTTGGATCTGACCCATGATCCAAGAGCCCGTTATGTGGCAGTCCCTCTCCATCACAAATGGTCGCAGGTGGCGTTATGGTTGACATGAAAAACAGATACCATTATTATGATGATGATATGTAGCAGTTTGTGGCTGCTGTGGCTTATTTTGGCATGAATTTCAACTCTCATCCCCCTTTCCCTTAAAAAGCCTAGAGAAATCATTAATATTGGAAAACACTAGTAATCCTTTGTATGGTTTATGGCATGAATTTCAATTCTCATCCCCCTTTCAGTACTGTGGCTGATGCATTAAGTCGTCGAAAGCATCTCCTCACCACTACGGCAGTCACTGTACTAGGTTTTGAGCAGATCAAGCAGGAGTATGCACACGACAAAGATTTTGGTACTATCAATTCATATCTTCTGAATGGTAACCTGGACAAGCACATATATTATAGCATACGTGATGACTTCCTGTTCAGAGGTACCCAACTTTTCCTGCCTTCAACTTCTATTCGAGAACTTGTTCGTGAATTACATTCAGGAGGCTGTAGTGGTCACTTGGGACATGACAAGGCCTTTGCTCTTGTGAATGATCTCTATTATTGGCCGCACATGAAGCTTATTGTTATCAACATTTGTGAAAGATGTCGCACCTATCAGTTGGCTAAAGGAAAAAAAGAAAAGAATGCAGGTTATATCAGCCATTGCCAATTCCTAATGCCCCATGGGAAGATATCAACGGTGACGGAGGGAAGGGGTGCCCCTCCTCAATTTTCTCTCCACTTTGTACAAAGAAGAGAAACTTTAGGGATTATAGTGGGCATTTTAATTTTATGCCTTTTTGCAGCACAAATGTTCTTTTGCTCTTTCAAAGAAGAGATAATTTTACCAAATAAAATGGCTATTCTTGTCTTTTCCTTTCTTTGAGAGATATAAAAGGAACTAGCTTATCCCATCCCCTTCTCTTTTGGCCAGGTAGTTTTGTTTGTTATTCTCCTTGCATTTTAAGGCATTCTTCTCACATACAGACTTAATTCAAGTAGAGTTTTATTAGACTTTTTGAGTAGGGTCCACTTAAAAAAAATGAAAATAGAGTCAAAATGTGGATCCTCTACAGTTGATCTCTTGAGTGGGACCCTTAGTGAAAAACTAAACTTTACAAAAAGAAATACTCTATTTTCTGTGAATATTTTAACTCAATACAATTTGGCCCTATGTCAAATTAATTTATATAAAATATTTGAATTGCTTATATTATTTTGTATTAGATATTAATTTGAAAGTGGGTCAGTTGAGTAAAGTTTGATGGGGATTATATATTGCATGGGGAGGCCATTTTATCAATGATTTAAATGTTTTAAGTGGGCCTACTATTGTACAACTCTTTTGCGACTTATCGTTTTTTCCCCCTTATTTCTACTACTTAAATGATATTATGGGCCTTGAAATCATTATTGTGCCACAAAAAGTTACCCCATTTTTCATGAGAAATTTCGCTCCAATACAATGTAGGCTTAATGTTGGAAAATGGCACATTTTATTCCATGTGCCAGCACAGCGGATGCTTACAAGATAGCTCAATTGTTCTTCAAAGAAGTCTGTCTTCATGGACTTCCCAAGACAATCGTCTTAGATTGTGACACCACGTTCATGAGTTACTTTTGGAAGACTTTGTGGATGACAGCAAAGACAACACTTCACTTTTCTACTACTTACCATCTGCAAACTGATTGCCAGACACAGGTAGTTAATCGAAGCCTTGGACATTACAATGTCTTGTTCGCAATTATATCACAACATGGGATCAAATTCTACCCATGGCTGAATCTGCTTATAACAATTCACTCAATCGCTCCACAAGCATCTCACTATTTGAAGCAGTCATAGGTGTTTGTCCACGCTTGCCTATTGATCTAGTCCCATTACCTCTTGAAGCGCGACCTAGTGGCAAAGCGGATAATTTCATCGAACACATGCAACAATTACATGACGAAGTTTGACACCATATCAACACTAGCAATGCTAGCTACAAGGATCATGCGGACAAATGTCATCGTTTCCTTGAGTTTTCTAAAGGAGATATGGTTATAGTACGTATCAATCCAAAACGATTACCACCATGAGCTAATAAGAAGTTACATCCATGTCATGTGGGTCCATTCAAAGTGTTGAAGAGGCTTAGCTTCAATGTTTATGCATTGGAATTACCATCAGATCTTGGCATTAGTCCCACCTTCAATGTTGCAGATCTCACACTCTACCATGGGCATGTCAATGATGAATACCTTGAAGAACAAGCCATTGCCTTACCAGCTGCTCCTCCACTAACAGATAAAATTATTGATGTTCTCGATGATCCGATTGTTTCTACTCATCAAGGATGATTCTAGAAGTTCCTTGTCCATTGGCAGAACCGCCCGATCTCCGATGCTACATGGATTGCTGCTACTGACTTCCAGCGCCTGAATCCGGATCTCTATAAATATCATCAAGCTATTAACTCTCTAGAGTTGAGTCTTTCCAAGTCAAGGAGAGTTGATGCAGTACGGACCAGGCCCAAGAAAGAAATTGGGCCCACACATTTGTAAAAGTAATAGACCCAGCAGGCCCGACTCATGAAGTAATAGGCCCATCAGGCCCAGCAGGCCCGAATCTGTATAGGATATGTTTTGTAATTCCTGATTTTTCTCCTCTGATTTTTCTCCCTTTGTATAGTATCTAATTGATTCTTTCTTCTGTGTAATATTATGATTTGTAACAGTTGCTTTATTACAGCCTTGATTAAGGCATATTATGATTATAAAAGATTAGTCGATGCTATGAGAAAAGCACGACCTTCTCCCATATTGTTCCCTGCTTCTTCTTCTTCTCTTCCACATAATCTAACATGGTATCAGAGCCTTAAATTGCCTTCTCTCTTCATTCAGTCACTTGGATATTCTTCCTGGAGTGTCTGATCATCCCTGATAGTGTCTGATCATCCCTGATCAAGACGTGGCCCACTTCGGATCATCTTCACCATCTCTCACGATCACCTCTATCTTGGTCGACCAGCATCACTGGTATTTATGAGCATTTTTCTGGATTTTTTCTCCCATTAGAGGTGAGGTTTCCAGCAACATTTGTGATATTTCTATTTCTTGCCTCTGTTTTCATCAAAACCATCCAAATTTGTGGATTTTGATCCGATTGGAGTGAAACTTTGGCCTGGAGTTGCGAAAATATCTTCTCCTTCCATCCCCTACCTCTGATCTTGCTGTTGATCCTCTCATGGAAGTCATGTTCAAATCGTTGCACTGACGGACACTAACGAAACTGACGGCATGCACGGTTGTTACCATTCTGTCTCGATACTGGCCCACCAGCGATGATCACAACATCACCAACAGATCTCTCCATGTTGGTCGACTCACTTTTCTGGGAATTATAGAGATTTTTCTGGATTTTTTCCATCAACTTTGAGGTAGTTTCCAACCTCTTCTTCATCTGACGGTTTTTCTCAGACAGATTTCATCATAACCGTCCAATATTGTGGATCTGTGTCCGATCTTCATCAATCTTGGACTAGAGGTAGAACTTTTTATCCTCTTCCAGAAATTTCTATCTGATGTGTGAATAAATCAGATAGTGGGGCCCACGAATAGATCCAGATCCAAGATTGAAGGTCGTCTGGCACTATTTTAGTGCAAATTTGCACTCTGTGTGCTCTATTATGTTGTCACTCTCTGTTTTCCACTACTACTGATTGTACTGCATGCTGTGAATTATCTGATCTGGACTTCGATCAGATTGTGGGGTACACATACCTCCTCTGTCTGGGTGCTGGAATTGAGCACTGTTTCTTGCTAGTTATTTTTTCTGTGCTGGAATTGGTGTGGATAGCTGGCTGTGTATGCTTTACTGGCAACTCATTAGAAGTTGTCCAAGTTATCTTCTCTTGCTGCCTCTCTAAGCTAATTCTTGGTTGGTTATTTGCTGTTGGTTCATAATAATTTAATATGGAGAAATATGATGTTATTCCCATTAAATTCAATGGAAATAATTACATGGCTTGGTCATTTCACCTGAAGAATTTCGTGGAAGGTCAAGGACTGTTTGGTTATCTTGATGGGTCGATACCTAAACCTGCTACAACTGATACCAAAGCCTTAGCCACCTGGGCTAAAGAAAATGCTAAGGTTATCACTTGGATTCTTAATTCCATTGATCCTTCTCTTGCTATTGCTCTTCAAGCTTATGCTGCTGCCTGTGATATGTGGGGTCATTTAAAGAATGTTTATCACCAAACCAATAAAGCTCGCAAATTTCAACTTGATAGTGAGATTGCGAAATTCAGTCAAGGTGATAAAACAGAAGAATACTATAATGGATTTCTCACATTATGGACAGAGAGGGATGCTATGATAATTCAGTCCGTATCTGTTGGGTTTCTGACTGAGGCTCTCAAATTACAAGAAGAAACTCACATTAGTCAGTTTCTTATGAACCTCAGATCCGAATTTGAATCTGTCCGTTCAGCCCTTATGAATAGAGAAGTCACAGCAAATCTGGACACATGCTTCCAAGAAGTTCTTAGAGAAGAACTTCGCCTGAACTCTCAGCGTGTCATCTTTGACGAACCAAAGGCTTCTCTTCAGGCTGAGACTGCTCTTCTTGCAACCCCCAATCAGAAGCCTACTCAATGCTATGAATGCAAAGGCTTTGGTCATCTCGCCAAGAACTGTCGGAAGAAATTGGTTTGCAGATATTGCAAACGCTCTGGGCATCTTATTGATGATTGCCGTAGTTTACAAAGGAAGAATGGACCCCAGCAGAAGCAACATCCTCCTACTGCGTCCAGACAACATACTCCAGCTGCATTCCAAGTTCAAGCTCCTTTTCCCGACTCAGGCAGCAATTCTTCCGGGACTGTATCCATGACTCCAGCCCAGATTCAAGATCTGATTCAGAGCACAGTCACTTCTGCATATGCATCTATGGGCATCTCTGGTGGTCGGTACCAAATTCCTTCTCCTATAGCATATCCTGTGTTTCATTCATCTGCTTATCTTTCTTCCCCTATTACATCTTCCACCTGGTTTTTAGATTCAGGAGCCTCCAATCACATGACATCTGTCGAGCATAGCTTTACAGATTCTAACCCTTATCTTGGAAAAGAGAAAATAACTACTGCTAATGGTGATCAACTTCTTATTTCGGGAGTTGGTAACATTACTTTGTCCAGTGTTTCTGGCCAGTCCTTCACTCTTTCAAATGTTTACTTTGTTCCCCAATTATCAGCCAATCTTCTTTCTGTAGGTCAACTTATCGATGATGGCTATCTTGTTCACTTTTCTTCCTCTGGTTGTGTTATACAGGGGCGACAAACTGGGAAGGTGATCGCGACGGGGAGTAAATATGGGCGCCTGTTCTTGCTGGATATTGGACAACATTCTTTTTTTGCTTCTTATTCTGATTTCAAACAATTGTGGACTGTTTGGCATAAACGTCTTGGTCATGTCAACAATGCAAATTTGCTTTCCTTGTTTAAATTTAGTGATTTGGATTCTAAGTTTGATAATAAAATGATATCTTCTTTCTCTCAATCCAAGTGTGAAACTTGTTGTTTAAGTAAAAGTCATATTTTGCCTTTTCCTGTTCATAATACTCGTGCTTTAGCAGCATTTGATATCATTCATTCAGATGTTTGGGGAATTGCTCCTACCTTGAGTAGGACAGGATTTAAATACTATGTGACTTTTATTGATGATCATTCTCGTTATACTTGGATTTACTTTATGCGCATGAAATCTGAAGTCTTCTCCATTTTTCAAAAATTCTATAACATGGTCCAAACACAATTTCAGAGAGCTATCAAAATTGTTAGATCAGATTCCGGTGGTGAATACATGTCTCATGAATTCTCTGCCTTTCTGTCTAATAAAGGAATTATTCACCAAAAATCGTGTCCACATACTCCTCAGCAAAATGGGATTGCGGAACGCAAGAACAGACATATTCTTGAAACTGTTCGTACTTTGTTGATTGCATCTTTAGTTCCTCCAAAATTTTGGTGTGATGCTGCACAGACTGCTGTGTATCTTATCAACCGTCTTCCTAGCACTGTTCTAGGCAAGACTACTCCTTACGGAGTTATCTTTGGTAAAAACCCTTCATACTCTCACTTACGTGTTTTTGGTTGCTTGTGTTTCGTTCATCTTCCTCCTAATGAACGCACAAAATTATCTCCACAGGCTGCTAAATGCATTTTCTTGGGCTACAGTCCTGAACATAAAGGATTTTTATGTTATGATCAGTTGGAAAAAACGCATGCGCATCTCTCGAAATGTTGTTTTCTTGGAACATATTCCATTCTTTTCTTTACATTTGGATCATCATCCTATTGCTGTATCCTATCTGCCACAATTCTCAGAATCTTCTTCTTCATCACCTCCTCTCAAAGTTTATGTCCGGTGGAACAAGGTCCCTCTTCTGGCAACTCCCTCTCCTGATCCTCTTCCACTGCCGCCTACTGAGTTTTCAGGTAATAACACTTCTTCTGATAGCACCATCTCTTTGCGACGCTCTAGTCGTCCTTCTGTTGCTCCTAACCGCTATGGCTTTCCTGCTCTATTTACTTCCTTAGATAGCACTCCCATACCCACTTCCTATTCACAGGCCTCCAAGATTGCTTACTGGCAGGATGCTATGACTGAGGAATTAGTTGCTCTTGAAGCCAACCAAACATGGGATTTGGTCCCGGCTCCAGATGGCGCTTCTATAATTGGCAGCAAATGGATATACTCTATCAAAGTACACTCTGATGGGAGTCTTGATCGCTACAAAGCTCGATTGGTTGCCCAGGGATATAAGCAGGAATATGGTATTGATTATGAGGAAACCTTTGCACCGGTGGCAAAAATGACCACAGTTCGTACTCTTCTTGGTGTCGCGGCTGCCCACAACTGGCCTCTATGGCAAATGGACGTCAAAAATGCTTTTCTACATGGGGACTTGCGCGAGACTGTTTATTTAAAACCTCCACCGGGATATGCTTGTCCTCCAAAGCATGTGTGCAAATTACGGAAAGCTCTTTATGGGCTTAAACAAGCTCCCCGGGCTTGGTTTGATAAGTTTCGTGCAGCAATTCTTCAAGCCGGGTTTCGTCAAAGTCACTCTGATAGTTCCCTCTTCCTACGATGGACATCGAAGGGCTACACATTCCTCTTGGTCTATGTTGATGATATGATTATTAGTGGCAATGATACTTCTGGCATCACGGCTCTCAAACACCACCTTACTCGCCACTTTCGAATGAAGGATCTTGGTCCTCTTACCTACTTTCTGGGGCTTGAGTTTGTGCGTAATAAATCAGGCATTCGGGTTCTTCAGCGAAAATATGCGCAAGACTTGATCACGTCAGCCAGGCTTGATGATGCTAACTCTTTTGATACACCTCTTGAATTGAACACCAAAATCAGTTCCGATGAGGGCACTCCCCTGGATGATCCTTCTATTTTCCGGCGAATAGTTGGGAGTTTACTCTACTTAACTATGACTCGGCCGGATATTTCTCATGCAGTTCATACGGTTAGTCAGTTTGTTAGCAATCCCCACAAACCGCACCTTGCTGCTGCATTACGCATCCTCCGCTATGTGAAAGGGACTCTTCATCATGGTCTCTTCTTCTCTTCTGATAATTCTCTGCAATTATCAGCTTATGCGGATGCTGACTGGGCTGGATGTCCTGATTCTCGGAGGTCTACCACTGGCTGGTGTATGTTTCTTGGCAACTCTTTGATTTCTTGGAAGTGCAAGAAGCAAACCACTGTCTCCAAGTCTTCCGCTGAGGCAGAATATCGAGCGATGTCCTCTGCCAGTGCTGAAATTATCTGGCTTCGTCGCCTTATGTGTGAATTGGGTATTCCTGTTGGTAGTTCTACACCTCTCCATGGAGATAATACCAGTGCTACCAGAATTGCCAACAATCCCGTCTTCCATGAAAGGACAAAGCATATTGAGATTGACTGTCACTTCATCCGTCAACATGTCGTTACTGAGAAGATATCTCTGCCTCATGTGTCTTCTTTTAACCAGTTGGCGGATATCTTCACCAAAGCACTTCCCAAACACCGTCATCATGATCTAACTACCAAATTGATGTTTTCAATCTCCCCACATCAATTTGAGGGGGAGTGTAAAAGTAATAGACCCAGCAGGCCCGACTCATGAAGTAATAGGCCCATCAGGCCCAGCAGGCCCGAATCTGTATAGGATATGTTTTGTAATTCCTGATTTTTCTCCTCTGATTTTTCTCCCTTTGTATAGTATCTAATTGATTCTTTCTTCTGTGTAATATTATGATTTGTAACAGTTACATTGACCCAGGGGTTAACCCCGTCCATTGGGTTTAGCCCATAGGCCCAATTGTGACTGAGAGCTACTATGGGAAACTAAATTTTTCCCTATTTCTAGTTAGAGACTATTTCTAATTTTTATTCATTGTTTGATTAGGATTACAAGTTTCCTATTTTATTTAGTAAGTCTTATTTGCTAAGAAACAATCCTACTCATCTATATATAGTTGAATCCCCTTTGTAGTTGCTTATGCTAGTATCAATTAATTAAAGAATTCTGAGTTTCTCTTCAGTTATCGAGTGTTTCATGACTTTTAGTGTTCCTTAGTGCTGGAATCCATCTTTGGATTCGATCAATCTCTTGGAGATTGGTCTAATTTTCGATCGTGGATTTGGGGTTGCGCCAGCTTAGTGGCTAAGCTATCCTGTGGGTTCCTTCCTCTTGAGGGATCGTTCATTCCACTCTTGTGCTTTTACTTGGTGTAGGAATGTCTATGCATGCAGAACAAGTTGATGTTATACTTCTATAGACCTTATACTTGTAGTTGTGTTGCTTGCTACCTGCAACATCCTCGCAGTATTGGGCTCCTCTACTTGGGAGATTGGGGTTCACTTTTTATTTTTCTCATTTTGAGGACCTAGTTTTGCCATTTCCTTTATTTTATTTATTTATTTATTTTGTGTTGTGCCCCCTTTAGATGGTTTAATAGAGTTTGCTTACCTTCTGAAAAAGCAGTGTTTTCTTACCCTTCTGGTCTTTGAGCAACACATCAGCCAGATCCTCCAGTTGAATCAAATACATTTCTTGATGATGCTTGCAAGGGAGCTCTGGAGCATTCATCTAAACCATCCTTTCTAATCCATTGAACGTAGGTGATGCAGTCACGGGATAAAAAAGGATCCAAGAACAGTATACTGGCTGTTCCAAAGGACTGTAGTAAAACATGTAACTGGACTGTTACACTGTTGGACATCCAATCACACTATTTGGATCTTCATCATCACTCCAAGAACACCAAGAATGTAAAAGGCAGATGTAAGCAATGCACAGATATGCATAAAATTCAGAAATATAACACACCGTTATTCTGTCTTGGGTATGTCGACTACCAACTCCCCATCAATTGACTCATACATTATTAAATAAGGCTTAAACCCTAAATCAATGATCCATGTAATCATACTTTCTAACTATGGCTAATAATACCTCAAATTGCTTAAAAGGAAAAGCGTAAAAAAAAAGACTGCTGATTGCTGCTGTTGACTGTGCATGGGAATGACACAGTAGACATACATAAATCCCCAATAATCCTCCATTACAAGCAATCAAACCAAATCTCTTGCTCCTAATCTATGATGCACGGATACTTCAAAATGGGCAACGTATTGTGTCGTATCGTATCCGATACTTCACTTTTAATATGTAAAATCCGTGTCCCTGCCGTGTCTATGGCGTGTCCCTGTCGTATCCGTGCCGTATCTGGGCATCATAGCTCCTAATCACTTCCTTCCATCCAAAGAGACTCTAATGGCAAGAAATTAGCATCTAAATTAAAGAAATTTTGCAAGAAATAAGAAATTTTCTAAAGCATAGTCGTTCCAGACCAATTCCATGAAACTAATTACAGGCCCCACATGGCCTTCTGATGAGCCCATCTCAACTAAATTGAAGAGGGGTCTTGGGTGACCCTTTTGGTTCAGGTCCTGGGGGATTTGGACCTGGTATGGCCCATGAAATCATGCCCCAAAGAGGAAGCACGTGCTGCCTTTGTCTCCCTTGTCTTTTCTTCAAATGGGTGCCCTGAATTGAAACAACCCCTGATTGACAATTCCTTGAACTTTCTGGGTTCTTTTCTGAAATCAATCGATCTCACATGGGTCCATACCCCAGTGCCTGATCGTAAGCCTCCATGAACACCAAGGCCTTTTCATTTGAATGGTTTTCAATCTGTACTGGGCCATCTGCATCAGTAGGGCTCCAAGGCTCCATGCAGAAGAGCCTCTCCATCTAGTGCCGATTCTCCTTCTCTTCTTCTCTCTCTCTCTCTCTCTCTCTCTCTCTCTCTCTCTCTCTCTCTTCAAAAAACACAAACAACTTTACTAACAGAATGAAACTCCACCTAGGTTATGAACTCCCCTTGTTTCAAACCTTCCCTTCTCCCTCGAGTCCCAGATTCTTATACCATTCTTATTTTCTTCTATCTTTGCAGACATTATCATCCTATTACCCTAGAACCTAATGATACGATTTATGGCCTTATCTTCCACACTGTCCATTCTGCCTCTCTTCCCTCTTCTTTTGAGACTCTTGCACCCAGTTTTGTCCCTCATCTTGATGAATCTGTTAAGATGGCCCTCGACCCATGAAGGGGCCCAAGGCCCATCAGTCCAACAAGCTTACATATATCACGTTGATTTGATTTGGATTTTGATTGAGTAATTGATTGATTATGCTGTAAATATTAAATTGATTGCTTTCCCAACTTAGTTTAGTGATTAGCTAATTTACTTTGTAAATTGCCTTGATTAAGGCTTGTAATTCCTATATATATATGTAGTGGTTCTCCAAGAGAAGGACACAAAAAGATTAATATAATCTCAGTGAATACTATTCAAGTTCTTTCGTGAGTTTGTCATGGTATCAGAGCACATATTCAAGAACACCTAGTTTCTTCTCCTCCAAAACCTCAAGGCAGTAGAATAGAGAGTTTATATCTCTTCCTTGTGCAGAATAACAGATCCAGGCATCTGTTCAAGATTTCCAGTGACATTCACACTCTGCGACAGTTGGTACCACAGTGGTGGCCCACCGCTGATCATCAGTTCATCTTCCAAAAACCATACAATCATGGTCGCCTGGTACTCCTAGGATTATTGACGATTTTTTCAGGATTTTTTAGCATCTCCAGGTTGGTCGTTTACTCATTCTCAAGTGTTTTTTAGAAATTTACATTGTTTTCATCAAAACCGTCCAGTATCTTGGATTTACAGCAGAATCTCTTTAAACCTGTTTCAATAGAAGCCAAAATAGAAGGCTTTCCCAGATCAATCTTCTGATCTAAGGCCTGATCATCTACTGGAGCCCACGTAGTGGATCTACAGCCATTTTTTTGGTCGTCTGGGGTGTTTATTTGCATTTTTTTGCTTTCTGTCATCTGGGGTGATTATCTGTGTCTGGGTTAAAAACAGAACATTGTTTCTCTTATCTATTAGATCAATTGTTGGTTCAATCTTGATTTACAATGGACAAATCTGAGGTTACCTTGATTAAATTCACTAGAAAAAATTATCCTGCATGGTCTTTTCAATTTCAAATCTACTTAGAAGCCAAGGAATTGTGGGGATTTGTTTCTGGCACCGATCCTAAACCTACTGAGGATGAGAAAAATATTTCTTCTTAGCATACCAAAGATGCCAAAATCAAAACCTGGATTCTAGGATCTGTCGAGCCTCATCTGATAATGAACCTCAAACCCTACCCCACTTCTAAAGACATGTGGGAGTATTTGCAGCAAGTGTACCATCAAGATAACTCTGCTCGTCAATTTCACCTTGAATGTGCGATTGCTAAATATGCACAAGGAACCTTGTCGATTCAAGACTACTATTCGGGATTCCGGACCCTATGGTCAGAATACGATATTATTAAGTATGCTGGTGTGGCTGCCAACGTTTTGATTGTCATTCGTGATCTTCAGGCCGCTAGTCAGCGGGATCAATTTTTGATGAAATTACGGAATGAATATGAAAGTGTCCGCTTTGCCCTGATGAATTGGACACCTCTACCTTCCTTGGCTGTCTGCCTGAATGAACTCTTACGCGAGGAACAGCGCATGGCAACCTCAGCCCATATAGCTCAACAAAAGGCTGAGACCTATTCCGTCGCGTTTTCAGCCACTAAGGCTTCTCAGCCTCCGCCTCGAGACTTGAGCAAAACACAATGCTACAGCTGCCAGAAATTTGGGCATCTTGCATCTCAATGCAAACAGAAAGTCCGTAGTTATTGTAAACAGTCGGGACATATCATCTCTGAATGTCGCCGCCGTCCACCACGTCCGTCGACACAATATCAGACTTCCCAGCCTCCGGCTCGGCAGTATCAGACTCCACAGTCTCCGACTCCGCATGCTTATGTGGCTTCCTCGGTTATGCCTGTTCCTACATCAGCACCTCCACAGCCTGGGCCCTCATCATCTCTTACTCCTGAATTGGTTCAACAAATGATTATCAATGCCCTCTCTGCCTTTGGTCTCTCAGGTAAGTCCCCTTCATCTTCTACTTGGTTCCTTGATTTCGGGGCGTCTAATCATATGACGTATTCCCACATCCCTCTCTCCAATATGACTAGTTACAATGGCCATCTTCAAATCCAAACTGTTGACGGCGGACATGTTCCTATTACTGCTATCGGAGATATCCCTGGTCCCATCCCATTGAGAAATGTTTACCTTTGTCCTAATTTAACTTCCAACCTATTGTCCGTCGGGCAACTTGTTGAAAATAATTGTAACATCTCTTTTTCTTCTTCTGGTTGTGTTGTGCAGGACCAGATGTCCGGGAAGGAGATCATGAGGGGACCTAAGTGTGGACGCTTATTTCCGCTGGATTTTTCTAAATTTTCTGGGAATCAATTCGACAATAATGTGTTTTGTTTTTCTCTTAGAGATAATTGCCGGTTGTGGCATAATAGACTCGGACATCCTAATTCCAAGGCTTTGTCCCTTATGTTAAATTCTGGTTTAATTAAATAAATCTGTTGGTTTATCTTCTTGTATGCCTTTTGATTGTGCTACTTGTAAAATGGGAAAGAGCAAAACTTTTCCGTTTCCTCATTCCACTTCACACACCTCTCAGTGTTTTGATTTAGTTCATAGTGATGTATGGGGAATTGCTCCAGCTCTTTCCCACGCTCACTACAAATATTTTGTGACTTTTATTGATGATTTCAGTCGGTTCACATGGGTCTACTTTCTGCATTCAAAATCTGATGTTTTTAATGTTTTTAAGATCTTTTTAGCTTATGTTGTGAATCAATTTTCCACCTGCATTAAAATCTTGCGATCTGATTCAGGCGGAGAATATGTATCCTCAGATTTTCAACAGTTTTTGCAAAACAAAGGTATTATTTCTCAAAGATCTTGTCCTTATACTCCCCAGCAGAATGGAATCGCTGAAAGGAAAAATAGACATCTCCTTGATGTTACTCGTTCCCTTCTTCTTGAATCATCGGTTCCTACCCATTTTTGGGTTGAGGCACTGGCTACGGCAGCTCATCTTATCAATCGTATGCCATCAACCTCCATTGAGAATAAAAGCCCATATTACCGATTGTACAAGACCTCTCCATCCTATGATGATCTTCATGTTTTTGGCTCCATTTGTTTCGTGCACTTGCCTCCTTCTGAGAGGACAAAACTAACGGTACAATCAGCTCAGTGTGTGTTTTTAGGTTATGCACCCTTCCAGAAGGGGTTTCTTTGTTATGATCCTCACATTCGTCGTTTACGTACCTCTAGAAATGTCGTTTTTTTTTTAACAACAATATTTTTTTCAAAAACACATTGATCCTCCTGACTCCTCTTTGGTGTCTTTACCTGGTTTTTCTGACAACACCTCAGTTGTTCGTTTCAATCCTAACTTTGTGTATCACAGACGGAACAGAGAAGCGCCTCCCAGGGATCCCCCTCCTGATCTTCCTCCGCAATCCAGTCCGCCTCAGGCACTTGGTCTCTCTGGCCCTCCTTCATTGCGTCGCTCCACTCGCATTTCGGTCCCACCCGACCGTTATGGGTTCTCCCATACTTCCTTAATGGCCACTTTGTCTTCTTCCTCCATTCCCCAATCCTATTCTCAGGCTGTGCAGGATACATGTTGGAACAAGGTTATGCAAAATGAATTGGCTGCTTTAGAGAAAAATCATACGTGGGATCTTGTCCCCTCTCCTGTGGGTGTCAAACCTATTGGCTGCAAGTGGATCTTTTCTCTCAAGTTAAAATCAGATGGCACTCTAGATCGGTATAAGGTGCGCCTTGTTGCTCTCGGAAATCGGCAAGAATATGGCATTGATTATGATGAAACCTTTGCTCCCGTCGCCAAGATGACCACCGTACGCATCATCCTTGCTGTTGCTGCCTCTCAGTCCTGGCCTCTCTATCAAATGGATGTCAAAAATGCGTTTCTTCATGGTGATCTCAAAGAAGACGTTTATATGCGTCTGCCTCCGGGGTCCTCTTCTGGGAAGGGTATGGTTGCTAAGCTCCATCGCTCCCTCTATGGTCTGAAGCAAGCTCCTCATGCATGGTTTGAGAAATTTCAGGATGCCCTTCTGCACTTGGATTTTCATCCCAGCCAGTATGATCCTTCCATGTTCTTACATCATGATCCGTCCGGCATTACTGTACTTCTGCTCTATGTTGATGACATTGTCATTACTGGTCCTAATGCTCAAATGATTCAGGCACTCCGAGCTTCTCTTCATCAGACATTTCAAATGAAGGATCTAGGCCCCTTGCACTATTTCCTTGGCCCTGAAGTTCATCAATCGCCTAAAGGTATAGTTCTCAATCAGCACAAATATACGGTTGATCTTATTGAATTGGCTGGGCTTACTTTTTCAGCTCCAGTCGATACGCCGATCGAACTGAATGTTAAACTCAGTAAAGAGGAGGGTGATCTTCTTCCGGATCCTACCGCATATCGCTAGTTAGTGGGTAGCTTGATCTACCTCACGATCACGCGTCTTGATATCTCATTTGCGGTCAATCTCATGAGTCAGTTCATGACTACTCCTCGTCATCTTCATCTGGCTGCTGTTCGTCGCATCATTCGGTACCTTATTCGCACACCAACTCGCGGGTTGTTTTTTCCATCAGACAATCCTCTTTCTCTCAAAGCTTATTCAGATACTGATTGGGCTGGTTGTCCGGATACTCGCAGATCAACTACACGATGGTGCATGTTCTTGGGTGATAGTCTCATTTCCTGGAAATGCAAGAAACATGAAAAAGTTTCCAAATCCTCTACCGAGGCTGAGTACTGAGCTATGTCCGCTGCCTGCTCAGAAATACTTTGGCTCCGTGGTCTGCTCTCTGACATTGGATTTCCTGCAGAAGGAGCTACCCCCCTCTATGCAGATAATAAAGTGCCATTCGGATTACTGAGAATCCTACATGAACGTACTAAACACATCGAGGTTGATTGTCACTTCATACGGGATGAGTTTAAACGTGATGTCATCAGCCTTCCGCATGTCTCCACTGAGTTTCAAATTGTTGATATTCTTACTAAAGGTCTTCCCCGACCTCGCCATCAATTCTTGGTTGGCAAATTGCTGCTCGTTGATTCTCCCGCATCAATTTGAGGGGGGGGGGGGTGTTAAGATGGCCCTCGACCCATGAAGGGGCCCAAGGCCCATCAGTCCAACAAGCTTACATATATCACATTGATTTGATTTGGATTTGATTGAGTAATTGATTGATTATGCTGCAAATATTAAATTCCTAACTTAGTTTAGTGATTAGCTAATTTACTTTGTAAATTGCCTTGATTAAGGCTTGTAATTCCTATATATATATATGTAGTGGTTCTCCAAGAGAAGGACACAAAAAGATTAATATAATCTCAGTGAATACTATTCAAGTTCTTTCGTGAGTTTGTCAAAATCCACATCACTGTTTTTTTAGGCCATTTACTGCTTCTTTGTTGCCGTAATTTCCTTCCCTTCTGTAACCAAATGTTGCATGCCTAGCCATTGTTCTTCTCTACCCCAGGAGGCTGCCATCGAGGGCTTTACAAGCACTGTCACCTTCCAATTTGAGACACAAACACAAAGCCATGTTGATATGTCCCTTAACCTCCCTTTAGCGAGAGTGTAGACATCACATTCACAATCTTCTTGATCCGATAGGAAAAAAAAAATGGAAATAGGAAAAAGAACCCTTGTTCATGACATTCCAGCCAGCAAGTTGATGAAGATAGTAGTGTTCCCCTCTAAGCTTCTTCAGTTATTCTGAGTCTTCTTTGCTGCACAGTCATCTAGTTCCTTGCCATTTCTCCTTATCTGGTTCTCTCTTATTCCTATTTATTTTTCTTTTTTTTTGAAAGGCAAAACTTTGAGATGAGCTTCTATTTCGGATAGCTCACATTTATGTACATTTGTTTGCATCGGATTGAATTCCGAGGTATTCCTGGTAAGATGGGTCTAAGGGCCTGTTTAGCACTTTACTGGTTTAGTAAAAGTCAAGTAAAGCCTTCATTTTTCAGACAAAGGGGTCACATCAAAAGTACTAATTTTCAAAATTTCCTCCTTTTTTAAAAATAAAGTAAAAAAGCAACCTCCTTTCTCCACTAAAAGACAAAAAAACTCCACTTTTCTACACAAAAAGTCAAAAAGATTCCATACCAAACAACTAAAAATAAAATACCATCATAACCCACTTGTATTTTATTCTCTCTTGATTTGATGCTTTACTTTATCATTATTTTACAGTAAAAATACCAAACGGGCCCGGAAGTAGTAATAAAGAGGTCAGGGGTGTAAGGTAGAAATATAGATAGGACCCCGACTATCCTAGGATTTGATTTACTAGGGTATTGGCCGGGCATTCACTTTCCACCGAAGGGGAAATTATGTAATGGCCATTTGTGGTTTTCTACATTATTTATTCAATGTAGACAGTTTGGTAGGAATACATTTCTTAGAATTCCTAGGATTTCACTTCCATGCAAACGAACCCTGGTGTTTTACTGAACTTGAAAATGTCTTTATTTATTTATTTATTGTCTTCATTTTACCAATTTATAAGGAAAAGTCATCTTGGTTAAAAAAACTTACAATTTATGGTTTAAAGTGCAGGTGTTACTTCGAGATCCCACCGATGAAATGGTTATTCCCATTGTCGAGGAACTTCGTAGATGTTTGCCACCTGCAAATATCTTTCGTCAGGCACAAGGAGATGGGAAGGAGCAATCAAGTGGGCAGAATGATGTTGAACTTGGTGAAGAAGATGGTATATCTTATTTGAAAATTGTCTCCTTTATCCATCTACAAAAATCATTTAAAGAGTTACTTTTATTTATCCAGAAAAAAGGAAGATTAACATACCACTGTTTACTAGTATATCTTTTCTTTATTATATCAGTTCTTTTGTGTTTCATTTATGTGGTCGCTTTATTTCATCATGGTGCTGACTGTTGCATTCTAGAGTCTCCCTTTGAATTTAGGGCCCTGGAGGTTGCTTTGGAAGCCGTCTGCAGTTTTCTTGATGCACGCACCACAGAATTGGAGACTGCTGCTTACCCAGCTTTAGATGAGCTGACCTCGAAGGTAAAGCATTTACTGTTCTTTCTCTCTTCTTTTGATGCGCTTCTCCAATGGTTTCCTAAGGGAGCATGAAAACAACATACCAAGGGTCTGTACCTGCGCCCCTGCCTTCAAGGGGAGCTGTCTTGACCACTTCACCATTACAGAAAATAGTGGCCTTTTTGGAAACTTTTGGAGGATGATAGTTTGTGTGTTATAAAGGTGCCTTGCATGATGTTTTTCCTGTTTACAAGGTCTGGGAATAATCTCTGGGCTAAAAATAAAATTAATTAAGGTTCATTAGTCATGCATTGAATTTGAAGCGGACCTTAGAATGATATGATGATGATGCATTAAATAATTCAATATTTAGCCTAAAGCACCACCCACACACTATGATGGATGGCTAATGTCTGCAATAACTCTTCTTCGACCAATTATTACCCTTGCCTACATCTGTGATCTGTCACACTATTGCACCTGTCCTTGATGGCAGAATGCTGGATGTTATGAAAAATGTACAAGCCTTGATATTTACATTCTGAACTAAATACATGCTAACCTGGGGATAGGAGTCAGGGTTCCCTTTAGTGGTCACTGGAGAGACTTTGTACTGGCACAAAAGAAAGGAGCGTGGTTTGTGGAGCCCATTGACCCCACCAGACACAAAAGGGGTTCGTGTATCAATCCACGAAAAATTGGATCCGTCGGGTGTTTATAGCCCATTAGATCTAAGGCCATGAAATGTATGGTTGACATAGAAGCTCGTTTATCTATTGACTGTCCATTTCATGGCCTCAAATTGGACAGCCAGCAATGTCCAGCGGGTTCCATTTTTAATTGTTGCATAAATCCTAATCCGTAACTGTCCATTTCATTTCCTCAAATTAGACAGCCAGCAATGTCCAGCAGATTCCATTTTTAATTGTTGCATAAATTCTAATCCATAAATA
This sequence comes from Litsea cubeba, assembly GCA_012931725.1. Lineage (NCBI taxonomy): Eukaryota > Viridiplantae > Streptophyta > Magnoliopsida > Laurales > Lauraceae > Litsea > Litsea cubeba. Next base: position 104,794,442 of record CM022944.1, on the reverse strand, counting down.
TGGGTGGCAAACAGGCGGGGTTGGGCCATTTTGGGTTGGGTCAGCAGCGGGTTCGGGTTTTTGGACCACAGCCTGTAGCCATCCCGTCTTGAAAACGGGCCGTGATCTCCCAACCCACACCCATAGTGAGGTGGGTCGGGTTGACCTGTGTAACCCACATTTTGGTGCAGGTTGGGTCAGGTTGACCCAAACTGATCTGTTTCACCTGAATCCTGGCTCTTTTTTGCCCTTTTCTTTTTGTTTCTTTTTTATTTTTTATTTTTGGGTATGAGAACTACATTATAATAAGCAAAACATTTACTACAGAAGGTTGAAGCAGGGTATAAATTTAGGGGCGGCAAATGGGTACATAAGAGGGGGAGGGGAAAGTAAGAGGAAGAAAGGAGAGAAGAAGCAAAAGAAGAACAACTGGAGTTTCAAAGGAGAAGAACTGGCAAATATGTTAAGAGAAATCGGTAAGGAGAAAATGAAAGAGGCAGGAGATTGCTAAAGGATATATATCTCGATATTTTAATTCAAAATGAAATCTCCACCGTTAAAGTCACAACTCCAAGTAAGCAAGGAGTGTCCTTTCAATGCCTACTGCCCTAAACATGAGATGTGTCATCTCTGAAACTTAGCCACAGTTGCCTCGTAGGTACTAGGTACTAGGTAAGCATGTGTTATCTCATTTTATAAAATGAGAAAAATTAGCCACACAGGATATTGCAGATTGTTTGAAGCTTTTAAGAGATGATTTCTTCTAAAAAAACGAGAGTGGGACCCTGCCTGTCAAAACTCTAAACCGTTCAAAATGATCTCTATTTTCTTGTGTGTTTGTGGCCAAGTTTTGCTTCTCAAATCACATTGTAAGATTGAGCATGCACAAAGCACATAATAAAATATAAGAGATTCATGTGTTTTACATAATATTTCTCAATCAGGGTGGGACCAACCCATTAATTTAAAATTTAACTACATCCAATAGAAAGGTAGTGCATTCATGTTGATCCATTTTTATTTACAAAACGTGGGCTTCACCTTAGATTTTCAATTGACTCACCCAGCCATCAAGTGACAATAAGCCTTGAGGATCCTTACTCAAACACAAGAGTGTAGGGGCCATTAACAGCGGTTCACATGCTTTTTTCACTTCCTTTGATCGATAGCACTTGAGTTCATTAGCCTCATGCATTTCCTCCGGCATATGTGCCATTGAAGGATGATAGACACCTGCTTCCATCTATGACTGTTCTGGCATTTTCTTTGCCAACAAGTTTGTGCTGTTTGGAGGGATGTTTGAATGGGCATGTACTACAAGAGCTGAGATGCAAACCTACAGTTTCTGTAGAAGGTTGAGTTACGTTTACAAGCAAGGTGTCTATTGACATGGATCAAAGAACATCTTTGAATGAGAAACTTCATGAGCAGAATGGAAGAAGTATATCAAACTATCTATCGTATGCACATAATGGTTCGTGTGTGTTTTGCTGGCAAGAGAAATGAAGAGGATACCAAGAAGCTGAGCTTGCTTGTTACAAAGGTCCTAGAGGGACTTTAAAGGGATTTGGGAAGAAAGAATAGTAGAAGTCGAAGATTTCCTTTCTTGCTGATCAGGTTAAAGATAAGGAGGAAGTAAGAAGAAAATATAAATGGTTCAGACAGGTTATGTGTGTCAACCCTAACCACCCATTCTGATGCGGGTTAAGTTTATTTGACCCATGGCCGATCCGTTTTAAATACGGGTCAAATGTAGATCGGATATGGGTCGGGTTAGTGCTTGCCTCCTCTAAACCCCTGACTGTCCTTTTCATGTCCTCAAATTAGACAGCCAGCAATGTCCAGCAGATTCCATTTTTAGTAGGTTCCAAAATTCTAATCCATATAACCATTTTTAGAGTGGGACCCACAGTCGTGATACGTGTCTTATTTTTTGTTGCTAGTCTGAAGTGCACCTAGAGACTGCGGGAGAGGATCTGGCTCATATTGTAATATCTGAAACAATACTGTTACTTTGATCCATTCTTGTGTTGTTTGGACTCTAGAGTCTTCTTTGTTAATATAATGTTGACCACTTGACCTTCTTTGACCTTCTTCATTTTGGTTTGGTAGAACTTGTTTATTCACTCCATGTTTTTAAAATTCAAAATGACCAATTTTCATGAAATTATGACAGAAACTAAGTTGCTACCACTTCTAGTGATGTCCTAATGGAAAATCATCTGTCCCTAATTCCGAGCTGCTGGTCAGCTAGTTAGGAACATGTATAGTGTGCGTGGATCGTTAGTTCATCGAGCGCCACAAAGCAAATATATATATCCCACATGGGGGATATTCCTGTGTATCCTTGGTGAGGGACAAACTTAATGGGGCCCACCTAGGGACTCACTAATCATGGGACTTGTGGGGGATGGGAAGAGACACCTTGGATGAGACCATATATCAAATTTGGGGTCAATCCCATGCCTCTAACCCCTTCATCCGTGGCCCACAAATTTAATGACTTTATATTAAAGGAAAAAATTTGACTCTCGATCCAACGGTCCAATCCATATGGATAGGCGAAAATTCAATTGGTCTAGTGTACTTAAGGGGGTTCCATGTGTGTGGATAGTTTGGATGTATTATAAAGTCGACCCTACTATGTTGTCCCTGTAAGGAAACAGATCAGGTCCATTCGACCTAATGGGTCAGCTCGACCCATGTTCTGGGTCAGCCCATGTATTAGATTAGATAGATACTAATCTGCTGTAATCTTGTGATTAGATTGACTGTAATTAGATTTAGTTGCTTATTCTTTTCCTTTGATTATGTAATTAGTTTTCCTAATCTAGGCAACAGTGTATTATAAATGTTATCATCATCAATACAAAAGATACAGAAAATCTTCCAAACATTTACTGTTTCGTTTGTCTTCTCTTGTATGCATCCAGTTTAGTTTGATATCATCTTACATGGTATCAGAGCCCTCCAGCACTAATCATCTATCCATTCCAGCATAAGGAGAAGATCTGCAACTGAATCGATTGTTCTGATCATCTGTTAAAGCACTGTATCGGCTGTGATCAAAGGTGGCCCACCTATTGATCACCCATTGCCCAGAGAAATCCTCCCACCCTGGTCGACCATCTCTCCTGGAAATTATACACATTTTTTCCAGATTTTTTGATCATCTGAGGTAGGCCATCTTCTCTGATTTGTATTTCTCCAGTTTGAGCATATTGTTTTCATCTCGACCGTCCATCTTTCTGGTCTCTTGAGCTTTCATCAAAATTCCACCTAGAGGAGTTTCGGAATTTTGAGGCCTAACTCCCTGTAAGATCCGATCATACAGCTGATCAACAAGTGGGGCCCACGGATCAAATCTGTGCCCAGATTCCTACTCGCCTGGGCCATTTTTAAGCATTTTTTTGCCCTGTTTAGATTCTGCTTGCTTCTGTTTGGATCTCTGGCTGTGATCATCCATCTGATTATGTAGTGGAGCCCACAACACTCCTTTGTGCTTAGATTCAGGACATCTGATTCGTTGCTGTGGCTGACAATCCCATCTGAAGTGATTTCTGGGGACTGGTTTTCTCTCGGTGTCCAATATGTCTTCTGATCGTACTGTAACGGGTATTACCATCAAACTTGATGGCACTAATTATCCCTATTGGTCCCACTTAATGCAAAATTTCCTTAAAGGTCAGAAACTTTGGAAATATGTTGCTCAGCAGATCCCTCAACCAGATAGTAAGGCGGATACGTTTGAAGAATGGGAAGCTTCTGTCGGAAAAATTAACTCTTGGATTGCCAATTCAGTCACTCCATTCATTGGGAATCAGTTGGCTAAATTCAATTATCCTAAGGCTGCTTGGGATTATTTAGCGCAACTATACACTCAGTCTAATGCTGCTCGTCGATATCAATTAGAATGGGAAATCAAAAATGCAGATCAAGGCATTGACTCCATTCATGATTTCTTCATCAAAATGACTGCATTATGGGATCAACTGGCTCTAATGGAGCCCACTTTTAAAACAACCGATGATGCTCACACCTTTGAAGTCTATAGGCAGCAGACTCGTCTGGTTCAGTTTCTTATGGCCCTCCGCCCTGATTTTGAACAAGTTCGTGGTCAGTTATTACATCGGTCACCACTGCCTTTTGTTGATATGGCGCTCTCGGAACTTCTGGCAGAAGAGCAAACTCAACTTTCTCTTACAAGGAAGAAACATGTAGAATCCACACATGTCTTGTCCGCAAATGTTGGTACCTCTCAGAGTGATCGATCTTTTTCTCCTGGTACCAATGACTTTTGCAACTATTGTAAGAAGAAAGGACACTGGAAACGGGACTGCCCCATCAGACCTCCAAGGCTTAATACTAAGAACAAACCAACCGGTCAACAATCCAATCGAGGTCCAATGCACTCTTATCCACAGAGAACCTATGCAGCCAATGTTACTGACGATGATAGATTTGTGCCTCCGCAAATGGATCTTACATCTCAGATTCAAGCTATGGTTGATGAGCGTATGCAACAATTATTTCTGGCTTCCTCTCCTGGTTCTGCTTCTCAGATAACCACCACACCCTCAGCTTCTGGTTCTGCCATGTCCATTTCTGGTCCATCAGGTACTCTTGATTCTTCATGGATTTTTGATTCTGGTGCATCCTACCATATGACAAATGATGTTTCCAAACTTCACAATTGTTATACTCCTGCTAGCTCTCTAATAATTCATACAGCTGATGCCACTCCTCTCCCAGTCTCCCTTATTGGCTCCATTTCAAATAAGTTGATCTCTCTCACTAATGTTTTGTGTGTTCCTCACCTATTTATCAACTTAATATCTGTTAGTCAATTGACTTCATCTGACTTTCTTGTCTCATTTTCTTCTACTGGCTGTTCTGTGCAGGATCCGCGCACCGGGAGACAGATTGGGACCGGCCTTAGGTCAGGAGGACTTTACTATCTCCACTCACTGCACCTTCCATCCTCCACCATCTCCCCTGCAGCACTCGTTTCATCTACATCACCATTTGCCCTTTGGCACTCTCGTTTAGGCCATTTATCTTTAAATAAAATGAAATTTTTATTTACTAGTGGTGTTTTTGGAAACATTTCTATATCAGACATTTCTTCATGTTTTGGCTGCCAGTTTGGTAAACAACATGCTTTCCCTTATAATAAAAGCAGTTCTTTTACTACTGCTCCTTTTGATTTGGTGCATTCTGATGTCTGGGGTCCTGCCTCTCAGCCAACGAAAGGTGGTTCTATTTATTATGTGCTGTTTATTGATGATTTCACTAGATATACTTGGTTATATTTAATGAAAAATCGTTCTGAGTTATACTCCATCTACACTACTTTATCCAACATGGTTTCCACTCAGTTTAACAAAAAGATTAAAATCTTCAGGTCCGATTTCGGGGGAGAATACATATCCCACAAATTCCGTTCGTACCTAACCAGTCAAGGGACTTTAGCTCAATTATCCTGTCCTGCCACACCACAGCAAAATGGTGTAGCAGAACGGAAACACAGACATATCCTTGAAACTGCTAGATCCATGATTTATTCCTCACATGTTCCTTTGCAATTTTGGGGGGAAGCAGTCCTGACTGCCATATATCTGATTAACAGAACACCTTCCTCTGTATTATCTGGCACATCTCCCTATGAAAAATTGTTCTCTTGTAAACCTGATTTGTCCTATCTCAAAGTTTTTGGCTGCACCTGTTTTGTCCTGTTGCATGATCATGAGCGAACCAAACTTTCTCCTAAATCCACTGTCTGTGTTTTCTTAGGGTATGGCATCGAACAGAAAGGTTATCGATGCTATGATCCTAAGACCAATAGGTTACGGGTCTCTCGTAATGTCACCTTCTTGGAACATATACCTTTCTATACATTACCTTCTCAATCTTCTTCACCTGAGCACCCTACAGTCTATCCTCTTGATCCATTTCCAGACCTGTTTCCCTCCGATACTCCTTCTCCTCCAACCCTACAGGTATATCATCGTCGACCCAAACCTCCGTCTGCTCCTTCGAAATCTGCAATCTCACTTACTCCTGATCATGGGCCTATCTCCTCTGCTCCAAATGTGCCGGATCCTCCTCAAGCTCCAAGGTATCCTGTTCGCACCAGAATCCCTCCCTCTCGTTTTGGCTTTGTTTGCACCGATCATTTTTCTCCATCATATAAGTCCTTCCTTGCAGCAATTCATAACTTGGCAAAACCACATTCCTATGAGGAGGCCATTGCTCATCCAAACTGGAGGTCTGCCATTGCAGAAGAACTTGCTGCTCTACAGAAAACTCAAACATGGGATCTTGTTCCACTTCCCTCAGGAAAACGGGCTATCGGTTGCAAATGGATATTTAAGATCAAGACCAAATCTGATGGATCTGTTGATCGTTACAAGGCTTGCTTAGTTGCCAAAGGCTATAATCAAGAATATGGGATCGATTATGAGGAGACCTTTGCTCCGGTTGCTAAGATGACAACTGTTCGTACCTTTATCTCTGTTGCTGCTGTTAGACAATGGCCTCTCTATCAGCTCGATGTCAAGAATGCCTTCTTAAATGGTTTTCTTCAGGAGGAAATCTATATGAACCCTCCTCCAGGCGTTGTGAGACCTCCTCATTATGTATGTCGTCTCAAACGTGCTTTATATGGTCTCAAACAAGCCCCTCGAGCTTGGTTTGAACGATTTAGCACAAGCATCATCAGCATTGGTTTTTCTCAGAGTGCTCATGACTCCGCTCTCTTCACTCGCTATTCGCGATCTGGCTGTGTTTTTCTGTTACTATATGTCGATGATATGATTATCACTGGCAGTGATACATCTGGTATTCTATCCTTGAAGCATTTTCTTCATCAACAATTTGAGATGAAAGATTTTGGTCATCTACGCTACTTTCTGGGCATTGAGGTTGCCTACTCCCACACAGGATATCTTTTGTCACAAACAAAATACTGCAATGAAGTTCTCCAACGTGCTGGTCTCACCGATCTTAAGCCTGTCTCTACTCCGATTGAGCATAATTTGAAGCTTCAAACTACTGATGGAGATCTTCTTTTTGATCCTACTCGTTATCGGGAAGTGGTAGGTAGTTTGGTTTATCTGACCATTACCAGACCTGACATTGCCTTCGCGGTACATGTGGTGAGTCAATTTGTCGCACGACCCACTCATCTTCATTGGGCTGCTGTACTGCGTATACTCAGATACCTACAAGGAAGTTCCAATCGTGCCCTCCTCCTTTCCTCCAGTCAAAATCTTACCCTGCATGGTTATTCTGATTCCGACTGGGCAGGAGATGTCAATGATCGGCGCTCTACAACAGGTTTCTCTATTTTTCTTGGCTCCTCTCTTATCTCTTGGAAGAGCAAGAAACATGAAGTTGTCTCCCGTTCTTCCACTGAAGCTGAATATCGTGCTGTCTCTCACACAACTACTGAACTTATTTGGCTTCGCTGGTTACTTCAGAATTTAGGAGTTCAAGTTCCTAAATCTACCCCTCTCTTCACTGACAGTGAAAGTGCAAAGAAATTGGCCACAAATGATGTCTTTCATGAACGATCCAAACATCTTGAAGTTGATTGTCATTTCATCCGTCAACATGTTCGGAGTGGTACTATAAAGCTTTTTCAAATATCATCCGCTGCTCAAATAGCCGATTTTTTCACCAAAAGCCACTCCACTTCTCGTTTTTCAGAACTAGTTTCCAAGCTCTCGATGGTCACTTTCTCCCATCCAAAGCTTGAGAGGGGGTGTAAAGAAACAGATCAGGTCCATTTGACCTAATGGGTCAGCTCGACCCATGTTCTGGGTCAGCCCATGTATTAGATTAGATAGATACTAATCTGCTGTAATCTTGTGATTAGATTGACTGTAATTAGATTTAGTTGCTTATTCTTTTCCTTTGATTATGTAATTAGTTTTCCTAATCTAGGCAACAGTGCATTATAAATGTTATCATCGTCAATACAAAAGATACAGAAAATCTTCCAAACATTTACTGTTTCGTTTGTCTTCTCTTGTATGCATCCAGTTTAGTTTGATATCATCTTACAGTCCCTCCCCCTAACATGGTGAGGGATGGATGCACATGAATATTTCCCTATATATATATATCCTTCTAGAACAGTGTAGTATTTAATTCCTGAAATTGGTTCTATTTTTGTTTGTTTATTGTGTTCACAATTTTCTATTTTTTTTCATGCTAAATATTTTTTCCAGCAACTGCCATAATATATGCAGATTAGTAGTCGCAACTTGGATCGTGTTCGTAAGTTGAAGAGTGCAATGACTAGGTTGACTGCTCGGGTTCAAAAGGTATGGTTCGTCCTTTTTCACATGGCTCACTTCCTGTTAACTTCTATGTAATTCATATATGAGGAAATTATTCTTTATTGGTATTAAGTAAAATTGTAGCTTGCATTACTGAATTTTCGAATCATCACCAAGAATCTATGTTTTATTCTCATTTTCTTTAATGCGTATTCTATTACCTGATTTTTTTATAACTGTTAAATTTTATTCCACCAGGAAAAACAACAGAACAAAAGACCAAAGACAACAAAAGCAAAAATGAATAAAAACTATACATCAAACATAATAAAAGGTCAAGAAACTCCTTCCCTTGCCAAACCATCTGCCATTGAGTTAGCCTCCTGTACAATGTGACGAAAAGAAGCACCCATTTTGTTAGAAATATCCTACACCTCCTCCACTCAATCCGCTATCCGCCATGGATAAACAGCCTTCCCAGAAGCTCACTGAATAGTCGAAAAAGAATCTCCTTCAATAGTAGGTTGTGCCCCGCCTATCCTTTCCAACTCACGGCACCCAATAAGTAGAGCATACACTTCAGCTTCGTTAGCATCCGTAGAACCCACAGGCCCAGAAAAATTTCTAATAACATTGCCATTCCAATCTCTTATCACACCTCCAATACCTCCTTGATTCATACTCCTTGAAAAACTGCCGTCGAAATTCAACTTGAATGTTCCAAGAGGACTTGGCCATTCAATTATGTGAACCACTTTAGTACGACAATGCCCATTAAAAACTGCAGCCCAAGATTGATTAAGATCTGTCACCGAGATTTCTTTAAACTCTTTTCTGATAGAAGCCCACTCCGATACATTCCAAACAATGGATTGAGTGATCTCCTAGAATGATTTACTAACATTTCTGAATACTCTTCTATTTCTTTCCAACCAAATCTTCCACACTGTAGCATATAAAAATAGTTTCCATAAAATTTTACCCCTTCAACCCTTACTTCCAAAACGCCATTGTAGGAAAAGATCTTTGACAGTCCCCGACATAACCCATTTCATATCAAAACAATTAAGCACAAAAGACCAAACTTGCAATGAATTAACAGATGATGCACAGTTTCCTCTTGTTGTAAGCATATAGGACATCCATTAACTTTAACATGATTTCTTTTCCTCAACTTATCTATCGTCAATATTTTATGCTTCTTTGCCACCAACAAAAAGTTAACACTCTAGGCAGAACTGAAGGGTCCCAAAAAGAATTTAAACCTGCCATTGGTCCAATTCTGTCATTCAAAACATTATAAAATGACTTAACTGAAGACTGCCCTTAGCATCTAGTTTCCATATTCTTACATCAGATCTTTCCATTGACAAATAAATCTTATTGAGCATACCCAACAAGGTAGCAAAGTCAGAGATCTCGATATCTGTAAGATTCCTTCTGAAAGAGAAATCCCAAACAGCCCGTCCAGCCTCCATAGAAAAATTGTACGCAACAAAACCTTGTTGTCTACGATCCAACAAAAAAAGATTTGGGAATTGATTAGACAGCACCACCTGTCCACACCATTAATCATGCCAAAATTTGACCCGAAGACCATCATGGATCCTATACCGAATCCATTGAGCAAACTCCACCTGAACAAGTAAAATGGACTTCCATAAACCAGAAATCCTGTTAGCTTGGAACGGAACACACCAGCCACCGTTACCCTCCTTTTATTTACCAATAATAATTTGTTGCCACAAGCACTGTCGTGGTTCTCCCACCCTCCAAAGCCACTTACCCGATAAAGCTTTATTGACTTTTTCAATAGAATAGAACGAATACCAAACCCCCTTGAGATATTGGTTTACACTCGTTATCCCATTGGACCATATGGTACCTTTTCTTCTCAATAGAGTCATTCCATAGGAAATCCCGCTGTATTCTTTCTATCCTTCATAAAATTGTTTTAGGACAATGGAAGCAAGAAAGAAAATAGATTGGAATACTGGATAGAACTGATTTAATTAGAGTAACACGACCGCCCATAGACAAATATCTACCCTTCCAAGAACTTAATTTCTTTTCAATCCGCTCTACAATCGGATCCCAAAGATGTTTCTTTGGTAGTCCCAAACATAAAGGTATCCCCAAATACTTAGCTGGAAGCTTACCAACTTTACACCCAAAAACATGTGCCAAAAAAGCAACATGACTTTCTTCCGTTCGAATTCCATTCAATTCACACTTACCATAATTAATCTTCAACCCCGAAAGGAACTCAAACCATTTCAAAATGCACTAAAGATTTTGCAACTGATCCAAAGAAGCATCACAAAACATAATGGTATCATCTACAAACTATAAACGTGTTACCTCAATTTTGGCATTCTCCACTGCAAAACCTTTGATTAGATTGTTATGCTTGACTTTCTCCATTAAAGTATGCAAAGATTCCGCCACTATAACAAAGAGCATAGGAGATAGAGAGGATCTCCTTGCCGAAGGCCTCTCGAACTTTTGAAATAACCTTTCGGTGAACCATTCACCAAAATAGAAAAATAAGCTGAGGAAATACAACTATGAAACCATTTCCTCCATTTCACACCAAATCCCATTCTTGTCATCATTTATTGGAGAGAATCGCAATCCACCATTTCATAAGCTTTTTCTAAATCTTGCTTGCAAAGTAAACCCAGATGCTGCTGCCGACTTCTCGAGTCTATACACTCGTGGGCAATAAGAATGCTATCAAGGATTTGGCGACCTTCTACAAAAGCGTCTTGGAATTCCGAAATTATTTCAAGAAGTACTTTCTGAAGGCAAGTGGCAAGAACTTTAGCTAACATCTTAGAGAGGCTTCCAATTAGACTGATCGGCCTATAATCTTTAATTGAAACAGCTCCATCCTTCTTAGGAATCAAAGCTATAAAAGAAGCACCCAATTCTCCTGGTATAGCTCCATTAGCATGGAATTCATTGACGAAGACTAATATATCATCTTCTAAGATATCCCAAAAATGTTGGTAAAATACAATTGGGAATCCATCCGGCCCCGGAGCACGATCACCACCCAAACTGAACACTGCTTCCCTGATCTCTTCTTTCTTAATGGAACTCAAGGGAAGCAACACTGGAAATTGACAGCTGCCTCAATGAAACTCCATCTATCCGAGGCCTAGATCGGCCATCACCAGTATATAAATGCTGGGAAATTCTACAACTTCCCTTTCTATATCCTGCCTTTCGTCCCAAATCCTTTCTTCGGCCTCGATAACATTTATTCGAATAACAAGGTGACGGGCAGTAGCAATGGCATGGAAGAACTTCATATTTCTGTTTCCTGCTCTCAACCATTTAATTCTAGACTGTTGCTTCCATTTGATCTCCTCCTGAAAGATCAATCTACGGAACTGCTCTTGAAGGAATTTCCTGTTGGCTCTGTCGGCCTCTTCTATTGAACCCTCTTCCTCTTTCCCATCTATCCTTTGCATATATACTAACAACTGATTCTTCCTTACCATAATGCTACCAAATATTTTATTTTTTTATACAACAAAAATTTTAATTCACCAAAAGAACATGCAAAACCAAAATAGGGACACAAAAAAGGCTAACCAAGCAAACACAACAACCAACCACAAACAAGACTTAACCTTAAACTATACATAAAAAGATATAGAAGAACGAAAAACTCCTTCCCTTACAAGACCATCAGCCATATCATTTGCCTCTGTACGAATATGATTAAAACAGGCCTCCATTTGTCTTGAAATATCGTGCACTTCATCCACCTAATCAGCTAGCCTCCAAGGATGAAAAGCCTTCACAGAGCCCCATTGCATAGCAGAAACAGAACCACCTTCAAGAATATGATTGAAACCTTCCATCCTAAGCAACTCATGACACCCAATTAGAAGATTAAACACTCCAGCTTCATTGGCATTCAAAGAATCCACATGCCCAGAAAAGTTCCTAACAACATTTCCATTCCAAACCCTAATAAAACCTTCAAAACATCTTCTCTGAGCTCTACACAAGTAACTACCATCAAAATTCAATTTAAGAATACCAACTGGAGGACGACTCCACAATAACTTATGCACCGCTTAAGCAGGTCAGCCCCCATTAAAAACTGCTCCCTAAGATAAATTAAGATCTTCCAGCAAAACATTAAGAAATTCCTTTTGCTTGGTCACCCATCGAGACACTGTCCAGACAATGGACTCCACAACCTCTCAACAAAAGAAGAATTATATATGAAAACTCTATGATTCCTCTCCAACCAAAGCTTCAACAGGTAGCATACAGAGCTAATTTCCAAAGAATTTTATTTCTTGATGATCCATGTATATTTACTTACCATCAGCATTTGATATTAAAATCTTTATCGACTACTATAAATGGCTGATGACTTACATTTGCCAATGGTTAAAGGGCTCTTCCATAGGATGTATCAGATTGGCTAGCTTTCAAGCCATTTTATTCTTTAGTGATTTGCTAAGACGGCCAGATATGGGATAGATGCAACAAAGACATGTGATGTATATGATAAAGACTAAGCATGTTTATGGTGGAAATTTTCAATCTCACGATGTATTCTCCATGAAGATCCATCAAATATATATACTTGTCAACAGAGACATGGACCAAGAGACACACCATAGTCAGTGTTACAGAGCCAATTATCAGGAGATCCTGCCTAGATGGCGTTTGAGAAAGCCGATAAAAAAAGGGCCCCATGTTTGAAACTTAGGTCACACTGTGTGGTTCCTTGAAGGAATCATAGAATGGATTTGATCTCGGTCCATTGGGAGGTAATAGTGAATGCATAAATTAGCAAACTTGATTGATAGCAAATGCTATATTGGGTCATGTCAATTTGATGTATTGAAGAGCACCAAAAACACTTTGATACTCAGTCCGGATAAGCGATGGTTTGCCATCAAATTTTGACAGTGTGGAGCAAGTGGCCCAGAATTGACCGAGGAGCTTTGCTTGGCACTATCTATTTTGGTCTAGCGAAGGAGATCATAAATATACTTGGATTGCGAAAGATACAGATCCGTAGGCGTACGATGAACTTCAACCCCAAGAAAAAAATTTAGGGGCTCAAGATCTTTCATAGAAAATAAAGACTAAGCACGACTATGGTGAAAATGGTCAATCTTACTAGCAAAAAAAGACGAAGCACTACTATGGTGAAAATTGTCAATCTCACGATGGATTCTCCATGTGGAATGAGGATGCAATAAGTATACATACATGTAAAGAGATGCACCTTAGCATGCATTTAGACATGATATCTATTTTAAGAGGGAGTTAGTTACCTGATTGCACCTTGTTTGGATAAGCTCAAAATTTTGAAACAACCTTTTCGTTAGAACGGTTAACATACAATAGATATGAGGAGTTTGCATAAAAGAATGAAGTATCAGACACAACGTAGTAGTAAGACATTACCTATTTTGAAGTATCAGGGTATATTAGATACTTCTTCCTTTATCTTGCATAAGATGGCTATATATCATTAGTTCATCCTTTTGTTGAATAACTTTATGGGTTCTGCAAGAGCGAATATCTCTTGGTTAGATGTCTTCATTAGTATTACACCTTTTCAACTTCTGTTTCCGTTTACTAGACAAGTTTCTGTAGCCCTTGCATGGTGCAACCTCGGATCTGTGAGTGAAAGCGGACCAAATTTCCACAAAGGGTTTTGGCCAAATCTATGAAGAATTCATTTGTAGGTCCAAAAGCTTCAAAGAGGCTTTGCTGAATCCCCACACACGAGCATTCTCAAACCAGAGAAAAACTCTCAACCATAATGTAAACCACTCAAATAGATTTTCAATAATCAATGTCTTTCTTCCCTAATGAGGTTTTACAGACTTATATAGGATGGGATGGGACATTCCTTCCTAGGTTGGAATTCCCATGCCAACCAAACTTTCTAATTCATTTTCTACAATCTCTCTTGAAAATTAGAAACTTGTTTAATAGTCCAAATCTAAGAAAGCTCCTAATCAAATATTCCTAATTAAATGGTTGTCCTATCAAAGGAAGGTGGATGAAGTATTTTAGCAAACGTTTAAATAAAGACTATATATGAGAGATAAGAACACGAGAAGATACTTCGTTAGCAGAACATACTTTTTTCCGTAGAATTAAGGTGGTGGAAGTGAAGAAAGTATTGACACAAATGAAGATAGGAAAGGCTTCAGGCATAGAAGACATTCCGATAGAGGCTTGGAAATGCTTCGGAGAAATTGGGGGAATTCGGTTAACTTGGTTCTTCAAAAAGATATTAATGACAAAGAAAATGCCGGATGAATGGAGAAGTGTTGTAGTACCTATATATAAGAACAAGGGAGATACAAAACTATACCAACTATCGTGGGATTAAACTTACGAGTCATACATACTATGAAGCTATGAGAGAGAGTAATGGAGCAAAGATTTAGACAAAAGACCAAGATATCTGAAAATCAATTTGGTTTCATGACATGGAGGTCAACAATGGAAGCTGAGGTCAACAATGGAAGCTATCTTTCTCACTTAGGCAATTAATGGAAAAATATGAGCAAGGAGGAAAAATCTACATATGGTCTTCATCGATCTAGAAAAACCTTATGACACGCAATCCAACGACAACGGTGAAGGGAAATCTGGAAAACCAGTTCCCAACAGTGATGACAATCACTAGGAACCTTACAACCAAGTCATGCATGCAATGAGTCATCCAACATATCAATGTTCTGCATCTTGAGTTCAATATCCAACAAAAAATACTGGTTGCTTGGCCCTTACACGGTTTATATATTTCACTCAGAGAAGAAGCCCTAAACACCATCTGATTCATTATTCAAACATAAAATTGAATATAGATGTTATGAATGTCGTCACATTAGAATGTTTGTGTGGAGATGTTTTGTGAATTTTACTCTGAAAAAATGCAGTTCTTGCTCAAGGTCATCTTATAATTTTAACTGATGCTTGTAACTATTGATTCTCTTTTAGTTAATGTTAATTCTAAAGATATTTATCCCATGAGCTGATGACATAAAGTATGTATTGCTTTCGACCACCCTGATATAGTAATTACCTTATCAAGTTGTAGATGATTCGCTGCAAGTTGGCAACTCTTCATGATTGTGGATTTTGGAAACCCTCACCTGATTTTTTTTTCTTTGTCAAGCCCTTTGTATTCTGAGCAAATACTTTCTTTCTAGGTAAAGGATGAACTTGAGCAACTTTTAGATGATGATGATTATATGGCGGACCTCTACTTGTCAAGAAAATTGGCTGGTGCTTCTTCACCTGTTAGTGGCTCTGGTGTACCCAATTGGTTACCTGCTTCTCCGACTATAGGGTCAAAGATATCAAAAGCAAGCAGAGCAAGTGCTGCAATGATTCATGGCAATGAAAATGATGTTGAGGAGCTTGAAATGTTACTTGAGGTTTTCGTACTGATCTTTGTTGCAAACTGTATTTGATCAAAGATCAATGCCTAAGATGATATTTTGTTTAACTTTGCAGGCATACTTTATGCAAATTGATGGTACATTGAACAAATTGACAACGGTATGTGTTTCTGATTTATGGTAACCATTAATGGTATGTTTCTTTTGTTTATGGTGAGTGTTTCTTTGAAAATGAGATACCATACGTCATTATATACTCATGGTTTAGGGGGCGTTTGGATACATGTAGAAAATAATATCAACATGTTTGAATATCCTTTGATTTCATTTTACATAATGAAATATTGCTTTATTGTAATATTATGCTAATTGTAATGTTTGGCAATTTTTGCAAATTTCAACAGAACATGAAAAATAGTGTTTGGCAATTTATAAAAATCTCATTAGTTGTTATGCCTAAAACAAGAAGAGATAAGTAGAAATGATCGACCCATTGTGGGACCTATTAATTAATAATCACTATCGAGTCATCAAATGGTGGTTGTTAAAATGGAAATCATCTGATACTAAAAAAAATATTGGGACCCATTTATTGATGATAAAGTTTGATGGGGCCCGTCCATTGTTGGTTATCATAGTGTAGCAATCTATTATTCTATTTTTAGAAGATCAGTGTACCATCTAATGTTGAAAACCATGAGATCCATTTGATGTTTCATGGCGGGGCCCACCAAATTTTAGTGGCTGAGATTTCGCCAAATGGTGATTATTTTGATAGGGCTTCCGCTTATCTGATGATGGACATTATTGAGGGATACATCAATATTAAAATTATTGTGGGTCCCTTTGATATTAGTAATCATATGACCTATATAATTATGACAATTACTAAGGGAGGCATCTATTGTTGGTCCATGGTGCGACCTATCAAATTTTGATTCTCACAATGGGATCATTTAATAATGCTAAATTGGGAATTATGGTCACATTTAATATTCATAATTACTATGGAACCTGATGGAACCCACAGAATGTTCCTAACATTGACACTCCTGATGGAACCCACAAAATGTGATAGTTGTGGGACCCACCTAGTATTAGTAACCAACTGGGGGCTTTCTAATATTGGGAGTCATGATAGAGCCTACCAAATATTGGTATTCATGATAGAATCCACTACTGTTTCTAATCACAGTGGGACCGATATAATGTTGGGAATCATAATGGGTCCCATATTATTGTTGGTAATCAAGGGTAAATGACCATCTATGTTGGAAATCATAGTGGGGTCACTATGATATGTGGTTGCCTATGACCTCACAAGGAGATGTTGGGCTAAATACTTTTAAATCATATCTGAACTTTATTATATGAAAGACCATAAAAATTACTCTAATCAAAGCAACTTGGCAAATCTTCCATTATATTTATGTCTTTATATAAATGTCCGATGGAGTTCATTAAGCACATTGAGAAATTACAACTGGACTTCTTATGGCATGGGAATGAGGAAAAGAAAGAAGTTCCACCTGATAAAGTGGTCTTAAGTGTGTGAGCCGAAGCACGGTGTTGGTCTAGGCATTAGACCGTTAAAGGAGATGAACTTGGCCCTTTTAGGCAAATGGCTATGGAGGACTAGGGACGACTCTCAAGGTTTATGAAAGCAGGTCCTCTTCTCTAAATATGAGATTTCTAGGGATGGTTGGTTAGTGCATGACTTCTCCTTGCTTCTCTGGTCTTTGGAAAGGGATCCTTTCTCCCAAGGAGATGTATATGAAGCAAGTGAGATTTCGAGTTAGTGAAGGCGACAAAATTCTCTTCTAGATTGACCTTTGGATGGGGAACGTGCCTCTAGCAATCTCCTTTCTAGAATTATTCAATTGTGCAAGTAATCAACCAACCAAAGTAACAGTTTATTTGGAGAGGTGAGGTGATTATGTAGCGTGGGGGCCTATTTTTAGATGGAACTTGAATGAGGTGGAGGAAGGCCGATTCTGGTCTTTTTTGAATTGTATTGCTAATATTTTCATTCTTGCAAATGGAAAATATAGAAGGATATGGATGGCTGCAGTAGACGATTTGTTCTCGGTGGCCTCTTTCTTTGTATCTATGACTATAGATGCAGTGGTGACTCACCTAAATTGGGCCACAGCCGGTGGAGAATGAAAGCCCCTCTGAGGGTTATCGCTTTTGGATGGTCTACACTTCTTGGTGGTATTCTGACCATGGACAACTTAAGGTGCCGACGGGTGGTAGTTATTAATGCATGCCCAATATGCCTTGCTGGTGAGGAGTCAATTGACCATTTGTTGCTCAATTGTAGTGTGGTACGATGCATTTGGAAGGCGATCTTTGGATGTTCTGCTACTGTGGTCCTCTTCCTCATTCTCTACTTGCTTTATTTGAGTCTTGGAGACTAGTGGTAGGTTCCAAGAGAGGTAGGAGAATGTGGAGACTTTCTCTTGCTAGTTGTTTTGGTCTATATGGAGAGAACGGAACAAGAGATGTTTTGAAGGAAATGCCTCTGATGAGTTATTGCTGATAGAGAAAGTCAAGGTTCTCAAGGGTGTTTAGGTGAACTCCATTGTTTAAAACTGGAAGAAAGTGCCTTCTTCCTATCCTCACAATCCGTGCATCTCTCCTAGATGGTGTCTACCCCTTCCATGTGTGTTGAGGCTTAATTTTGATGGGAATGCCTTGGGTAACCTGGGGGTGGTAGGTTTTGGGGGTGTTATCCACAATGAGGAAGAATTTATCCTCCTCTCCTATCCGGCACCAGCCAAGGAAAAAAAAATTGGGACTCAGCACCCGTCTCGCTCAAGGTTGAATCCGAGTCGAGTCGGGTGAGTCACATGGGATATGGCTGAGTCGGGCCAAGTCGGGTGAGTACCAGTTTAAAATAAAAATAGTCGGCCAAGGCTAATGGCCGAGTCTCATGGGACTCGGCCGAGTCGCATTAGACTCGCCCGAGTCCCATAGTTTGAGTCCAAGTCCCTTAGGACCCGACTCGTTTAGGGCCGAGTTTGAGTCAACTCGGACTTGGCCGATTTTTAATCCATGGCTTCAGCTGGGTTTTGTTCTATTAGTAAGGCTAAAATGTTAGCCTTGAACATTCGCTTGCGTGAAGCCTTTACTCTGTATCCTCGTCGTTTATTGGCTAGAGGAGACTCTGCTTGTGCTATTCAGTGGGCATCTCATTCTTGTGCTGATGGTAGCTGGTTGATGATATCACTGAAGAGGTGACTCATCTATCTAGGGAGTTGAATATTTCCTTCATCCATATTAGACGTTATGCGAATGCAGAAGTGGACAGGCTTGTAAAAGGAGGAGTCTCTACGCCTTCCTTTATTGTTTCTCACTGTTAATTTGTATTTAGCTTCTACTTGGGCTGCCGCCTAGTTTTTTGGGGCATTGGTTCTCCATCTTTTTGGTTGATTGCTCCCCTTTCTTTGTGGGGCCTTTTGTTTCAGTGTAGCTATCTTATACTATAAAGTTTTCTTGAGCAATTAATACAGTCACCATTTTAAAAAAAAAATTTGAAAGATCATTTTCTTCACCAAAATCTTGAATAATTTAATATAGATGTTTTTACAAGAAAGTGGCATATTATATAATGCATTCTAAGTTAGCCAAATAGGTGATTTTCGGTGAGTAGATTATGTCCTAATGTAGTAGATAATATAAAAAAATCTTTTAAAATCTTGTTTCCAACACACACAACACACAACACACGCACGCACGCACGTGGGCCAATCATTTAGCACGTATGGATTAGGGCATTGGGACCCATGGTGCGTATGGAGCCTAGAGTTTAGGCCTTTCGATGTGTTTAAATTTGGGGTGTGTTTGTGTGTGTGCTAAGGGGAAAATTTTCCCTATGGATGTCCCATGGAACGTCCTTTGTGAAAATTATTCCTCCCTTCAATACATCAAGGTTTGGGGAGCATTAATGCATGGGATTAATTTTCCAACGGGGCTCATCATGCAGACATCCCACAGGTGATAATTTTGCATGCTTTAAGTTGGGCCTTTTGTATTTAGGAAGGGTAAGACGCTCCAATGTTTCTGAAGGGGAGGGATATTTGGTATATATATGTTTTGAGTTGGGCCTTTTATATTTAGAAATGAAAGATGCTTCTAATGTTTCTGAGGAGCAAGGAGGCACTTTACACATTCTTTGTTCTGCCTCCTATGCAGTTGATTATAACAATTGAACGACTACCTGTTAATCTGTTATAGTTGGTCTCTTTTTCCACCATTCTCATGTTCTCCTTTCCCTTTTACTGCATTTGACTATGATAGTCTATAACTGTTGCAATCAACCACTACAATTTCATCTCTCTCTTCTCTCTCCTCTCTCTCTCTCTCACATTATAACTTTTGAAAATTTACGTTCATCAAGTATTTAGACTTGCAAGTATAGCTGCTTGTTTGATATATTATTTTAGTGCATGAATTATGAGTATGGTTCTGTGTTTTCTCCTCTTCTCAAATTTTTTATACTATATTTGTATATTAAATGAGCTTATTAATCGATGATGTAGATTATGAAATGAGCTAAATGAGTGCATGACTTCCATTTAGTTGATGATGGTATGGCATATTTATAGAAGCTAAAAAGTTACATATACATCAGATTATTCATGTTTTTGCTGAAGGTGTGCCTATCTAAATTAGCCTTATTTACATTAAATCATCATCATCAAAGCCTTGTCCCAACTATGTTGGGTCAGATACATGAGTTTTGTTTCTCCATTCCGATCTACTCTGATCCAAATCCTTGGATATGTAATACTTCTTCAAATATATCCTCACTAGTTCCATCCATGTCCTCTTCATCCCTTTCTTTCTCCTTGGTGTGCTATCAACTTGCATATAAAAACATTTCGTCATCGGCGTTGTTGCTGGCCATCATTGGACATTGTCTAAACCATCTCAAACATGTCTCTTTATTTATCGCCTATTGACGTTACCCTTAAATGCTCTTGAAATCACTCATTTCTAATTCTATCTTTCCTAGTTTTACCATACATCCATGTCAACATTTAATGGATATATCTTTAGTAAATTAAAATATGACATTTACTTCAATGATATTTAATGGAAATGAGGTAATTATTGAGGGCAGAAAGGTAAAAAAGGTTGTAAACCCAAAACTTACCTAACCTAACACTCACCAACTTATGAATTCTATACATAAGATTGCCCTAGTTGCAGAAAGAGAGAAAACAAGGAAGGGAGAATAAAAGAGAGGAGATGAAGGAGGAAAAGAGAGTTTGCGAGTTGATGATTTGCAAACTTGTTGATTTGCAAACTAGTAAGCGGTTAGTTGGATAATTAGAGTTCTGTATTCTTGTCTTCAAAAGCATTAGAATTCGATTTGGGTTGATGTTTAGACGAGTTAGTAAACACGGTTTAACAGTGCATGCAGGCTGATTTACTTGGTTTGAATTGTTAATTGGAAGGGTTGTCCGATTTAATTATCTGATTCGTCTTATAAACTCAATTTGAACCTCGTTGAATGAATATGTGATCTTTATCCTTTAATTTGATAAGAGTAGATTTTCTCTGACTGGTTTTCATATGGATTTCTAAATGACTGAGATTTGTACAATTGATTTAATAATATTTGATCTGATTTGATAAATGATTTTAATTTGGTGCAATTTGAAAAGAGATTATATATACGTATACATACATACAGAGACACACACACACATATATATAGGGAGATGCTCCTATGAGAGCATCTCTCACCTTACTATGAGAGATAAGATGGGGGCCCTCACATCCATATCCAATGCCAACAACTTAAATCAGAGGACCCCCACCTTATCTCTCATACTAAGGTGAGAGATGCTCTCATAGGAGCATCTCCCATATATATATCTAGACACACACACACAAACACATACATATATGGGGCCAGCTTTCCTAAGCTCAAGCTTAGGATAAGGTAAGCTCAAGTGTGTGGTGGGGCCCACCTGGGGACCCACATGGGGATGGGGATGGGGGGGACTTCAAGGACTCCCTGGGATTCTCCTCTTTGCAAAAAATCAGCTCCAACTGTGATTTCTATTATCTCCATATGGGCCCTAAAGTTTAATCGTCAACAGTCCATTCGGATCGATACATAGTCGATCCAACGGTTCAGTAAATTCAGATTTGACCGAAAGTTTGTGGACATGTGCAATTTAGGAGGGTCATGTGTTTGGTCTATTTGGATGGACCAAAGGTGGGCCCCACAAGCATGAGCTTACGGAATTTTATTCTAAGCTTGAGCTTAGGAGAGCCTTGCTCTACATGGGGCCAGCTCGAGCTTAGGAGAGCCTTGCTCTATATATATATAGGTTTCTTTGTTCTATAATTTTATCTGAATATTTGGAAAGAATACCATTGCCCGTGGGATAAAAAGAATGTGAAGTTCCTTGGGTGAAACCCTAAAATAAGACCCACTATTGGCCAAGTGATTATCTGAATGTATGGATCTTTATTGGTCACATTGCGAGAATCCAATGTATATATATATGTGTGTGTGTGTGTGTTGGTTGTGGATGGTTCGGATGTATCATAAAGTCGGCCCAACTATGTTGTCCCTCACCATATTATGTTGAGGGATGGACCGGTGGCAGTCTCTTCTACAAGGAAACATGCATGTCGCCGATTATATTGATACATTTGAAGAATACAGGATGTGTTGCAATGTAAGAGAAGATCCTTTGGTTACTTTTTTAAGATTTAAGGTGGGTCTTCGTCGAGAGCTTAGAAGCAAATTGATAGAGCATGGAGTGCACACCTTAAAACAAGCTTATCAAGTGGTGCAACATTCAGAGCGGTATTTGACACCGCAAACTGTTAGGCGTGATAACTTCTGTGGTTCTAATTTTCGACCGGGTGCTTTGGTAGCAAAATCTAATCTTTGGAGTCAACAATCCAATGGTTATTCGACCATTCCATCTATTGTTAGAAGTAACAAAGGCTAAAGAGTAATTAGTAGTAAGAGTAATTTGCAGGACCAACGGCAGTGTTACAAGTGTCAAGGATTTGGACACTTTGGTTTTGAATGTCCTAACAAAGAAGTGTGTGTACCAAAAATCATGGAATCCACTATAAATCAGAATAGCCAAGTTACTGAACATAAGGAAGGTAAGCAACAAGGCCTGATGTGCGCTTCAAGCACCAAAAACGTGCAAACGTCTACCAATGCTACTAGTGATGTCAATGAAAATGCAGAAAGGCAAGGACAAGAGAGAAGATGCAGGGACAACATCGAATGCAACAATGACTAAAGCTGATTGTAGTCAAGAAAAATTTGATGAAGGCAAGTGAACAATCTAGATCAAGATATGTCAAACGTACGAGAAGAATAGACTGCAGTAGTACAAGAGTCAATGAAATCAGAGTCAGATGAGCCAAAAGAGGTTAAATCAATTGGTCCAATGTATTCGCCAGCAAATCCAGTCATTGAGATTCCCCAAATTGACTTTATTTTTGGAAATCCGCAAGTAAAAGTGAATGATTGTGACCTAGTGATACAGATTCTACATCAAATCATTCAAGGGAGCATCCAATCAAGATCAATCCATCAGCAACATCCAAGCATTTTATCTATTTCTAGTTTAAAGAAATCATTTCCGATGTCCAAGTCATCAAATCAAAAGTTCATATGTCGGATTTTTGATCCTGGAGGACATCTATAGAACTCGTGGTCGAGTTCTCTCCAAGTCGGGGAGAGTTGATGTAGGACAGATCGGTGGTCCCCATTGGTCGACCCGTCTTTAGGCCCCGCCCACCTATGCCTAGTCTATTTAGAGTTTATTTATGAATTAAGTTGTGTTTAGTTTGATATTTTGATCCTGGCCATTGAAATATTGGATGGTCCATATTTGTTTTAGGGATAAGTTTTTTCTTATTTAAACATTGTAAGGCCTCTTGGCTTATGGAGATTCGATGAATGAAAGAAAATAACTTTGAGTTTTGCTCTTTGCAATCTATGCATCTCTCTTGTAAGGGAATGGCACGAAACTTGAGAAATTTCGGGTGGAATCCCTATCTATACCCTGCTTGCCCTGCACTTGGTACTCCGCTCTGCATCAAAATTCAAATCTTCAAGCATTGTCGTAAAATCTCTTTACAGAATCTTCGAGCATTACCTTAGAGCTCTCCATGATGAAAGTCGTGTTTGTGTGATCGATCCACTTGTTGTGATGTTAACGCCATATTATCTGGAAGAATTCTCTTTTGACCTATGATGCCCAGATACGGCACAGATACGATAGGGACACGCCATAGATATGGCAGGGACACGGATTTTACCTGTAAAAAGTGAAGTATAGAACATGATACGCCATGATACGTTGTCCATTTTGAAGTATCCGTGCATCATAGCTCTTAACAGTTTTATGATTATTTTTATGCATACCGAGTCGCAGGAAGCAACTAAAGTGAAAATTACAAGTCTATGCCTCTGATTCTATATTCTTTGAACAGTGAAAACTTTCAACATTATTTTTTAGGGACTTTAACAAAAAAATTATAGAGAAATTCATTTATCACTATTTAATGATAGGAACTTCAAAATTTTCCAAAAAGTAATAATTGTTAACACAATTCTTTTACGATTTTTTTTTTGTTTTGATAAATTAAATTTTATTTCCATAAAAAACAACAAAGAATACAAGCAAAGAAGCCAACGAAACTTAGCCAAAACGCAAACTTAGTATACTGGGAGGATCAGAATTTATTGGAAGGTTTTGGGGCGGTGGAGATGGGACGTTAGACATATCCAGAGTGGGGGTGTTTAGGTGTAGGTTCTCAGGGACACCTATGGCTTGGACAGGCAGGGTGTGTAGGGGCGGGGACTCATGATGAGTTTCCTCATAATGGCGTTTTAGACCCGCGAGTTAATGAGACCTGTATCACTCTATTGCCAAAAACTCCGGGTGCTGTTCGGCTAAATGATTTTCGGCCGAGTAGCCTTTGCAATGTGTGGTACAATCATTTCAAAAATCTTGGTTCACAGACTGCATCCATTGCTACACAAGTGTATCTCTTCTTGTCAGGGGGCTTTCATCCCGGGAAAGAGACCAGCGGATAACATTATCAATGCTAAAGAGTTATTACATATGATGAGTGCGGGTGGTCGCAAGAAAAAATACTGTGCAATTAAACTGGATATCCAAAAGGCATATGATCACCTTTCATGGTCTTTTCTTGAGGCTTGTCTGAAACGATATGGCTTTGCAGGTGATGTCATCCGGTTAATCATGACCTGCATTACCTCAGTGGTCTATACAGTGGGAATCAATGGCCACCGTACCGACCAGATTATTCCGGCTAAGGGACTCCAGCAAGGTGATCCACTTTCCCCTTATCTTTTCATTCTATGTAGTGAGGCACCGGCCCGGACAATGGGATGACTGTCAGCAACGCATCCGTCCATGTTCCCTACCCTCGTGCCAAGAGGCAACATAATTCCACTCTTGTAGTACGCGGATGACACACTGCTCTTCATTCGGGCTACCAGGCAGAACGCGGCAAGGATTTCAAACATGCTCTCTGCCTATGGGGCAGAAGCAGGCCAATCTCTAAACTCCTCCAAGTCCGCAATAATATTTAGTAAGGCCACTCCACATCCTATCATCCGGGAGGTCAAAACAGTTCTAGGGATAAACTCGAGCGAGACATCATTCACATATCTTGGCGAAACGGTGGGCTTAAGGAGAGAGGGGCCTCAATCTAGGGCTTGGCTTAGAGATAGAATCCGGAAACGGATTCTACTATGGAGAGGTCATTCACTTTCTCTAGCCGGCCGTGCGACTATACTGAGGGCGGTGCTTACGGCTATCCCTCAGTATTGGATGGGGTTCAGGTTCATTCCCAAAAAGGACCTGCAGCCGATCAGATCTACACAGGCAATGTTTCCTTGGCGAGGGTTAGGGGAGAGGCCCTCATGGACGCCGGTCGCCTGGCAACATGTAACGAAATCAGTGGGGGAGGGCGGCCTTAGCATTAGGGACGTCGCAATTCATAACAAAACTGCCATGGCCCATCTCGTTTGGCGTTTTCTACAGAACGACGACGACTTATGGTCAAGGCTGCTCAGTAAAAAATATCTTCCTCACACATCCTTTGAATGTAGTCTTTCGCGCTCGGCGGACTCCCCCCTCTGGAAAGCAATGTTACATGTTAAAGAAGTCATTACTGATAACCTGCGATGGGTCATGGGGGATGGTACTCGGGTGCGAGCGCTAGACGATGTCTGGGTACCGGGTGAAGGATCGCTTAGACAAAAGCTACTGTCTGGACACCCGCTCTTCAGTAGAGAACTAGCATCTCCGATGGGGTCCGGGCCATCCTCTAACCCGGTCCTCATGGTGGCTAACTTGACTACAACAGCATCGTCAGGTTCACTCTGGAATGAAACTCTATTAAGTCGCCTTTGGCCACCCGAGGTGGTGACAAAGATCCTGGACATCCTGTTGGGTAGGCAGGATCTTCGATGTTGGTTAAATGAACCTGCAGGCCGCTGTAGCTACAAAGATTGTTCAGGTATTTACAATCTCCTTCTATTGGACAACCGCTCCCTTGGAAGGAGGTATGGCAGCTGCCAGTTCAACTGAAGCTCCGTTTCTTTGCTTGGCAAGCCCTGCTAAACAAACTTCTGACACACGCCCGCCTCGCCCATTGGGATTCAAACATCGATCCCCTGTGCCCACTTTGCAGGAGTGCGGACGAAACAGTCAACCATATGTTTCTCCGTTGTCCATGTGCAACATCATTGTGGCTTTCGTTACCAACGTCTGTACCTAGGCCGGAGAGCTTGCCCTCGTTCCATATTTGGTTTTGGTTTGCTGCGTCTCCCGCCAATAGACGATTAGGGATTACCTTGTTCTGGTTTCTTTGGAAGGCCCGGAATCAATACATCTTCCAATATCTCCCTATCTTCCAATATCTCCCTATGTACCCACAAAATATTGTGAGTAAGGCAATTACCTCTATTTTTTATTGGAATCTATCTCACAGATATGCAGGTTTGGGCAGCAAGGTGACACCACAGATCGATGGCTTCCTCCACCCCCATGGTGGCTTAAATTTAATTTCGATGGAGCATTCAACAGTACAACTGGAAAACCGAGCATCGGAGGTTTGGTACGGGGCTCCGAGGGGAATTTGCTCCTTGCATATACAACTGAGGTTCGGGCTGCCCATCCGTTGGAGGCGGAACTATTGGCCCTGCAGGAAGGCCTACTCCATCTTGGTCATCTTCGTGCTGTGCCCCTCATGATTGAAGGTGACTGTCTCGTGCTGATTACAAGTATTAGAAATTCAGCTCATCTAACTTGGGACATGATGCCGCTGTGGCGGCGAACTATGCACATGTTGACCAATTTTCAACACTGGACGATTCTCTATTGCAAGCGCTCATCGAATTCTGTGGCGGATCTACTGGCTGCATATGCAGTCCCCCATGCTTCCACTTCATTTACGGGATTACCTCCACATATCCAAGCCGTTTTGCGGCTGGAGAAGGAAAGGGCACAGGCTTACACCCGCTCGTTTTATTACCTTCCTGCACCGCCACCACGAACTGCTTGGACACAGGAAGAAGGTCCTGCAACGCGACAGTGTAATGATCACAATCCTCGTGATGGAACGGCTACAACTACTGCAGACTTGGCTGACATGCACTCGGAATCACATTGAAGATAGAGGCGGCAAACACAATGTGGCGACTGACAGGGCAAGCTTCGGACATCTGGCTTCTTTTTGGTTTACTTCATATACTATCGTGTCACTGCTTTCTTTTCCATTTCCTTGTTTTAGTTTGACTGTTGCAGTTTTATATTTTAGGGCTTGTAACTGGCATTTCTCATACACACGCCAGTATAGTTTTAGCTTAATATAAGGTTCACTTCCAAGCAAAAAAAAAAAAAAAAAAGAAGAGAAAACGATGAAAAAGAAAGCACTAGGCATCAAACAAAATAGAAGAGCGTAACACTCCCTCTTTAGCAAGAGCATCTGCCATGACATTTGCCTCCCTATGAACATGATGAAATGAGGCTCCAAGCTGTTTAACAATATCCTGCACTTCCTCCACCAAATCTGTCAATCTCCAAGGATGAGAAGCCTTTCTAGAACCCCACTAAATAGCTGAATAAGAATCACCTTCAATAATTGCATTGTAACCACCCAAGCTGAGCAACTCACGACAACCAATCAACATAGCATAGACTTCAGCTGCATTCGCATTCATAGAGTCCACAACAAGGTTTTAAAACACGGACTCAGGACCAAACTCGCTCCAGATCAAGTCCGAGTCGAGTCGACCGACTCGGCCGAGTCGCATGGGACTCATCCGAGTCGGTCGAGCCCCCCTGAAAAGCCAAAAAAAAAGAAGGGAACCGTGTGATTTTCTCCTTTTTATTCGTTTGATTCCCTCCATCCATCCATGTATAATTATATATAGTTTAACTTTCTTCATTCTTATACGTTAAGTCGTTAACGATAGATTTTATAATCTTTTTTTAAGAATAAATCAATAATAATTAATAAGACATTAAGAGTTAAGACTTAAGAGTAAGACAAGCCCATTTATAATTTAATTGCAATTAAAATTTAAAACTAAACCAAACCAAACCAAACCAAACTAAGCCTTTTCCCACTAGGTGGGGTCGGCTATATGGATTTGACGACGCCAATCAAATCTGTTTAGGGCCATGTCCTTCGTTAGATCCATGTAGGCAAGGTCATGTTTAATAGTTTCTTTCTAACTTCTCTTGGGTCTCCCTCTCCCTCTCCTACTCCTGGCAATCTCCATACTTTCACACCTTTTAACAGGTGCCTCCGTTGGACGCCTTCTAACCTGGCCGAACCATCTCAGTCGATTTTCTCTCATTTTATCTCCAATCGGTGCTATTCCTACTTTGCCCCTAATCTCCTCATTCCTCATCCTATCTCTCCTTGTGATCCCGCACATCCATCTTAGCATTCTCATCTCCGCAACTTCCATCTTCTTGACATGATTATGCTTTACTGCCCACACTCTGATCCATATAACAATGCTGGTCGTACCGCCACCTTATAATACTTTCCTTTAACCTTGGGGGGACTTTCCGATCACACAAGACCCCCGAAGCACTCCTCCATTTGTTTCACCCGACCTGAATCCTGTGACTTACATCAGTATCAATCCCTCCATCCTGTTGCACCATAGATCCAAGGTACCTAAAGTTTTCTTTCTCTACAATTTTTTGTGTGCCCAAACTTACTTCTATGTTACCAGGTGTCCTACTTTGACTAAACTTGCATTCCATATATTCCGTTTTGCATCGACTTAGCCTAAACCCTTTTGTCTCTAATGTTTTCTGCCACAATTCTAGTTTAGCATTCACTCCTCTCGTCTCATCCACTAAAACAATGTCAATATCCATTCTCAATTATCAAGTCAAAAAAAGTAGAAAATACAATATACATGTTTCCAACTTTCAATATCCATCCTCAATTATCAAGTCAACTAGTAAGATCAAAGATGTAACTAAGCTTCTAGCATATAAAAATGTAAAACCATACCTTAGCTCTTTCTTCTTAAAATTTAAATAATAATTCCATGTTGAATGCCTTTTGGGTTCCAGATCTTCATGTTCGTCGCCATTTTGATTTTGACGATAGTATTGAGCAATGTCAAAATGAAAGAACCCTTGCCCTGCTGTTGGAGTTATTGGACCTTCTCCATAGTTTGATGATGGAGCCCTAACTTGACGTTGAGGATATGCATATGGTGGTGGTTGCACTTGTGGGGGTACGGGTACCAGAAATACTCCATATTGTTGTTGCCCATACCCATGCGAAGGACCATCGTATCCACCATACTGCTGCGGCTGCCGATACTCAGACGAAGGATCATGGTGTGAGTGCCCATATTGTTGCCCATACCCTTATGAACTATTAGAACTTGTGATCTAAGGGCTTCATTCCATTTGATGCAGCTGAGGATATTCATCCGATGGCTCATTTCCTTCACCTCTGCCCCAACCACGTGACCCACCAGCAGGCTCACTTGGACCACCATGTAACGGGTCATATATATTAATGTTGTCATCTCCACCACCACCACCACCACCACTACCTTCGTATGCCTTCTCGTTCTGGCCTTGTTCACCTCCTTCTCCAGAGCCACTCTTGTTAGAAGATGATGTTTTGTGTTGTTGTTGTTCTTCTTCTTCATGAGTGGCCAACCTTTGGCTTTGACTTATCTTTGCATGGGTGCTCTTATCCTTCGATTTTCGACTGTATTGGAAAGTTGGGTCTTTAATCCATTGTTTCGATTTAGAGATCGGGCTACTTGAACCAGTTGATGTTGATCTATCTCTAGCCCACGTAACACATTCCGAAGTAGAACATGTCAACTCTGGCTCACGGTTATGATCACGTTGTGAGCCTTGCGATGACGACGCTGCTGCACCCTTACCCTTATTGCGTGCTGATGGCGCTGTAGAAGTAGGCGTAGCAGATCTGCGAGTGGGAGGTTGCGGTGGGGAATTTTGTCCTTCATCCGACTGAAAGTCATCAACATCAGCCATTGCTTCATCGATGAATGCTGTATCATTCAATACTGGAGCCTCTCTTTCAGCCAACCATTCACCAAGAGGGTCATGTTCCTCGAATATACAATCCAAATTAATCGGTTGGTAGTCTCCACTATCTCTTCTTGTTAGATTCCTTGCCCTTAACCTCATGTTGTAAAGGACAAAGACCAACTTTTCCAACTTATTCATAGTAAGGTGATTACGGGTCTTAGTGTGTATCAAACTGAATGTAGACCAATTCCTTTCACATCCCGAAGACGAGGCTGTTTGGCTCAATATTCTTTTTGCAAAAGCTCTTAAATGGGGAACCTCATGGCCAAAGACAGCCCGCCATTCACCTATGTTAAAAAATCAAAACAATAAATTCAATTGTTTGTCATAATTCATAAATTACTATATTTCATCTAATTTAAGTATTGAAACAATACCTGGATCCATCTGCTTACTACCCAATATTGCTACGTCTGATCCAAAACTGCCTAGAGCGCCTTTGTAGTTTCTCAACTATAAAAGTTAAAATTTAAAAGTTAGCACTTAGCCCACAAAATCTGTGAATAATAATTTCATGGTCTATGACATCTTACCTAGTTAAGAATTGTAACTTGATGTTGCGGGTCATCTGTCATGGTCTCTTAACATTTTTTCAAACCACAAAAAACTTCTTCATGCTTGGAAAAGTGTTTGCTATAGAAGCAACTTGGGTTCAAGTAGTACGCTGCATGCCATGACGTCATTAAGTAATAAGTATTGACTATTGGATGCCAAAATAAACAGTAACTTACTAGTAACTAATTAGTATTTTTAATAACCACAATAGTCCAAATTTAGCTGCCGCGTGTATGTCTTGATGCATCTGGTTGTCCCATCGATTGTCAATGATTTTCCAAAGCTTCTTATAATAAGTCCCATACTTTCCTTTGGACCTTTGCTCTATAGCAAGCTTTGCTCTATCCATGGCATCATACACAAAGCCCATTGTGGGCTTCGTATCACCATCCACTAGTTTCAAGACCAAGACGAGGCTCGAGTAAGTCAGTAATGTCAACTAGGCCAATGGGCCTAGTTCAGTGGATCTCAGCCCATGACAAATTGAGCCCAACTTGTGGGTCAAAACAAATATCACTTGTACAGATATGTAATTGATTTATGCCTTATTAGGAGATTTGATTAGATGTTAATTAGATTAGGATTGATTTGTGCCTTATTAGGAGATTTGATTAGATGTTAATTAGATTAGGATTGATTTAATTCTCTCAATCACTGTAAACATATTTGTAAACTTTATCACTATATATTGAAAGATCGAGACCCTCAAAGGGATCATCGAATTCACAAACTATCATCGAATTCACAAACTATCATCTGTCTCCTTCTCTCTCTGGGTCTGACATGGTATCAGAGCTGTGCCTCTGAGTGAATCCTCTCCATCTTCCAAGCATTGGAAGTTGTAATAGTCTCTAAGAGACTCTATGGAGAATTTTTCTTCATCTTCCAAGCTTTGGAAGTCGCCAGATCAAGGTGTGATCAGACGTGGCCCATCCCAGATCCGCATCATTGAGCCTGGATATTACAACCACTCTGGTTGACTGCTCTTTTTAGTATTTGTGAACAATATTTGAGGATTTTTTTGCACACAGATCATGGATCTGTGCTTTGGGATAGCATTTCGTGGCTGTTCCCTCTTCTGATCAACAGTGGCCCACCTGCGATCATCTCACACCCCTCAAGCTTCACTCCAGCCTTGGTCGTCCATCTCTTCTTGTTATTTTGGAGATTTTTTCAGTATTTTTCAGAGATCGGAGGTAGGAGTTTTGTTCCATCTTGTGATTATTCACTTTCTTTAAATAGTTTTCATCACAACCGCACAGAATCCTTGATTCTGATTGGATCTGGATGAAACTTGTACTGCTGGAAAGGGAATTGGATACTAGTCTCTATCTTCTGGTCTGATCTTCAATTAGATCCATCTGTGGACCCCACGCAAGGATTCTCCCTCTGATTTTCAGGTCGTCTGGGGCATTTTAGTGCATTCTGTGCACTGTTTGTGTTCTGTTGCTGCTCGACAAGATCAGTTCTTCCTTTTGCTGCTGTGTGCTGTCTTTTTTTCCAAAACAGACAGTTTTTTGTGCCTTTTGATCTTCAATTAGATCCATCTGTGGACCCCATGTAAGGATCCTCCCTCTAATTTTCAGGTCGTCTGGGCATTTTAGTGCATTCTGTGCACTGTGTGTGGTCTGCTGCTGCTCGACAGGATTAGTTTTTCCTCTGCTGCTGTGTGCTGTTTTTTTTTACAAAACAGACAGTTTTTTTGTTGTGCTATTTGATGTTCAATTCCGTCTGATCTAAGGGCTGTTTATTTTCTTTGGTAACTTTCTGCAATGGACAAACATGACATGAAATTGATCACATTCAATGGAAAGAATTATACTTCCTGGTCTTATCAATTTCAAGTCTATCTTGAAGGAAAGGAAATGTGGGGACTTGTTTCAGGATGGGATCCGAGACCTAAGGAAGATGAGAAAAAAATACTCTCTTGGAATACTAAGGATGCCAAGATAAAAACCTGGATTCTTGGTTCTGTTGAACCACAATATATACTGAACCTCAACCGTATAAGACTTTCAAGGAGATGTGGGAATATCTGAAACAAGTGTATCACCAAGGGAATTCTGCCCGTCAATACCAACTTGAACTGGAGATTGCTCAGTATTCTCAAGGCACCTCTTCCATCTAGGACTATTATACAGGATTTCTCAATTTATGGGCGGAATATGATGAAATCAAATACCTCAATGTATCTGAGGCAGCCCTTTCTGAGATTCAAAAATTACAGGCAACTTCTCATAGAGATCAGTTTCTCATGAAATTGAGATCTGAATATGAGATCATTCGTTCCAATCTGATGAGCAGAGTTCCATCTCCATCCCTGACTGAGTGTCTTAATGAGCTCTTGTGAGAGGAACAAAGTCAGCTCACTCAGCATGTCCTGAAGCAACAATCCCCAGGGAACTCTCCTGATGTCGCATATGCTGCCACTACCCATTACACCCCTGGTGTCTCTCACGGTCCGAGAGGGATCGTTCATCATACTACTACTGCTGCTAAAGGACAATCCCCTGTAAGAGATCTCAGCAAAATCCAATGCTTTGGCTGTAAGAGTTATGGACACTATGCCTCACAGTGTAAGACGAAGTTTTGTAATTACTGCAAATCAAATGGTCATGTTATTAATGATTGCAAAAGGCGGCCACAAAATCGCACTCCACGAGCATATCATGTTCACACTGCAGATGCTCCTACTTCTAGTGATAGTTCTTCAGCACCGGTCATGCCTTCGCCACCTCCTGCCTCCAATGCTCCTCCCCAAATCACCCCTGAGCTTATTCAACAAAATGATCATAAATGCCTTTTCAGGCATTTCAGGTAACCACAACTCCTCTTCCTCCATATTTTTTCTTGATTCTGGAGCTTCCAATCACATGACCTCCTCCACCACTCATATATCTAACCTGAAACCATACACCGGCAATTTGCAAGTCCATACTGCTGATGGTCAAAAGCTTCCCATTACCGCTACTGGTAATATCATTCATTCATTGCCTCTCACAAATGTCTTGCTATCTCCTCATCTCACTACAAATCTTCTATCTGTTGGACAACTGATTGATGATAATTGTGATGTTTCTTTTTCTCGTTCTGGTTGTGTTGTGCAGGATCAAGTGTCGGGGACTGTGATCGCGAAGGGGCCTAAGTGTGGACGCCTGTTTCCTCTTGTTATGCCTTTCTATCCAAATAAACAGATTTCTGCTTTTTCTTGTTTTTCCCCTCAAAGATGTTTGGAGGCTCTGGCATAATAGATTAGGCCATCCTCATTCAAGATTGTTATCTTTGATGTTGAACACTGGTGGTATTCATAAAAATAAAACATCTTTTAGTCACATTTCTGATGAATGTTCTGTTTGCAAACTTGGAAAAAGTAAAGTTCTTCCATTTTCATCCAATTCTACTATGGCTTCCAATTGCTTTGACATTATTCATAGTGACGTATGGGGGATTACTCCTGTAATCTCTCATATACATGTCAAATATTTTGTCACATTTATTGATCATAGTAGATTCACATGGGTTTATTTTCTGCCCTCTAAATCCGAAGTCTTTGATGTTTTTCAAAAATTTAAGGCATATGTTGAAAATCAGTTTTCTACTCGCATAAAAGTTCTCCGATTTGATTTCGGAGGGGAATATATATCCCATTAGTTTCAAACTTTAGCCACTGCGGTTCACTTAATCAATCGCTTACCATCCCATCGCCTCAACAATCAAACACCATACCTTCGTATCTTTCATAAAGATCCTACTTATACCTACATGCGCATTTTTGGTTGTGTTTGTTTTGTTCATCTTCCTCCAACTGAACGTACCAAATTAACTGCTCAATCCGCCAAATGTTCCTTCCTTGGCTATGCATCTCATCAAAAGGGGTATATATGCTATGATCCTGTGGTCAACCGCCTTCGCATTTCTCGAAATGTCACTTTTTTTGAACATCAACGTTTTTTCTCTACTCATTCCTCGGATTTACCTTCTTTTTCTCATCTACCAGGTTTTTCTGACACAATCTCTTCTCCACTCATTGTTTATGAGCGTCGTCGTCATAAGGATGTTCCACTACTGCCTCCCCCTCCAGATCCGTCACCGGCACCTGATCTTGATCACGCTTCATAACTGATGCTTCATCTCCACTTCAACTTCGACGATCTACTCGTCTCTCTAAGCCTCCAGACAAATATGGGTTCACTCACACCTCCTTGCTTGCTACTCTCTCCTCTATTGCTATTCCTTTTTCTTACTCACAGGCGGTGAAGCATGACTGTTGGCAAAAGGCTATGCACGAAGAATTAGCTGCATTGCAGGAGAATCATACTTGGGATATTGTTCCATGTCCCTCATCTACAAAACCTATTGGCTGCAAATGGGTTTTTTCCGTCAAACTTAAGTCTGATGGCTCGTTGGATTGTTATAAAGCACGGTTAGTCGCACTGGGCAACCGACAGAATATGGCATTGACTATGAAGAAACATTTGCTCCAGTTGCAAAAATGACAACAATCCGTACTGTTCTTGCTATTGCTGTTTCTCACTCATGGCCTCTTTACCAATTTGACGTCAAGAATGCCTTTCTTCATGGTGATCTCAAGGAAGAAGTCTATATGCGAATTCCCCAAGGCATTATAGGTGTCTCGGCAGGAGACTGCGCGCGCTTAAGACGCTCTCTATATGGTCTTAAGCAAGCTCCGCGTGCTTGGTTTGAGAAATTTAGGGATGCTCTCCTTCATCTACAGTTCTTTCAAAGTGCCTCTGATCCTTCTATGTTCCTTCATCGCTCCTCAAAAGGGATGACTGTCCTTCTGGTATACGTGGATGATATCATCATATCTGGGACAGATTCTGACATGATCACCCATCTCCAGACATCCTTACATGAATCTTTTCATATGAAAGACTTAGGGCCACTCACATATTTTTTAGGCCTTGAGGTTCATCAGTCAGAAAAAGGTCTCATCCTCGATCAACACAAATATGCTATTGATCTTATTGAGACGGCTGGCCTTCAAAACTCCACTCCTGTAGATACACCTGTTGAGGCCAATCTTCAACCCGCACACGATACGGGTGATCTTCTCCCTGATGCCACAATGTATCGCCGTTTAGTCGGCAGCTTGATCTACTTGACTATCACTCGGCCTGATATCTCATATGCGGTGAATCTGGTTAGTCAGTTCATGACACAACCACGCCATCTCCACCTCGTTGCTGTTCGGCGCATTCTTCGTTATGTTCTTCATACACCATCTCGTGGCCTTTTCTTTCCTATGGGCAATTCGACTTCTCTCATAGCTTATTCAGATTCTGACTGGGCTGGATATCCTGATAGTCAACGGTCTACCACGGGTTGGTGCATGTTCTTAGGGGACTCATTGATCTCCTGGAAGTGTAAGAAACAAGATAAAGTCTCCAAATCATCCACTGAAGCAGAATATCGTGCTATGTCGGCTGCCACCTCTGAAATTGTCTGGCTTCGGGGTCTTCTTTCGGAGCTTGGATTTCCACAATCTGGCCCTACACCTCTCTATGCGGATAATACCAGTGCCATACGGATTACTGAAAATCCTGTCTTCCATGAACGCACAAAGCATATTGAAGTGGCTTGTCATTACATACGTGATGAATTTGTGCGTGAAGCAATTACACTTCCTCATGTTCCTACCGGACTTCAAATTGCAGATATATTTACCAAGGGACTTCCTCGGCCACGATACCAATTCCTAGTTGGCGAATTGATGCTCGTTGATTCACTCGCATCAATTTGAGGGGGGGTGTCAACTAGGCCAATGGGCCTAGTTCAGTGGATCTCAGCCCATGACAAATTGAGCCCAACTTGTGGGTCAAAACAAATATCACTTGTACAGATATGTAATTGATTTATGCCTTATTAGGAGATTTGATTAGATGTTAATTAGATTAGGATTGATTTAATTCTCTCAATCACTGTAAACATATTTGTAAACTTTATCTCTATATATTGAAAGATCGAGACCCTCAAAGGGATCATCGAATTCACAAACTATCATCGAATTCACAAACTATCATCTGTCTTCTTCTCTCTCTGGGTCTGACAAGTAATTCGTTCTGCCCTGTTCCAGAAATCCTCTCCAAGGACAATCTGTTGTACACGGCGTGCCAAAGGTTGACGTGAAAAATCTAAATTCACATATGCTCTACTCGTCCACATCTGCATTATGTTAGCCTTGGCACGACAAAGACTCTCAAGGGCCACGAAGTGCGTAGGAAAGCGTGTGATACCGGGCCTCAAAATCTCACAACCTTCATTCATTTTGTCTTAGCAGATCGGTCATGAACTGATGGTTATAGATCAAAGATGTTTCCATCTTTCCTTCATTAAAATAGTGTCACAGACATCATCTAATTTTGCCAATGTCCTCCAGAATGAGATCAATACAATGTGCCGCTCACGGCACCCAAATAACACTCTTATGCTTTTCATGCAATTTCTTCGCCGCAACCTTAAAGTTAGCCGCATTATCTGTCACAATTGCAACAACATATTTGTGCCAATTTTTAACCATACACAAGGTATCATCAATCAAACTGTACAAATATTGTGCATCCATTCTATGCCCGCTTGTATCTACAGACCTGACAAAAACTGTTCCCTTTACACAGTAAGCCATGAAATTAATAATGTGCCGCCTATTGTTGCTTGTCCACCCATCACACATAAGCGTGCACCCATACTACTCCCAAGTTTTGAAGTGGTCTTCTAAGTGTCTCCAATAATCGTCAACTTCCATGTCAAGATGCTTTCCGCCAATCTCGTAAGCAGATGGAGGTTTAACTCCGGGCCCCACCTCAGCTATAGTATCAACCATGGCCCGATAGTATGGTGAATTAGCAACATTCGGTGGAATCCAATTATAATGGAAAAACTTTGAGATGGCTCTCCCCATTTTCATGGCTCTAACTTTGATATCACCCATGATAGAGCTACTAATCTTTGGTTGTTTTGTACTTTGGGACCGATATAAGAATGGATCCAATGTCCCTCTCCTCGCTGTGTCCTGATAAGGGTTAGGAGGAGCTCTTGAAGAATCGGCCCCAGCCCGAGTCTCATCCATACGAGCCTGCTCAGAAGCAAATTGTTCACGGCTCGCTCTCATAGCCCTCCTTAACTCCCCTTTTCATCATCACCACCACCGTCAGAGTCATCCTCAGAAGTGTCAATCCTCAGCATATTTGCAACCCTCTCATCAAAATTTTTCTTCTTTTTTTTCTCATTCTTCTTTCCCTGCAAAATCTCTCATTTGTTTCCTCACTTCAGAGGGGACATTTGCACATGCTTTAGCTTCCCCTTGTATACCTGCTAGGTGTTGTTTAAATCTGTGGATCCCACCACTGAGAGTCTTATGACACCATTTGCATTTGACCTTATGGCGGTCTCTTGCAACCATCTCCCAGGTTCCCATCCGGGGTCAACTTCTTTCTCTTTCTATTTTGGGGCCATTGTGCTCTAATCTAAGTGACAGTAATCTGCACAATCAAGAATTCAAGATTCTACACAATCATATGTTTATAATTTAAGAATGTAGAAACAAAAAGAACATATTATTAATAATACTTTTAAATAAAAAAAATTAAAGAAAATATTGTTATTGCACACATACAAGCATAGATCTAGAGTTAGAACTTAGAAAGAAGTTAGAACTTAGAAGTTAGAACCATAGATCCATGTTATGGTGTTATAGTACACAATCAAAATAATAGTCTCTTACCAAAAACATAAATAAATAATGAAACTATTCTGATTTTTTAATATTTTAATAAAAAAAGTTTTCTCATAATCAAGAAAATCACATTCTTTTAACAAAACAATAGTGGAAATATCATCTACAAACAACAACCCACACCTGTTATCATCTATTCTACATAATTTAATAATGTAAAAAGAAAAAAAAACATATTATTAATAATTATTTTTACAAGGGAAAGTAAGGAAAATATTATTATTGCACATACAAGCATAAATCTAGAGTTAGAACCATAGATCCATGTTAGATACACACCCAAAATAATAGTCTCATACAAAAAACATAAATAAATAATGAAAAAGAATTCGGATTTTTATTTAAAAAAAAATTACATCATAATCAAGAAAATCACATTCTTTTAACCAAAGAAAAGTTGAAATATCATCTACAAACAACCCACACTTTTAATCATCTATTCTACATAATTTAAGAATGTAAAAAGAAAAAAACATATTATTAATAATTATTTAACAAGAAAAAGTAAGAAAAATATTATTATTGCATATACATGCATAGATCTAGTGTTAGAACCATAGATCCATGTTATACACACCCAAAATAATAATTTCATACCAAAAACATAAGTAAATAATGAAAACAAATTCGAATTTTTTAATTAAAAAAAAAGACCCAAAAATACAAAAAAAAAGAAGATTTTTTAGAACAAATAATGATCCTCCAAACAATCTTCAAGCAATATCTTCATCTTAGCATCTTCTCTAAACCATATATGCATGTAGATTCAAGAAAACATACCTTGAAGTTGACAAATAAAAAAACCCTCTTTGATGTGAATAGTGGTTGGATTTTTTGGAAGGCTAGATCTTTCAAAATGGATGGATTTGAGGATGTTAGTTGCTAGAAAAGAGCTTTGGAGGCTGTTTTCTCCTATCTCCAGCAAGTTAAAACAAGTGAAATGGACTTTTTTAGGGTTTAGAATGCCTATTTAAAACCCCAAGCCCGTCAGTGAGTGGACTCGGGCGAGTCAAATGGGACTCGGTCGAGTCCATTGACTCGGACGATTTTTAAAACCATAGTCCACAGGCCCATAATAGTTTCTAATCACCTTGCCCTCACAGTCTCGAATTACACCACCGATTCCGCCTTTACGAATATCATGAAAATAACTACCATCAAAATTCAGCTTAAGGACACCAGCAGAGGGACTCAACCAAAGAACTTTTTGCACTACTTTATCACGCCAACATCCCTTAAGGAAAGGATCCCAAGATCTATTAAGATCATCAAGAGAGACGCCAACAAGCTCCTGACGCTTACGAACCCATTCAGACACCATCCAAATAATAGATTGAGTAAGCTCCATTACTGATTTACTTTGATTGCAGAAGACTCTGTTATTCCTTTCCCTCCAAAGCTTCCAACAAGTAGCATAAAGAACTGCCTTCCATAAAAGCTTTCCACGAACAAATTTGGTACCTAAACGCCATTGAACAAAAAGATCTTCAACCGTCTTTGGCATGACCCAATTCACTTCAAACAAATTAATAAGAACAATCCAAACTCTATAAGCAAAAGGACAATAGATCATCAAATGATGCACTGATTCTTCATCTCTCAAACATAAAGGACAACCATTAATTATAACATGATTCCTTTTTCGCAGATTATCAATAGTTGGAATAATGCCAAAAATAATCTGAAACTAGAGCATGCAGCCTCAAATCCAAATAGTACAAAGAAGGAAATTGACTGTGCAAATTGGATTGCCCACACCATTCATCATGCCAAAAACCTCACCTGACTACCATCATGAACCTTGTAACGAATCCACTTATCAAATTCTTTCTTAACAGAAAGAATAAACTTCCAAATACCAGAAACATTGTAAGTTTGACCAGGCACACACCAACCGTCATTATCCAACCTATACTTGCAAGCGACGATCCTTTTCCACAAACTATTACCTGAACCCCCCATCCTCCACAACCATTTCCCCAATAAGGCTTTATTAACCTTCTCAATCGAACAAATTCCCAAACCATCTTGAGCTAAAGAATTACAAACAGTCTCCCACTTCACTAGATGATACTTCCTTCTCTCAATAGAATCATTCCAAAGGAAGTCCCGTTGAATTTTTTCAATCCTCTGCCCAACATTCATAGGACATTTGAGAAACAAGAAAGAAAATAAATCAGAATGCTAGAAAGCACTGATTTAATCAAAGTTATGCGAGCTCTCCATCTTCAGATCATGGCTAAAACCCTTCCGTCCCTCTTCCATTAAACCCATCCCTCTCTCTCTCTCTTTCATTGAACATGGAATCCTTTTGAAGAAAAGGACAGATGAGAGAAGAACCCCGTAAGTTTCAGTGCAAATGCCCTTAGAAGTAAACTCTTTTCTTAAACCATCATCGGATCACTGTGGCAGAATGCTTCAAGGCAGACGTTCCAAGCATCTTGCACTGCTGC
Organism: Litsea cubeba; assembly: GCA_012931725.1. NCBI lineage: Eukaryota > Viridiplantae > Streptophyta > Magnoliopsida > Laurales > Lauraceae > Litsea > Litsea cubeba. Next base: position 104,753,369 of record CM022944.1, on the reverse strand, counting down.
AAAAATCGGCCTTCAAGGCCGCCTAGGCGCTAGTCGGCGGTCACCGCCTAGGCGCTAGGCGGGGATTAATCGGGCTAGGCGGGGATTAATCGGGAATTAATCCCTAGTCCATGCTCACCGCCCAGCGTCCGCCTAGCGATTTTTACAACATTGGCATCTTGTATGCCCCCTTCAACAAAAGCTGCTGCAGAAGTCAGATGGTGTTGTCTTTTTTGTCTCATCCATCACCAAGATGAGTAAAAGCAAATAGTATTACAGACATTCCAATAAGCTACCGCATTCCAACAAAGGAAATAAACAAAAAAAATTGAGAGATTAAAGAAATGAAGGAAACAGGCACCAATGCAGTCATTCAAAATCTTCCTATCCTTATAAATTCAATACCCAAAGCAGCAAAGACCACAGCTTCCAAAATACCATATAGGCGACAATACCCAGGAAAAAAAAAATCCGAGGCCTGTAAAGGTTTTTAAACATCTACACCACTCCAAACAAATGAATCAAGGAATCACAAACAGTATCTCCGACAACAAAAAACTAACAATAAAACGGAAGACGGTAACTTGTGGAGAGCAATCTCGAATCAAACATTAAAAATTAGGGTTTTCATCAAATGTAAAACAGAAAGGTGGGGAAAATGAAGGGTTGGAGATTGGATTTCACAAGTCGCAATATCGCGATCTATGGACAACTTAGTAAAAAAAAAACCAATATTTAATAGTTATCACATTTTGGAAAAATCTCAAATCCCTGTCATCAAGTAGCAATAAATGGGTTTCCTTATTTTATTTTTTTTGCGTAAAAATCCCTATTTTTTATTTTTATTTTTCATGTTATCTAAATATCTGAAATATCAACTGAATTCTTTTCTTTCAGCTGCGTGAATATATTGATGACACGGAGGTTTACATTAATATTCAGGTAACTTAGTGGTGCTCGATGAGTTTCTTTTGAACTCATCTTGAATTAATTCACTGAAGATCAGTATTGTAGTGAAATGTTATTGCTTATTTTTCATATGCTGTGTACGTTTTTCTTTTCTTTTCTAATCCTTTCTTTGAATGCTTGGCTGCAGCTTGACAATCATCGGAATCAACTGATTCAGGTGAGGTTTTTATTAACAGAGGATCAAATTTACTGCTTCATCCATCTCCTTACAGCTTATTATAGTTGTTTGAAGCATAAGTGTTAGAGATCAACTCATCTTTTTTATCTTCTTCACAGCTAGACCTCTTCCTAAATTCTGCAAATCTATGCCTCAACATTTATTCTTTGGTTTGTGGAATATTCGGCATGAACATCCCATATGGATGGAATCAGAACCACGGATACATGTTTAAATGGGTATACTTAATTTATTTTCTTATTAATGGGACTAAATGCTTGGTTCTTCTATCTGTAACCAGAATGTCTCCCTTTGATGAACAGGTGGTGTCCGTCACAGGATTGCTTTGTGCCTTCCTTTTCATATTGATTATGTCTTATGCACGCTACAAAGGTCTCATTGGATCTCGATGACTAAAATGCCTTTACAATCGGAATGGAGGCAAACATTGATTCCACTGTCTGATTATTAAATGGAGCAAAATAAGGCGATACTGATATCCTGTATCAAGGTTATAGAGAATTGTCATTCATCGCGTCTTTAAATTGTGTCATATTTACTCTACCAGCCTGTCTGTTGCACATTAAAGCGGGGGCGTGACTGCATTTACTTAGAAGACGAACCTGGGAATCAGGTGGAAGAGGGTTGCAAAAGGAAAGTAAGCACCATTTTCGGTTCGATTGTAGGGAAAGTAACAGCAACATGCAACTACATGTATCGAATAATTGAAATGGTGGAAAGGCAGGTGCTGTCTCTGCTACAACATGAAGACCAACGGGCCTACAGTCCTTGTTTTCCATTTCTTGCTTCCTCCAGGTTCCTCTAATGGGCATTAGAACTCCATCATCCTGCTGATGTTTAATTTTTCAGATTGGAGACTGGATACAATGTTTCCTTCAAGGAGTGGGCGTTTAGTTCTGGGTGCCAGGAACCTACTATCAATAATGAATTGGGTCTGACATATCACAATTGTATCAGTTCATTTCCTTCTCTTTCGACTTATAGAGTTCATAATGGAGAAATACTCATCTCAATTGAATTCTAGTTTGTAATCACGTCATTGTAGTCATTCAGCCACGCATTAAAAACGCATAAGAAAATACTTTAGTGAATTCCACTGTATGGGATTTGTAATTTAATCACAGCTTTTTTGTTTTTGTTTTGAGTTTTATGGTGTACTGGATGTGTATGTTTTGTTGTTTTGTTTTTAATTTGGGAAAATTTCAAAAGGGTATTAGACTTTTGGTTCATTTTCAAAAAAGTAAATTTAGCAACTATAGGGTAGGATCCATGAGCCGGTCCATCTCTGATTTTCCGGCGACAGGTTTCTGAAAGAAGGGCGGTTGGTGTCACGAGAAGAGCTTGTCTCCTTAAGAGGGAAGAGAAACTGAGATGGGTCCTGTGTTGGAGGGAAATGAAAGTGAGTGGAGGGTTTTGGGAAAATCTGCTTTTTCCAGCCTTTTCAATGACCATTTCCAGCCATTTGATCCAGATACTCATCCAAAGCTCCATAGACTGCCATGTCACTGTCCCTCACACCATGGTGAGGGAATGATGCATATGAACATTCCTCTACAAAGTGAGACATGCATAAAATACTCTGTAAAACACAACCCCAAATGAGTATTTTATTGAAAATTCACTCAAAACAAATGAGGAGACAAACCTTTGAACCCACAACAATATCTCCTTTGCCAAAAATACGTCATTTTGACCAATCCACCGTCTTCATGCATGGACCCTCTGAAATGATTTAGAGGCCTTACAATAGCCGTAAGGTATGTATTGTATATGTAGTATAAAGTTTACAAGTTTACTCCTTCAATCAAGGAGTGGCAGAATACATGATTTTCCTATTTTAGGAAAGAAAATATATAGAGAGATAAATCTAGATTTTTGACAGATGAGCTTCAATAGATTTTATCTCTTGATATGCTGATCTTGTGGAAATGAGTAGACTGACTATCTCAAATGAGTTTGCTGAGGATCTCCATAAATCTGAGAATGGGCTGGCTGAGATATCGATCGGTTATTACCCTCTGTCAACATCTTATCAAATCCCTTCAAAGAAAACACACATAAAAACAAACCAAAACTTGGTGATTGTATGAAAGTGATAAACAATCACACACACATGTATATAATAAATATACCCATCTTCTCAATCTTAAAAATACTAAGAAACAACGTTTAAGAGTTATGGTGTATAACTTTTAACCTTACTGCTGGCCTGCATCCGAGTTCTCCCATACATCAGTTGCTTGAAAACCCACCTAAGCCTCCCAGACACCTGGCTCTTTGGACAACCATTTGTGTCATCTATTCTATGTTTAAGAAGGCCATGGTGAGAAATTTCGAGTTTCTTGGGTGAGACAAGTGCCGAGGGGTCTGGATTCAAAAAGAGACATTTTAGGAGATTTTAGAGGAAGTTATTAATTGGAGAGTTTATGAGGATATAGATACGAGATTGGGTTCAAAGAAAAATCAGGAAAATATAGAAGCAGAGATAAGCTCGGTTATTTTTTTATAGTTTATTATCTACAACCTTTTTTTAGAAATCCAACATCAATTAGTCCTTGTACCCCTCTTTTTCGCTTGATATGAGTAAATCAAGGAAAGCGAAGATTTAAAGGATTTTATCATAAATTTTAGCAAAGATTTTGGATTTTAAAAGATTTTGCTTGACAATTGTGCAAGCGTTTATGTAAATCCAATGATATTAGATATACCAAATTAAATCCAAGTGATCCCCTTGGCAAATACCTGGCTGATTACAAAGTATAAAAAAAATTTAGAGATTTATTTAGGCAAAATTAGCGAAAGGTCCTTAGAGTGGAATGTATCCAGCCGCAAAAACTTGTTAAGGCCACTTAGCTAGACTATTTACAGCTATAGGTCCCTACATCCACGTGATCATATTTTTCTGGACTAATTTGCCCTCTCAATTGTTTTTGGCATAAAACTTTGAAATTTAAAATTCTAAATCTTCTGTTCTTCCTCTTTCAAAGATCGTCCATTGGTTGAGGAGAATACAGGTTCTCCATCGGAGAAGATGCCCCACCCCTCTCACTATTCCTCTTCTTCTTCTCTTTACATTTTTTCTTTTTTTTTTTTTTTTCATTTCATCAATGGTTCCTGCAGCGAACGGTGGTATTCCGTCGATGTCTACTTAAAGCCTTTGCGATTTCTAAGATTTCCGGTTTGGAATGTCAAATCACCAATTCATGTGCTGAAGCAGATCTCAGAGGCTTGGAGAAGATCGAGAGGGTTCTCGGGCTGAAAAGATCTCAGAGGCTCAGAGAAGACCGAGAGGGTTCTCGAGTTGACTGATCGGTGGGCCTCCATTCTCGGGTTGAAAAGGTCTCAGAGGCTCGGAGAAGATCGAGAAGGTTCTCGGGCTGACTGATCGGTGGGCCACACGAAGGCTTTTGTGATTCAAGGTTTGCATAATGGAAGGGCCGTTGCAGTTGGTTTCCGTGACTCCGGATTGAAGATTTAGGGTTCGAGATCTCTAGATTGGTCCACTCAATAAATCAACTCACTAGTGTCCAAAAAAAATAAAAAAAATAATAATCTACGTAGCGGAAATAAAATCACAAGCACACACCACAAGGACACTAAATTTAAGGTGGAAAACCCTAACCGGATGAAAAACCACCGATCTGAACTGGATCAAATCAAACACTATGAATATCACAATTACAAGAAACTCAAATTTCCTCCCCAGGTATCCCCTATCTAAAGACTGAAGTTACCTTGTGTCGCTTCACGCTTCAACGACTTCACACCGTTGATTGCAACAGACTCAATCCAGTGCTTGACTCCTCAAATCTTCTACTCAAGAAGATGATCTTCTACAATGGATGCAGAAGAACCTGGCTCTCTAGAGTACTTGGCAGTACAACTCTTCAATAATCTCTAGAGAATATTTTTCTCAATTAGATCACTAATTCAGAACTTGAGAGATGATCTTTCTTACTTTTGGGTTATGAGGAACACCACCCAATTTATAGCCCCAAATTCGTGCAAGAGACTTCTAATAATAACCCACTTAGAAAAATAGTTTGTGTCAAACTTTTCATAAGAGTCTGGATCAAACTAGACTCCCAGCGCTACCCTCGCTATAGCGAGCTTCATCCTCGCTATAGCGAGGCATGCATCTGCCTCGGGACGGACTGACAACAACTTTGTGTTGTGTTAGCCGTTTTTGTTGACCCATCAAAAGATGTTGACATGACAGCTTACATCAGTAACTTTTATTCTAACAATCTCCCCCTTTTGGCAATTCTTGGATAAATCTCCCTAATACAATATGATTTACCCAAAAGAAAAACCCAACATACAATGAGTTTTAAAACAAAAAAATCAGCACTGTAGATCTTGAATTGCCTTAGCTTGTACAACTCTCCCTGGCTTCATTCTTCTCCCCCTGAATTTGTCCGTAATTGACAAACAAAAATCATCATGCAGCTTCTATCATTCTAGATGCAGTAGCTCCCCCTCAATTTTGACTCACCCTCATTATGATCATCGTATCAGCACTGGGGGTGGGGACTTGACCTCCTTGATCAGGGCTTTTAATAATTAGCCACCCACACTTGTGTATTTTGAGCTTTCAACACAGTGTGAGCAAACTCCTTAGGCAAATCAGACTTTCTTACCCAAATTGGAGTCATCTTGGGTGGAGAAAATTTCTTCCACCATTGCTTGGTCTTAGGTAGACTATTCAGTTTCTTGCAATGGGGACGAATGTGTCATTTCTTTCCACAATGGTGATAAGTGGATATGCATGCAGTTCGTGACACATTCTTTTTTTTTAAACTACTTGACACATTATTTGAAAGTGCAGTATGTAGAGTAGCATGTACAACACTTGGAACAAAAATTGTTTTACCTTTAGCATTTGAAGTGGATGCATCATGATAAAAAACCGAGATTGCTTCTGTCAAACTGAGACTTCTGACTGCACAAGATTTTTGTAAGAGTCTTCGAACCAGTGTTCATCTTGTTAAGTGAAGTTTATTTCAGTTCTAGCTCAGACAGAGTGATCGTCAATCTTCCTTGCAAATCTTCTTTTTCAGATTTCACAATCACTATCTCTTTTTTCATATTCACTATTTCTTGTTCAGCCTTCTTAAAATTCTTACCCTCAGTAGTCAAAGTTTCAGCCATTCAGATCTTTTGACTTTCCAAGAGATGAACCTTTTCAAGTGCTTGCTGTAATTCAATTTTTAATGAAGAATCTTTTTCTTGAGCAGCCTGAACCTTGATAATAATCTTGTTGCCATACTTTGTCATCTTGACACAATCAGCATATGTAGCATGATACAACTCTTCATAATTTTTCTCTTGATCTGACATCTCATCATCATGATCTTCATTAGTATCATTGTCAGACAGAGACTTAGCCATGAAAGCCACAAACTTGCCATTCACAGTTTCATAAGCATCAATTGAAGGATCTATTTCTTCTTCTAATGACTCTTCTTCCTAAGTTGTGTTGAGAGCTTTTTTCTGTATACCCTTTTTCTTATTGGCACACTCATTTGCATAGTGTCCGAAGCCTTGGCACTCAAAACACTTAGTCCCTTTCGCAGAATCCTTCTTCTCAAATTTAGAACTCTTCCACTTGACTTGTTTTGACTTTATGTACTTCTTGAAGTAATTAAACATTTCAGCCATAACATTTTCAGCCTCAGATTCAGAATCAGAATCAGACTCAGCTTTCTTTACAAGTTTCTTTCTTGATTATGAGTTGGCTTTCAAAGCAATACCTTTCTCTTTTGATTTTCCTTTATCCAAACGGTTTGCTTCAAAGGTTTGAAGATTCCCAACCAGCTGGTTTACCTTGAGGGCATCAAGATTCTTATTTTCTTCAATAGTATCAACTTTAGAATCGAACCTTGAAGGTAGAGACCTCATAATTTTATTGACAATCTTGTTTTCTTGAAAACAAAATTGACAATATCATTCAGTTTTGCATAAAACTGATCAAAGGTCTCATCTTCTTCCATCACGATGGTTTCAAATTCTTTAGTCAGCCTTTACAATTTAGATTGCTTCACCGTGTCTGTACCCTCATATACTGTCTGTAAGACTTCCCATGCTTCTTTTGCAGTTTTCCAAGTGGAAATCCTACGAAACTCTTTAGCAAACACTCTATTATATATACTATTCACTGCCTTGTTATTACAATTGGAGGCATGCTTCTCATCCTTAGTCCCTTCAGCATTTAGGTTTAGGAACAGTTTGTCCACTAACCACAATTGTTGGTTTGGAGTAGCCCTCCTCAACAATATCGATCCCACACATCATCATCAATGGACTTAAGGAATCCAATCATCCTTTGCTTCCAATATGCATAATTAGAACCATCTAGCAAAGGGGGCTTAGAAGTTGATGTCCCTTCTCGATTGAATACCATTCTAGAAATCTCTTTAGATTAAACATAGCAAATTAGTGTAACCAGCTCTGATACCAATTGAAGATTTAGGGTTCGAGATCTCTAGATTGGTCCACTCAATAAATCAACTCATTAGTGTGAAAAAAATTTCTATGCAGCGAAAATAAAATCACAAGCACACACCACAAGGACACCAAATTTAAGGTGGAAAACCCTAACTGGGTGAAAAACCACCGATCCGAACTGGATCAAATCAAACACTATGAATCTCGCAATTACAAGAAACTCATATTTCCTCCCTAGATATCCCCTATCTAAAGATTGAAGTTACCTCGTGTCGCTTCACCCTTCAACGACTTCACACCATTGATTGCAACAAACTCAATCCAGCACTTGACTCCTCAAATCTTCTACTCAAGAGGATGATCTTCTACAAGGGATGCAGAAGAGCCTGGCTCTCTAGAGTACTTGGCAGCACAACTCTTCAATAATCTCTAGAGAATATTTCTCTGAATTAGATCACTAATTCAGAATTTGAGAGATGATCTTTCTTAGTTTTGGGTTGTGAGAAACACCCAATTTATAGCCTCAAATTCGTGCAAGAGACTTCTAATAATAATTCACTTAGAAAAGTAGTTTGTGTCAAACTTTTCGTAAGAGTCCGGATCCAACTAGACTCCCAGCGCTACCCTGGCTATAGCGAGCTCGATCCTCGCTATAGCGAGGCATACCTATGCCTCGGGACTGACTGACAACAACTTTGTGTTGTGTTAGCCATTTTTGTTGACCCATCAAAAGATGTTGACATGACAGCTTACATCAGTAACTTTTATTCTAACACGGATTGTAGACCGGAATAGAGGATCTGTGTTCATCGTTGACAGAGAAGGAAACCGGATATCGAAGAGGACCCGGACGTTGGTTGCAGATTCTATTGAGACAGAACCAGAAAATAGTAGAAGACATGATCTCTGTTAGTTCTCTTCGTAGAAGAAGATCGGAGGTGCTCCGGATTCAGTCTCCCCTCATCGGAGAAGATGAGAAACCTGGTGCCGTTTGTTTTTGGTAGTGACCGGAGAAGTTAGAAACATATGTTGCAGGTACATCGGGTTCACTGTCGCTGCAGTACAGCCGTGCTGTCGCCGCGGCCACAGGCCGTCTCCGTCGCTACTACTGCCGTCCCGGTGTTGCGCCATCGTCGGAGAAAAAAGTAAGGTAGCAAGGCTATCTTCCTCTTCTGGTTGCAGAGACAGTAGCCAAGTTATGTATGGGGAAGGAGACCTGGGCAACCCAGGCCAGGCTGATTACAGGTCTAGGTTCGGATCAGGTTGACTGATACACAACATTACCCAGTTCCAGCCACAACAGCTATCCAGGTGATCTAATCAGGCGACCACAGCGATGGGGGCTTGATCGGTTGAGAATGAAGAAGGCCTGCCGGTCTCGTTGTAGCCTCCACTGTAGTTTTCTGATCGTTGCTGAACGTAGTCAACGCACAACACCGCTAGAGAAGGAAGGCAGTAGGGCTGTTATATAATTTTTGACATATCTATATGAGTTTTTATGAACTTTATCTGAGTTTTGTCAAATTTATATTGAGTTTTTTGTCAAATTTATCTGAGTTCTGGATAAATTTATCTGAGTTTTTGTCAAATTTATCTGAATTTTGTTAAATTTATCGGAGTTGTTGCCAAATTTATCTATTTTCTACCATATTTCTCTGTGTTTCTGACAAATTTATCTGAGTTTTTTTTTAAAACTTATCTGAGTTTTTTAGATAACTTATTTGCATTTTTTGAAATCTATTTGCGTTTTTTAATTTTATTTGTTTATTTTGAAATTTATTTGTGTATTTTCAAATTTATTTGCATTTTTTGAAATAAATTTAACTGAGTTTTGGCAAAAATACTTGAGTTTTTGGCAAATTTTTTAGAAATTTGGAAAATTAATTTATCTTAGTTTTGGCAAATGTGTTTGCGTTTTTGCATTTTTGAATTTTATTTGCATCTTTTGAAATTTATTTGCATCTTTTGAATTTTCTTTGGATCTTTTGAGATTTATTTGAGTATTTAGAAATTTATTTACATTTTGTGAAATTTATTTCGATCTTTTGAAACTTATTTGCATCTTTTTAAATTTATATGCGTTCTTTTGAAATTTATTGCTTTTTTTAGATTTATTATGTTTTTTGAAATTATTGCATTTTTTTAAATTTATTTGCGTTATTTTGAAATCTACTTGTGTGTTTTTAGAATTTATTTGAAAATCTCATTAATGATATTCCATTAATCGTGGGTAATTAAATGGTAGTTGGCCATTATTAATGGAATATCCCACCAATAATGGGATATGATTTAAAGAAAAGGTAAATTAGACATTTCAGGTATGAAAAAGTGTGAGATGGACCTTTGGCTGCATGACTTTTTTTTGTGGACTATTTGCAACGAAGTCTTGCTTTGAGGGACCTTTGGCCAAAGCCCCTATTTATTTATTATTAAGAGACGGCATGGAAAGAAAGTGTTTATTCAATGAATCTGGATGGTCCACTTGGGACACTCCTCCTTTCTCACAGGATGTCTCTCCCTCACCAAGCTGCCCCTTTCAAATTCGAGGAAATGTGGTTGCATAATCCAAATTTCATGGAAGTAGTCAAATCCACTTGGGACACTCCTTCTAAAGGCAATCTCCAATCTGTGATGGCTCACAAACTCAAGATTCTCAAACAAAACCGCAAAAGGTGGAATAGAGAGGTTTTTGGTAACCTCTATCACAGGATTACTTCAGCTGAACAGCTTGTCCAACAATTACAAGCTGCCTATGACGAGGATCCAAATGTAGATGTCCTCTCTTATCTGAATTCAGCCAAGGTTGGTTTGCATATGTGGCTAAAATCTAAAGAAGATCATTGGCGTAAAGAATCTAGGCTAAATTGGTTGAACTATGGGGATAGGAACACTCGGTTTTTTTACATCTCTGCAAAGGTCAAAAGCTCCTATAAGTGCATCGACAAAATCTCTGTTAATGGCAACGTCACAGAGGACTTGAATTTCATCAACTCTTATGCTTTTGACTTATTCTCTAGTCTGTTCCAGCCTCACCCTTACAGACCAGATCTTGATTTCTTCAACATTGAAGGACCATCTGTGAGCAACGACCAAAACCTATCTCTAAAAAAAATCCCGGACACTCAAGAGATCAAAGAGGCAGTCTTCTCTCTAAAGCGAAGCAGCTCTCCAGGCCCGGATGGGTTTACCGGTGCTTTTTCTAAGCCACTTGGAGATCACAGATAACTCTGTCACCCAAGCAATTCAACATTTTTTTCAAGTTCGGTAAACTTTACAGACCCTTCAATGCCTATTTCATTTCTCTCATTCCCAAAATCTCATCTCCCTCCACCTTTTCTAACTTCAGGCCAATTAGTCTCCTCAACTTCACTTACAAAATTCTCTCTAAAACCCTAGGCAATAGACTATCTAAAATCCTCCCCTCTTATTTCCTCCCATCAAGAGGCCTTCATTAGGGGTAGGTCCATCCACCATCATATTGCTATGGGCCATGAATTGTATCAAAAGTTGAATTCAAAAATCAAAGATGGGTCAATATGCTTGAAGTTAGACATTACCAAGGCCTTTGATGAATTGAATTGGGATTGTATCTTTAACACCCGAAAATTCTTCAAATTTGATGACTCCTTCATCTCCTTTATCAAGGAATGCATATGCACTAGTCGTGGTTCGGTGCTTGTCAATAGAATCCCTCAAGGCTTTTTTGCTTCTTCCTGTGGCCTAAGACAAGGAGACCCTCTGTCTCCTTACCTCTTTATTTTGGCAGAGGAACTCCTAAGCTTGCACTTACAGAAACTCCTTTCGATGGGTAGCATCCAGTCTGTCTCTACAATTACCAATACTCCCTGTCATTTGCTTTATGCAGATGATATCCTCTTATTTACTAGAGCAAGAAAATCAAGCCTTCTAGCCATCAAGAACTTGCTGGTTAGATATAAAAAAACAGTGCAGGTCAGGTCTACAACATGCATAAAAGTCAGATGCATATAGGGAAATGTAACCACAGGAAAAGGGGGATGATAACCTCAGTGCTAAATATTCAAGTTGCTAGAAACCAAAAAACTTACTTGGGTGTGCCCCTTTTCTTTGGTAGCCCAAAAAATCGCCACTTTGCAGCTCTCCTAGACAAGTTTCATGTAAAGCTGACTGGATGGAAAGTCAAAGCCCTCTCTTTTGCAGGCCGCCTTGTTCTCGTCAACCATATCTTGGCTAGCCTATCAACTCACACGGCAATGGTGCTACCTCTCACAAGCTCTATCTGTGTTCAAATTGAGAAGTTGAAGAGAAACTTCCTTTGGTTAGGTGATAAGTCTCCAAAGAGGAAAAATTATGTTAGATGAGCACTAATCTGTCTTCCAAAGGCTGAAGGAGGTCTTGGGGTCAGGAAAGTTGTTGAAATGAATAAAGCAAGTTTTCTAAAACTCGGATGGCAATCTGCTACTTCATCCACCCTTTGGGCTTCCTGGTTCGGACGTAGATATTTCAAATCAAATTCAATTTGGAGTTGCGAAAACCCCATTGCCGGCTCTTATATTTGGAAAAAGATAAGGTGGTTGTCCCCTCTCATCAATATTGGGAGTAGATGGCAACTTGGCAATGGGAACTTGATGAACATATGGCATGATGAATGGTGGGAAAACATCATCATTGCAAACAAATTCCCTCACTATCATTTCCCACTTGACGTTAGGCTTTCTTCAATGCTCAATGGTAATAGCTGGAACATCCTAAGCAATCTTCCCCAAGCCATTTTAGACATCATCTCCCAGGCGTCTCAATTCCTCATTCAAGAGACAAATTCAAACGACACTCTACTTTGGAAAGGCTCCTCAGATGGCAATCTATCTAACAAAATGGCATGGCAATTTCTAAGAACAAGAGCCTCGCGGAACCAATGAGTCTTAAAATTAAGTTGGGTTGAGATTTGATCTTAAAAAAAAAAGAAACTGATGAGTGAACTTGAGGCGTCATGTGAGGCCCCACCCTTGGTGGGCCCTCATTTTGAGTTCGAATATTATTACTTATGATAATAATAGATTAATTGTACTAATTAATAGGGATTAGTAAGGGTAGATAGTTATTTTCCTAAGTTTTAGCTCATTTTATAGGAATTAGGACTATTGGGTATTTTATAGAATGTTTAGGGTGTCTTTTATAACTTTTATATGGTTTTAGGTGTTGAGGCCCTTACTAGTAAATAGAGTTTTATAAGAGGGGTTTTCCACACTTGAGAAGCTTCTAGAGCCTCTACAAAGACCAAAATGCCCATATCCTTATCCACATTCCAATGCAAACCCAAAGACCCTTTTGGAAATTGTCTAAAACCCTAGAAACCCTAGTCTACATAAACTAACTATTGCCTTGGGAATAGAGCCCAAAACCCTAAGTGCCTCTCATTCCACAAAACCCTAACCCTAACTCCATGCCCTAGCTACTAGGAAGAAGGAACCCATTCTCCAATCTCAGCTACTACCTTGTTCACTTCTCTTCTTCTACAACTTAGAGAGTTTGGCTGCTTTTTGGATAGCTTGGAGAGCTCTTTCTTGCCCATTACCTTTGCAAATCCGATTAATCCAAGGCAAGTGCAATATACACATTTAACTTAGAATGTATGTTTTACTATTTTTTATTCCGAAATTTCATCTATATGCTGTTAGGATTGCTTAGATTACCTTTGAGCTTGTTTATTGGATTTTTGGCTATTGATGGATGGTTTTTCTTTCCATTTGGAAGATCAATGGGCCGAATGGATGATGGATGGTGGATGATAGAAGTGTTTTTGTGATTTCCTATGTTTATGTGATGTTTGGAAGTAGTTGAAGAAGATTGGATGGAACATGGATTGAGAGCAAGAAATCCAGATTTTTGGGTTTTGTTGGTTGTAGGTGCGTAGATGCGGTCGACCTGCCTGCAGTGGGGTCGACCGACTACACTAAAAATGGGAACAGACCAAGTCTCAGCTATTTTCTGAAAAAGGTATCAGATTAGTGTGCTCGGTCGACCGAGCCCTGTACTCAGTCGACCGGGTACACGGGAAAATCCAGAAAGTGGCTGAGAACTGGATCTTTCTTTAGGACCAGAACTTCGTGTTTTCGATCGACCGGACCCTACTCGTGGTCGACCGACAACACAGGGGTTCCAGAGAAAAGGTTTGAGAGCTGGCACATCATTTCTTCTAGATTCAAGTGTACTCGGTCGACCGCCCAGGCCAGGAGGTCGACCGAGAACAGAGAGAAATTCTAGGATCAGGGTTGTCTGCCAAGTGTTTGATCCCTGCTCCCAGAGTACGTGGTCGACCGCCCAGGCCAGGAGGTCGACCGGGTACACTGCAAAGGAGGTCGACCTGGGAGTCAACCCCCCTTATTCTCCAGTGCACTCGGTCGACCGAGCCCTATACCCGGTCGACCTAATACACTGTGTATAGTGGTTTCCAGCTTTCAATCCTTTAAAGATTGTGATCAGATGTGGGGACCGTTGACCATACAAATAGACATCCATCGACGTGCCAAGCATGGGTCAATGGTGTGGCTCAACCTTGACTCATGGGGCCCACTAAGTAGGGTCTTGGGGTTTGATTTGACATCAATTCGATTCTTATATGTCGTCGAAGATGCCCATAAATTTAGGAGCACCAAACACAGCATCCTTGGCATCTGAAACTTCATTTAGGAACCCAATTAGCTGAAATGGACTTGGACCTGAATGTGGACCATTACTTTGGATTGGACCTTGCTATTTCACGATTGATTCGCTTACTTTGGAGGTTTATTGCATTACCGTCACTCTTATGTCCTTGTTGTTGCTTTATACATGTTAATTAAATGGAAAATGAAGGACCTGAACCTAGGACTTCCTAGAGGTGACCTAGCGATGTAATCGGGTGGAATTTGACCTGTGTCTGTGTCTAGGCGGGCCCTTCTATGGCCTAAGTTGGGGTGTGTGGTACCCTAGGTGGAGAGGTTGGCTTGTTTGGACTTGTAAATTATTATGAATGATAATGGACTGATTGATATACGATTGAGATTGTGATCTCTCCTAGACTGTTTAGACTAAGGCCATGGGTTGATGGGCGTTGGTATGGATCCATTGATTGAACTTGTACTTGGACCTCTTAGGGATTTGTTAGGACCTTGCTCGCGCACGGCAAGCCTAGACAGACACAGACCTATACTTTGTATCCTTTGAGTTGGCATTAGCATTCACTTAGTTATCTTAAGATTAGCCTTTGGACTGATCATCACTGGTAGGAGCTATATGAGTGTTGAGTGAGCTATCATGATGAGTTATGTTTTAGACGGACGGTGTGATACCAGGTCCAGTCTCCCGCGTGATGAGTGACGAGTGTGGTGAGGCATGAGTGTTATTTTTGCAGAGTTAGTTATCCCTAGCACTGGTGAGATTTCCCCGTCGCGACTGTGTTCAGTATGGGAGGGCCGCGGCATAATATCCTGTGGTATTTTAACTTATGTGCCACTTTGCTATTTGTTAGACTAGATATCTCATTTCTCATGACTCTAAATGCTTACCTTGCACAATTTCTTAGCATATGTATCTTTGGTATTCTTATTAATCATATTACTGTCTTTATTCTTTTGATACATACATCCTTTGTTATCTGTATACTCTGACTTGCCAGATCTTTAGATCTGACCCTTCTTGGTGCTTACGTGTTGACCCCGACTATGAGGACGACGCGCTCGTGCTTGTCGAGGCGCCCATAGCTGGCGACTATGGATGGGGGCCAGTTGACCAGGAGGTCGAGCAGGAGGATGGAGTGCCTGCACGGGGGGCTTGAGTGTTAACTTTCTTTTGGGTTTTGAGAATTTATGTTGTGAGCAGGGAGGTAGTCTGTTTTATTAAAACATGTTCTTAATTATACTTTGAGATTTAGTCCAGCCCTGCTACATTTGATATATCTTTTATGATACCTTATGCTTCCGTTTTCATTATAATTGCTTCCGCTTTACTCTTTACGCTTCCACAATTCCAACCATTGATTGTATGTTGGTCAAAGAGTTTTAAATCAGACCTCACTTCGGACCTATGATCTTGGAAGTTCTTGAATTTTCCGGGAAGTAGCGCGCCAACTTCGGTACCTTGACGGTTATCTCGGTATTCGGAATTGGGGCGTTACATGTCGGGAAACTACATGTATGACTAAAACACGTGCATAGATCTATTCAACAATAAACCATCTTTGCTTACACCAAGGCATGGATGAAAATTGCGATTTTGGTCGGTCCCAAAAAATGATACTATCATGGTATCGGCCACGTACAGTTCTCTACCCGTTGCGGTCGTTGTGGCATGAATTTTTTCCACCCCAATTTTTTTTGAGAAAATATTCAAAGTAATCCAGGATATTGCAAAATGCTAGAGAATAATGTTGATTTCCATTAGTAACAACTAAAGTAAAATATCGGCCCCTAAATCATACCATCCTGTATCACTGTTTAATTTTTATTAAATTTCTATGGTCATATTCTAATGCTATAATCTTTTTGTCAACTTTTTAATATACTGATCAATTATTGTAGTCCACGTTGGCTACAAGACCACTTGGAATTTTTCTTAATAATTTGTTGATATTTTTATAAATGATCAATATGATATTGGACCCAACTCCTATACGAATAAAATATATTTGAGGGCCTATTAGGAAGGTATTTATTATGAGTGATTTAGTTTATTTTATAAGTAGGTTCTATTAGAGGAGTATAAGAAAAATTTTCTATGTCAAGGAATTACAAGTGATAAATTCAATGGGCCAATTTTAGTTTGATTAAAAAATCTTGAGAGCCAACATCAAGATGAGGCATTTATTTTTAATGACCTATATTTCTCATAAGTAGGCCCATGGAGTAAATTATTTCAATTAATAAAATAACTTATGTCCAATTAAAAAAAGGTGGATTCTAAGGCCTTTAGTCCTACCATCAATGGTTGTCCAATTAAAAAAGGGCGGACTACCACACTCCAACTTAAAAATCTGGCGCTCTATTAACATTTTCTCTCCCGCCATCTCTTTTCTACCAAAATAGAAACGTAGAAAACCACTCTGGGTCTCTCTCTCCATACATCAGAAAAGGGGAAATCCCTAAGCTATTGCTCTGATTAAGCGATCCGGTCCCTTACTACCCTCATCAGTATCTGCGATCTCTCTTTCAGTAACCCTCTATCTCTCTCTATGTCTCTATTTCTCTTCTTGTTTTCATTAAGAAAGGGGTTTTTCCATGAGATCATGCTTTTGCATATGATGGATACATTAGAATGGGGTTCTGCTGCATATGGAGATCCACATAGATGACATCTATGGTTTCTGGGACACTTGTCCTTGGTCTAGACCCATGTATATGCAGGATTTCCAGAACACCATATGCAAAAGGAATGAGCAAACGTAACCTCTTTGGCGTTGGGTTTTCTTCAACATGTGGTCTTCCGTCTTCGTCTTCCTCCAAGCCTATGCTCTGGTAAAGCTCCCTCATGCCTCCCCCCCCTCTCTCTCTTAAGTAATATATACCCATATAACAAAAGTTAAATCGTTTTCTGCCTACATGCACAGACCTAAATACAAAAAGAAATAAAAACCTGTCTTGCCTTATTCCGATTCTCTTTCTTAGATATTTTATTTTCTGGTTTTGTTTCATTGTGGTTTATATTTGTAAATTTTATTTGGTTTATAATTTCATTGTGGTTTATATTTGTTTAAGTTTATGTTTCTTTGTAAATTTCATTCTCAGTGCCTAAGCAACTCAAATCGGCACTAAGTTTAACTTTACTGGGGCTTTGTTGTTTTTATTTATTTATTTTTTGTAGTGATGGATTTTGATCTTCTTTGTCTGATTTCAATGTATGAGGCCCAAATCTATACTGTTTGGATATATTCGAAAGTAAGGGGAATTACTTGGTTCAATGTTCAAGATATGCTTTATCTGGCTAAAGACTTTCAGAATTGGATAGTTCCACTCAAAATTGCATCTGAATTATCTCAGGTTGGAGTGAAATAGTGTTCGTGATGAGAGCCTAAATATACATTTTAGGCTCCTCAATGAGGACTTTGTTATGCCTTGGAAATAGATTAATTAGTTTAATTATGTTATTTTAGTGTTTGCAGGTATTTTAGGCAAAGAACCAGAATTCAGAGCTAAAATGGAAGAAACTTCACAAAGCATGACAAACCGGAGTTGCAAGTAAGGAAGCGTGCCAAATATGGGAAGAGAATAAAAAAACAAAGCAAGAGTCCAAACATGCCTTGGAGGTCCAACATGGGTCCCACTGACCCCATAGCAAGCCAACATGGAAGTTCCTTTAATTGCACCATTATTCTCGGAATTTTCAAGCATAGTAGATTGAAATGGTCATAACTTTCAACCCGAGTGTCGAATTGCGCAATCTATGTACCGTTGGAAAGCTCTTTTAGAGTAGATATCCGTGGAGCCTAAGATTGCATAAATCGGAGCTATATTGAGGGGGATATGACATTGGGAAGCGGGCATTCAGACGCCCGGCCACAGAGAACACCCGGAGGCCACTGCTCGGACGCCCGGAGCGGATGTGGGCACCGCCCCAGCACATTTTGAAGTGATTTTTTAGGCCAAAACTCTATAAATATGATGCTAAACTTCTTTTTAAGAGATTCACATATTGGGAGAAGATCTGGAGTCTGGTTTGGGAGCTTTGGAAGAGCGTCAATGGGGGTTTCGTCAGAGATTCTTCATCAACCTCTCGCCATAAGCAATAAATCTCTATCTTAGGGTTGCGATGAAGCTATAATCTTGTGTTTATGGTGATGTATAGGTTCTAGGATTTTACTGTAAACGCTTTTGGTTATAAGGCAAGATGTTATCCATTGATTGGATTCTATTTCTTAAATGCAAGATCTCTTTCTTTGGTATTCTAAACTTGTAGATTTTAATACTAAGTCATATAACGATGCTTGAATGAATGTGTTGTTAGATCTAGGATAATTTATGCCTTAGAGATATGTTATGCCCCGATCTACATCCACATTCCTTATATTGGTGACTCTGTGAAGGTTTGTAAGCAGAATGAGTCTTTTTAGCATTGATAGTGAAACCCTGGGTCTATACTTGCCATTGTGCGAGGTTAGAGTGGATTCGTACCTGAGATATTTTATCTGATTGGATCAAAACATTGTCTTTTAATTTGTTAATTTAAGAATTAAACCCATCAAACGAACACTTCGTTTTCTAGTAGGATTAGTTTAGGAATCAACACTTTGTTTTCTATTCAAACCATAGTTTAGGAATTTAAGAACCAACACAACTTAGCCCTTTTGTCCTAGTGGATACGATACTCGGTTAACATCTTTGGTTTTTCGAGTAGAGATAGTAGCGGAGGATAATTTATATTTGCAACCCTGTTTTGGGACGATCAGATTTTGGCGCCGCTGCCGGGGACAATTAGCACGATTTGTTTCTTTTAATTCTAACATTAGTTTAGCTTTTTCATTTTTTTTATTTTACTTTATCATCTCTTCTCACATTGTTTACTATCTTTATTGCAGGTTACTGATTCTAACAAAAAAAATAAAAAAATCTTAGAGTCTGTGTAGGGATCCGAGAGAATTCATAAAGGAAAACGTTTTACTCAAAGGATCAAAGAGAATTCACAAAGGAAAAAGTCTTACTCAAGGAAATCTCTCTTCTCCACCAAAAGAACTGTACACTCTAAACTTTTTAAATTTTTTTCATCACTTGCATAAGAGTTGTGTGTCAAAGCACTCATCTAATTTTTCAAACACAAATTCACCAATGGCAGAGGAAAAAAATGAAGAGAAGGCTCCACCTCCTCTCCGGCCCTTGAAGGAGCACTATACTCCTTAGGAATACCCGCCACCTTCGTGTATTCAGCTACCTACAGTTCAGGCAGCTCAATATGAAATCAAACCTAATATAATAAATCTTATTCCCTTTTTCAATGGTTTGAACAATGAAGGCTCATACAATCATATTGATGACTTCCTCATTATTTGCTCCACTGTAAGAATAAATAATTTCTGTAGTGAGGCCCTAAAAATGTCTCTCTTTCCGTTTTCACTAAAAGACAAAGCTAAATATTGGCTTAGTACTTTACCTGCAAACTCCATAACCACTTGGGCCCAACTACAATAAAAGTTTTTGGATAAATATTTCTCAGTTGGCAAAGCCAAATAGTACAAGAGATTGTTGACACCAAAATTGTCACTTTGCCTCTTCAACCTCAAAAAAGCTACGTGAAGCCGCAGCCTACCATAAATAGGCAATGCTACTTCCAAAAAATCAAATTCAGTCAGAATCAAACAAAAACTGCAAGATCCTTCAAGACAGCCAAGAGAGGAGTACACATGAAGTTTCGGGTCATTTCAAAATTATTTGGCCTAACTTCACCTCTCCGGCAGTTGAACAGGAGCTCCAAGCGGCGACAGTGTCGAAGACATCGAATCTTTGATCAGAGCCTGTGGATGGTCTCAAAATACATCCAAAAGGCTCCACGTAAAGTTCTGAGTCAAACCGACAATGTTTGACCCTACATCTAGGGATGTCAAATGGGCCGGGTTGTGCCAGTCAACGGGTCGTGGCATGGCACGGCTCGCGTCGCTGGCCCGTTTGGCTCTGCCCGCCAGGCCCGCTTGGCACGTGGGCTGGCCCCTGTGGCCCGCCAGGCCAGCCAGGCTCGGCCCGCCCAACAGCCAAAAAATGACTATATTTTTTTTAAAAAGTTAATTTTACCCCCCCCCCCAACAGCTATAAAATGGTCATATAGGGGGTATTTTATGTCATTTTTCATTTTACTAAGTCTATAAATACCCTAACCCTCCCATTCTCATTCCTCACCAATTTGCACACTCATTCCTCACAACTCTCTCTCAAAGCATTCAACTCTTTCACTCTCTCTAAGAAGTTTTTGGAGGGCCAAAGATCAAGTCATCAAGAGACAAGATTAAAGGGGCCTTCAAAGATTTAGAGGTATTTATATTATTTAAATTTGAGATTCCATATATATATAAGTTTATATTATATTATATTAACTCTCATTTTCTCCCATTTCTTATATTAATTATCACAAAAGAAGGCTATTAGCCTATTACTATTATTATGGCTAGAAGATTTCCCACAGAATCTTCTTCCGTTAATTTAGAGGTAGAAGAAAATTTAATTGAATTACAAGATGAAGTAGGTGATTTACCACCCCCCCTTTCCTCATACTCAGAGTTCCCGTAAACCAAACAAGAGGAATAGAACTTTAGCAGTTTGGGATATATTTATAAGGTTTGATGTCATTGAAAATGGAAAGAAAATTGAAAAGGCAAAATGCAAATTGTGTAGTAAGATTTATAGTGTCAAGTCAAAAGGGGGTATCGGCCATTTGACAAGACATAGGAAAACATGTTTAGCCTTACATAAGCCAGAGGAGGCAGGGACAGGGAGGCCCGGTTCACAGACCAAGATTTCTACTACTGGTGGTGGTGGTAGTAGTAGCAGTTTGGGTCGTTTTCTTTTAATGCATAAAGTGCTAGACAAGGTCTTGTTAAAATGATTGTGTTATCCGAATTACCATTTGCTTTTGTTGAAAATGATTTTTTTGAGCAATGGGTCCAGCAATACTGCAAACCACAATTTCACAGTATTTCAAGAATACAGCCAGAAATGATGCTATTAGACTCTGGCAGGAAGAG
This sequence comes from Litsea cubeba, assembly GCA_012931725.1. Lineage (NCBI taxonomy): Eukaryota > Viridiplantae > Streptophyta > Magnoliopsida > Laurales > Lauraceae > Litsea > Litsea cubeba. The sequence goes on along the minus strand of CM022944.1, from coordinate 104,732,118 downwards.
AAAATAAATATAAAAAATTACCTTGCAGAAACTCCTGGTAGAATAGCCATAACCACAGATATGTGGACTTCTAAAGGGGGGATAGTTTTCTTTGTATTGCTGCACATAATATAGATGCAAAATGGATTATTAATAAACGTATACTTAGTTTTAGTTATCTTGAATAGCCACACAATGGAACTAGCATAAGTACATTTATTTTGGAAAAACTAGATGAATATAATATTAAGGAAAAAGGTTTATCTGTAACTTTAGATAATGCCATTAATAATATAGTGGCTATTGAATTAATGAGAATGCAGATGCCACTTGCAACTTTGATAGATAGTTCTATCTTTCAAAATAGATGTGTATGTCACATCTTAAATCTTAGTGCAAAGGTTGGTTTAAAGCATATTGTAAGTTACGTACACAAATGCTATTAAAGACATTGCTAGATATGTTTTCTGCTCCACACAAAGAAGACAATTGTATGCCCAAATATGTGCGAGGCAAGGCGTATCGCTATTAAAATGCTTAAAGAGGTAGAACATAGATGAAATTCTATGTATGATTTGTTAAACAATGCATTTTCTTGGAAAACTGTTTTGAATGAATTTTGTGCTTTTTCATGCATAAGATTTGATGATTAGTGATGAACATTGGGAGTTATGTGCCCATATAAGAGATTTATTAGAAGCTTTTTATACTTCAACATTATTTTTTTCCGGGATATATTATCCCACATCTAATGAAGCTTTAATGAAGCATTTTAAAATTACTTTACAATTCAGTAGATTTAGAGATCATTACTGAGTAGCACTATTAGAGACATGGAAGAAAAATTTAATAAATATTGGAAAGAGGCTCCAATGATGTTTTCTTTAGTTGCTGTATTTGATCCTAGGTTAAAATTAAGTGGTGTACAGTTTTTTTTATTGATGGAATAAATAAAAATATGAATTATATAGATTTAAATGCTTTTTCAAATATAAGGGCAAATTTACAAGAAGTTTTTCAACTTTATTGTGAGCAAATGGGTACAACTGGGCTTAGTATGGGCCATTCAGAAGTCCAGCAAACAGGTGTTGGTGAGTGGGATGTGTGGTATTCTTCCCTGTCCACGAACATGGCATCCAACTCAAGCTCAAGTAACACTGTGATGGAGTTATCATCGTATCTTGATGTTGGTGTAATACGGGTGCAGGATGCATCTAGTTTTGACCTTTTATCTTGGTGGAAGCAGTAAGAAAGCGTTTATCCGGTGTTGGCCGCCATGGTTCGTGATCTATTGACTATTCCTATGTCTTATGTAGCATCAGAAAAGGCTTCTAGTGCAGGTGGACATGTAGTAGATGACAGAAAAATAAATCTAACTGAAGAAACAGTGGAGTGTTGTGTTTGCTTACGAGACTGGTAGTTGGTAGATAAGAGGAAGCAAGAGTTGACATCAATGGAAGATTATGATCCAGTAGAATACATTAGTGGACTACAAATATAATTTTTTACTTTTTTCCTTCATTGTAATTTGTAAATATATAAGTTTTTCATTCTTTTTTTATTTTTATTTTCTAAAAGGATTATAAGGTTTTAAAGGTAATCCTATTTAGAAACCTTCAAGAAGTTAAGATCTAAATGGTTCTCCTTTCTCAGTGGAGTAGGTCAAGTTTGACCGAACCACGTAAATATCTTTGTCATTCTCTGTGCTTGTGTTCTAATTTTTGTTTTTAATACTGATAAGAAAAAGAAAATTCATATATAGCACTTAAGTAATATGTGAGTAAATATCTATAAATTATTTTGAACCACTCAATCATTTGTTAAATGTTTGTATAAGTTTGAACTACTTTACGTATATATTAATTAAGTGTTTAGGAAAAGTAACTATTGAATTACTAATATGTTTATTGACCAAAAATTAAATTCAAATCTTAAGTGGGCTCCCTGAATAACATAATTATGTGGGATCACATAAATAGTGTGGTAATAGTGGGCTCTCCTAAATGTGTGGCTCGAGAAAAGGAAAGATTTGAGGGTTTTTTTCTATTAGAAAAAAAAGGCACGCCTAGCCTGCCGGCCTGGCTTGCTCCAGCTCTCCCCAATGCGGGCCGTGCCGTGCAAGGGTTTTTCTCTAGCGGGCCGTATCGTGCCGGCCCGCTGGATGGGACGGTCCGTGCCGGCACAGCCCGTGGAATGGGCGGGCCAGAAATGGAGCGGCCGGCACGGCCCGTTTGACATGCCTACCTACATCAACCCTCGAACAGCATAATCAAGCCTCTCTGTGGCGAGAACCACTGAGGCCATCACTCATCAAACAGAGCACATGGGTGACTTCAAAATGCTTACAAAGGGCTACATGTCAAGTTTCAGGTCATTTCGACAACATTTGACCAAACTTTGACTCTCGGAAGCCAAATCAGGCCTCTCGGTGCCGAAACCCTCTAGGACCATGGTTTTCAAATCAAAGCTAATGGATCATCTCAAAATGACTCCAATAGGCTCCTTGTCAAATCTCAGGTCAATCGGACATCGGTTGACCGCACATTAAAGCGCGACATCTTCCTCGCATCAGAATCAAGTCTACTAGCAACAAGACCTCACACAGCTTCAAAACTCAAACAAAAGCCTATGATTGGTCTTATTTATTGCTCAGGAGGCTTTACCTCAAATTTCAGGTCATTCCGACATCGTTTGACCCAGATTCGACTTCTGACACCAAATCGGCAGCTCTGCGCAACAAAGTCTTCGGCTTTCCCGGAAAATTGGAAACTTTGCACTCCAAATTGAAGGGATTCTCATCAAGTTTTCTACAGGGAAATCAGGCCAATAAATGTACAAAAATTTCAGGAAAAATACCGAAGAAAAAAGAGTAAAAAAAGACGGAACGAAACGGCCGAAAATCAACGACTAAAAGGGTCCAAACCCCATGGTCGCCGGCGACCCTGGAAATCTGGGTCGTCGAATTTCCGCCGAAAGGGCATTTTTTGACCCCTTTTTGCATTTCGAGATTTCCAACCCCTGTGATTTTCCAAAATTCTGACTTTCGAGGCACCAAATCTATCGATCTTCGTCAACATCACGGGTCCGTCTCCGAGAGTATGAAATCATCATTGATTGCCAACCGGTAAACCAAGAAAGTGCACTTTCTGTCCGATCGATCGAGAAATCGATAAGACAGGTGGCACCGGCTCGCTGTTAGCAATCAATTTTGAAGTTGCATGGTCATTTGATGTCGATCAGCATGAAGATCCATCGATGATCATCGCCGAAAGAATTCCAAAAGACGCGGTACGCCCGCGACTCTTCAAGTGACTTGGCGACCACTTAATGTTGTTAATTGACCCATTTATGGCAACTTAATACGGTCATTAACTCATTATTTTGGACGGCCCAATCAGAAGCAAGCAAACGGGAGTTACAAGTCAAAGGTTTCATGGCATTTAAACCATGAAACTCCTCTCATCATGGAGATTAAAGGCTATTAAATGCACTTAATTCTCCACCGGCGAATCAGAAGCCAAAGAAAAGGAGTTACAAAATAAAGAAATAAAAACTTGTAACTCCTCCCATTATGGGGCTTTAATGCATTAAAAGCCCATAAACTCTGCTAAATGGCTACCAAAGGCCTATAATTAGGAGAGCATTTCAAGAAATCCAGATCCGGAAAAATCTAGAGATCATCGTCAGAAAAAGCACAGAAAATCCCAAAATCTAGACAGATAGAATCCAAAAAAAAAAAAAAGAGAACTCTGCTGAAGTTCTGCACCGACCACTAGAGGTGTTCAAAATTAACCGTGAACCGACCCGACCCGACCATTGGGTCAATGGGTGGGTCATGGTATCATATTTTTGGTGCTCGACCCGACCCGACCCGACCCGTTGTCGTCTGTAACGGTTAACGGGTCTCACGAGTCGGGTTACCGGGTGACCCGTGAACCCGGTAAAAAAAAAAGTTTAAAAGCCCTCGTCTGCCCTAAACGCCAGACTCCCTCATCTCTCATCTGCCCTAAATACTGTCGTCTCTTATCTCTCATCTCTCTCCCTCTTTCGGTCTTCCCAGCTCACTGCCCTCGTCTTCCCTAAACGCCAGACTCCCTCATCTCTCATTTGCCCTAAACGCTGCCATCTCTGATCTCTGATCTCTCTCCCTCTTCTGGTCTTCCCAGCTCACTGCCGCCCCATCTCTCTCTTTTTCCCCTTTTCTCTTCTCCATAGTAAAAAGGTGACTAAGCATGTTGGATGTCGACTGTGTGTAGAACTATTGTGCATAGTATTATCTAAAATCTATTGATCATGGTAACTTCTAGTTCTTTTCATGTGCACATGGCTGTTAGAATGATATAATCATGGATGGAGTGCAAACCCATGGAATACCATCGTTCTGGGCACAGTTTGGTGAAACATAGAGACATGTCGTCTCTGGATATTTTGTTGTTTTGGGATTGTGGGGCTCCCTGGCCCACTATATGGGTGATCTGGACCAGGGAGTAGTAGGCCTACTCCTAGTCGACCAAGGAGGATATGGACCTAAGGGAGGTGGGCCCCATCTGGGCCACCATCCACTTGATTTGCATGTTACATGCTTGAGTTTGAGGCAAATAGGGCTGTATGTCATCAGGGGTTGTGGGACCCTTCAGTGGACCTGATCAGAAATAAGGACCCCACATCTTGTAGGGGACTCTTGGTCGACCCTAGTGATGATGGAACTATAAGAAGTGGGCCCCATATGCTTCCTTATCTAACAGTCACAAAAACTCCCATCGTGAATGAGTGTGTTACAGCACTCGTTACAGTTTGAGTCTGGGGTCCAAGGGAAGCACGATGAACGATAGGAAAGGATCAAGGTTTCTCAATTTTGAATCCAAAATGAAAAATCTGATTATTTATTTTTTTGTTTTTTTTTCTAATGAACTGATCGAAGAGAAACGATGGCCCAAAACCTTAGTCGAACAGGCTCAACATTTCTGCAAGCACGATGAACGATAGGAAAGGATCAAGGTTTCTCAATTTTGAATCCAAAATGAAAAATCTGATTTTTTTTGTTGAAAAGAGAAAGAGTGGAAATAAATTCAAAGAATTAGAAATTCCCAAAAAATCTCATCTCATTTTTTTAGATGCGGAATCCAACATAGGCCACCAATTAGAAAGTAACCAAGGAATCAAGAAAAGAAGTATAAGCATAGAGCAATAGATATGATATGCAAATACTTCATTTCTAGCATCGTGTTCTTAAATGAACGGGTCCCACCGGGTGTACCAGCTTGATGGATCAGCGCATTCTGCTCGCTCGGTTCTACCGAAGTCGGCGGACGTGGGAGTCCATTTGGGTCCGACCCTTTCGTAACCGGAGGGGGCCAGATGCGTGCATCAACATTTCTTTTGTGTGGGTGTGCCAGATTTTCTATTTTACTTGGAATTGCAAGTGGTGATCCGGAGATCAACCTTCGTAAGTAAAAAAGAAATCAACTTCTTTCAAGTTTTCCATTGCACATATATTTAAGAAAAGAGACATTTTCTTCATTTGCCATGAAATGCGATTTTTTTGGCATTTATAGCCGATTTTGGCGTTTATAGCCGATTTTTGGTGTTTATAGCCAATTTTGGCATTTATAGCCGATTTACAATCCTTATCAATAATGAAAGACAAGAGTTGTGATTTTTGTCTCTTTTGAAAAAATACAAACTACAATGAAAAGCAAGAAAAGGAGGATCTAACTTCTCAGGAGATTGTGGGGGACCCGTTCAGATTGACGGTCGCAAGCCATATGTGGACTTCACCATCATCCATGCAGATAAGAACAGAGGATGCTATTGATTCGCTTGGCTTGGCTATAACCTCAGGTTTTTAGAGGACAAAGACCAAAAGGAGGTCCTATGTCCAATAAAAAACTAAGTAGACGGGCTGAAAAGCCACGTCTAGGCCATTGGAGGCAGAAGGAGAAGGCAAGGACCATGGGGGGGGGGGGGGGTACCCCCCAAGGGACTTTTGTCACCTTGTAGTGGTGGTCGGTGTAGAACTTCCACAGAGTTTTCTCTATTCCTTTCTCTGGATTTCTGATGCCTTTTTCTGTCTGAGTTTCTGGATTTTCTACAGTCTGTTGTGTGTTTTCTTTGCTGTCCTTTCTTCTTGGAGTGCTCTCCTATTTATAAGCTTTTTGGTAGCCATCTAGGAGGGTTTATGGGCTTTTATTGTCATTAAGCCGCATAATGGGAGGAGTTACAGGATTTAATTCATTTACTTTGTAACTCCTTTTTCTTGGCTTCTGATTGGCCGGAGGAGATTAAGGGCATTTAATCGCCTTTAATTTCCATGATGGGAGGAGTGTAATGGTTTAAATGTCATGAATCTCTTTACTTGTAACTCCCGGATGCTTGCTTCTGATTGGGCCATCCAAAGAAATGGATTAATGGCTATAATAAAGCTAGTCAATTAATCGCATTAAGTGGTCGCCGAGCAGTTGAAGAGTCGCGGGTCGTGCCGCGTCTTTTGGGATTCTTCTGGTGATGATCATTGATGGATCTTTATGTAGATCGACATCGGATGACCATGTAACTTCAGGTATTGGTTGCCAACAGCGGGTCGGTGCCATCTGTCCTGTCGATTTCTCGATCGGTCGGGTAGAAAGCACACTTTTTTTGGTTGACCGGTTGGCGATCAATGTTGATTTCGATACTCTTGATGATTGACCCGTGTTTTTGACGGATGTTAGAGGATTTGGTGTCTCAAAAATATGAATTTTGGAAAATCAGAGGAGTCAGACGCTTCAAATCACGAAAAAATAGCGAAAAACGGAGTTTCCGGGGCCCTCCCGGTGATCCCGAGCCCCTGGGTAGCCGGCGACCCTGGCCCAGGGTTGCAGGGGCTGGCGACCCTGGGGGGGGGGGGGGGGGGGTTTCCCCCCTTTTGTCCCGTTTTGTGTCCGTTTTTACTATTTTTTTTATTGTTTTTTCTTCTGTATTTTTCCTTGACATTTTCTTATCATTTATTGGCCTGATTTCCCTGTAGAAAACCTGATGAGAATCCTTGCATTTTGTTTTGCAAAGTTTCTAATTTTATGAGAAAGCCGAAGACTTTGTCGCGCAGAGGTGCCGATTTTCCGTCAGAAGCTGAAACTGGGTCAAACGATGTTGGAATGACATGGAATATGGGGTGAAGCCTGCTGAGCAATAAATAAGACCAACCATAGGCTTTTGTTTGAGTTTTGAAGCCGTTTGGGGTCCTATCACCAGTAGACTTTCTTTTATCGCGATGAAGATGTCGCGGCTTGATGTGCGGTGAACCGATGTTCGATTGACTTGAAATTTGACAGGGAATCTATTGGAGTCATTTTAAGATGATCCATAGGCTCTGTCTTGGAAACCATGGTTCCAGGGAGCTTCGCCACCGAGAGGCCTGATTTTGCTTCCGAGCGTCAAGTATGGTCAAATGTTGTCGAAATGACCTAAAATTTGACGTGTAGCCCTTTGTAAGCATTTTTGAAGTCGTCCATGTGCTCTATCTGATGAGTGATGGCCTCGGTGGTTCTCGCCGCCGAGAGGCTTGATGTAGCTATTCGAGGGTTGATGTAGGGTCAAACGTTGTCGGTTTGACTCGGAACTTGACGTGGAGCCTTTTGGATATATTTTGAGAACATCCATCGGCTTTGATCGAAGATTTGGTGTCTCCGATGCTTTTGCCGCCTGGAGCTCCTTTTCAGCTGCCGGACAAGTGAAGTTAGGCCAAATGATTTTGAAATGGCCCGAAACTTCTTGTGTACTCCTCTTTTGGCTGTCTTGAAGGATCTTGCAGTTTTTGTTTGATTCTGACAAGATTTGATTTTTTGGAAGCAGCATTGCCTATTTTTGGCAAGTTGCGACTTCATGTAGCTTTTTGGATCTTGAAGAAGCAAGGTGACATTTTTGATGTCAACACATGGGTTTACTTTCTGAACTCCAAATCTGATGTTTTCAATGTTTTTAAAATGTTTTTAGCTTATGTTGAGAATCAATTCTCCACCTGTATCAAAATCTTACGATCTGATTTGGGCGGGGATTATGTGTCCTCTGATTTTCAAAATTTTTTGCAAAACAAAGGCATTATTTCTTAGAGAACTTGTCCTTATACTCCACAGCAGAATGGAGTCGCTGAAATGAAAAATAGACATCTCCTTGATGTCACTCGTTCCCTTCCTCTTGAATCATCGGTTCCTACTCGTTTTTGGGTTGAGGCACTGGCTACGGCAGCTCATCTTATAAATCGTATGCCTTCAACCTCTCTTTAAATTCAGAGCCCATATTACCGATTGTACCAGACATCTCCATCTTATGATGATCTTCATGTTTTCGGATCCATTTGCTTTGTGCACTTGCCTCCTTCTAAGAGAACCAAACTCACCGTACAATCAGCTCAGTGTGTGTTTTGAGGTTATGCGCCCTTCCAAAAAGGGTTCCTTTGCTACGATCCTCACATTCGTCGCTTACGGACCTCTAGGAATGTCGTTTTTTTTAACATCAATATTTTTTTCAAAAACACCTTGAACCTCTTGACTCCTCCTCCATGGTGTCTTTACCTGGTTTTTCTGACAACATATCAGTTGTTTGTTTTAATCCTAACTTTGTGTATCAACGACGGAACAGAGAAGAGCCTTCCAGGGATCCCCCTCCGGATCTTCCTCCAGCATCCGGTCCACCTCCTACACTTGGTCCATCTGGTCATCCTTCATTGCATCATGTCGGTACCACCCGACCGCTATGGATTCTCCCATACTTCCTTAATGGCCACTTTGTGCTCTTCTTCCATTCCCCAATCCTATTCTCAGGCTGTGCAAGACAAATGTCGGAACAACACTATGCAAGAAGAATTGGATGCTTTAGAGAAAAATCATACGTGGGATATTGTCCCCCCTCCTATGGGTGTCAAACCTATTGGCTGCAAGTGGATTTTTTATCTCAAGTTAAAATCAGATGGCGCTTTAGATCAATATAAGGCGCGCCTTGTTGCTCTTGAAAATTGGCAGGAATATGGCATTGATTATGATGAAACTTTTGCTCCCGTCGCCAAGATGACCACGGTACGCATAATCCTTGTTGTTGCCGCATCTCAGTCCTGGCCTCTATATCAAATGGATGTCAAAAATGCATTTCTTCATGGTGATCTTAAAGAAGACGTTTATATGCGTCTGCCTCTGGGGTCCTCCTCTGGGAAGGGTCTGGTTGCTAAGCTCCGTCAATCCCTCTATGGTTTGAAGCAAGCTCCTCGCGCATGGTTTAGAAATTCCAAGATGCCCTTCTCCGCTTGGATTTTCCTCTTAGCCAGTATGATCCTTCCATGTTCTTACATCATGCTCCGTCCGGGATTACTGTGCTACTCTTCTACGTTGATGACATTGTCATTACTGGTCCCAATGAACAAATGATTCAGGAACTCCAATCTTCTCTTCATCAGACGTTTCACATGAAGGATCCGGGGCCCTTACACTATTTCCTCAGTCTTGAAGTTCATCAATCGACTAAAGGTATAGTTCTCAATCAACACAAATATACCGTTGACCTCATTGACTTGGCTGGCCTTACTTCTTCAGCTCTAGTAGATACGCCGGTCGAACTGAATGTCAAATTCAGTAAAGAGGAGGGTGACCTTCTTCTAGATCCTACCGCATATCGCCAATTAGTGGGTAGCTTGATTTACCTCACGATCACTCGTCCTGATATCTCATTTGCGGTAAACCAAATGAGTCAGTTCATGACTGCTCCTCGTCACCTTCATCTGGCTGCTGTTCATCGCATCATTTGATACCTTATTTGCACTCCGATTCGTGGGTTGTTTTTTCCATCAAACAGTCCTCTTTCTCTCATAGTTTATTCAGATACTAATTGGGCTGGTTGTCCGGATACTCGCAGATCGACTACAGGATGGTGCATGTTTTTAGGAGATAGTCTGATTTCCTGAAAATGCAAGAAACATGACAAAGTTTCCAAATCTTCTACCGAGGCTGAGTATCTAGCTATGTCTGCTGCATGCTCTGAAATCCTTTGGCTCCGAGGTCTGCTCTCTGACATTGGATTTCCTGCAGATGGAGCTACCCCCCTCTATGCAGATAATACAAGTGCAATTCGGATTACTGAAAATCCGAGTTTTCATGAACGCACTAAACACATCGAGGTTGATTGTCACTTCATACGTGATGAGCTTAAACGTGATGTCATCAGCCTTCCGCATGTCTCCACTGAACTTCAAATTGCTGATATTCTCACCAAAGTTCTCCACGACCACGTCATCAGTTCTTGGTTGGCAAATTGATGCTTGTTGATTCTCCCGCATCAATTTGAGCAGGGGTGTTAAACAGGCCCAAGGCCCATAATTAGATCCAGTCAAGCATGATTGTCTTGCGTGTTTTGATTTGGCCAAAGATTACACAGTTGTACATATTATCTTAATTAGATTATTTTCCTAACTTAGAACATAATTGATGTAATTAGATTGATTTCCTAACTTAGAGCCTTGATTAAGGCATGTAATACTCTATATATTGAGGCTCGTTCTTCAAAGGAAGACGAGCAATTATACTACAATCTCAGTTTATGTTCTGTCATGTGTTTTGTCAATGTTCTGTCCTGAGTTTGTCACCCCTATCAACCACTGGGTCCCAATCACCAAAACAGATGGCCAGATGGATCCCATAGGGAAAATTATCCCAGCTTTTCTGGATGTCCCTTGGTCATGGCAGATTCTCTTTTATTTCTTTCCTATCAATTTCTAGTTATTACAACATGGTATCTTTTCTATACAGAAAGTGACTGTATAAGTTGGAGAGGATTAAATGAATTTCTAGAAAATACTAGGATTTAAAAACCATATCACTATATGAACTGGATGAGAAGAAGGTTTCCTTATTGGAAGATCCATTGCATTTCTAACTGGACTAAAACATTCATTCATGAAGATGATATCCAAGATGCTGCCATTCTCATAAATAAAGTTAGTAAGGATTGTGGGAAGCTTAGCATCACGACTGACTGCTATAAACTCTACACAGCCATGATAAACCAAGGAAGTTCATCTTGGAAGCAAAGATTTGAAGCTAGAAGTAAAGCCAATCTAGTGAGCACTCTCAAAATTTTTGTTCACCATCCAATTACGAGATCAAACCTCTGGATTAAGAGAGCTGTGCATCTCAGAAATCAGAATGCAGTGGAGGTTAACACAATGTAGCTGTTACAATGTTTTTGCTTCTGTTGTAGTTTCTCCTGTGTTTTTTTTGCTTTCCCTGGCTGTGGGGTATTTTTTGTTTAAGCTGACCCAGCTTGTGGGTTTAGTTTTTTTTTTTTTTTTTGAATGGTTACTTTCATTAAAAGAGTAAACAATACAAGAGAAAAGTACTGAAAGCAGAAGAAACAAAACAGGACAAACAACAAAAAAAGACTTAACAGCAGCCAACTAAGGCCCTGTCATAGAAAAGGCTTGTGGGTTTAGTTTCTTCTAGTTTTCCTTATTTTATGGGCTAGTGTTAATCAGGCCCAAGGCCCATATTTAGATCCAGTCCATCATGATTGTCTTACGTGTTTGATTAGGTCAAAGATTACACAGTTGTACATATTATCTTAATTAGATTGGTTTCCTAACTTAGAACATGATTGATGTAATTAGATTGATTTCCTAACTTAGTGCCTTGATTAAGGCATGTAATACTCTATATATTGAGGCTCGTTCTCCAAAGGAAGACAAGCAATTATAATACAATTTCATAGCTTTGTGCTATTTTCAAGTTCCATTCGTGAGTTAGTCATGGTATCAGAGCACGGGTTTAGGGCAATCTGATCTTAGAAATCTTCCAAAGCATTAAGGCAATAGGGATAGAGAGAACTAAGTCTCTCTCGTGCAGAAGATAGATCTAGGATCTATTTCAAGAAAATTCAAGCGACTCCATTTAAGAAAATTCCAGCGACATCAACAGATCCATCCTCTACGTGGCCCACCACAGATCATCAGATCAACTTCCAGAAACCATCCCACACTGGTCGACTGGTATTCCTAAGTCTATTGGTGACTTTTTTAGAATTTTACAGAGACTCCAGGTTGGTTTTTTTTTTCTCATTCTCAAGATATTCCAAAATTTCACATTGTTTTCATCAAATCCGTCCGGAATTTTCGATATTCAGTAGATTCAGATCATTCTTGGTTCAGTAGGAGCCAGATTAGAGGGTTTTCTCAGATCAATCCCTTGATCTTTGACCAGAACCATCAGTGGGTCCCACATGGTGGATTTTCGTCACTGCCAAGGACGTCTGGGCTATTTTTGGCACAATTTTTGTGCTGTGTTGTTCTGTTTCTTCCTGCTTGGTTGGATTGAGTTTTCATCCCACAAGACATACATCCTACATACTTTCTCGTCTGGTGTTCATTTTTAACGCTGATTACATTGATTTATTACCAATATCAACATTGAGATGGAAAAATCTGTGGTTACTTGATCAAGTTCACGGGAAAGAACTACCTTGCTTGTTTTTTTCAGTTCCAAATCTACCTTGAAGCTAAGGAATTATGTGGATATAATTCTGGTTCTGACCCTATACCCACTGAGGATGAGAAGAAGATCTCCTCTTGGCATACTAAAGATGCCAAAATCAAAACCTGGATTCTGGGATCCGTTGAGCCTCATCTGATAATGATCCTCAAACCCTACCCCACTTCTAAAGACTTGTGGGAGTATTTGCAGCAAGTGTACCATCAAGATAACTCTGCTCGTCAATTTCACCTTGAATGTCCGATTGCTGAATATGACAAGGGACCTTGTCAATCCAAGACTACTATTCGGGATTCCGGACCCTATGGTCGGAATACGATAGTATTAAGTATGCAGGTGTGGCTGCCAACGTTTTGATCGTCACTCGCGATCTTCAGGCCTCTAGTCAGTGGGATCAATTTTTGATGAAATTACGGAACGAATATGAAAGTGTTAGATATGCCCTGATGAATCAGACACCTCTACCTTCCTTGGCTGTCTGCTTGAATGAACTCTTACGCTAGGAACAACGCATGGCAACCTCGGCCCATATAGCTCAACAAAAGACTGAGATCTATTCAGTCGCGTTCTTAGCCTCCGCCACGAGACTTGAGCAAAACACAGTGCTACAGTTGTCAAAAATTTGGGCATCTTGCATCTCAATGCAAACAGAAAGTCTACAGTTATTGTAAAAAGTTAGGACATATCATCTCTGAATGTCATCGCCGCCCACAACGTCCATCTCCACAGTATCAGACTCCATAGTACCAGACTTCCCAGCATCAGGCTCCACAGTATCAGACTCCACAGTCTCAGCCTCCACATGCTTATGTTGTTTCTTCAGTATGCCTGATCCTACATCGGCACCCTCACAGCTTGGGCCCTCCTCTTCTCTGACTCCTGAATTGGTTCGACAAATGAATGTCAATGCCCTTTCTGCTTTTGGTCTCTTAGGTACCTCACCTACATCTTCTACTTGGTTTCTTGATTCCGGGGCATCTAATCATATGACATATTCTTGTAACCCACTCTCCAATGTGACAAGATACAATGGTAATCTTCAAATCCAAACTACTAACGGAGGCACTGTTCCCATTACTGCGCTCGGAGATATCCCTGGTCCTATCCCATTGAAAAATGTTTACCTTTGTCCCAATTTAACTTCAAACCTATTTTCAGTCAGGCAACTTGTTGAAAATAATTGTAACATATCTTTTTGTTCTTCTGGTTGTATTGTGCAGGACCAGATTTCCGGGAAGGAGATTGCGAGGGGCCTAAGTGTGGACGCTTGTTTCCGCTGGATTTTTCTAAAATTTCTAGGACTAGATTTGTCAATGATGTGTTTTGTTTTTCTATTAGAGATAACTGCCAATTGTGGCATAAAAGACTCGGACACCCTAATTCCAAGGCTTTGTCCCTTATGTTAAATTCTGGTTTATTAAATAAATCTATTGGCTTATCTTCTTATGTGCCTTTAGACTGTGCTACTTCTAAAATGGGAAAGAACAAAACTCTTCATTTTCCTATTTCCACTTCACATAGCACTCAATGTTTTGATTTAGTTCATAGCGATGTATGGGGAATTGCTTCCGCTCTTTCTCATGCTCACTACAAATATTTTGACTTTTATTGATGATTTCAGTCGGTTCACATGGGTTTACTTTCTGCACTCCAAATCTGATGTTTTCAATGTTTTCAAAATGTTTTTAGCTTATGTTGAGAATCAATTCTCCAACTATATCAAAATCATACGATGTGATTTGGGCGGGGAATATGCGTCCTCTGATTTTCAAAATTTTTTGCAAAATAAAGGCATTATTTCTCAGAGAACTTGTCCTTATACTCTACAGCAGAATGGATTCACTGAAAGGAAAAATAGACATCTCCTTGATGTCACTCCTTCCCCTCTTCTTAAATCGTTGGTTCCTACTCATTTTTAGGTTGAGGCACTGGCTACGGCAGCTCATCGTATAAATCGTATGCCTTCGACCTCTCTTCAAAATCAGAGCCCATATTACCGATTGTACCAGACATTTCCATCTTATGATGATCTTCATGTTTTCGGATCCGTTTGCTTTGTGCACTTGCCACCTTCTAAGAGAACCAAACTAATCGCACAATCAGCTCAGTGTGTGTTTTTAGGTTATGCGCCCTTCCAGAAAGGGTTCCTTCGCTACGATCCTCACATTCGTCGCTTACAGTCCTCTGGGAATGTTGGTTTTTTTTAACATCAGTATTTTTTTCAAAAACACCTTGAACCTCCTGACTCCTCCTTGGCGTCTTTACTTGGTTTTTCTGACAACACATTAGTTGTTCATTTTAATCCTAACTTTGTGTATCAACGACGGAACAGAGAAGCACCTCCCAGGGATCCCCCTGCTGATCTTCCTCCAGCATCCGGTCCACCTCCGGCACTTGGTCCATCTGGACATCCTTCATTGCGTCATCTCGGTACCACTCGACCGCTATGGATTCTCCCATACTTCCTTAATGGCCACTTTGTCCTCTTCTTCCATTCCCCAATCCTATTCTCAGGCTGTGCAGGACAAATGTCGGAACAACGCTATGCAAGAAGAATTGGATGCTTTAGAGAAAAATCATACGTGGGATATTGTCCCCCCTCCTATGGGTGTCAAACCTATTGGCTGCAAGTGGATTTTTTCTCTCAAGTTAAAATCAGATGGCGCTTTAGATCAATATAAGGCGCGCCTTGTTGCTCTTGAAAATTGGCAGGAATATGGCATTGATTATGATGAAACTTTTGCTCCCGTCGCCAAGATGACCACGGTACGCATAATCCTTGTTGTTGCCGCATCTCAGTCCTGGCCTCTATATCAAATGGATGTCAAAAATGCATTTCTTCATGGTGATCTTAAAGAAGACGTTTATATGCGTCTGCCTTCGGGGTCCTCCTCTGGGAAGGGTCTGGTTGCTAAGCTCCGTCGTTCCCTCTATGGTTTGAAGCAAGCTCCTCGCGCATGGTTTGAGAAATTCCAAGATGCCCTTCTCCGCTTGGATTTTCATCCTTGCCACTGTGATCCTTCCATGTTCTTACATCATGCTCCGTCCGGGTACGTTGATGACATTGTTATTACTGGTCCCAATGCACAAATGATTCAGGAACTCCAAGCTTCTCTTCATCAGACATTTCACATGAAGGATCCTGGGCCCTTACACTATTTCCCCGGTCTTGAAGTTCATCAATCGACTAAAGGTATAGTTCTCAATCAACACAAATACGCGGTTGACCTCATTGACTTGGCTGGCCTTACTTCTTCAGCTCCAGTAGATATGCCGGTGGAACTGAATGTCAAGATCAGTAAAGAGGAGGGTGACCTTCTTCCATATCCTACCGCATATCGCCAGTTAGTGGGTAGTTTGATCTACCTCACGATCACTCATCCTGATATCTTATTTGTGGTCAACCAAATGAGTCAGTTCATGACTGCTCCTCGTCACCTTCATCTGGCTGTTGTTCGTCGCATCATTCGATACCTTATTCGCACGCCGACTCAGTGGGTTGTTTTTTCCATCAAATAATCCTCTTTCTCTCATAGGTTATTCAGATGCTGATTGGGCTGGTTGTCCGGATACTCGCAGATCGACTACAGGATGGTGCATGTTTTTAGGAGATAGTCTGATTTCCTAGAAATGCAAGAAACATGACAAAGTTTCCAAATCTTCTACTGAGGCTGAGTATCGAGCTATGTCTGCTGTGTGCTCCGAAATCCTTTGGCTCCGAGGTCTTCTCTCTGACATTGGATTTCCCTCAGATGGAGCTACCCCCCTCTATGCAGATAATACAAGTGCAATTCGGATCACTGAAAATCCGATTTTTCATGAACGCACTAAATACATCGAGGTTGATTGTCACTTCATACGTGATGAGCTTAAACGTGATGTCATCAGCCTTCTGCATGTCTCCACTGAACTTCAAATTACTGATATTCTCGCCAAAGTTCTTCCACGACCACGTCATCAGTTCTTGGTTGGCAAATTGATGCTTGTTGATTCTCCCACATCAATTTGAGGGGGGTGTTAAACAGGCCCAAGGCCCATAATTAGATCCAGTCAAGCATGATTGTCTTGCGTGTTTTGATTTGGTCAAAGATTACATAGATGTACATATTATCTTAATTAGATTGTTTTCCTAACTTAGAACATAATTGATGTAATTAGATTGATTTCCTAACTTAGAGCCTTGATTAAGGCATGTAATCTACTATGTTATTAATAATTTGATTGAACTGTTTTTGGTTCCGTTTAGATGACAATTTATAATCTAATTTGAGAGCTCTAAAACAGGTAAGATGAGTACACCACTCAAATATTGTTGTGGCAATGACTCTGTACGTGTTACGGAATGGACAAATGAGTTTGAAAATAAACCATTTGAACATGACACACCAATAGCAAGGCATGGTTCCCATAAAATACAACTAGCTCAGTTGCTGAGAGTGAGTGGAAACTTCATCCTTGGAAGATATATAATGATAAAAATTGCTGAGACGTTGCCACTGGTTTGGGATGCTGTAAAAAAAATGATATTTGAATTCTTGCGACCATGGCATGCAGTGTAGTTTGTCGACCAATTACAATCATTTGAAAAATAATCAGCCCTCATGGATACAGTTCAGGAAAGGAAAAATGATTGAAGGAACATGTGTTAGGGAACGTTTGTTGAACAAGGAACAGTTGATCTACAATCTCAAGAGAAGAGGATTTGAACCAAATATTGTAGATATGGTACGTTCCATAGTAAGGAATCTACCACATCATTGGCCGGTAAAAGACATCCACGCAAGGCTCAAGACTAATTTCGTATACATGAGGGAATTAGTGGAAATGTTGGAAGAGATCGAGATAGGCCTTACAACGGTGAAGGCTTTATAAGATTGAGAGGATGGACTGAATAGCAACAACACCGTATGAAAGTAGATTTCAATATTCCAGGTAAAAAATGTTCTCTTATGATGACATCCGAGATAGTTTCAGCTGATTATTTACCATTAGCGTAATGAAATATTAATTATTAACATATTTTCTATATGCCTACAGGTCCACTGCTTGCTATGATGGATTTACAAGTACTCGGCATTAAAATTTTGATATATTTTATCTTTGTCCTAATTTGTAAATATTTTGGATTACTAAAGGTTAACATAAACGTTTCAAAGTTTTAATTCATTCTCTTTTTATTTGTATAAATCGTATGAAATTGTATACTTTGAACCCCGTCTTATTAAAATTACATTTACTTGCTTTATTCTGTTGTTTTGTTGCTAACATACCGTTAGTTTTAATTTTCTTACACGTGCAAAATCTTCATCAAACTCTATTTACACCCACATAAAGTATAATAAATATGAAAACGGATAAAAATATAAGTCTGTGCATAGCACGGGGTTTTACTAGGGTTTCATGGGTCCCAACCCCCTTCAGTGGGCATAAAAAGAATTTTTTTTTCTTTTTTTTTCTCCTTGGTTTCCTTTCTTCTTCCTTATCACTACTTCACCTCCCTACATGCACATTGTCACCACCATCAATGCACTCTCCTTGCATAGCCCACACCCTTGCACCCACTTGAAAACCATCACCTCCCTCATCCATCAAGCAAATTATAATTTGAAATATACATACCCAATATTCTTAATTTTGTATATACATGTTGCGTCATTCCTTCAGGCAAGGGCAGTTGATATTGATGACGTGGGGATCTATTCAAGACAGAATGTTCTATCCAAACCAGGCCTTATTTTTGGAGGAAAATCATGACATATTTTGGGTCTATTTCAAGACATAATATTTGGTATTAAAAATGGCAGATTTGGGGGCATAAATAAGGTCATATTTTACTTCTATTCGAATATAGAATATTGGGTTAAAACCAGGCCATGCATTTCGGTCTAGATCAGGAAAAGTTAGGTCTAATTCAATACAATATATTTGTCCTAATTCAAGCCAGATCTTGGTCAAAAATCAGTTCAAAATCCTAGGTATAACTGAGTCCATAAGGGCGGTCCAAACCATGTCAAGATTACAGATTCAAGTCATGCCATTATTAGACCAGGCTTATAATTCAAAACCAGTTCGGACTTATAAGCTGTATATAATTTCGAATTATAATTGGACTATTTCAAGACATAATATTGGGTCTAAACCAGTCAAGATTTGGGGGTGTAAATCAGGCTAGATTTTTCGTATATTTCAAGACGAAATACTGTGTGTAAACCATGCCAGTTTTCGGGGACTAAATAATGCCATATTTTGGGTCTAATTCAAGACAGAATATTCGGTTTATAATGTGACAAATTCTTTAGTCTAAATCAGGCCACATTTCGGTCTAATTCAATACAATATGTTGGATCTAACTCATGCCAGATTTTGGGCACAAAATTAGGCAATAAATTTGGTTCTAACTCATGCCAAAAAATTCAATCCAAATAATGCAAGAATTAAAGATTCTAATCAGGGAAAAAATAGTTCATTCTTAGAATTGAATGATGATAATAAAATTAAAAGTTAGATGAATAAATGTGGGCCCATATAAGATATCTCTCTATATATCTATTGGTATGTGGTTTGCATTCCGTTAACCAATGGCCTCCAAACTACGTTTTATGATTTTAAAAAATACCTTAAAACAGTTGTCAACATCTTCTTCCATTCCAACTCTCCTCTCTCTCCACTATATCTTCTCTCTAGAGTAACTGCCCCCATAACTTCATCAAAAAAAAAAAGAAAAAGATTCCCACTATCATCTCTTCACATATGCCCAAACAGTTATAGATTGAAACTTTTGTAACATCTTATCATTTAGTTATATCTATCAAGTGTTGGAAATAACTTTGATTGGAGTGAAATTTAGAAAAATATAATTCAGATAAATACATTGAATTTGAATAGCATATATTTTATAAGGGGTCTACTATTTTTTGTAGTGACTAAATGGAAACGAGCAAAGAAAAAAATAGATAATTATGTGTTTTCTGCATATTTTAAATTTAAATATGCCCACCTGTTTTGGAGTAAGTTTTTGCCTAGGATGGGTTCATTGGAAAATGACTTTGTAAGGTTTGGATTCCTCATTTGGACTTTGGCCCTACCTTATTTCTAAGATTTGTCTCCTATTGGCGTGCACTTGCATTGAGTTAGGTTGTCATGGTAAAGGTGTGGCCCACATGCAAATCTGAATAAGTGGGCCGCATGGGTAGGCCAGATTGTTAGTAGGGGATATTTTTAAGATACCAAACTAATGAATCCGTCAGTTGGGTCCACCACAAAGATACAAACTATTTGAAACCATCATCACCTCTTTTATAAGAGGATGGACTTAATTAAAGTTGGATCCACTTTCATTTGATCATATGTTGAAATATTACTAAATGAGAAAATAAAAAAAATATAGATGAAGTAAATATGTGCTTCTGTGCATAATTTTAATTGGGCTGGTTTACAGCCAGATTTCGACAGCAAATGGGTTGAGAGTTTGTTCAAGTATATAGCCCTAATTGGGTCAAAAACCACCCGAAATCTATATATGTGGTGGAATGAAAGACAGACTAAAAAAGAGTCCTAAAAGAACTAAAAACTAGCTCAGCAACATACTATGAAAAATCTAAAAATCAAATATTTCAATAGTCTTAAAATTACCCTAGATTCTAGCTACAAATAGGATTTAGTTATGGTGGATTGGCTTAAAAAAATATTTCAATGAATACATTCCTGAACCCTTGACCAAGCAGTCTTAAAAAAATGTACAAATAAAAAAGGGTTGAGGTTAAGGACTCAAACCAAGTTTGAAAGGGAATGAAATTGAGTAGAGTTTCGGCTCATTAATGAAAAATATACTCGGTTTAATTCAGGTCATATTGGGGCTAAATAATGCCAGATTTTGGGTCTAACTCAAGACAAAATATTGGGTCTAAGCCAATCCTTATTTTGGGTATAATTCAAGTACGAATATTGGGTCTAAACCAGGCCAGATTTCTGGGTATAAATCGAGCAAGATTATGGTCTAATTCAATACAAAATATGTTGTCTAATTCGAACCAAATTTTGGACAACTAATTATGCCAGAATTCTGGGTGTAACTGAGGCCAGACTGACAGTCCAAATTTGTCCAGAATTACAGGTTCAAGTGAGTCCAGAATTATTCCATACTTAGAATTCTAAATCAGTTAAGACTTATGGTTCAAAAAAACAGGCTAATATTATGCTATAATTAAAATCCTAAACCATGCTAGAATGCAGCCTAATTTAGGCAAGATTATTTCTTTTTTTTAAATGTTCTAATACTTCATTAAACTCCATTTACACCTCACGTAAAGAATAAAATATTTGGAAAAACTAACCTAAATATTAAATTAGCAAAAAAAAAATACTCATAATTTTGCTAATTATGAAATCTTATAAAAATAACTCATAATTTTGTGCATTTTATGGTTCCGTGTTCCGTGCATACCAAGGTGTTTTTGACCCTTCAATATTTTAGAACCTTAGATTTATGTACATAAATACAAGGGGTGAGATTAAGAGATATATCCTCTCTCTCACTTCTATCTTTATTTTACGATCTGTATGTAAAACAATTCCCAGTTCCATTTCTTCCATAGGCGATTTCCCTTCGTTTCACTCCAACCTCCATTCCCCTTTCAATCTTCACGATCTTGCCTCCTCTATCGATCAGATGCCCCGCTTCACGTTCTGTTGCTTGATGATGTTTGGTGAATCATGAGATTGCAAGTCCAGATATGTTAAAATCTGTGGATCGATTGGTTAATAGTGCTCTATATTGGATTGCATCTTTGAATCCTTTTTCTTCTTTCACGGATTGCCGCGAGGAAGAGGTTTTTTTAAAAAATTTCTTTGTTGGAGTTAAATAGATGAAAATGGTGATAGAATAAGCTTCGATGGGTTCACACCATAATTGCCTGGCCACACGGACTAGAAGAGACCCGTAAGAATCTTCTAAAATATTGAATTGTTTGTTCTGTATTTGTTTATGTATGATGATTTTGTTTATATGCGTTCTTTTCAAATTTTGAAACTTGAGGAGTTCGGGGATCTGGGTTTTTGTGTTTGGTATAGTGATGGAGAGAGGGGATGGAAGGATCGGTCAAATCTTTGAAAGATTAGTAAAAAGACTAATTGGTTTGATCCTGCATTCCCTCTAGCACCTGAAATTCCTAAAACGCTCGAACTTTGGCACATGTTTTACATGGAAAGCTTCTGTTGAAGAAAAGAGCCATTTTTCCCCCTTTTTATGATGAGATTTATTATGGGTTTTCGTCTGTTTGGTATTTGACTGTTTTTTCAAAAATGTCGTTAATCTTCAATGCTAAATGTGGATATTTTTTTAATGGCCCCAAATGAAAATCTACAAGCTTGAAGCGTCTCATTTAGCAGTAACAAAATTTAGTAATGTTTTAGACTTTGCATTGCCCATGGCTTTCACATATAAAAAAACTTTTCATTACCCCTAATACATTTTATGTATTTTTTAATAGGTAATGCCATTAGTAGTAGAAGCAATGGCTAGGAAAGGAAAGGCAACGTATATATGCAATGGAAAGGAAAACTGACAGGTATATTCTATGTTTCATTTGAACAAAAATACATTTCCGGTCGACTAACTTGCGACCACTATTTTTATGAATGTGCTATTAGTGCTTTGGTAGTACTACTTTTGCTAAAATAATCATGACATAAGATTTTCTACTTTGCATACGTTAGACACAAGCTAAAAGAGAGATATCAAAAGTTACACTAGCGCAACGTGCACGACGTGAACGAGAACGACTTCTAAGGGATACAAGTGTAACAAACATTGCTGTGCGGTCAGATCAATACTTGCCAAGGGATGCAATTGTAAGACTCTTTGATTATGTATGATAGTCTTTTTAATGAAAAAAAAATTACATGCAAAACTGAAAGAAAACAATGCCCAGACTTTTAAAAAAATATATAATAGTAGGTGATGCAACTTTCTATTATAAAAAAAAATTCCAACTTAGCAGTTTGATGTCTATTTATATATACAACCACTATAAGAAATAAACAACGGGATTGGCCATGACTTCATGACCCATATGCATGAGGTGCTTATATGTACTTTTATAATGTTGTACAATGATCGGCTTTGTTAATTTCTCTAATACACTTCTGATTATGTATTACTCAGAAGGAATTACAAACATCAAACGTAATTGCTCAATTTAGGGAGAAGTCAAGCATTACAGACAAGGGAAAAGGAAAAGCCACATTTGCTATGGAAAAAGAAAATCATGTGCTAATATACTTGGTTTATTACCAATGCTCTATGGATCTTCTACAAACCCTGTTTACTAATACCAAATACAACTACTAATTTTATGGATTTTCTACCTTCTTTTATTGCCTATCTCTTTTTTTATTTAATTTAAAATTCTCCATTAATAGATTGAGCCACTTCCAGATAGAAATGTGGGGGTTATAATCCGGGAAGAGCATAATGTGACTCCCATCCGTATTTGTGAGGTACTTCATACTCTTTATATATAGACCATGAAAGTAATAACCAAACATAGATACCGTTTTCAATCAATATGAATTAAAAAAAAATGTTATTGAATAAATGTTGTCGATGTTCTAGGTAACCAGCGGTAATAAGATATCAAAAGCAACATTGGCCCAACGCGCACGACGAGACCGAGAGATAAATCAAAAGCAAGGTAGTGCTTATCATGTGAGACAACGGTCGCAAGTAGAGCGAAAAGAGAAATATGTTCAATCGGTACCACATGCGTGCTCTCTTCTATAACACCATGTCGTCGTCCTCTCAACTACCTCGGACATGGATTAATGATAACACAATCTGTAGAAAAGCGACAAAGGGTCGCAGAAAGTTCTACATCTCTGTCAATCATGCCAAGCACATCTTTCCCACAAGAAATGAATTGTTAAGACATTTTTTTTTTATTAACTGCATCTCCCAGATTTTTATGTTTCATATATACCCATTTGTGGCGACTAAATCTTACTTATTTTTTAAAGGCCTACTCTTAACGACCAAGTGGAAGTATGTTGTGATGAAGAATTTGAAGAGCCAATGAGTTCAGAGGGAGCTAGGAGACCAGACATAAGTTTAGAAAGGCATTATCTTGGTAGGATGGATATTCTATGCCCTCTTTGTTCAGCCCTACATTGGATGGATGAGAGATTGGCAAGATCTTCTATAAGTCGTCCCTTATTTGGCACTTGCTGTTTACAAGGAAAGATAAGGCTACATATGCTTATTACACCCCCTCCACCACTTCGAGCATTGTTTGATGGGAAAGATGATCGATTAAAGTCATTTCGAACACATGCTCAAGTGTACAATGCAACAAATGCTTTCACCAGTCTTGGTGCCACATTAGATCCAAGAGTACTTACTGGAAGGGGTCCTACATTTTTCACTATCCATGGTGAACTTCGACATCAAGCAGGTTCACTACTGCCACAAGAAGGAAAGGATGCATCATATGCTCAGCTCTATATTTATGATCCTGTTTCAGCTTTGGAAGTTCGTAATCGTAGAAATAAGCAGTTGAGAAGGGATGTTCTTGAAACAATTCAAGAAACTTTATTGCAAGTCAATCCATTTGTGGATAAATTTCGTCAGGCATATGCAATTCTTGATCAATTGGATGTGTCCAGACAAACTTTACCTGCCCATCTTCACTACAGTTTTTCAAAAGATCGGCGACGATATAATTTACCAACAGCTGATGAAATTGCAGTAATTATACCAGGGGATGGATCTATCGCCAGTGGCATGAGAGATATTATCTTACATTTAAGAGGAGATAATCAGTTAATGCAAATTAATGAATGTCACCCAGCATATTTGCCGTTACACTATGTTTTACTATTCCCACATGGTGAACTTGGATGGGAACCTGAGATGAAGCAATGGGATGTTAAAGACTGTCGGCCCGCGGCTGAACGGCTAACTCAGATGGATTTCTATAGTTACCATTTATTTGAGCGACCAACGGAGTATTCAATAATTTTGAGAGGGGGAAAATTGTTTCAAGAGTTCTTGGTGGATGCTTGGGCGGCGACAGAGCAGAATCGATTGACATACTATAAGCTTAATCAGGGAAAACTTCGTTCATCTCTATACCAAGATTTGACTGATGTTGGTCCTGATGACTTGAACCCTAATCAAATTGGCCAGAGGTTTATTTTGCCATCTTCATTTACTGGCAGCCCTAGACATATGTTTGAGATATTTCAAGATTCAATGGCTATCACGAGATACAACCATCACCCTGATATTTTTCTCACCATGACTGGAAATCCTAAATGGCCGGAAATTACTTCAGCTCTATTGCCACATCAAACAGCTGTTGATCGTCCTGATTTGGTTGCCCGTGTTTTCGAGTTAAAGAGAAAAGATTTGATGAAAGAGATAGAAAAAAACAAAGTATTGGTTCAAAAAGTTACCCATGTGTTCACAATTGAATTTCAAAAACGTGGTCTGCCACATATGCATGCCCTTTTCTTTCTTAAAGGTCAGGAAAAAATTTGTACGTGCGCTCAAGTTGACAAATTAGTTTTTGCTGAATTCCCAAATCCAGAATTCGATCCTGAACTTTTTGAAACTACCAAGGTTTGTATGGTACATGGACCATGTGGTACTCGAAATCCCCAAGCAGCTTGCATGGGAAATGGAAAATGCACTAAAAGGTACCCTAGGGACTTTGCAGAATCAACGACCATGGATGAAGACGGATATCCCATCTATCACCGTCGAAATGATGGGAAAGTGTACATTGTCAAGGGGCAAGAAGTTGATAATAGGGATGTTGTGCCGTACAATCTTCATCTGTCCAAACTATTCAATTGCCATATTAATGTAGAAGTTTGTGCTGGAATAAGATGTGTAAAATACATTCACAAGTACATTTACAAGGGTCATGATCGGGCAATGATGGTGTTGGGGTCGGTAAATGAAATTAAACAATACCTTGATGGAAGGTTTATTGGACCGCCAGAAGCTGCTTGGCGAATATTCGGTCATCATATGCATGAAGAGGTGCCAGCAGTTGTACGACTTGCTCTCCATTTACCTGGAATGCATCATGTTAATTTCAATCCCACGGAGCCTTTAGAAGATATTATTGCTAGAGCTGCATTAGAGAGGTTAACGCTGACTGCATTGTTTTCTTGGTATGCATCCAACCCAAATCCTACCCATTACACTTATCAAGGATTCCCACAATACTTTGTTTGGGTCAAGAAAAATAATGTGTGGAACCCAAGGCAGAGTGGGCACGTAATTGGAAGAATGTACTTTGCCAGCCCTAACTGTGGTGAGAAATTTTATCTCCGTTTGCTATTGACTGTTGTCAAAGGACCAAACTCCTACGAAAGCTTACGCACAGTGGACAATGTTGTATACGATACTTTCAAGTCAGCATGTGTTGCTAGAGGGCTTTTGGAAGATGACGATGAGTGGGTTCATTGTGTTGAAGAGGCTGCAATAATGAAGACTGGATATCAGCTGAGGAGATTATTCTGTATTATTCTAACACAATGCTCACCGTTGCAACCATTAGAATTATGGGAAAGATTTTCTATAAATATATGTGATGATCTAGCGCACAAACTCCACACATTATTTTCCATACCTAATCCAACTGAGGCTCAAATCAAAGATTATGGTCTATATCTTCTAAATCAAATGCTTGAAGAAACAGGTAAGAATTTACTTGATTTTCCACCTATGTCGCAGCCAATTGAAAATTGGAGCAATGTTGTTGGTAATAGACTGATTTTAGAACATCGACAATTTCAAATCCAAGCGCAACAGGCAGATACAGATACTAATATTAGTTGCCTTAACAGTGGACAGCGCAATGCTTATGATGCTATTATTAATTCTAACTTTGAAGATAAAGGAACTACCTTCTTTTTGAATGGGGGTGCCGGTACGGGAAAGACGTTTTTGTACAACACAATTGCAAAAAAGTGTTGTAGCCTCGGGCATATAGTGATTACTGTGGCGTCATCCGTAATTGCATCGCTGCTATTGGAAGGGGGTCGTACTGCACATTCAATGTTTGCCATCCCATTAGATGTTTTAGAAACTTCTGTTTGCGGATTTACCAAGCAGTCTTTACAGGCAGAGTTATTAAGAGAGGCAAAACTGATAATATGGGATGAAGTACCCATGCAATATAGGTATTGTGTTGAAGCAGTTGATCGTACATTACGTGACATTCGTGACAATCCAAAGCCATTTGGGGGAACTACCGTAGTTCTTGGGGGAGATTTTTGTCAAATTTTACCAGTTGTACCTAAAGGAGTTCGTGAGGAAATTGTTAGCGCATCACTTGGACGTTCTCATCTGTGGGATGATATATGTGTCCTAACATTGAATTTGAACATGCGATTGAACATAACAGACTCTCGAGATGCAGCTTTTGCTGAATTCTTGATGGAGGTATTATTGCATTATATAGTTCTTTTTAATTAATCATTTTTAATCAGAAAAACAAACTTAGCGCTTTCGTTTGATCATTGATTTTCAATTTAATATTGTAGGTTGGAACAAATCCTTAAGAAGTGGTATACCTTCCATCAACGATACGAAAGTGTCGAGATCTGAATGAATTATTGTCAAAAGTATATCCCCAATTGGATGTGGCAAATACGTCAACCCCGACATATTTACTTGAACGCACAATCCTCTCCGCTCGAAATGATGACGTTAATGATATAAATCGTACTGCACTAGACATTTTTCCGGGTAATATCTACACTTATTTGGCTGCAGACAAGATGTCAGATGATGACGGAATGGATAGAACCATCACTAACCGGTATCCCAATGAGTATCTAAACTATTAGATCCTACTGGGTTACCGCCTTTTAAATTGGAGATGAAGGTGGGTTGTCCTATAATATTATTGAGAAATATAGCCCCAAAGGATGGACTTTGTAATGGCACAAGGATGATGGTTGTCAGGTGCGGCACCCATATTATTAAAGTTAAGTTTCTAACTGGAGAAAAGTTTGGAAAATTGGCATTCATACCCAGAATATCATTAACACCGTCATCTTTAGATTTTCCTTTCCATATGACAAGACGTCAATTTCCAGTTCGATTGGCATATGCCATGACTATTAACAAATCACAAGGACAATCTGTGAAATTTGTTGGGGTCAATCTGCGTACACCTGTTTTTAGTCATGGGCAATTTTATGTGGCATTGTCGAGGTGCACCTCTTTTGACCGTATAATTGTCCTTCTCGCTGAAGATGGAACAGATTCCACTACCAACATTGTTTACCCTGAAGTTCTATTGTAGTATGCCATATCAAACCAGGTACTATAGGTTGCAAAGTATTAAATTTTTTTTCTTCTATTACAATATCACTCCTTAGAGAAAACTCTGATTCTGTTAACATTTTCTTCTTTTGTAGCTCTATATCGATAATCTTTGGAGCTTAAAAGGATCAATGTGACTAGATTAATACAGTGGCTAACTAATAAGGTATATATATTCTTTTAACTTTTTTCGTAAACACTTATGGCATTTTTGTAAAAAATTATGGCAGCTAATTTGGCCTTTTCCTTTATTTTTATATATTGGTAACAGGGATAAGAGCTGTGATTGTGGATGACTATACTCCATTTGAACTTATTGGGGTTTTTGGCAAGACTTTCTTGGTGAGGCTTTTAGGGATTGATCAATGCTGGTCTTATAAAACTCCATCGTAAGTTTTGATTGTTTTTTTTTTTTTTTGGATGGTGTTTTTTTAGTTCTATAGAGTTTTATGTGTTTTTTATTTTAAGACAATCTCCACACCCTCCCTTTTTTTGTTTGTTTGGATGGCTAGGTTCTATTTGAGTTTTTGTGGCAGTTTTTTTAAGTTTTATGATCGAGAATGAATTAAATCTGTTGGGCTTGATGAAGCTGTTGTCCAAATAGGTTCTCATTTGGACGTCTGATCTGTCTTCACTTCAATTCATTTCATAATTTCTGTTTTTCTGAATTTGATTTTATGAGTTTAGGATTACTGATGATTTTTACAGGTGATGAGCGAAGACGGATCTGTGATATTGTGAATGTGCTCGAAAGCATTGGATTTTTTTTAGCCGCATGTCTTTATAAGGCGGCTTTGATTGTTTCAAGTGATTTCGAAGGAAGTGAAGAATCGGTATTTCTAGAAAGGTATTGATAGTATTCCTCAGGATTTGGAATAACTGAAGATAATCTATTTTTTTTCCCTGAGGGAGATTATTATTATTGTTTAATTTTTTAAAGATTATGGTATACATTTGCACATAAATAGGTATTGAGAGATAGCTATGAAAATCTTACTGTAACTTCATACGACTGCGAAGGGGTTGGTTGATATGTGATTTCTTTGTTGTTGGGTTTAATTGTTGATTGTTTTTCCTTTTGGGGTCATAGTAATCTATGAACTTTTAGATCGGGACTCAATCGAGGATTGTGATTATGATAAGCCATCGGATTTGATTAGTGGGAAAACAAGCCAACAAAACTCAACCCATGGGTCTGTTCCTAATTATCAGTCTGCAGCCTTTATTCCAAGGGCAAGACAGGTAAAATTGATTACTCCATTTAGTCTCTCCATCTCTCTCTGATTGTCTCTGATTTATACTCCTTACGAAGATAATGTTGCAGTCAAGTGATCCAACACTTAATGAACAAGTTTTCTTGAAATAAAAATTGAAAAAGGGATCTCCAAAATTATCTAATTATACCCTTGCAAACCCGGATTTTTTTGTTAAGTACTGTCAATGATGCACAACTTTAAACTACAATCAAACTGCAGTCCATCAAAATGGATATCATGGATATAAAGTATTAAGTTCTGAAAATATGAAATCTCAAATTAGGGTCACATTGGTTTTGTATTACATACATGAGTTCTGCATGCTGACTAAACATGCAGATAAATTATCCCAAATGGTATCATTCCTGAACACACTTATTTATTTACTTTTTATCATTATTTATTTATTTTTTATCATTATTTTTTAATGTCCCACCGCACACACCACACCTGCTTTCTCCGCCCTCTTTCCTCTCTCTCCCTTCCTATCCATGTCTCTGCCCTCCGTTACCCTCAACTATCCCGCTCCCGCTCCCTCTCCCTTCCCTCTCCCTCGGCTCCTTTTCTATAATATTTGCTTCTTCCTCTGCTCTTCTATCCCCTTTTTTCTCTCTTCTCCCTCTCTCTCTCCTTCTCTCATATCTCTCTCTCCCTGTCTCCTCCTGGACTGCGCAACCCACAACAGCCAGCGGCCCCCTTCACCTGCACAAATGCCAGTTTTTCCATCTCCTTCTTTCTCCCTCATTCATTTTCTTTATTTATTTTTTCCTTTTCTTTTCTCCTTCCTCTCCTTTCTTCTTCCCTATCACTACTCCACCTCCCTGCCTGCACATTGACACCACCATAACTGCACTCTCCCTGCACACCCCACACCCATGCACCCACCTGAAGGCTAGCACCTCCCTCATCTATCAAGCAAAATGTAATTTTTAAATATACATGTAAATATTTTTTTTTGTATATACGTGGTGCGCCGTGCCTTCAGGCACGAGCAATGCACTAGTACTCTATATATTGAGGCTCGTTCTTCAAAGGAAGACGAGCAATCATAATACAATTTCACAGCTTTGTGCTATTTTCAAGTTCCATTCATGAGTTTGTCAGCTCCCACATGGTTGTTTCTTGGTCTGAAGATGCCCAAGTGAGGCGGAGGTTCCCTCCAGCTATTTGCTATTCATTGTACTCTAGACATCCCACTTGGAAATATATATACTTAATTTTATAAAATACACACATATCACTATATGAGTTGGTTGATCGTGCTGGTTGTACGCATTATCTATTCGTTTTTCAGAAATTTTACTTGAATAATGCATATCTTCCCCTCCTTTGGATGAAGAGTTGTTCTAATCAAGTTCAGGTCAGTGCAGGACTTAAATTTCAGTTCCTTGATTTATCAATTTCTGGAAATTCAACATTTTTAGGTGTTAGGCTTCACCCATATTCCTTTTTTTTTTGAATGGTTACTTTCATTAAAAAAAAGAAGCAAGCAGTACAAGAGGAGTATACTGACAGGCTAAAATAGGCAAACGGGAAAAACAAAAAGGGCCCTAAGACAAAACAACTAAGGCCCTACATAAGAGAAGGTCAACTCCTTCCAATTTAACATTATATGTTCCATAGAGTATCCTTTAAAAGATGGGCTTATGGATACCAATAAAGCACCTAAAAACTTAGTTTTCTCCACCAAGCAACTGACACTGGATGCAACCCCTTCAAAACACCTTGAGTTCCTTTCCTTCTAAATTATCCACAGAACTGCAAGAAATGACAATCTCCACAGTTCCTTACCTCTAGGAATTCCTATAAGAGACTTCCATTCTTGGAACAGCTCTAGAAGGGTTTAGGAAACACCCAACAACATTCAAACCACCAACCTCCAGATAGCCTGAGCAGTTTTATAGTGCACCATAAGTTGGTCCATAGATTCCTCCTCTCGTAAGCACATGGGGCACCCGTTAACCATAATCCTCCCCCTCCTCCTTAAGTAATTATTCCATAGTAAGAATTCTTTTTCTGAGAGCCAACCATCCGAAGATTACCACCCTTGGTGAAGCCTTCAACTTCCATATACTACACACATCGCTCCTCACCCGCTACATGTTAGATATAGCTAAGAAGAAAAAGGAAACCCAGTAGTAGCCATATTTAGAAGCAAGTCCACCCCCTAGCATCTTCCTCTCCACCTAGAATGTGTGCATCTTTTAGAAGGCTAAGGGGTGAAATGAATTGACTTTCTTCATTCTCCTTCAAATACCTCATTAAAAAGGGGCTCCAAACTACCTGACCGCCGACTCTAGTCATGTAAATATTGATCGTTGCCTCCTTATCCATAGCACAATTATACAAATCCGGAAACTGAGCTTCAAGAGTCACGTCATCAACCCACCGATCCTTCCCGAAAAGAACCTTCTCCCCCAATCCAACCTTGTATTTGATGTTCTCTAGGAAAATCTTTTAACTGATAGGATGCCTCTCCATATAGCAAATGCCTTATTAAGAGCCTCTTTAACCTCCCACCCACTTCTCAGCAGACCGTATTTCCTATCCAAGACCTATCTCCATAGGCCATCCGTGCCATCTCCTATCCTCCCCAACCACTTACCTCGTAGGGCTTGATTCATATGCTTCAGAGGTCTAATTCCCAAGCCCCTTTCTTCCTTCGGTTTACAGATCGAACCCCAATCCACCAAGTGATACTTCTTTTGAGGATTGCTTCCATACCATAAGAAATCTCTCTCCAACCTTTCTATTCTCTTGATAACAGAGGCCGGGTATTTGAAAAGGGAAAGGTAATACACTGGCAAATTCGACAACATTGAGCTTATAAGGGTAACTCTTTCTCTAATGATCAAATAGATAGCTTTCCATGCAGACAGCTTCTTCTCAACCCACTCCACTACTGGATCCCACAAAGATTTATTGACCAATCCAAAGCACAAGGGTAGCCCTAGATATCTGCATATTTGTGAAGCATATAATCCTTAACTCTTGTCCCAATTCCTTTCCAATCCATATTCCTATCTTTTTCTCCACTGCATGCATATATCTATTCTATATATCTGTCCCTTTGCCTTTCTCTCCCTCCCTCTCCCCCTCTCCTTTTCTCCCTCTGTTTTTTTCCTCAGATTTCAGCCATCAAAGAGAGAGAGAGAGAATGTGTGTGTGTTATGACCGATATTAGACCAATATATTGGTCCCGACCGATATTTTTAAGATATCGGTCAATACAAAATGATATTTTGGCGATATCTTGGGTATCTGAGACCGAAGCTGATTAGTTTACATTTATCAGTTTGACTAAGGCCGATACATAATATTTTAAATTATGGGCTTCATACAACAGTTCGATTTGTGAATTGGCATTGCATCAATCATTAATCTGTGGATATACATGCTATCATCATGCTTTAAGGGTTGAACAAGAGAGATCTGAAGTACAGTGAACCAAAGCATTGATTTGATGGCTGCCATACATGGGTGAATTATGCAGCCAATCTCCGAAACAACATAATCCTAAGCTCCTAACCCATTATCTGAAATTGTACAATACAGAAAGAATAAATCCTAGGACCAATCAAAACACCAAAAATTAATAGAAGAAAATACAATAAGGTGCCCCCTCTCTGCACTCGCATTTTTGTTTATTCTTTTTCACATGCACATGTTTGGTCAGTAAGAACATAGGAAAATGCTCTACCAATAAAAGAAACAAAAAGTGGCACTAAAATGACAGAATGGGAGTGAAACCCAAAAAAAATGTGGCCGGTCTATAGACAGTGATCAGACAAAACATCCATATCCGCATTGTAAGACCCTGACCCCCAATCCCTCTGTTTAGTATTGTTTTAATCATGGTTTAACTTGTTAAGTGAGATTTGAGTTGGTTTTGACTTTGTCTTTGAGTTTGACTAGATTTTTCATAGCCATGGAGATTTTGAAGACTGTTGACTTTAGTTTGACCTGGTCTTTGTAAAATGTATTTTTGTGAGAAAATTTTTCTTATTTTGGAAAAATTACAAATTTTACTCCTTTTGACTCATTTTATTGAGTTGAACAACTTTCATGTTTTGACCATTTTGATTTGATGATCAGAAAATGCGTTTTTCGAGAAAAAGGGCAAAATCGACTTTTCACACTAAATCTGTCTATGAATTTCGAAAATTTCAGAAATTGGGGAAAATATACTTTTTGGAAAGTAGAAATTTCTCTGATCATTTTTGTCTTCTTCGTCGTTTTCATTCGGGGCCCGCAAATGCCACTTTCAGCCTTGTGAAGATCGGGGCCCACAAAACCCATCTTATAAGAAGAGGAACCCTCTTCTTCTCCTTCATTCTCTTTTCCTGCATGGTTTGGAGCAAGGGCTCTTTCCCTCTCTTCCAGCAACTTTCTCTCTCTTCTGAAACACCTATCTCATGGAGATTTCATGGAGGATTGATCTCCTAGGGCTCTTCTTCTCCATTCAAGCTTTCCAAAGAACCCATTTGCAAGAGATTTGAGCTAGGAGATACCACTTTTCCATGCCTTTCTTCTTTGTTTGAGCTACCAAAGGTTAGCAATGGTTTTCTTTTCATGGGATCATGGTTTTTCAAACCTTTTAGAGTATTTTTCTCGCATATGCAAAGAGTTTTCATGGAGACTTGAGGATGATTGATTTTTAGGGTTTCTCTTGGTTTATTTTGGGGCTTTTGTAGATGGAAGACCTTGAGACCCTAGAGCTTTGATTGAGGAGTATTATTTCTCTCTTTTAGACTTGAGGCAAGTGGATTTCCAATTAATATGATGATTTCATTTATTTTGCTTCACATCATGATGTTTCATGCTATGTTCTAATCTTCTTATGTTTCATAGATTTCTTTTGGTTGAATGGAGAAATGTTGCATGTGATTTCACTTATGATATTGTTTTATAATGAATTTGAAGTTATCTTCACTTTGGTCATCTTGAGAATTAGCTTTCTTCATGTTAAGTGTTTGTGTTCAAAATAAAGGAGGAAATCTTTGATTTTAAAGTGTTGTGTTTGTTTTATTGGATTTGATTATGGAAGGTGATTTGATGATTTGATGGAGTTTAATATGTTCATTGAGGACCTACTTCATTGGAGAGTTGTTGTAGAAAAGGAGGGGAGAAAGAAAATAAAAAAAAAAAAGAGTGCAAAATCTGCACCCATTCGGACCCAGACAGAACTGGGTCCGCTCGAGCGACCCAGTGGGCCGCTCGAGCGGCCCAGGTTCTGGGAGGGGTCCACTCGAGCGAGCCTTGGGTCGCTCGAGTGGACCTGGGCCCAGTCCCGGGTTTGTTTGCGACCTGTGTTAGGGGCTGTTTACGGGACTTTTGTAGACCCGTTTAAGACCCTTTTAAACCTCCTTTTCTCCATGAATTCTAGGCCTATTTGATCCCTCTTATGTTTTGAAAACTCTTGAATAAATGAAAAGAATTGTAACATTATGAAATGTGCAAATTCGAGTGTTAAATAAGAAAGAGTTTGGAATTGTTTGTGATACTTGGAATTTGTGAAATGGGAATGGGATTAATGAGAGAATGAGCGTATGTGAAGTTACCCGGGAATCTTTCAAGCCTCAATACGCACTTTATCATTTAAATGTTGTGGATTTTCATTGGCATCAAACATACTCTTTATTAATCAATGTTTAAAGGTTAAATGTGTATTGAGATGGTTCCTTGGTAAGTCATTGAGTCATTCTCCACTACCCATTCCATTTCAAGTTAGAGAATGTATTTGTATTTGTATTTTTCGGTGAACTAATTTAAATAGCATCGGTGATTTGCCATAAAATCATATGGTTCTTCCATGTTCGAAAGGATTGATCGTATGATTTTATACAAATTACTTTGATGTGTATTTGAGTGGTTTACCCTGCAAATTCGTATGTTTTCTCCGAATCGATTTGGAAGGAGATTGGAGTGGTCCGCCACATTCGGGATTTCTTCAATGAGACTATTATTTTGATAAGACTAGTATTTTGAAAATAAAACCTCGAGGCAAGACGGGGCTAGAGCTTTGTAGTGCGAGCCCATGAGCCGAAGAGATTATGATTTCAAAAACAAAACCTCGAGGCAAGATGGGGCCAGAGCTTTGTAGTGTGAGCCCATGAGCCAAAGGGATTATTATGGTTTGAGTTGTATCGGTTTGGGTTTTAAAAACTAAAGGCACCACTAGGCTTAGGTCACCTTGTCGGGCTGATCACCCGGCTTGGGATCTTTATTTTGTCCGCCAGCTGCAGCTTGGATTCTGTCTGTACCGACCATGGCAACAGTTCCTATCTGCCGGTCCCACGTGTAGTGGCTACGGTTCTGATTTTGATCTGCCGGTCCCATTTGTATGGCTACGGTTCTGATTCTATTTCCGGTCCCACGTGTAGGGGCTACGGTTCTGTCTGCTCTTGTTACTTCGGTAATAGGAGAATATAGCTACGTGTGGTTGCTAATGCTTTATCTGTTTATTTCTTTGTTTTATGATTATTGTTTGTTTATACTCTTTATGCTTTGAATTTGTTAATGTTTATGAAATTGATCTTTTATCGTATTGCCTCATTATTCAGGATTTTAAATGTATTTCCAATTATTAAATGTTTTATGCAGGCTATTATCTTTTCGAGATATTCATACTTCAGAGACTGTTCATTTATTTGCTTTGACATTTATGTTCGGTCTTTCGATCGTTTATCATGATTTATTGCTACTATTGTTTAGACTCTTTAATCGGTTTTACAATGATTCCATAAGGTTTTATGAATGTCCTTTTGTCACATATTACTTGTTTATTTGCTTGCCAGACCGTCGTGTCTGACCCTGTTTGTTTGGTGCCAGTTTCCTCTCTTTTTATTTTTCGGTGTTTGATCGGAGGAGGCGGTGGGACCGCTGGTCTGACATGAGAGGCTGCCCATTGATATCATCTAGATGTCAAGTTTGGCACCGGAGCTCGAAAAATCATTTGGGGTAGGATATCACTTAGTGGTTTATTTGTATGGCTTTGTTAGCCTTTTTCGTTGGGTTTGTAATTAAGACATTTGTTAATTGTAATTTGAATATGTGGGAAATAAATAGTCTTGTTACTACCAGCTCAGTGTTCTTTGGATTATGACTTGTGCCAGTCTGCGTATGTAATGGCTTTATGATATTGGTTGCGTGCGACATGGAACCCGATGGCCACGGATTCCGAGTCGTAACACCATGTTTAGCTTCCGCAAAAATATACTCTGATCGTGATGGAATTTGATTATCCTCATTCACGCGGATCTTGGGAAATATAACAAAAATTTCAAATTTATTCCAAAATTTCGCATCCCGAGGTCGGATCACTGTAGGGCCCGGTTTCGGGTTGTGACACGCATTGTCATTGAAAACATGCAAAAATAACGTTGGCATAGACTCACAAAGAACCAATACTTTCCTCACAATAGAAGCCAACCTCCAAGCAACCAAACCCTACCTCTTCACCCACTTAATTGCATAAGCTCCTGTTGTAAATACATGACCCAAGAAACTTTCTTTAAATACGGGATGGGAATATCTTTCAACCTGCATTACTTTGGGGACAGTGTCTATCCACAATGGGGCCAGATGTACAAGCTGAAGGCCCAAAGATATCCTTGTATCAAGGTGTAGAAGATAGTGTGGCTTAGGCCCATAGGTCAGGTCCAGCCCATCAAGGCCCATATACAGTTGTATATAAAATCCCATGTGTGGGATTCAGTTTGTAATTATGTTGCCAATTTCTCTCATAGTACTTCCTGTATAGACTAGGAGATTGATTTATTTCTTATTCTGATTGTATTAATTGATGTGTAAATCCCTTGATTAGGGTATAATGATATTATAAATAGATAGACGATCCTCTATTGAGGTATCAGTTTCTCTACAAACTCTCGTCTCCTTCTTCCTTCCCTTATTACATATTGTATCATGGTATCAGAGCTTTGGTTATGATTTATCCTTCTTCTCTCGTTGATCCAATCATTCTCCCTGGCGTGGATCTTCTTCCTAGCGTGGATTTTCTCTCTCTCAGTGCCTGATTTGCTCACTGATCAAAGTGGCCCACCTCGGATCAACTTCGTGTCTCCAAGAGACCTCCACACTGTAATTTTCCCATCACCTTTGAGGTAGGTTCTAGCCACTTCTTCCTCTGTCGGTTTTAATAAAGTTGTGTCAGATAGTTTTAATCAAAATCGTCCAGATTTGTGGATCTGTATCCAAATCTCATCAAATTTGGACTGGAAAAAGTAACTTTGAACTACTTCAAGAAGTTCAAACCTGATCTGTAATTAGATCACCCTGTGGGGCCCATGCACAGATCTTGAGGGAAAATTCCAGGTCGTCAGGCTCTGTTTATGGAAAAATTGCACTATTAAGATTCTTCCTACTGATAGTCCTAGTTGCTACCGAGGGCTGTTAGTACTAATTATTGCTATTAAGGGCTAATCAATATTGATCATTGCTGGTTACTGCTGTTCGTGCAGTATTGGCTGCATTGTTAGTGCATTGTTGGGGCTGTTCAGGGTAAATTACACCATTGGGGCTGTTTGCTGCTGTTCATAGCAATCCAACCAATCTTGTTTTCTGCTTCTCGAATA
Source organism: Litsea cubeba (assembly GCA_012931725.1). Classification (NCBI taxonomy): domain Eukaryota; kingdom Viridiplantae; phylum Streptophyta; class Magnoliopsida; order Laurales; family Lauraceae; genus Litsea; species Litsea cubeba. The sequence goes on along the minus strand of CM022944.1, from coordinate 104,694,446 downwards.
TTGGTTGGTTATCTCTTGTGTCTACTACTGCTGTCTCTTCTCTTCTATCCGTTGCAATGGACAAGTACGATAAGTATGATGTTATCCCCGTTAAGTTTAATGGGCAAAACTATATGGCCCGGTCCTTCCATCTAAAGAATTTCGTAGAAGGACATGGGCTATTTGACTATCTAGATGGAACGGTAACAAAACCTCTTACTCCAAGTACCACGGACTCCAAAGCCTTAGCCACCTGGTCTAAGGAAAATGCCAAAGTGATTACTTGGATTCTGAACTCTATTGATTCCTCCCTCGCCGTGGCTCTTCAAGCCTATGCTACCGCAACAGATATGTGGGCTCACCTCAAGAAAATCTACCATCAAACCAACAAAGCCCGAAAATTTCACTTGGATAGTGAAATTACTAAATTTACTCAATGGGATAGATCTGTGCAGGAATATTTTAATGGCTTCCTCACCTTATGGACCAAACGGGATTCCATGTTGATTCAGACCGTCTCTCCTGGCTTTCTCTCCGAGGCTCTTAAACTCCAAGAGGAAACTCACATTAGCTAGTTCCTTATGAATCTACGACCAGACTTTGAATCGGTTCGGTCTACCCTCATGAACAGAGAACTTTCGGCTAACCTAGATAACTACTTTTAAGAAGTCCTTCGCGAAGAACTTCGTCTCACCTCACAGCGTGCCATTCTTGAAGAACCGAAGGTCTTCCTCACACCCCTTCCGGCTGACTCTGCTCTTCTAACAACCCTCAATCCGAAGCTCACTCAGTGTTATGAATGCAAAGGCTTCAATCATATTGCCAAGAGTTGCCGCAAGAAGTTGGTTTGCCGATGCTGCAAGCGGTCTGGTCATCTTATTGATGATTGCCATAGCCTCCAAAGAAGGAATGAGACGCAGCCTCCCTCTAATCTGCTAAGACAAAATATTCCGTCCGCATTCCAGGCTCAAGCACCATCATCTGATGCAGGAAGCACTCCATCTAGGGCTGTCTCCATGACTCCTGCTCAGATTTAAGAACTGATCCAGAGCACAGTTACCTCTGCATATGCGTCTATGGGCTTCTCTGGCGGTCGGTATCAAACTCATTCTCATATAGCATCTCCTGCTTTTCATTCCTCTGCATCTCTTTCTTCTCCCATCACCTCTTCCACATGGTTTTTAGATTCAGGAGCCTCAAATCACATGACATCTGTAGAACATAGCTTTACAGATTCCCATCCTTACCTTGGAAAAGAGAAAATAACTACCGCTAATGGTGATCAACTACTCATTTTTGGAGTTGGTACCATTACTTTATCTAGTATCTCTGGCCAGTCCATCACCCTTCCCAATGTTTACTTTGTTCCCAAATTATCAACCAATCTTCTTTCTGTAGGATAACTTATAGATGATGGCTATCTTGTTCACTTTTCTTCCTCTGGTTGTGTAATATAGGGGCGACAAACTGGGAAGGTGATCCTGACGGGGAGTAAACATAAGCGCCTGTTTTTGCTAGACATTGGACATCATTCCTTCTTTTATGCTTCTTCTTTTGATAATTTCACTAAATTGTGGACTGTTTGGCATAAACATCTTGGTCACGTGAACAATGCCCATTTGATTTCCTTATTTAAGATTGGTTGTTTGGCTTCTACTTTTGATAATAAAATGATGTCTCAATCTAAGTGTCAAACTTGTTGCTTAAGCAAGAGTCACATTTTGCCTTTTTCTGTTCATAATTCTCGTGCATTGGCATCATTTGACATTATCCATTCTGATGTTTGGGGAATTGCTCCTACCTTGAGTAGGACGGGATTTAAGTACTATGTGACCTTTATCGATGACCATTCTCGTTATACTTGGATTTACTTTATGCACTAGAAATCTGAAGTCTTCTCCATTTTTCAAAAAATTTATAACATGGTCCAAACCCAATTTCAGAAAGCCATTAATTCTCTTAGGTTAGACTCTGGTGGAGAATACATGTCTCGTGAATTCTCTGCCTTTATTTCTGATAAAGGCATTCTTCACCAAAAATCTTGTCCACACACTCTTGAGCAAAATGGGATTGCGGAAAGAAAGAACAGACATATTCTTGAAACTGTTCGCACTCTTTTAATTGCATCCTTAGTTCCTCCGAACTTTTGGTGTGATGCTGCACAGACTGCTGTGTATCTTATCAACCATCTTCCTAGCACTGTTCTAGGAAAGACTACTCCTTATGGAGTTCTCTTTGGTCATACCCCTTCATACTCTCACTTACGTGTCTTTGGTTGCTTGTGTTTTGTTCATCTTCCTCCTTCTGAGCGCACTAAGTTATCACCACAGGCTGCCAAATGCATCTTTCTTGGTGACAGTAATGAACACAAAGGTTTTTTTTATGTTATGATCAGTTTGAGAAACGCATGCGCATAGCTCGTAATGTGATCTTCTTAGAACAGATTCCTTTCTTTTCCTTACGCTTGGATCATCATCCTATTGCTGTGTCATATTTGCCACAATTCCAGGAATTTACTTCTCCATCATCTCTTCCCAAAGTCTATGTCCGGCGTAACACGGTGACTCCCTCTCCTGATCCTCTCCCAGTGCTGCCTACTGAACCAGCAAGTAATAATGCTCCCTCTGATAGTATCTCTCTGCAACGCTCTAGTCGCCTTTCCGTTGCCCCTAACCGTTATGGATTTCCTGCTCTCTTTTCCTCTTTAGATAGTGCTTCTATACCCACCTCATATTCACAGGCCTCAAAGATTGCTTACTGGCAGGATGCTATGAATGAGGAATTGCTCGCTCTTGAAGCAAACTAGACATGGGACTTGGTATCGACTCTTGAACGAGCCTTTGTGATTGGCAGTAAATGGATCTACTCTATAAAAGTTAACTTTGATGGGAGTCTTGATCGCTACAAAGCCAAATTGGTTGCGCAAGGTTACAAGCAGGAGTATGGCATTGACTATGAGGAGACATTTGCACCAGTGGCTAAAATGACCATCGTTCGTACTCTTCTTTGTGTCGTTGCTGCCCGCAACTGGCCTATGTCAAATAGATGTCAAAAATGTTTTTCTTCATGGCAATTTGAAAAAGACTGTCTGCTTAAAACCTCCTCCGGGTTATGCTTGTCCTCCTCATCATGTTTGCAAGTTGCAAAAATCTCTTTATGGACTTAAGCAGGCTCCTAGGACTTGGTTTGATAAATTCCAGGCAGTAATTCTTCAAGCTGGATTTCGTCAGTCATTCTGACAGTTCATTATTTCTTAGATGGACACCGAAGGGTTACACATTCCTTTTGGTCTATGTTGATGATGTGATTATCAGTGGCAATGATATTGCCGGCATTACGGATCTCAAGCACCATCTCACTCGCCACTTCAGAATGAAGGATCATGGTCCTCTCACTTACTTTCTGGGGCTTGAGTTTTTGCGTACCAAATCGGGCATTCGGGTCCATCAACGTAAATATGCTACCGATTTGATCACCTCGGCAAGACTTGATCATGCTCACACTTTTATATGCCTATGGAATTAAACAGCAAACTCAGTATGGAGGATGGCCCTCCCCTGGATGATCCTTCTATTTTTTGGCGGATAGTTGGTAGTTTGCTATACTTAACTATGAGTCGGCCTGATATTTCTCATGCAGTTCATACGGTTAGCCAGTTTGTGAGCAATCCTCAGAAACCCCACCTTGCTGCTGCTTTGCACATACTCCGCTATGTTAAAGGCACTGTTACTCATGGTCTCTTCTACCGATCTGGTACTTCTTTGCGTTTATCAGCTTATGCCGATGCCAACTGGGCTGGTTACCCTGATTCTCGGCGATCTACCACTGGCTGGTGTATGTTTCTTGGCGACTCTCTAATTTCATGGAAGTGCAAGAAGCAAACCACTGTGTCAAAGTCTTCTGCTGAGGCCGAATATCGGGCAATGTCATCCGCGAGTGCTGAAATCATTTGGCTCTGCCGTCTTCTCTGTGAATTCGGTGTCATTGTTGGTAGTTCTACACCTCTTCATGGGGACAATACCAGTGCTACTAGAATTGTTAACGATCCAGTCTTTCGTGAACGGACGAAGCACATTGAGGTTGATTGTCACTTCATCCGTCAGCATGTCGTCACTGAGAAGATAACCTTGCCTCATGTCTCTACTCATGACCAGTTGGTGGATATCTTCACCAAAGCACTTCCCAAACCGCCCCATCATGATCTCACTAACAAATTATTGTTTTTTGTATTACCACATCAATTAAAACAACAATTTGAGGGGGAGTGTAGAAGATAGTGTGGCTTAGGCCCATAGGTCCGGTCCAGCCCATCAAGGCCCATATACAGTTGTATATAAAATCCCACGTGTGGGATTCAGTCTGTAATTATGTTGTTGATTTCTCTCATAGTACTTCCTGTATAGACTAGGAGATTGATTTATTTCTAATTCTGATTGTATTAATTGATGTGTAAATCCCTTGATTAGGGTATAATGATATTATAAATAGATAGACGATCCTCTATTGAGGTATCAGTTTCTCTTCGAACTCTCGTCTCCTTCTTCCTTCCCTTATTACATATTTGTATCACAAGGATCATATATTTCATTGTGTAAATAAGGTCTTGCTTACCATTCCAAAGAGATAAAAATCTTCCTTAATAGAAGGAATTATCAAATCAACTCCAAGTATTGCTACATGTGCTCAAATTCCTGTCTTTTCCTGTTTTATCAGTGCTTAAAATTGCATTAAAAATTAAAAAAAACAAAAATATTAACAAATTAACTTACATAAAGAGTTGGAACATCTGCAATGACCAGGCTGGTGAATGCTATAGAGTTCTGCATGTATGGGAATGAATTGTACAATCAGTATAAATTAACTGGACTTCTACCTCATCTTTCAGTTAACAGAAAACTGATGGCATAAAATTGACTACAGAGTTCTTTTCTTTTTTCCTAAATGGTGACTGAAATTCATTGCTCGAAAGAAACTGTACGGTAAGAGGAATTGCTTTTACAATACTTTTCTTAGAACCCATATCTAGTGCCACATGCATTGTATAAAGCATATAAAGAAAGACAGAAGGCGGTAAAAGCAAATTGACAATCTGATTATAATCCTGTCATCATCTTTCTTTTGCAGGGATCATCTGGAACTTATTTGTTCTGCACATAATTAAAAGATTAAGAAATGGGAATAAGAAACTTTGCAATTAACAATCACCACGATAGCGTTTTCAATTATGTAAATTTACATATTTTAATACCATTCATATCCCTTGCGTAAATACAAACGACCCGTTAAGGTGTAAATTCTCTTTTTTGCATTGGGTAGAAAAAAAGGGGCAGCCCGGTGCACGAGGCTCCCGCCACTGAGGGGACCCCCACCCCCCAAGCAGAGAGGCTATTTCCGCGTTTCGAACTCATGACACCTAGGTCACAATAGAGCAACCTTACTGTTGCGCCAAGGCCCACCCTCTATGCATTGGGTATAATGCTCTTTTACATATGCTTTTTTTTTTAAGTTTTGATTCCTTCGTATATTTTATGAAACTGTTCTTTTGTTACTATGATTTACCCATTGCTGATAGAAAAATGGTATAAATTCTCTAGAGCTACAAATAAACAAAGAAAAACTCAAATAAAAAACTAGCAGAAAGCTTAAACAAAAACATGCAAGCTACTGCCTTATCCCAGTTGAGATAACCTTTCCTCAACTCTTGAGGTTCCCATGCTACCTCCACGGGTTTAGGTGTGAATGATCCATAGACTATTAACATTTTCAAAGAATAACGTAAAGCTTTGGATTTTCAGCTCTTTTATTGAGTATATATTTTCTTACATAAAAAGAAAACCCTATTAGAAGACACATGAGTAAATGATATGAGGGCAAAAAAAGAGAGCAAGAAAGGATCTATGTCGGTTAAAACTTTTTATATAATTTAGTGGGCCTAGGACCATGAAACTTTTCTATTGAGGAAATAGAGGGTCACAAACACAGCAAATACTTCGGATCATGAATTGGAGGCCCAAAAAAGTGCAAAACATCAAAAAGTGGGATTAAGTTATTTTTTTACTATTCACATTTTTCTCAAAATCCATGAGGATCTAAGTTATGAAACTTCATATATTGGGTTTTTCATATCTATGAGAATATTGAAATGATTTGGATCATGGTTTGGGGGCTACACAATTGCAGATAATAAGAAAGTGGGATTTATATGGTTTTTTTTTCACATGTTTCTCAAAATCTATGAAGAACTAAGATATAAAACTTCATGTGAGGTTCACCGTTTATATGAGACCTAAGTGAAGAAAATGATTTCTCTAGATTATATATTTTTTCTTATTTTTTTTCGTTTTCACATATTTCTTTAAATCTATGCATATTTAAGATATGAAACTAAACATCTTAGGGTTTATTAGTTCAATAAGAAATTTGAACGGTTCAATTTACAAATTTGGAGCCCAAAAGATTGCAAAAAAATATAATGTGGTTGACAGGATTTGATTCCGCAAACCATTGCAAGCGGAAGTGAGGCAGGAGGTCTACTTGCACCTTTTGAACTGGGAAGTGTGAAGATTTTGGACTGAAAATGGCCTTTTTGCACCCCAGTCTCATACCTCATTTATCCATGTGATACACAAACAATCACAAACAAACGTGTGTACTATGCATAAATGTTGTAAATGTGTAACATTTACATAGGTAATGGGACCAAACAAATGAAACCTAGGGGGATTAACAAGTTGATACCTTCCATCAAGGCTTTTGTAGCTAGGATCGTCCTACATCACCTTGTCTCCAATTCTTTTTTGCATCATGGTGTAAAAGGTAAATAATTGCAAGGTTTGTTTTGACGGTTGTTAATTATAAGACCATAGTATTGTCTTTAAGAATATCTATTACGAATCTTGAGATAATTTTATTTTTTATTTTTTTTAAAGATGTAATGGACTGTAATTAATTAATTTTCAGAATATTAGTTTGGGATTGTATAGCATTTATTTAGGTTAGTTTTATATCTTTACATAGGACAAGTTCAAGTAAAGTGCTTCGCACTCTCTAAGGATCGACCCCGTACTCACCGGGATAATACTGCACCGCGGCCTTGCACTTGAGGCTGTTGAACATGATCCATGAACTTTGATCAACTTAAACGAGAATGAGATAAATCAGAATTATGTTTGAGCAAATTTATGGCTTACAAGTTTATGAATTTAAGCTCCCATTCCATCAAAAATAGTAAATTCAACCTCACTAAATTATAAATAAATTCAGTTCACAAACAAGGGAGGAGTTCAGCAGAAATGGTAACTATGGTTTGGTTGTCTGCAAAATCACAAGCGGATTAAGTATTCGGTAGAATAAATTATTTTTTTCCTGAAACATCTGCTTCCTTTAATTCAAAAGAAACTAGAAAAGAAAAGGCAAACAAAAAATACGGGAGGCAAATGAAATTAACCAGTTTGACTTTGGTTGCTCAGGATCTCTGTCAAATGAACAATTGAAGAGGAGAAAAGATCCCCTATGGTTCAAAGAATATGGACAATCTAAATATTTCTTTTTTTTGTAAGATTGTCATTGTCAAAATAGTTGATTGAGGAATGTAGCCCATAAGCTTTAAAATGGAGTGAGATAAAAAAAGGGTATTTTTTTAATATTTTCAATGGTAATTGAATATAATTTCTAAGAAAGGTTGCTGTTTACAAACTTAAGGAAACCAAAAAAAAAAAAAAACCCACATCATCATATAACCTTCAATTACAATCGCTCAAACCAATCAGCCAACTGCCATCCAAATTATCAGTTCTTGAAAAGGTAACCGAACTCAAACCTAAAACCTTGGGGTTGCAACATTGAGAACTTCCAACTCAATTTCAATTATTATTTTCTTTTCCTAGTTGAAAAATTTGTCATCTAAAAATCCTTTAGGCTAAAATTTGACCAATAAGTTCTCAAAATTTTTGCAGACACAAATTCCCCTAGTTCTCACTATCAAATGGTCCTTGACTCTATTTGGACATACACTAATCACAAGTGGTTCAAATAGTTTGACATGGGAGACCTTTCTCCTATGAATGTAGTGCGAATGCAGCCAAGTGTTGCCCCGAAAATTGTGAAATTAGAAGATGTCACAACTTAAAGAACATACAGAAGACACGAGAGAAGATAAATTTGCATGGAAATAGAAAAATGTGCATTTATTCCTTTCTCGTTTTTATTTTTACGTGGGTTATACATTCTGTAAGTGCAAAAAACGATGACTCACAAGATTAAGGGTGCCTGATAGGACTTATCTGGATGAAAGAAGATGATCTGCTGCCTCAAAGCCTGAAAGGGAAGAACAAACATTCAGAGGACCCTGGCCTGGGCGGTGCAAGGCTCTCCGATGCCGAAGTCAGTGTATGAACTTAACTAAGGAAGGAGAGGAAGAAGAGAGGCAGAGTAACGACTCTCAAGTGTGTAAGTTGCGTACCTTGCTTCTGAAATGGGATCCTATTTATAGAGGACTCTTGATGATATTTTGGATGATATTTTGGAGTGGGACCCTTGATTTGATAGGGAAGGCCATATCAGCCCACAAAGTAATAAATGCGGTCCATTTCCGCCCACATTGTATTTAATGCCAGTCGTATCAGCCCACATTGCATTTAATGCATGTCATGTTGGGCCAGATCATGTTGGACGCCTTTGGCGGTAGAGGTCCCATCGGATCCATCCTCGGGCCTTGCCCTGATTTGGCTACAGCCGCTGGATGCCACCTTGTCAGCGATCTGGCGAAGATTGTGGACGGCTGGATGTCGCATCTGTCCCACTGGCTCGCGCCCTATTCTGCCACGTATCTAATGACGTGGCGGGCGTGGGGCGCGAGTGGGGATTCTTCTTTATTTCGGCTTTCATCCCGGCTCCTTTGGCCAGGGTCAAGCTCTTTAGCCGAAGTGGGCCCTTGGTGGCCGAGCTCGGCACTAGCAGCCAAGGTCTGTCTGGTTTCGGCCGAGGCCTGCGGCAGCCGAGGCAAGTCTGGGTGGCACGTGGATGGCACGTGAGAGTGCTTAGTCACATCTTATAGCTGTGATTAGCATAATCCTGGAGTTTTGAAAATCTCCCCACACAATTGCCCCCTAGCTTGTGACTTCTTAAGCGCCCTAGCCTTTAGGGGTCAGAAGCTAGAGAATCCGTCTGGAGATGCTGCGATCATTACTTGGCGCCGCTTCAACTTCTCCGAGGCAATAAATGTCGCGTCCTGTTCGCCCCGGGAAACGAACCGGCGGCTACACGTGTCGCTTCTTCACTGATCGTGCCATCAAATTGATGAGATAGGCGCGGATCGCGAAGCTTGCCTTTTCAAATTCGTAAATGGCGCCCAAAGAGGGCCTCCTTCTCTTATAAATAGGGTTGTCTTCCTCCGTTCTTCTTTCTTTATCTTCTCTTCTGATTTTCTTTGCCCTTGCCTTCGATTTCTGCTCTGTTCTTCTAATTCTGGTCCAGTCTTCGTCTGTCTTCTCAAGATCTTTCTGTAGTGTTCTGGCGAGGACGACCACAAGACGTGCCCAGGCTGATTCTTGATTCGTTCTTTTGCTCCAATAAGTGACTTCGTGCCTCTGTCTTTTTTAGGGTTTCAGGCCGGCGACTCCCTGCAACCACGCCCTGCGCTGCTGGTCCTACGGCTGGATGCTGTTCCCTTTGATCTCTGTGATCGAAGGTGGGGTCAGATTTCCTCTGCACCCCCTGCTTAGAGCCTGTCTTGACGCCTGGTCCATCACCCCGTGCCAGCTGATGCCCAATGGCTTCAAGGTCATCATGGGCACGGTGAGATTGAACGAGATCTTGGGGATCAATTTGGGTGTCCACGATATCGAGGATGTGTACGACATATGCAAAGCTGGGGAAGACAACTATTATCTTCGGGTGAAGCAGCTCCGAAAGGGCTTCGTCCTGGCCTTGGAGGATTCTAGTAAAAACGCCGAGGAAGATCTCTTCTATGTTTCAGGGGATTGGGAGTTCGGTGCCGGTGAGGACAGGCTGCTCAGGGACCCTCGCCATCTCGGGGCCATCCCAAGTAAACACCGACTCTTCATTCTGCTCCTTTTACTTAACTTTTATATTGCCGAACTGGTACTCTTGTTGTTTGCTGTGCAGAACTGCAAGCGAGGCAGCGCCGGGCTACGAGTGACGGATGGACAAAGAACGTCGCTGACCATAGGAAGGACGAGAGATACGCCGGGCACGAGAACAGATCGGCTTGGAATCTGTTGGGATACACGCCGAGGTACCGTGGCCATTACAGGAGGACTGGGGTGGTGTCTGAGGACGAGCTGCAGCCCGATCTCCCTCGTGTCACTGTGGCCGTGCCTGCGGGCATGCCTCTGATCGATCCTGCTGCTGTTAGACCCTAAGTTGTTTGCAATTTGATGTCTTGCATTTGCATAATAGTCATCTCATTAGGTTCATTTTCATTTCACATGTTTCTTCTTGAAAATCATCTTTTAACTCAACCTACTCATGTTTTGATTTAAACTCTTTTTTGGTTGATTTGAACCTTGATTTTAATCATGTTTTTCTTGATGAAACAATGCATAAAGACACCCTTCAAATCTGAGTTTTTAAATGATTTCAAAAGGTTCATTTTTCAAAACTTCAGATGTTCAGAAAATTGACCTGACCAGTCTGTCGGTCAAGTCATCGGTCCCCATCGGTCAACCCACAAGTGAATCAAGGTTAACCGATGACTCCATCGGTTCCCATCGGTCCACCGATAGTGCATGAAATCTCAGACCGAGACTCGTCGGTTCCAAAAACAGACGGCACCTTTTTCCATGATTGTTGTGCTATCGGCTCGGCTATCGGTTCCGCATCGGTCAACCGATGAAGGACGGTCAACCGACGAATGCTAAAGGGTCAGGAGAACTGTAAAAAATATGACCGTTGCATATGACCGTTGAGCCATCGGTCAACCGACGGCTAGTTATCGGTTGACCGACAGGCATCCGTTGGACCACTTTTTCTATAAAAAGCAAGTTCATTCCAAGATAAAAAGAGAGGAGAATATAGGCCATTCTTGGTGTTTTTGATGCCCAAGCAAAGGGAATGAACTAAGGAAGCTTGTTTGGTCCAAAGGAAAAGCTAAAGCTTGATTTCAAGAATTTAAATTCTAGTAAGCTTTAATTTCCTTGTTCATATGTATCATGCTTTGGTATAAACTTTTGGAAAATGTTTTCAAGCATGCTAACTATGTTGTGTGGAATCCATTTCCCATTTAATCTTTGATTCACATGTTTTGGATTTCAACACTTGATTTCAAACCAAGTTTTGTTTTAAACTTTGTTAATCATGCTTAGCTAAAATCTTTGATTTCTTTACAACATGATACATTAACTTTTTGAATCCTTCTTTGTTGTTTTCATTCATTTAAACTTTAGTTAAACCTTGCTTTGAAAACAACATAGAATATGCATCACATGTTTAGAAATATTTAGGTTTATACAACTTGTGAGATCTTGAGTTTCATATCATCATCAAGTTAACTTTTATACATGTGATTTGCATATTGACTTCAATCATATATTTGAGTGCTTTAAACCTTCAAATACATTAAGCATATATTAATTGAGCTTATGTTTTAAACTTGATTGAAGTTTCCACACACACATATCATGAGCATTCATTGTGTTGTGTGAGTTTATTTTCACTTTCATATTTGCCTAATTAAGAGGCACCCAATCAGAGCTTAATCTATTTCTCTCCTAGTGTGTAGACACTTTCTTGAGAAAGAAGACTGTTGTACAGGTTATTGCTTAGCCTAAGAAAAGCATAGTGTAAAGGTTATTGCTTAGCCTATTGCAAAAGCATAAATAGTGGAAATCCGGTGGGGTGTTGAGCACAAGCCGGTAGTGGATGTAGGCATTGAGGCCGAACCACTATAAATCATTGTGCAATGGTGAACTACTTGTGGTGATTGATTAGTTTATCTTCCGCACTTTCTCGCATAATCATCACTAGTTAAAGGAGAATTGAAAAGGAATTAAAATTGGCCATTAATTGTAGATCACCCTATTCACCCCCCCCCCCCCCCCCTCTAGGGTTAGGATCCAGGACTTTCAATTGGTATCAGAGCCTCGTGCTCTAATATTAGGATCAAGTGTTTAAAACTATTGATTAGGTGTAAAAACCTAGAGTTTAAACCCTAGTGTGCTTTTCATGAAAATCATAAAAATGGATTCTACTAAGTTAGATATTGTACAGTCCCTTGTAGATTCTTCTAGACCACCATTTCTTCCATCTATTGGAGATACAAATATTGGAATTAATGAATCCCAAGATGAATTAAAAGAAGAAGAAAATGAATATGAAGATGACCTTCAACATGCTTATAATGAACTATATACATTGTTCCTAAAACTTGATAAGAACAACAAAAGTTTAAAAGAAGAATCTAAAAGATTAAACAAGGAAATTGACATTTCAAAAGATGAACTTAGAGAGAAAGAAGAATTAATTCAATGCCTAGACTCTAAGTTCATGATCACCTTGCACAACCTATCAAATGCTCAAAATGAACTAAATGAAAGAAAATTAAGTCATAATGAGCTAAATAAAGAAAATATAAATCTAAGAGATACATTAAAAAGACAAGATGAGAACATTATCCATTTAGAATCCAAATTGAAAATTTCTAAAGATAATTTGTCAAATCTTCAAGATGAATTAAATGTATCTAAGATAAGTTGTGAAGGACTTACCAAAGAAAATTCAACTCTAAGTGATCATATAAAAAATCAAGTTGAAGACATTGTCAACCTTGAATCCAAGTTAATAACCACCAAAGAAAATTTATCCAATGCTCAAAGTAATATAAAACTTTACAACTTGGATCTAATGTTAATGAACTCAAACTTGAATTAAAACTTTCTTATGAAAAGGTAAACAAGTTTAATGGAATTGGAATTGAACTTACAAAAGTTAAACTTGAAAATTCAATTCTTAAAAATCAAGTCACTCAACTTGAAACTCACAAACAAAAGTATGAGTGCAAATTTACCCAAGGAGAAGAGAAATTTGAAAAATTATTTAGATTGGGTAAATCACAAGGAGATAGGACGGGTCTTGGATTCAATAAGTATATTACACATGACCCAAATTTCACCAACACATTTGTGAAAGGTGAGTCCTCATTCTCATGCACTCAATCCCCATTGCCCAAAACAAAATGTCATTATTGTGGTAATGAAGGGCATTTCAAATTTGAGTGCAAACTAAGAAAAAGTCATTTGTCCAAACCCATCTATGAACCTAAAAATGGAAAATCTAATTCTATGATGGTTAAGGCATCTAAATCAAAGGAAGACTCCAGAAAGTTCAAACAAGTCAAACCATTTAAACAAGAGTCTTCTAAGATAGATTTTAAAAAGACTAAACAAGTAAAATATGGTCAAAACAAATCTATCAATAAGAAACTTCTCACCTTCCCTCCATTAGCCTTGGAAATAAAAGAACTCTTGAAAAAGGTTGAAAGGCTAAAATTAAAATCCAAAAGACAAAAAGAGGGAAATGAGAAGAATAAAAAGAAAGTTGAACACCAACTACCAAGGACTAATCATCAATCTAATCATAAAGTGGTCAAACCTCAAAGATATGATGTCAAGTCTAAAAGAAATCTATATTTATCTCCTATAGTTGGTGAAATCTCAACCATAGGCTCAAAGGCTCAAGACCTTAGATGGATACCTAAGGTTAGGCTATTAGACAAATACTAAGACCTAGTAATTAGATTAGACCAACCCATTCTCATAAGTTATATGTCTAGTTGGTCCAAATCTAAATGGTTCAAACGTTCTAGGTATTCTCTATATGTTTAGAATTTCAAATTGTTTGTAAATTAATTTTTGAAAATGCATTTTTGAACCCAAAAGGTACTTGATATTAAAATGCATGTGTTTGATCAATTTGAATCTAAAATTTTTATGATCTAAAAATTGTTCTTCATAAGTTAAATCAATCATAAAACACTCTAAGCAATGATCATTAGCTAAGAAGGCTAATTCAGTGGATTAATCCACTTTTCTACATCTATCGGTCGACCGATACTTAAGTCATCGGTGGACCGATGAAGCAGTGGCTCGTTAAAAACCCTGCGCGCAGAATCTCCTTCGTCTGTTCTGTTCTTCCCCTTCATCAACGAACCTAGGGCTTTTTCAACTTCTCCCTGCTTGCAACTCTCCTTCAAGGCTGAAGATCAAGACCATTACTGACATAGATTTTCGAAAAATCCATCTCCAAGCAAAACTCTATTGGTATTGCTTCATCTGTACATCGCTGTTTCTTGGTTGGTTCGGCAGCAGTCCATCTGGGAGTTGGTTTAGTAGTTTGAAGACTCTCTGCAAGCTCTATGTGATTTGAGAAATCATTCTCAAAATAAGCCTTTAAGCCATCATCAAGTCAAGATCTCCAAACCATTTGATGATTCACAGTCGACTGCAATGAGCTGTTTTGAGAAACCCAACCTCATGTGCCACATTCAGATTTGATCATCTGTTCTTGTTCCCTTTCCAAGTTTGATTCAGGTAACATTGAATTCAATCTTCCTACATCTTAGTCCACAATCATTCTCTAAAATCTCAAATCTTTCTATCATATTCCCACTGTGCACACCAAGTATCTGTGAAAATGCCTCCTAGAACCAAGAAGGCTACTCCTAGGCGCCCTATAAAAATGGGAAAGGCCACAGCCTCTTCTAGCAGACCAATAGAAGATAGTGGGAATGAAAGCTCATCTCCGTCACCCCCTCCTCCTTCAACCAATTTGAGACTTGACTCAAATATCTTACAAAGTCTTCAAAGGAGGAATGTTGTAGTAGAAAGGAGGACTATCGTGGAAAAGATTACTTCCATGGGTTTCGACTTGAGCAATGTGCTTGGTCAAGTGGGTTGGGAGAGGATACTTCTTTGGGGTGATATTTCATACCCTTCTATAGTCAAATTCTTGTATGCATCTATCACAAGCACAAATGACTCTATCAATGCTTGTTCTTTTACCATTTCCTTTATGGATAGAGATGAAGTGTTCACACCCCAAAGAATAGGACTGATAATGGGGATTCCTTGTGCTCCTACGGGAGTAACGTATGTGACTGATACTCCTTCGGAGGATGAGAGGATCAAAGCCACCATAGACATATGTGGCTTCAACTGTCCATGGGATCAAAAGAAACATCATCTAACCATTAGTTCCCTAATTCCAATCAATAGGATTATTCACAATCTTTTCACTTACAATGTATATCCTAGAGGTGGAAATAGGACTGAGCTTACAGCTTTCATGGTTAGTATCCTATCCAAGGTAGTAACTGGCACTCCCATCTGTCTACCCTCACTCATCTGCCATACAATTATCAAGTTTTGAAACTCATTGGCACAAAAGAATGCCATTCCGTATGGATACTTGATGACTCAGATTGCTCTTCAGTTTCGTATTCCTATACCCACTGGAGAAAGCTCCATTTTCAAAGCTCCATTCTCAATAACCAATCTGAATCAAATGAATCTCATTCCAAATCCTCATATCCCTATAGCAGATGATCCTCCATTGGCACAAGAGCCTCCCTTGAGACAGGAGATACCTAGATCTCCACCTCCTCCTGCTCGAGCTTCATCTTCAAGGCAGACTGCTGGTCCTTCTACCCCTGGCACATCCTCTGACTGGCAAGCAACTGTGGAGAGAGATATAGCCTACTTGAAAAGAAAACAGAAGAAACAATCGAAGACCATCAACAAACTGTTCAAATATCTCTCCAGGATCTCAAAGAGCTGCAGAAGAGATGACGTTGCTAGATCACCATCTCCATCACCTCCATCTCCAGAGTCTGATTAGGATCTAACTATTCCATGTCACCACATTTTGTGTTTAGATTGGTGTATTATTGGTGGTGTATTTTGTATTGGAAGAAGGCTGGATTTTGTTATTTAAACTTCTACTTTCAGTTTATGGATGGTCATGTTTATGTCATTTTCAAAATGTAAGACTTCTTATTAATATCCTTATATAGTAAATGACATCTTTTGGATCTATTTGCCATCTACATAAATGCTTTTTCTTTCCTTTACATTGAAGATATCAAAGTTATGCTATGAGAAAGGTATATGTTTGCATGAGTATTGTTTGCAGACTATTTAGCAATTTGATGTCAATGGGGGAGAAGAAGAAGAAACATGGAGACTAAGTGGGAGATGAAGACTAAAGAAGATAAAGAGGAGTTGAAGCAAAGACACCATTGCTAGAACAATGGGGGAGAGCAAGGACATTGGGGGAGAAAAGAGAAGGAGCAGATTATGAACAATGGGGGAGAGCAAGGACATTGGGGGAGAAAAGAGGAGCAGATTATGAACAATGGGGGAGAGCAAGAACACTGGGGGAGCTGAAGTAAGAAGAAGTGGATTGGACAAATGATGATGAGTTGATAGTTTTAATGGGTGGTTGAGTGTTATTTGCCATCAAATTGCAAAGGGGGAGATTGTTAGACCCTAAGTTGTTTGCAATTTGATGTCTTGCATTTGCATAATATGTTGGATACCGCGATCACTGAGAGGGGGGGGGGGTGAATCAGTGATCTCTAAAAACAGGTCCAATTCAACAACAAAATAAGTCAAATCACACAATGACCCCAGATTTAACGTGGTTCACCGAAAGGCTACGTCCACGGTTCAAAGACTGTCCGAACACCAATCCGGGACAGATCTGAATCTTATTTAGTCGCACCAACGACAAAGAGCACCAACCCTTAGTTTCAGATAGCACCAACTATCTAGGAAGCACCGACTCCCTTTACAATTTATCTGCACCCACAGATAGGATCACCAAACCCCAAACACCAAGCACCAACTTGATGTAAAAACAGAATAGAAGATTAATTCTGTCTACAGCCCTTCCCCTCTACAATTCTCTCTCTCTCAATCCCTTACAAATTGAAATCTAAAGCATAAAAGAGAGACACTTAACTCATGGACGAATCACCATCTTCTAGAGCATAATCTCGTCCACAATTGCTGTAGAAAACGTCTGATAATGCAGCAACACAGCAACACAGCACCAGCACTCTTCTTCTCTCCAAAACTCTCTCTATTTTCTCTCTAAAACTCTTCTCTTCTGGTGTCTCTTTAAAAACGACCCTTACATGCCTTTTTATAGGTTTTGATAACCCTTAATTGTATTTAAAACGGGCTACAATTCGCTTAGAAAGAGTCCCAAACAAATTAGATAAGAGTGCTGAATTTTCGTGCAAAACTTCTAATTCTGCGCAACTCTGGTTCCCGTGCTCGGTCGACATCATGGCTTGCTCGGTCGACCGAAGACACTGACTGGAAACAGACAACTTTTGAGCTCGGTCGACATCCTGGGGTCCCGGTCGACGGAAGACACACTGTGTCACGAAAATAACTGAGAGGTGCCTGAAACTGTTTTCTGCAGGTTTCTTCTTGCTCGGTCGACCGCATGAAGAGCCCGGTCGACCGCACACTCTGCTTCAGGAATGCTGAATTCCTGAACTGTGTCAATTCTGTTTCAATTCTGATTTCTTCTTTTAAGCTCTATCAACACCAGCTTATTATCATCATGTTTGTGACAATGTGTTGACAAGAATTCCAACTCAAATCAATACTTGAGATACTATCTTCTTCAATTCTTCAAAGACTACTCAAGTCATCTCAAATTCCAACAATCTCCCCCTTTGGAATTGTTGGCAACACTATTGGAACTTCAACACTTTCAGCTCCAGCTTGCAGCTCTTCCAAGTTCTTTTCAACACTCACTTGGAACCAATTCTGAAATTCTGAAATATCAACCATACACTGTCAACAATCTCCCCTAGCAATCATAGCATAACATCTCTTCCTAGCTTTCATAGCATAACATCTCTCCTTGCTATCATATCATAACATCTCTCCCCCTTTGACAACAAGTCCAAAGGGACCAAACCGAGGAGCGAATAGGATATTCAATGAATGCATTGCTCCCCCTTTCAAGCACAACTCCTACGGTTTAGGAGAGTGAGTAACTCCTAACTTTTTCCGGAGATACTCGAAGACTTCCTTTGGCAGAGGTTTCGTGAAAATATCAGCCACTTGCTCAGTTGTTGGAACATATTCCAACTTGACCTCTCCATCAGCAACTTTATCTTTAAGAAAATGATAACGAATTGCTACATGCTTCGTTCGAGAGTGCTGAACAGGATTCTTAGATATATGAATTGCACTCGTGTTGTCACATAGGATCGGCGTAGGATCCGTTGTAGGAACTCCTAGATCAGAGAGCATTTGCCGCATCCATAACACTTGCGTACAACAAGTTGCCGCTGCAATATATTCCGCTTCCGCTGTCGAAAGGGATACTGAGTCTTGCTTCTTACTATGCCAAGCAACTAATCTTTCTCCAAGATAAAATGCGCCGCCGCTAGTACTCTTGCGATCATCTACGCATCCAGCCCAATCGGCATCAGAATATGCAACAAGAGTGAAGGATTTGCCTTTGGGATACCAGATTCCAAGCTCCATAGTACCTTTCAGATATCGAAAGATTCTTTTCACTGCTGTAAGGTGCGTTTCAGTTGGTGCTGCTTGAAAACGTGCAACCATACATACTGCTTGTAGAAGATCTGGTCTTGTAGCAGTCAAGTAGAGCAAGCTTCCTATCATAGAGCGATAGGTGGTATGATCAACGGACGAGGCCTTATCATCTTTGCTAAGCTTCGTGTTTGTTGACATTGGTGTGCTCACTGGCTTGCTGTCTTCCATATTGAACCGTTTCAGCATTTCCTTAATGTACTTCATTTGTGATATGAAGATACCATGTTTCAGCTGCTGAACTTGTAAACCAAGAAAGAACTTTAGTTCTCCAAGCATTGACATCTCAAATTCTTTCTTCATCTCTTCAGCAAAATTCCTGCACATCTCCTCATGCATAGCTTTCAACCAACTTTCATCGAGACTGGCTTCAGCCACAGTCTTGGGTTCAATGGTGGACACAAGTGAGTAATTGCTAACTACACTTTGTCTAGTTTGAACGCCTGCCTTAGGATCTCCAATGATTTGATCCTTAGGGTGTTGCTCTACCCAAGTGCTGTGCTTCTTAGGTGTAGTATCTTCTGAGTCATCCTTTGATTTCTCAGAATCATTAGATTCAGCCATCTCATCATCAATCTCACTCGAGTCCTCATAAACTGGACTGTCATTATGAGTTGCATTCTTTGGTTCAATATTCTCATCTATTCTCACATCAGCACTTTCAATGATTTTTCTGGTTCTTTTGTTAAGACACCTATATGCCTTGCTAGTAGAGGAGTAACCCAGAAATATACCTTCGTCAGCTCTTTCTTCAAATTTGCCTGGATTTTGTTCGAGCCGCTTGATGTAACACTTGCTGCCGAAGACTCTGAAGTGCTTGATTGTTGCTTTTCTTCCAAACCATAGCTCATAGGGAGTTTTGTCTTCATGTGGCCTGATCAAGCATCGGTTTTGAATGTATACAGCCGTATGAATTGCCTCTTTCCAATACTTGTCAGCCATCTTGCTTTCACTTAGCATCGTACGAGCCATCTCTTGTACGGTGCGATTCTTCCGTTCCACAACTCCATTTTGCTGTGGAGTTCTAGGGGCTGAGTACTGTCTTTGAATGCCATGATGTTCACAATATTTAGTGAACTCTTCAGATGTGAACTCGCCTCCACGATCAGACCTTAAAATCTTGATACGTTTTTCCAATTGATTTTCAACCTGTGCTTTAAACACTTTAAAACGATCAAGTGCTTGATGCTTATGCTTAAGAAACAATACCCATGTCATACGAGTATAATCATCAATGCATAACATGAAATACTTATCTCCATTGGTGGTTTGAGTTCGCATCGGTCCACAGAGATCAGTGTGCACTAGCTCAAGAGGTTTCTTGGAATGATGCTCCTTTGACTTGAACATAACCCTCGTTTGCTTTCCCTTTTGGCAAGAGTCGCAAATGGGATTGGAAGGTTTTTCAACTGTAGACATGCCTCTTACAGCCTTTGAATTGCAAATCTTTGACATGTTATCAAAGCTTAGATGCCCAAGGCGTTTGTGCCACAACCAACTTTCCTCTGTCCGACTCATCAAGCAGGTCTTTTCAGCTCCATCTGACAATGTATAGAGATTTCCAGCAGTTCTTGATCCAGTTGCCACTATTTTGCCGTTGCTACTCTTCTTGATGGCAAACCCATTCTTAGTGAAGATAACTTCGTGGCCTTTGTCACAGATCTGGCTCACACTAAGCAGATTGTGTCTCAATCCAGACACATATAAGACTTCTTCAGATCTGATCTTGTTTGCCATAAGCTGAATAACACCTTTTCCGCAGATTTTGGCACCATCATTGTTGCCAAATTTCACTGAACCGCTTTCATAGTGCTGTAATTTGATGAATTTCTCTTTATCACCAGTCATATGGCTTGAACAACCACTATCAAGGACCCATGGTGCTGTCTTCTTTTATGCATTGAATGTCGTTTGCACAATGAGAGATTCTTTGAGACTTTCTGCACTTTGCTTTGCTCTCCAAGCCTTGACTAACTTGGGTTTCTTTTCAACCTGAAATTTGTTAGCAATAGGCAACCTACAATCCCTAGCCAAGTGTCCATAATTATGACACATATAGCACTCAATTTTGTGGCTACTTAGGATTGAAAAAGGATTCCTAGTCACAAATGGGCTGTTTCTTACATAGAATTTGCAATCAGCTCTTTTATGTCCAAACATATTACAATGAAAGCAATAACCATAGAATTTATATCTTCTTTGTGGCTGGTTAATCTTCATTACCTTTCTAACAGGAATGGACTCCTTTCTAGGTTGAGTGGGCTTCATAGAGATAGAAGGTGCAGTGACTTGCTTCACAAACTTTTTCTTTTCAGGAGGTGCAATCTTAGAGGATTCACCTTTCTCAAATCCTAGACCAAATCTGAAGTGGGCAGGTCTTTGAACTTTCAGTAGTTCATTAAGTTTCATAGTCCCTTCAATCGCTTGGAGCGCTTTGAGTTTTTTGCTATTTTCCAAATTTTCAGCCTTTGCTCTAGCGATCTCAGTTTCAAGTTTCATAGCCTCTTCCTTTTTGATACTAATTTGGTTTTCAAGGACTTCTACCATTCTTTTATATTCTTCTACTTGAGTTTTCAAAGAAATAATAGAACTTTCAGATTCATGGAGAAGTTTCAGATTTTTCTTACTTGACTTGCGTTCCATGCTAAGCTCCTCAAGTGCGGCTATGAGTTCCTCTTCAAGATTGACTTCAGCCTCCTCATCCTCTTCCGGATCTAGCTCTTCTTCTTCTTCAACAGTGACCATGAAGAGGGCTTCGGTTGATTCATCATCGTCTGAAGTTTCAGACGTGCTGTCATCTTGTTGACATAGAAAGTTTTTAGCTTTGCCCCTTTTTCTGAAATTTCTCTTTCCTTTACTCTTTTCAGCATAAGAGTCATTATCATTGTCTTCTTTTAGGGGACACTTCGCAGCAAAGTGACCAATACCTCCACAATTGAAGCATTTAAAGGGTAGCTTCCCTTTGTACTTGCCATTGCTTCCTTTCTTCAACTTTCTAACAAATTGAGCCTCAAGCTCATCATCATCAGAATCAACATCATGACCAGCAGTCTCTTTTGCCTTTTTCTGAACTTTGAAGGCCGCTTCTTTATCAGATGAAGACGTCTTTCCTATGCGCATCTCATAGGCAGTTAGAGAACCATGTAATTCATCCATGGAAAATGCATTCAGATCTTTGGCTTCTTCAATGGCTGAGACTTTTGAATCAAACCGGGGAAGAAGAGATCTTAGAACCTTTTTGACTGATGACCGGCTCTTTAATCTCCTCCCCTAGTCCACGAATGTCATTCGTGACTTCATTCACTCGTTGCATATACGAGTCAACATTCTCGCTTTCCTCCATGCGAAGAGACTCGAATTGAGAGCGATGAGTTTGCAATTTGGCTTCTTTAATCTTCTCATCACCTTCATGTATGCTTTGCAACTTGTCCCAAATTTCCTTGGCTGTTTTGCATGCAATTACTTTGACAAGCTCGCTGTCCACAAGGCCACTAAAGAGTGCATTCTGTGCCTTGGAGTCGTTGTCTGCCAACTTCTTCGATGCTGTATCATTGGGTACGGTGGCAGCATTGTAACCGGCTCTGACAGCCTCCCAAACATCATAGCCAAGAGATTTGATGAAGGCTTGCATCCTAATCTTCCAAAAGGAGTAATTAGAACCATCAAACAGAGGTGCTTTCATATTCCCTGTATTGACTGCCATGTGATTTGACAAGAGATCACCCTTAGCGTATTAAACTGATCAAGGGAACCTCGCTCTGATACCAATTGTTGGATACCGCGATCACTGAGAGGGGGGGGGGGGTGAATCAGTGATCTCTAAAAACAGGTCCAATTCAACAACAAAACAAGTCAAATCACACAATGACACCAGATTTAACGTGGTTCACCGAAAGGCTACGTCCACGGTTCAAAGACTGTCCGAACACCAATCCGGGACAGATCTGAATCTTATTTAGTCGCACCAACGACAAAGAGCACCAACCCTTAGTTTCAGATAGCACCAACTATCTAGGAAGCACCGACTCCCTTTACAATTTATCTGCACCCACAGATAGGATCACCAAACCCCAAACACCAAGCACCAACTTGATGTAAAAACAGAATAGAAGATTAATTCTGTCTACAGCCCTTCCCCTCTACAATTCTCTCTCTCTCAATCCCTTACAAATTGAAATCTAAAGCATAAAAGAGAGACACTTAACTCATGGACGAATCACCATCTTCTAGAGCATAATCTCGTCCACAATTGCTGTAGAAAACGTCTGATAATGCAGCAACACAGCAACACAGCACCAGCACTCTTCTTCTCTCCAAAACTCTCTCTATTTTCTCTCTAAAACTCTTCTCTTCTGGTGTCTCTTTAAAAACGACCCTTACATGCCTTTTTATAGGTTTTGATAACCCTTAATTGTATTTAAAACGGGCTACAATTCGCTTAGAAAGAGTCCCAAACAAATTAGATAAGAGTGCTGAATTTTCGTGCAAAACTTCTAATTCTGCGCAACTCTGGTTCCCGTGCTCGGTCGACATCATGGCTTGCTCGGTCGACCGAAGACACTGACTGGAAACAGACAACTTTTGAGCTCGGTCGACATCCTGGGGTCCCGGTCGACCGAAGACACACTGTGTCACGAAAATAACTGAGAGGTGCCTGAAACTGTTTTCTGCAGGTTTCTTCTTGCTCGGTCGACCGCATGAAGAGCCCGGTCGACCGCACACTCTGCTTCAGGAATGCTGAATTCCTGAACTGTGTCAATTCTGTTTCAATTCTGATTTCTTCTTTTAAGCTCTATCAACACCAGCTTATTATCATCATGTTTGTGACAATGTGTTGACAAGAATTCCAACTCAAATCAATACTTGAGATACTATCTTCTTCAATTCTTCAAAGACTACTCAAGTCATCTCAAATTCCAACATAATAGTCATCTCATTAGGTTCATTTTCATTTCACATGTTTCTTCTTGAAAATCATCTTTTAACTCAACCTACTCATGTTTTGATTTAAACTCTTTTTTGGTTGATTTGAACCTTGATTTTAATCATGTTTTTCTTGATGAAACAATGCATAAAGACACCCTTCAAATCTGAGTTTTTAAATGATTTCAAAAGGTTCATTTTTCAAAACTTCAGATGTTCAGAAAATTGACCTGACCAGTCTGTCGGTCAAGTCATCGGTCCCCATCGGTCAACCCACAAGTGAATCAAGGTTAACCGATGACTCCATCGGTTCCCATCGGTCAGCCTATCGGTTCCCATCGGTCCACCGATAGTGCATGAAATCTCAGACCGAGACTCGTCGGTTCCAAAAACAGACGGCACCTTTTTCCATGATTGTTGTGCTATCGGCTCGGCTATCGGTTCCGCATCGGTCAACCGATGAAGGACGGTCAACCGACGAATGCTAAAGGGTCAGGAGAACTGTAAAAAATATGACCGTTGCATATGACCGTTGAGCCATCGGTCAACCGACGGCTAGTTATCGGTTGACCGACAGGCATCCGTTGGACCACTTTTTCTATAAAAAGCAAGTCCATTCCAAGATAAAAAGAGAGGAGAATAGAGGCCATTCTTGGTGTTTTTGATGCCCAAGCAAAGGGAATGAACTAAGGAAGCTTGTTTGGTCCAAAGGAAAAGCTAAAGCTTGATTTCAAGAATTTAAATTCTAGTAAGCTTTAATTTCCTTGTTCATATGTATCATGCTTTGGTATAAACTTTTGGAAAATGTTTTCTGATGGACCGCGCCCCGAATGCTCGGGTTCCTACCGAGGTCGGCGGACGTGGGAGTCCGTTTGGTTCCGACCCTTTCGCAACCGGGGGGCAAGGGGGCGTGCATCAACATTTCTTTTTTTTGTGGGTGTGCCAGATTTTCTATTTTTACTTGGAATTACAAGTGGTGATCCGGAGATCAACCTTCGCAAGTAAAAAGGAAATCAACTTCTTTCAAGTTTTCCATTGCACATATATTTAAGAAAAGAGACATTTTCTTGATTTGCCGTGAAAGGCGATTTTTTTGGCATTTATAGCCGATTTTGGTGTTTATAGCCGATTTTTGGCGTTTATAGCCGATTTTGGCGTTTATAGCCGATTTACAATCCTTATCACCAATGAAAGACAAGAATTGTGATTTTTGTCTCTTTTGAAAAAAATACAAACTACAATGAAAAGCAAGAAAAGGAGGATCTAACTTCTCAGGAGATTATGGGGGACCCGTTTAGATTGACGGTCGCAAGCCATATGTGGGCTTCGCCATCATCCATGCAGATGAGAACAGAGGATGCTATTGATTTGCTTGGCTTGGCTATAACCTCAGGTTTTTAGAAGACAAAGACCAAAAGGAGGTCCTATATCCAATAAAAAGCCGAGTAGACGGGCTGAAAAGCCACATCTAAGCCATTGGAGGCAGGAGGAGAAGGCAAGGACCTTGGGGGGGGGGGGTACCCCCCAAGGGACTTTTGTCACCTTGTTGCGGTGGCCGGTGTAGAACTTCCGCAGAGTTTTCTCTCTTTTTCCTTTCTCTGGATTTCTGTCTGTGTGCTTGTGCTTTTTTCTCTGATGTTTCTGATGTGATTTCTTCTTGGAGAGCCCTCCTATTTATAGGCTTTTAGGTAGCCTTTTAGGTGGGTTTATGGGCTTTTATTGTCATTAAGCCGCATAATGGGAGGAGTTACAAAATTAAATTGTTTATTTTGTAACTCCTTTTTCTTGGCTTCTGATTGGCCGGAGGAGATTGAGGGCATTTAATCGCCTTTAATCGCCATGATGGGAGGAGTTTCATGGGTTAAATGCCATGAATCTCTTGACTTGTAACTCCCGAATGCTTGCTTCTGATTGGGCCGTCCAAAGAAATGGATTAATAACTGTAATAAAGCTAGTCAATTAATCGCATTAAGTGGTCGCCGAGCAGCTGAAGAGTCGCGGGCCGTGCCACGTCTTTTGGGATTCTTCTGTTGATGATCATCGATGGATCTTCATGTAGATCGACATCAGATGATCATGTAATTTCAGGTGTTTGTTGCCAACAGCGGGTCGGTGCCATCTGTCCTGTCGATTTCTCGATCGGTCGGGTAGAAAGCACACTTTTTTTGGTTGACCGGGTGGCGATCAATATTGTTTTCGATACTCTTGATGATTGACCCGTGTTTTGGACGGATGTCAGAGGACTTGGTGTCTCAAAAGCATGAATTTTGGAAATGTACCAGAGGCTAGGCTCTTTCGAATCGCAAAAAAACGTGTGAAAACCGGTGGGTTTCCGGGGCTCTTTCCCGGCGACCCCGGGTTTCCAAGGTCGCCGGCGACCATGGCCCAGGGTCGCCTTCAGGGTTCTGCGACCCCCCCGGTGGGGTGTCTCCCCCTTTCGTATGTCCCGTTTTGCGTCCGTTTTTGCTGTTTTTTTTCGATTTTTTTCTTCTGTACCTTTCCTTGACATTTTTGACCATTTATTGGCCCTAATTTTTGGTAGGAAAGCCTGATGAGAATCCTTGCATTTATTTTTGCAAAGCTTTCCAATTTCCTGAGAAAGCCGAAGACTTTTTGTTCGCGCAGAGCTGCCAATTTTCCGTCAGAAGCTTGAAACTGGGTGTCAAACGATGTCCGGAATCGACCGAAATTTGGTGTGAAGCCTCCTGAGCAATAAAATAAGACCAACCATAGGCTTTTGTTTGAGTTTTGAAGCCGTTTGGGGTCCTATCACCTGTAGATTTGCTTTTTGTCGCGATGAAGATGTCGCGGTTTGATGTGCGGTCAACCGATGTCCGATTGACTTGAAATTTGACAGGGAACCTATTGGAGTCATTTTAAGATGATCCATAGGCTCTGTCTTGGAAACCATGGTCCCAGAGAGCTTTGCCGCCGAGAGCTCCTTTTCAGCTGTCGGAGAAGCGAAGTTAGGCCAAATGATTTTGAAATGGCCCGAAACTTCTTGTGTACTCCTCTTTTGGCTGTCTGGAAGAATCTTGCAGTTTTTGTTTGATTTTGACAAGATTTGATTTTTGGAAGCAGCATTGCCTATTTATGGCAGGTTGCGACTTCATGTAGCTCTTTGGATCTTGAAAAGGCAAAGTGACATTTTTGGTGTCAACAAATGCCCCCTCGAGGTACAGCGGCGAGTTGCTTAACTTTTGTAGTCGATGTACCTCAAAGAGATTTTTGAAGGAGAGCCTGTGACTTGACCAAGAGTTTTTGAGCAGTCTTTCTTTTTGGTATTTGTAGCCTTTTGAGCTTCCAGGGGAATTTTATGGTAGTGAAAGGGATCACGTACCATCTCGAGGCAAAGTTTTGAAGATGACATCAGGGATGTGGATTTGGGTTTTGACCTTGTGACCTAACAGGCTATATGTGGCAGGTTAGGGGGTCGGGTTTGGTTTTGATCGTGTGACCCAACAAGCTGTATGTGGAATGTTGGGGGATCAATTTTGGTTTTGATCTTGTGACCTAACAGGCTGTATGTGGCAAGTTAGGGGATCAGGTTTTGGTTTTTGGTTTTTTGGTCTTGTGACCTAACAGGCTGTATGTGGCAAGTTAGGGGACCATGATTTGGTTTGATTTTTGTGGAATGTCAATTTCAAGATTTTGGCTCAATTTGGTAGATGAGGCTGGATGGTTTGATTTTTGGAAGCTCATGGGGCTTGGAATTTTCTTTTGTATGGTCCAATCAACTCAAAAGAGGCATGGAACCATTTTTGTATGCTCTTGGTAAGAGGGATTTCTCTTTGACTAAAAGCCCAAAAAAATTTTCTCTTTTTTTTTTTGCCTAGGTGGTCAAACCTGGCTCATATGGGCTAACCCATGGGACCTTAAGCTTTTGAAATGGCTTAGATCTCATATGGTGTCATTTTTGTAAAGAATATCCAAAAATATCTCATTTGGATAGAGAATATCCAAGAATATCTTTACTTGGAGAGAATCTCTCATGATCCCTTTATTTTTGGGATAGAATATCTCAAGATATCTTTCTTTTGGGAAAGAATCCGTCATAGATTTCTTTTTTGGGAGAAAATCCTTCAAGATATCTTTCTTTTGGGAAAGAATCTTTCTAATCTCTTTCTTTTGGTAAGGTTACTAATTAGTAACACTTACCTCTTTCTTCTTTCCTTCTTTGGTTTGCTCTCCTCTATAAAAGCAAGGAGAAGGTTGGATCTCTTGCTCTTATTACTTTCTTTTGCAATAATCTCAAGAGGGCTTCAAGACCAAGAGTTCTTCTTCTTCAAGATCTTCAAGACTTTTCTTATTCTTCTCCATCAATGGCTTCAAGTAAGTTCTCCTTTTTTTTTTCAAGAAAAAACTCCATTGTAGGAAAAATAAAGTTCTTTCTTTTTTTTTGTTTCTTTTTTTTTTTTTCTTTTTTTCTTTTCCACGTGTTTGCCCCCCTTTTTTTTCACACGGTTTTTTTTTTTTGCTTCTTTTCTTTTCTTTTTTTTCATGTTTTTTTTTTTGTGGGCCGTACGGACAGATCCGTACGGATCTGGCCGTACGGCCACGTGGCCTGTGGGCCAGCCCTCTTTTTTTTTTCTCTTTTTTTTCTTTTTTTCTTTCCCTCCCCCCTTTTTTTTGAGAGAGTTTCTTTTCTTTTTTTTTTGTTTTCTTTCCCCTCTCTTTTTTTTTTAGAGAAAGTTTCTTTTCTTTTTTTTTGTTTTCTTTCCCCTCTTTTTTTTTTGAGAAAGTTTCTTTTCTTTTTTTTTTTTTTTGCTCATCATGACAATGCATTTTTTTTTTGTTTTTTGCAAACCAAGATGTTCATGCATGCATTCAATTTGTAAATTAAATTTGTAGCATGATGTGATAGCATACCTGAAAGTTTTTGCAAATTTGGGAATTTGGAGCTCGCAGTGATGTTGAGCCCTTCCTGATTTTGCGGAGACTTTGAGGTTTCGAAAGTTTTGGAGTTTCGGAGCTCGCAGTGATGTTGAGCCCATCTTCACGCTTTCTATTTCTTTCGGGATAGTTCCTTTTCTTCGGAATTGCCCCGTCATCATGTCAAAATTTCGCCAGATTTTTTTTTAGCGAGATTCTGTCATTTGATGTTTGATCTTTTTCTTTTCCATCATTTTCAGGTGGTTCCTCCAGAGCGAACAAGGGTAAAGAGCCTGCTACAAGCGTACCTCGTCGATCTTCTAGATCTTCTAATCCGGCCGTTCAGCAGGCTTTTGAGAAGGTCCAGTATGTTGAGAGAAATCTGGAAGAGTGCGACTCCCTCAACAGAGATGAGATGAGGCAGCGACTGATTGCTCTCAAGGGAGAGGAATTCTATAAGATCATGGTAAGCAGTCGTCCATGGGTGATGGAAGATCAGAGCGTTTTGCCCAAGCCTACCTTCTTCTTTGGTGATGCAGTCCCTGATGACATGACATACCAGAGGAGATGTTTTCAGTTTTCCTTCACAGTAGATGGTGAGAAGAAGACTGTTGCTACCCGGTCGACGTTTGATCGCACCGTCTCGATTCTGAGCCTTGCCCCCACGTGCCCTAAGAGGGAAGATCCTCCAAGCTGGGTGAGAAGGACAAATGTAATCAAGACCGGGGTTTTTGTTGGCGGTTCTCCTGGATATACGGAGAGGTCGCCTGTTGACATGGACCTGTTGATGCCATCCAGCGGCTACCAGGGCTCTGATTATCCGTCGGTCGATTTGAGACCGGTGGGCCTTGGTATTTTCAGTGGTGACGGCAGCAATTGGATCAAGCCTTTCCGACTTCGTGGCCGCTTCAATGCTGACTTCGAGTGGAAGTCGTGGACTGATCGCGTCCTGCTGATTGGTGGCGCCGTTTTGAAGGAAGCCGGGATTTTTGATGCGGTCCGCGCCTTTAGGGAGACCGTGATCTTTTCCGACGAGGCCTTCATGGCTATGCTGGAGTCATTCCTCCCACAAACCAATACCTTCGTTGTGACGAATGGTGAGATTGGTTTTTCTTTGAAGGAGCTGAGCGCCATTACTGGATTGCCCATCCTCGGCAAACTCTATGAGGAGTTTATGCCGATTGACAGCGTCCTCGAGGGGCAGTCTGAGGAGTTCAGGCTTCTATACTTTCAGCTTGTCGCCTTCTATGATTTTTTGAAGGAGAAGGGGGTTTGAAAGTTAGATCCAGCAGTTGGAAGAGTTTTAGCTCTTCATTCCCCAACTTTTTTGATAGCAGGGAGCCTTCTGATAGCGTGACCCAAGAAGCCGGAGCTCAAGATCCAAGTTCAAAGAAGATCTTGGCCATACAAGAAGAGTTGAGAGATTTCTGTGCAAGTACAAATGCCATATGTCCTGACATTGCACTGCGGAGAGATCTCGCTGTTTACCTCACTTATTGGCTTGGTGAGGCTGTTTTTGCTGGAGGAGATGGAACGCACATCAGACCGCATTGTATTTTCCCGGCTTGTCAGATGGCGTTTGGAGAGCAGCTTGCTTTGGTGCCAGCTCTTTACTCCTACCTGTGTACCGAACTGCAGGCTGCTGCTTTTCTGGTTTGGCTTGGGCTTCCCATGAATAGGGTATTTTCAGCCCATATCTTTTATTCGTGGTATGTATACCACTGTCCTGGCTTCCATCGGCTGGGTGCTGCACAGGATGATGATCCTCTGATGATTCGACTGGCTAAGGGCAAAGCCGTTTCCGAATCACTTTTGTTTGCCCGCATGAGGATCCGACGGTTCAGGGACGTCGAGATGGGGCAGTCTTCAGTGAAGCTTTCTCCGGAGTTGCGGAAGAAGGCTTTTGATTTTGGTGCCTCCCGAGACTCTACCTAGGGCGGGGTCGGGAAGGCATTATTCCTTGACAAATGTAGAGAGAGAGTGGCTTTTCAGCATACGTGTCGGCACGATGGTGTACCGCAGACATCTTTTCGTCGACATCCAGCCGTATGTACCCTCTCGCTTTGCTTTGCAGCTGGGCTTTTCTCAAGGCGTTGTTGGAGCGCCTTCAAGCATGGTGAAGCGCTTTGGAGGCTTACAGGACGGGAGAAATGCATGGGCTTTCTATAGTGCTGAAGACACTACAGCCATGATTTCTTATCCTGTGTTGCTGACTTCCCGGACTGCCGGCTTTGTGAAGTGGTTCGCGAAGAGCTTTTCGGCATATCGGGGGCTTTCCAAGAAGGAGCTTGATGTGAAGCTGGCATCTGGAAAGGGCCTTGGAAAGTCGGATGGCATCCGGCGAGAGGAAGTTTGGGCCTTCCTTTCTTGAGAGAAGCACAAGATAGGCTTTCTCGGTGACCAGGGCGTCATTGGTTCTGAAGCTGTTCGAGAGATACCTGATGAGGCTTTGGAGCAGCTAGAACTGGAGGAAGTCGAACTTGGCGCTTGGATGCAAGCGGCACAGAGGCAAGCTTCCGTGGAGTCTACTGGCAAGAGCATACCATCCAGTGAGGAGTCGAGTGGGAAACCTGACTCTGACAGCGGGGTAGGTTCTTCTAGAAAGCGAACCCGCCGGAGTAAGAGGGGGAGGAGTCATCATCGCAGCAAGGGGCAGCATGAGGACTCTCCTGACTTGGAAGTTCCTCTTACTATCAATGAGGATGTGCCAGTGGATGCTGACGAGCCTCCAGAGAAGAGAAGCCGAGAAGAAGAGACCGTCGGTGAAGGTATGATTCTTCCTTTTTCTCTTTCCATTTCTTTTCATGGGATTTTTTCCATGTTATGATTTGCTTCTTGTTTCTGCTTTTCTTCTTTTTTTTTTTAGCAGAGGAAGACTTGGTGATGCCTGAGGTCCCAACCGATGAGGTGGTGATGGATCCTGTTGAGGCATCTGAAG
This sequence comes from Litsea cubeba, assembly GCA_012931725.1. Taxonomy (NCBI): domain Eukaryota; kingdom Viridiplantae; phylum Streptophyta; class Magnoliopsida; order Laurales; family Lauraceae; genus Litsea; species Litsea cubeba. The sequence goes on along the minus strand of CM022944.1, from coordinate 104,663,138 downwards.
AAGAACCGAGGGATTCTGGAGTAAATCCAGAATCTCCAATTGGTATGACTTCTTTTGCTCTTTTTTTTTTTTGAGTTTATGACTTGGTTTGCTAACACACATTTTTTTTTTGTCAGCTGACTTGCCACAGGGTTCTGATGACTTTGAACCATCGATGGACGTAGATGTTGATGATGCTTCTGATGAGTTCATGGAGGAAGAAAGTGTTCCGCCAGTCGTCGAAGAAGGTATTTTGTAGTTATAACTCTGATAATGATTTTCAAACAGGGTCATATTCATACCTTTTTGTGTTTCCTTTGCAGGTTTTGAAGTGGCAGAGGAGGGTCCGTCGCTTCCAGAGCAAGGAATGCCAGAGGTTAATCCAGAGGTAGAGACTCCTGGGACCAGTTCTGACAATGTTGAGGAGATTCCTCGCGCTGAGATTCCTTCCCGAGCAGGAGCAGCTTCAACTGGAAAGAGTTCTTTTGTTACTCTTTCAACAGATGATGACATGAGCAGCCGACCAACGGAGTTGGGCGAATCTTCAGCTGGGCCATCTCTTCTTTTTGCGAAGAAGGTGGTGGTGCGAGTTCTGAGCTCTTGGATTGAGACTCTCTTTTCTGGGCACTTGGAAGCCGGATTTAGCATGATCCAGCATGTGCGTGAGATTCTCGGTGATGCTGAAGAAGCTGGTTTGGATGTCACATATGCCAGGGCGATCGTTAATAGGATCATTGAGCTGGGTGACAAGTGGTTTGAGACCATGGGTTTTCCTGACGATCAGTTCTTCAAGGAGATGTTCTCGGACCCTGCGGATAAGGCTCAATCTGACCTGGATGAGGCAACAGAAAGCAAGAAGCAGGCAGTCCGAGAGAGGAACTTAGAAGAAATAACCATCATTAGGCTGACACATGACCTTAACATCCTTGATAGGGAGGTCGATGAGGCCAGGAAACGTCTTGAGCATCTGCAGGCACAAGTCGCTGCCAAGTGGACTGAAATAACAGAGGCTCGTGAAAGGGAGACTGCTCTGATTCACCGAGTTGAGGATGCCATTCGAGTTCTCAAAAGGAAGTCTGATGAGGACAAACAATGGAAAACCGCTCGAAGGAAGCTTCCCAGTGCAGAAGAAGGGTTACAGCCCACCCCAGCATCTCATGGCAGGTTCCTGAAGAAGCGTGCCTTGGAATCCTTGACGGATGAAGCCAAAAGCTTGCTTAAGGAGCTGAACTCTTGGCTGGAGACCATTTTTGATTGAGCTCCTGTATACAGAAACCATCCTTCTTTCTTCTTTTTTTTTTGGTACCACTTGTATTTTTTGGTACTCTTTTTTTTTTGTAGTGCTTGTGAACACTTTTTTTTTTTTTGGTACCACTTGTATTTTTTTTTGGTACTCCCTTTTTTTTGTGTAGTGCTTGTGAACACTTTCTTTTTTTTTTTGTTATCCCTACGCTCACTTTAATCTTTTTGTGATAAAAGTAATTGCTAAATGGGATGCTCTCTCTTTTTTTTTTTTGTTATCCCTACGCTCACTTGAATCTTTTTGTGATAAAAGTAATTGCTAAATGGGATTTGATCAAAAGGTTGTCATTTTGTGAAAATCTTTTGTCAAGTAATTGTTTTGGCATGAAAGCCAGGTTTTTGTTTGTGGCATGGAAGCCAATTTTGGCATGAGAGCCAGCTTTTCTTGTGGCAGTTTTTTGATAGCCAGTTTTGTGGCATGATAGCCGTTGGCTTATCTGTTTTTTGGTGGCATTGATAGCCGGTTTTTTTTTTTGAAATCCAAGTTTTTGTTTGTGGCATTGATAGCCGGTTTTGTTTTGGTGGCATTGATAGCCGGTTTGTGGCATTTATAGCCTGTTTTGATGGCATTTATAGCCGGTTTGTGGCATTTATAGCCTGTTTTGATGGCATTTATAGCCGGTTTGGTTTTCAAAAAAAAATGCAAGTATCGACTAAAAGTCGCCTCCCTGCTGAATGTTCTTGCAAGTATCGATGGAATGTCGCATCCTTGCTCATTCGGTTGCGAGTATCGATGGAATGTCGTATCCTCGCGGATTTGGGTGCAAGTATCGATGGAATGTCGCATCCTTGCTTTTCAAAAATTTTGGTTTTGCGGGTACTGACTTGATGTCGTTTCCCCACGATTTTTGAAATTTGTGGTTTTCTCGAACCTTTGGGTTATGGATATCAACTGAAATGTTGCGTCTCCACAGTTTTTTAGGTTTTTTTCGAACCTTTGAAATTTGGGTTGTGGATATCAACTGAAATGTTGCGTTTCCACGGTTTTGGATTTTGCAAGTATCGACGAAATGTCGCTTCCCTGCGATTTTGGAAGTGTCGAACGTGGTTCGCTTGCTTCCGATTTGTGCGAGTATCGACTAAGCGTCGCTTCCTCGCGGTTTTTGAAAAACCATTTTTTTTTTTTTAAAAGACACGAGGGTCATAAGTTTTGACCTAAAACCATTTTGGCGGTAAAAGGCAGGGTGGACTAGGGTGGAAATCCCTGAATCCGGATTTTGTTTCAAACCATGAATTTTGGGTTCAAGGGTTGAAAATTTTGGTCAAGTTAGGGAAAGGTTCCTAAACTTGGATATTTTTTTTTTGAACAATGAAACGATGAAAGTAAGCATTGTTTTAGATTTCTAGAAATTTCAACATTTGATATGAAAATTCTAAAAAAGGGTGGGTTTAGCGAGCGTGTACCTGGAAACCGGTTTTGGCCATACAGGCATTGCTCTTACCCAGTTGGGTAAGTCTTCAAGGGTAGTACCGCTTTAAGAACTTACCGTTGATGGGCAGCATACATCTGTCACCTTCCATGTTTAGGAGTGCGTATGCGCCATTGGAGAAAACTTTGTCGATGACGTAGGGTCCCTCCCATTTCGGCTCAAATTTGCCTTTGGACTTGTGAGCGAAGACCATTGGTCTTTTTACCGCAAGAACCAAGTCATTCTTTTTGTAGGCGCGTTGCCTGACCTTTTTATCGAAAGATCCTGCCATGCGTGCTTGGTAAAGTTCAATGCTTTGTTGAGCTTCGAGCCGTCTCTCATCGAGATTGTCCAGCTCATGGAGCCGCAATTTGACATTACTTTCTTGAGTCATGTCATTTTGCAAGGATACCCTCAAGGAAGGAATTTGTACTTCCAAGGGCACGACAGCTTCGCATCCATAGACCAAGGAGAATGGTGTGCTATGGGTTGGTCCTCGAACGGTGGTTCGATAGGCCCACAAAGCTTCAGACATTTTGTCGCTCCAGTCTCTTTTGTGATTAGAGACCATTTTTTTGAGGATTTTGCAGAGTGTCTTGTTGAAAGCTTCTGCTAACCCGTTTGCTGCCGGATTGTATGGAGTCAAAGGACAGCTTTGGATTTTGTATTTGTCGCAGAACCTGTAGAATCGATGATCCCGGAACTGTGGTCCGTTATCATGGATGAATCTTTTGGGTATGCCGAAACGACAAATGATGTTGGTGCGCAGGAACTGAAGGACTGATGAGGTCTTCATTTCGTTAAACGCAAATGCTTCTGACCACTTGGAGAAGTAATCCGTAGCGGCGAAGATGAAGCGATGACCTTTGCTTGAAGGGGGAGAAATAGGACCTATAATGTCCATACCCCAGGCTTCGAAAGGCCATGAGATCGCTGTAGGATGCAGCCATTCTGGAGGCATGTGAATGTAATCTCCATGAACTTGGCATTGTTGGCAGCGCTTAGCAAATTGCATTGCGTCAGCTACCATGGTAGGCCAGTAATATCCTAACCTTTTTATCTGATCATAGAGCTTAGGTCCAGCCTGATGAGCTCCACAAAGACCAGCATGAACTTCTTTGAGTGTTTCTTCAGCCTCTTGTTGTGACAAGCAGCGTAGAAGTACTCCGTTGAAGGATTTCCTGTAAAGGATTTTTGAAGGAATATCCAAATGGAAGCTTGGGGTTCGCCTTTGGATGCTTACCCAGTTCTTTTGGATCTTCAGGTAGGATTCCGAACATAATGTAATCAATGAACGGATCCCTCCAGTCGCTAATTGAAGTTTGAAGGATTGAAATCCGACTTCCGACCACTTGGTGGCATTCAGCAACTGCTTGGTGTGTGTTAAGAGGAGGAAGGATTCTTCTTTCGCACACTGTGATTTGCATGTTTTCCCCTTCCTGGATTGCCATGGATGCGGCAAGTCCGGCTAGGGCATCCGCACGTATGTTTTCACCTCTACGAATGTGGGTGATGTGACAGATGTCAAACTTTTGCAGAAGTGATTGTGCCTTGTTGTAGTAGGGCAACAAATCTGGCTTCCTGACTTCAAATTTCTGATTCATCTGGTTGACGATCAGTTGAGAGTCTCCAAAGACTTCCAGCATGGTGATACCGGATTCGATGGCGAGTTCCAATCCTAAGATCAGAGCTTGATATTCAGCTGCATTGTTTGTGCATGGTTCCAGTAGCGAGAAAGCGTGTGGAATCATGTATTTGTCGGGGCTAACAAAGAGGATGCCAACTCCTGAGATCAGCTGTCTTTTTTCATTTGTCCTGGTTGCACCGTCAAAGTACATATCCCAGGAGGCACTTTGTGAGAAAGTCTCCACATTGTAGACTGATTCGTCTGGGAGATCATCTCTGAGTGGAGAATCTTTAGGCAATGGATGTTCTGCGAGGAAGTCCGCTAGAGCTTGTCCTTTGATTGCTTTTTGTGGTACATACCTAATATCAAATTGTGACAGAAGGATGGACCATTTTGCCAGTCGAGCATTAAGAGAACCTGCCTTTGTGACAAGGACCTTCAAGAGGTTGACCCTCGAGACCAGGTAGACTGTATTGGAAAGCAAGTAGTGACGCAGCTTTTGTACGGCGAACATCACTGCAAGACATTCTTTTTCGACTGGAGAGTAGCGATGCTCTGCACCTACTAGCATGCGGCTGAGGTAATATAGAGCAGCTTCTTTTCTTTGATCATTTTCTTGCGCAAGCAGAGCTCCCAGAGAGTGATCAAGGGCTCTTGTGTACAAGATGAATGGTTTTCCAGTGGTAGGAGCAGCTAACACTGGAGGTTTTGTCAGGTATGACTTGATGTCTTGGAAAGCAGCTTCACAGTCAGCATCCCAGACAAAGTTTACACCTTTTTTCATCAACCGGGAGAATGGACGGCATTTCCCCGAAAGATTGGAGATGAACCGTCTGATGTAGGCTAATCTCCCTTGAAGCCCTTTGAGTTCTCTCAAGGTTCTTGGAGAGGGCATTTCTAGAATGGCTTTGACTTTTATGGGGTCAAGCTCTATTCCAGCTTTCCGAACTAAGAATCCGAGGAACTTACCCGACGAGACGCCGAAGAAGCATTTCAATGGATTCATTCGCAGTTTGTGTTTGCGAAGCCGGAGGAAGACTTCTCGAAGGTTTTCGAGATGATCTTCTTTTCTTTTGCTTTTGACGGCGAGGTCATCAACGTAACATTCAACCGTCTTGTGCTGCATATCTTGGAATATTTTCATCATAGCCCTCTGATATGTGGCACCAGCATTTTTCAGACCAAATGGCATGACAGTGTAACAATACACGCCAAATGGGGTTCGAAAGGATGTATGTTTTTCATCCTCAGGATGCATCTTTATCTGATTGTAGCCAGAGAAACCATCCATGAATGTCATTCAGCTCGAATCCACAGGTATTATCAATCATTACCTCTGGTATGGGGAGCGGAAATTCATCTTTTGGGCATGCGCCATTCAGGTCTCTATAATCAATACAGACCCTGATCTGCCCATTTTTCTTTGTCACGGGGACAATGTTGGCCAACCATTCAGGATGTTGTTCCTCACGGATGAAGCCGACGCTTTTGAGTTTTTGAACTTCTTGTTCAATTTTATCCATCACATCTGGACGGAATCTTCTTTGGCCTTGCTTGACAGGCTTGATGTCTTCTTGAAGATTGAGTTTGTGAACTGCTATTTTGGGGTCTAAGCCTGGCATTTCAGCGTAAGACCATGCAAAGCAATCAACGAACTCACGAAGAAAGGCGATATACTCGGGTAACTCATCATCCTTTATATTCTTGCTTATGAATACAGGACGTGGGTTATCTGGTGTTCCCAAGTCTATCTTTTGAACAGAATCTTCTGTTGGAAGGTTCGAAGGTGGTTCCTCCACAATATTTTCGGAGGCTTCCAGCTCAACGAAACCTTCTGGGGTTTCAAGGGCATTTCCAGACCAAGGTTTTGTTCCTTTCCACGGGTCTTCTTGATCGGTAATTTTCCCAAGGCTTGCTATGAGATGATCCCAATCGCCTGTTGAAACCGAGTCGAAGTAGGCTACTTCTTTTGGAGATGAGGGTTCTTCTGGGTCAGAAGTCCACACGTCTGTGCCATCGGACAACTCCTCTTCATTTTCGGAGAAATCGTGCCAATTGGATGAGCTTCCTGGATCTTTGTCAGGTGACTCATCAAAGAGATATCCAGGGAGATCGATGTCTTCATGGATTTGAGATGTTGAGGCTTGGTCAGTATATTGACTTTTAAGCCTTTGTGTCAACTGTCTCAAGGGAGTGTCAGGATCATACCCTAACCCGTGTGAAGACTTTTCTACATAGCCGTAGAGTCTCCAATCTTCCAGCTGGCTTTTGGTCAAGACGGGCCCCAATGGCGTGAGAATACCGCGTCCTTCTCCCAAACCGACTGGGTTTTGAGCGTCATAGCCCATTTTCTTCATAATAGCTTGTGCCACAGAACTGTATAAGGATAGTTGAGGCGTACCTTTATTTTGGAAAGGTTCAAGCATGGAGTTTGATGAAGAAGCATCCGATCTATGGAAGAAGATCGGTTTTTCCTTTGCTGAAGTTGCTGGAACAACGAAGGAAGCTGACGTAGGATCTTCTATGTCAGAAGTTGTCTCCATTGGAGTAAGAGCAGGCTGAACTTGCTGAGTGTCAGCTTGGCTTGACGATGTGTCGTCTTCTGGCTCTGAATCCGAGTCCGTGTCTTGCATGATAGACACGAAAGAGACAACAAATTTGCCCCCAGGCTTTTGTTTTGCCTTCTTCACTTTAGTTGTGATGACCAAAGGCTTTGAAGATTTGAGGGAGATGATGAAGGGAGTTTGCATGCTCTCCTCAGATTTACCGGATGGTTTGTTTTCTTCCGGTGATTGTTGAGGAGCTTTGCCTTTATCTTTCTAGAGATTTTCGGCAAAGGATGCTGTATGCTTTTCCTCTTCTTCTTTTTCACCTTCATACATCTGTGAGTCTGCGAAGTGGATTTCTTTACCTTTGAAGGGTTTTCTGTCCGCAAAGACTCGATGTATCATGCCGTCGTCGCCAACAAACTTGATGCATTGATGTAGAGTTGAAGGGACAACACCATTCTCATGGATCCAAGGGCGTCCGAGAAGGATGTTGTAGCATGAAGGGGTCTTTATTGCATACACTGTGACCTCAGAGATAAGATCACCGATCTGCAATTTGAACCTGATTTTGCCGATAGGCCTTTGAGTACTCCCATCGTATCCAAAGATAGATACAGATGTGTGGCTCAGTTTGCTGGGTGGGATACCCAACTCTTCAAGAGCCGATGTGGAGATAAGGTTGAGTGCAGAACCTGGGTCGATCTGAACTCTATGCATAGGCATTTCCTTGATATACCCTGTGAAGTATAGGGGTCGGTTATGCCTGGTTTCGCCAAGTAGGAGGTCATCCTTTGTGAAGGCGATGGTTGCACTGGCTGCTTTTTTAACCGAGAGGCATTCAATGCATGATCCCTCAGTTTTCTTCTTTTCTCCCTTTGAGGAGGCTTCTGAGTTTTTGACCCGGTAATCCATTTCAATTTGGAGGACTTGCGGGGCATGTTTGTCGACATCCTCATTCAGCTTTTGTAATTCCGAAATGAGATTATCACGAGTGTGCGGAGACATTCGCAACAAATCTAGGATGTGTAGACGTGCAGGTATGTGCTTGAAGTGTTCAATCAAGTCATACTTGAAAGCCTCCTTAGGGCCTGCATGTTCATCATTGTTGCCACTAGGGGCGCTTACAACATCTTTTCCCGAAGGATTTACATATGTAAAGGAAGATTGGTTGTAATTTTTGTGGTAGTCCCGGCCAGAGCGGGTGCCTCTACCAACTTCGAGAGCTTCTTGAGAAGGGTCTTCGTTTGGAAGATTGTCTTCAGGATCAAGAGGCTGTCGTTTTTCATTTGCTGAGGATGCATCAGCAGCAGAGTTACCATCCTCAGTGATTGTGTTGCATGGAGCATTTTCCGGGAACAAGTCCTGAACAGCATCCAGCAATCTTTCTTCTTCGTTGACTAATTCATCGTCCCAAGCATCAATGGCTGGGAATTCTTCAGTCAGGAAGGGTGTGAACTTTGAAGTCACAGTCTCAGGAGAAGAAACCTGAGAGGGTGTCATCTCAGTGAAAGTCACGTGAGACGAGGTGGCTCCAGAAGATATATTGCTAGGCGTCGCCGGAGTGTAAGTGCTCTCATCAGACGATGCTTCGGAAGAGCTATAATCCCGAATTATCACATTACAGGAAGCTCTGACGGGAGACGTTGCCTGATCGGAGTCAGACTCATCCTCGGATGTGAGAGGATCTTCTATCCAGCAATTTTCTCCATTTTCAGGAGTTAAGGGAGGATGTACCTGGTGGTCTTCAGGGACTTCAGGCTCTGGATTGCGAGGAGGCTCGTTGACGCGTTCTTGCTCTTGTTCTAGAGCGAGTCGCTGCAAGATCCTTGCATATTCTTCAAGATCAGGTATGGGAGCCGGATCTTCTTCTTCATCATCTCTTTGTGGCTCAACATTGTTGATTTCCACTGGAGTGATGAGAGGTGCTGGTTCAGCAGCATTTTCTTGTACAGCTTCTTGGTCTTCTTCATCATCAGACCAGGACCGTTGTGGCTGTAGGGGGTTATACCAGATTACTGGCATAAGATGAGACTCAGGAACCCATTCTTCATCGGAGAGATATTCTCCTGTTTCAAGGGATTCCTCCCACTCATCTGTGTAGTTGGATTCGAATCCATCATCGGTGTCGCTGGACTCGTATCCATCAATGGAGAATCCAACTACCGAATTGCAAGAGTATGATGTCTCCTGCATGGCTTCTTTGAATTGAGGTGGCATGAAATCACTGAGAGTGAATTTCCTTACCCCCTTTGAAGTCTCTGGAAGGGATGTTTTTGTTACCTCCAGTGAAGCGGTAGAGGAAGCCTCTGCCTTTTCTTTGACCTCTAGTTTTGGCTGGGTCTTCTCTTGCCGTTTGAGCTTGAGGAGATGTTTCCTAGCCTGCCTTCGTTGTTGAGCTGTAGGCTTTATTTTCACGACCTCCCAATTTTCATCTTCCAGGAGATCGGGATGTACCCATATCGGTTGTCCGCCTGGTGTCGGGTAAGGAACCAGTTCCTCGGACGCTTCGATTGAGATTATCACTTTGAAGGAAGTAGTGATCTTCTTCTTCGGTGATTTTGATTGTTTGTCCACATGTCACCATGTTGACGGAGGCAGACCCATAGTTTTTGTCAAAGGTGATGACTCCGTTTTTCCACATCTCATTTATTTTCTCTCTCACAACGAAGCATTGATTGAGAGGATGCGAGATCATCTGGTGGTATGGACAGTACCGAGGATCGTTGGTTTTGCCAACATCACCCGGTCTTTTTGGTTCAGGCAAGGTGAGCTTGCCGTTTGCCACAAGAGCCCCGAAGATTTCATCAATATCTTCATCAAACGGGTATTTCTTCTCTACTCGTTCTTTGAAGGCATCAGAGAGTTCAGGTTTCTTACCAACAGCTTTGTTTTCAGCTTTCTTTGGTGGCTGAGGAGCTGACTTGGTCTGCACATTGAGGACCTCTTTTTTCTTTGGTTTAGAGGTTGCAACGGCGGTTGGCTCTTTTCTTGATGATTTCTGACTGTTGAGGTCTTTAATCACCGTTTCAGCTTCCATGGAAGCTTCTAGGAGTTCTCCCAGGTTTTTTGATTTGTTGTCGATGATCATGGAGCGGATTCTGGCTCTCATGTTGTTTCGGCAGATGTCGACTAGCGACGCTTGTGGCAATACATCAGAGCATTTGTATGCCATTGCTTTCCACTTGTGAATGAAGTCATATGTTGACTCATTCTCCCCCTGTTTTAGGCTGCACAGCTGAGCCATAGTAGCGGGGTGATCTTCACCTTTGAAGTGAGTCAGGAAGCGTGTCTCTAGCATGGCCCAGTTTTGGATTGAGTCCTCCGACAGAGTGGAGTACCAATCGAAGGCCGTACCTTTTAGGGTACTTGCAAAGAGGCGGATCTTGAGTGCATCTTGATCCGCGATAGCTCCCGTCAGGATCTTGAAGTGGATGACGTGCTGTCTGGCTGATCCTTTCCCCGTATATGTTTGGAGAGTAGGATGCTTGAATTTGGTGGGGAACGGGACTGAGTCCATCCATAAGGGATATGGTGGCTTGATCCCATGCTCCTTGAGTATATCCTCTTCTTTTGCTTTGGCGAGGATACCGTCTACGTCCTTTTTGGTAAGGGCGCGTGACTCATTTTCTTCTCTATTTACCTCGTCGTCTTGATGATTCGGAGGAGGTTCATTGTTCGCCTGATTTTGGAAGGCGAGGAAAAGGTTTTCCATCAGAGTTTCAATCCTCTGCTGGCCCTGTTCCAACTGCTGGATGCGGGTGATCGCATCTTCTGGAGGTGGATTGCGGGGTGGTGGCTCAGAATTTGTAGCCAAGACATTCATCCTTCGTGATTCGAACGAAGAAACTGTCCTGGTGACTGAGCTGGGGCTCATTCTTTTTGAAGAGGAGCTTGAGGAAGGATCACTCTGCTGTCCTTTACTTGAAGGAGCAGGGGATTCTTCTGAATGTCTTCTTGTCCTGGAGACGCTGCGGGTCATCGGACGTCGGACATGGATTTTTGTTGCTGATTTTTGGCGCCTTCTGGTTTTTCCAACCATATGGACGGCAGCAACTTGGTTGGGTCTTTCTTTTTCGACCCATTTGGGAGAGACTTGAAGTGTGGGAGGCTGGGTCCTTTGCTTCTCTAGTCTCTTTTGTCGGTACGACGCGCGGCGGCGTATACGACGAGCAATTTGAGCTTCGGTCAGCTCTGACTGAGCTTTGACAATGAAGGATGTGCTCCCTCGGGCGCAGCAGCCGAGCCTGTCTTCTTTGTAGCTGGGCAAGGACAGGATGCGAACCCTATCCTTCGCCAGTTGCAGCGAAGCTTTGAATTTTTGAAGTTCGGCCCCTGTAGAGATGAAGGGTCGAACTGCAGGTTTGTAGGCCTTAGCAGGTGCTTGTGAAGGCCTTGTGATGCGTGACTTGATTTTGGGCTTGTAGGAACAAGCCGGCTCATGCTGGGATGACTTGGAAGTCGAGTTGGAGATGGGTCTCTCCTCTTTCATGTAGGCAAGAGGATAGAACTGGTTCTCCTTGAGTGGGGCCAGGAATGCTGGCTTAGTGGATGTTTGGGACCTTCTCTGTTTTGGTGAAGGTCTTGGGGACCAAGTCTTGGGGTAGACCTGGTTGTTTGCAGGTTGAGGCTTCGTGGGGCTGCCACGGGCTTCAGGCCTTCTGGTGCTCGCCTTTGGTGTCACCGTAGTGACACGTTGAGAGGCGAGTTTCTGCTTCTTGGAGGGAGCAGTTTGTTCCTCAGGAAGTGGGAATGGTCCCAGCGTCCCAAAGACGATAGTCCGGGGAGTCGAGGTCGACCCGGAGTTCAGAGAGTTGCCGAGCGAGTTGACGCTTCGACAGCTGATTGGGCGCTTGTAGGTGCGCGTGGTTTGCTTCTATTGAAGCATGAGTTGGTGCTTGTTTTCGTCGAAAGTAATGGTTAGTGAAGCTGCCATTGTTAGTTTTCGAAAATTTCTGAAACAAGACCACATCCATTAGTAATCACAAGAATATAATGATCATAAATGGGAAGTTCTATGATTTCGTCTTTTCAAATTGCTCGAGGTAGATGACCCAAGCAATATGAGGAAGGCAAAATGCCATAGAAGGTACAATTGTTCTGATCGCAGGTATGGTAAGCCCGGAATGGGCATTCCAGTGACTACTAGAAGCAATTGTGAACTTAAATTCGACTTATCGAGAAGCAGAGCTTGCTCGAGGTAAGAAGAATATAAAGTTGGAGTTACAGATGTGCCGGTCGCAATACAGTAGACCCTGAAAGGGCGTACTAGTACCGCTAGACACAAATGTTTTGAGACCGCATCCATGAGATGAGATTCTCTGTTTTGAAAGGTCAAGATTGAATTCATCAAAGAGAGCAGATGATATTCCAATCTGAACACGAGCTCAGCGATTTCCGCGAGCGCCAGTGCTCAGAAAGAAATGAACCATAATTTCTCGGATCTGAATCTAAAGATGACGAGTTTTTTTTTTTTTTTGAAAAGTCAATATCGGGTTCATCAAAGAGAGCAAAAGGCATTCCAATCTGAACACGGTCTCAACGATTTCCGTGAGCGCCAGTGCTCAGAAAGGAGAAGACCAAGATTTCTCCAATCTAAACCCAAAATGACGGAAGTTTTTTTTTTTAAGATTTTGAAGATTTTTTTTTTTAAAAAAAAAAATTTTTTTTTTTCATTTTCTATTTTTTTTATTATAATTTTTTTTTATTTTAAGAGATTTTTTTTTTTGAAAAAAAATTTTATTTTTTATTTTTTATTTTAAAATTTTTATTTTTATTTTTAAAAAAAAAATTTATTTATTTTTTATTTATTTAAAAGACGAGAGAGTACACATAGGCCTCCTAACCCGGTCTTATGAAATCTTGATTGATAGAATTGCCCCCAGGTAAGGGTAGGATTACTTAATGAACCCGTTTGGAGGACCCTTGCCTAGAACAGTCAAGCTGTCTCCACACTCTGGACAAGGCTTTTCTTTGAATCAACCATGATCAAAGAACACAGTTGGTTTAACCTTAGTGGTCTATGTCTTTTTTTTTTTTGTTTTTATATATATATATATTTTTAATTTTAATGAACTCATCGAAGAGAAACAATGGCCCAATCCCCGATCCGAACACGGTCTCAACGATTTCCGTGAGCGCCAGTGCCCAGAAGGGAGAGGATCAAAGTTTCTCAATTTTGAATCCAAAATGAAAAATCTGATTTTTTTTTTGTTTTAAAAATTTTTTTTTTGAAAAGAGAAAGAGTGGAAATAAATTCAAAGAATTGGAAATTTCCAAACAAAAATCTCATCTCATTTTTTTAGATGCGGAATTCAACATAGGCCACCAATTATAAAGTAGCCAAAGAATCGAGAAAAGAAATATAAGCATAGAGCAAAATATATGATATGCAAATATTTCATTTCTAGCATCGTGTTCTCAAATAAACGAGTCCCACCGGGTGGAGCCAGCTTGATGGACCGCGCCCCGAATGCTCGGGTTCCTACCGAGGTCGGCGGACGTGGGAGTCCGTTTGGTTCCGACCCTTTCGTAACCGGGGGGCAAGGGGGCGTGCATCAACATTTCTTTTTTTGTGGGTGTGCCAGATTTTCTATTTTTACTTGGAATTGCAAGTGGTGATCCGGAGATCAACCTTCGCAAGTAAAAAGGAAATCAACTTCTTTCAAGTTTTCCATTGCACATATATTTAAGAAAAGAGACATTTTCTTGATTTGCCGTGAAAGGCGATTTTTTTGGCATTTATAGCCGATTTTGGCGTTTATAGCCGATTTTTGGCGTTTATAGCCGATTTTGGCGTTTATAGCCGATTTACAATCCTTATCAACAATGAAAGACAAGAATTGTGATTTTTGTCTCTTTTGAAAAAAATACAAACTACAATGAAAAGCAAGAAAAGGAGGATCTAACTTCTCAGGAGATTGTGGGGGACCCGTTTAGATTGACGGTCGCAAGCCATATGTGGGCTTCGCCATCATCCATGCAGATGAGAACAGAGGATGCTATTGATTCGCTTGGCTTGGCTATAACCTCAGGTTTTTAGAAGACAAAGACCAAAAGGAGGTCCTATATCCAATAAAAAGCCGAGTAGACGGGCTGAAAAGCCACATCTAAGCCATTGGAGGCAGGAGGAGAAGGCAAGGACCTTGGGGGGGGGGGGTACCCCCCAAGGGACTTTTGTCACCTTGTTGCGGTGGCCGGTGTAGAACTTCCGCAGAGTTTTCTCTCTTTTTCCTTTCTCTGGATTTCTGTCTGTGTGCTTGTGCTTTTTTCTCTGATGTTTCTGATGTGATTTCTTCTTGGAGAGCCCTCCTATTTATAGGCTTTTAGGTAGCCTTTTAGGTGGGTTTATGGCTTTTATTGTCATTAAGCCGCATAATGGGAGGAGTTACAAAATTGAATTGTTTATTTTGTAACTCCTTTTTCTTGGCTTCTGATTGGCCGGAGGAGATTGAGGGCATTTAATCGCCTTTAATCGCCATGATGGGAGGAGTTTCATGGGTTAAATGCCATGAATCTCTTGACTTGTAACTCCCGAATGCTTGCTTCTGATTGGGCCGTCCAAAGAAATGGATTAATGACTGTAATAAAACTAGTCAATTAATCGCATTAAGTGGTCGCCGAGCAGCTGAAGAGTCGCGGGCCGTGCCACGTCTTTTGGGATTCTTCTGTTGATGATCATCGATGGATCTTCATGTAGATCGACATCAGATGATCATGTAATTTCAGGTGTTTGTTGCCAACAGCGGGTCGGTGCCATCTGTCCTGTCGATTTCTCGATCGGTCGGGTAGAAAGCACACTTTTTTTGGTTGACCGGGTGGCGATCAATATTGTTTTCGATACTCTTGATGATTGACCCGTGTTTTGGACGGATGTCAGAGGACTTGGTGTCTCAAAAGCATGAATTTTGGAAAGTACCAGAGGCTGGGCTCTTCGAATCACGAAAAAACGGCGAAAACCGGGGTTTTCGGGGCTTTCCCGGCGACCCCGGGTTCCAAGGTCGCCGGCAACCCTGGCCCAGGGTCGCAGGGGTCTGCGACCCTGGGGGGGTTTTCCCCCTTTCGTGTCCCGTTTTGCGTCCGTTTTTGCTGTTTTTCGATTCTTTTTTCTTCTGTACTTTTCCTTGACATTTTGACCATTTATTGGCCTAATTTCTTTGTAGGAAACCTGATGAGAATCCTTGCATTTTATTTTCCAAAGCTTCCAATTTCCTGAGAAAGCCGAAGACTTTGTCGCGCAGAGCTGCCGATTTTCCGTCAGAAGCTGAACTGGGTCAAACGATGTCGGAATGACCTGAAATTTGGTGTGAAGCCTCCTGAGCAATAAATAAGACCAATAAGATTTTGTTTGAGTTTTGAAGCCGTTTGGGGTCCTATCACCTGTAGACTTGCTTTTTGTCGCGATGAAGATGTCGCGGTTTGATGTGCGGTCAACCGATGTCCGATTGACTTGAAATTTGACACGGAACCTATTGGAGTCATTTTAAGATGATCCATAGGCTCTGTCTTGGAAACCATGGTCCCGGAGAGCTTTGCCGCCGAGAGCTCCTTTTCAGCTGTCGGAGAAGCGAAGTTAGGCCAAATGATTTTGAAATGGCCCGAAACTTCTTGTGTACTCCTCTTTTGGCTGTCTGGAAGAATCTTGCAGTTTTTGTTTGATTCTGACAAGATTTGATTTTTGGAAGCAGCATTGCCTATTTATGGCAGGTTGCGACTTCATGTAGCTCTTTGGATCTTGAAAAGGCAAAGTGACATTTTTGGTGTCAACATTTTCAAGCATGCTAACTATGTTGTGTGGAATCCATTTCCCATTTAATCTTTGGAAAATGTTTTCAAGCATGCTAACTATGTTGTGTGGAATCCATTTCCCATTTAATCTTTGATTCACATGTTTTGGATTTCAACACTTGATTTCAAACCAAGTTTTGTTTTAAACTTTGTTAATCATGCTTAGCCAAAATCTTTGATTTCTTTACAACATGATACATTAACTTGTTTGAATCCTTCTTTGTTGTTTTCATTCATTTAAACTTTAGTTAAACCTTGCTTTGAAAACAACATAGAATATGCATCACATGTTTAGAGATATTTAGGTTTATACAACTTGTGAGATCTTGAGTTTCATATCATCATCAAGTTAACTTTTATACATGTGATTTGCATATTGACTTCAATCATATATTTGAGTGCTTTAAACCTTCAAATACATTAAGCATATATTAATTGAGCTTATGTTTTAAACTTGATTGAAGTTTCCACACACACATATCATGAGCATTCATTGTGTTGTGTGAGTTTATTTTCACTTTCATATTTGCCTAATTAAGAGGCACCCAATCAGAGCTTAATCTATTTCTCTCTTAGTGTGTAGACACTTTCTTGAGAAAGAAGACTGTTGTACAGGTTATTGCTTAGCCTAAGAAAAGCATAGTGTAAAGGTTATTGCTTAGCCTATTGCAAAAACATAAATAGTGGAAATCCGGTGGGGTGTTGAGCACAAGCCGGTAGTGGATGTAGGCATTGAGGCCGAACCACTATAAATCATTGTGCAATGGTGAACTACTTGTGGTGATTGATTAGTTTATCTTCCGCACTTTCTCGCATAATCATCACTAGTTAAAGGAGAATTGAAAAGGAATTAAAATTGGCCATTAATTGTAGATCACCCTATTCACCCCCCCCCCCTCTAGGGTTAGGATCCAGGACTTTCAGCTGCGAGCTGAGCCGCGTTTGGCGCTGAGGCATCTACTTCTTCCAGTTCGAGGTCTCCGAGTCTAAGGGAGGTAGTGGACGCTTATACATCTGACCCGGAAGAGAGGATGGAGGGTAGCTCAAGGATGCCTGGAACCAAGAACCTGGCAGCCAAGTTTAGGCGCGGGTCTTCGTCCTCTACGACGCCTTCTTCTACCATTGCCCGCATGGCTTCGGGCTCGGGGGGAGCTGCTGTTTCATCTGCCCTGGCTAATGCTCCGATCGAAGGAGTGCGGAGGCGCTCACCGGATCGTCCGAGGGACGGGTCTCCGACGAGGAAGAGGTCCAAGGCGGGGGAGAAAGAATCGGGGGCCAAGCAGGCCCCTAAAGACAAGGCGCCTGCGCGCACCTCTGGAGGCAAGGCACCCCCTGGAAAAAGTGCGCCAGCGAGCAGGGCTTTTGCTGAGACGGCCAGTGACCTTGTCATCTCTCTAGGGCAAGGGTCCGGATCGACCCCCGGACCTCGTACTGCCCCTGCGGCATGGAGGCCTAGATTGGAGACCCAGCCCGGGAAACCTTTGAACGTGGAGGACCGGGTGTAAGGGAATTGTCTCGTCATCGGGGCACTTGCCAAAGCCTGTGCCCTATCGCGTGACATGGAGCTGCACGCGAAGTATGACAATGAGAGTCTGCTGGGCTCGGCGATCCAGGCTGCCCTCCAGGTAAGTACCCTTGATGTTCTTTTGATGTATTTCATTTCGGCTACTCCCATCTGACTTGTTTTCTTTGAAAAATGTGCAGAGGCTCCAGTTGGTAATGGAGAGGAGCGACAAGAACGTCTCCAAGGTCACCCAACTGGAGTCCGAGAGGGAAAAATTGAAGAAGGAGCTGGGAGAACTGAAGAGGAGCAGCGCCGAGGCGACTGCGCAGCTGGATGTGGCACTGGTCAGCATCACTGATCTCACGTCGACAACCCATCAGTTGAAGGGCGAGATCTGGGTGAAGACGAGGAGGATTGCCAAGCTGGAGACGGAGCTAGCCAGAACGAAGGCCGATTCGGAGGCTGAATCATCGAGGCAGCGTGGCGAAGTGCTAGCCAGGCGTGCTGAAGTCGAGAGGCTTCAGAAAAAAAACGCCAAGCTAAAGAAGGAGAACGCTGACCTCAAGGCCTCTTTGCAGACTGAGGCCCAATCTTCCTTTCAGAAGGTGGTGGACCAGGCTACAGAGGAGTATGAGAGGCAGGTGCAGGAGATCACCTCTATCTTGTTCGAGGAGGGGTGCTTGGCCGCACTGAAGTGTGCAGGGGTTCCTGAAGACCACTCGGTCTATCAGAATCTGCCAAGGTATTCTGGTCCAGACCCCGAGCCGAGTTCCGCTCTGTTGGCCGAGAGTTCCCAGGTGGATGCTCCTGCAGCTGGTCCTATCTCAGACGTGCTCCAACTACTCTTCCAGCTGGTGACGCTCCGGTTGCATCTTCTGCGGGTGACGCTTCTTCTGCCCCTCCTGCGCGTGATGCGCCAAAGAAGACTGCTGTCGTCGCCGAGACCACCGGTTCACTAGAGATAGTATTAGTGCTGGTGTAGTCGCCAAAGCCCATGTAGCTTCTCGATCTTTGTACTTTCGCTACTTTCATACTTGTAGCTTTTCTATTTTTTCTTTTGGAATGTAATGTGAACCTGCTTGTAATCCCCTTTACTTTTAATGAAAGGCAAAGCTTCTTCACTTGTGCTTTCTTTTTCTCCATCTTTTTGATTTCGGCTCTTTTGTGCTTGAGTCCGGCTGAGTGACGTGACGTGAGAGTCTTGAGTTGGAGAGAGTGTCGTACGGTCTCCATAGGTATCTGCTCCGATATCCCGCATTCCGAGGCTCATAAATAGCTGTAAGTACAGTGGTACGGCTGAGGCGGAAAACGAGCAGATGGCTCCACGTGTTCTCCATCGGAGCCGCTAGTCAACTTGTGGAAGACGTACACTCCACGCGAGGCATGGGAGACCTCGCCTCATTGATGGGTCTTCGATTACAGAGCCCTTCCTCCTTCTATAAATAGAGGCAGCAGGCCTGCCATTGGAGAGAAAAAGGAACTCGAACCAGAAACCCTTCATCTTTTTCATCTCTCCAACTGATGAGGATCTATCCGTGTCTGCCAGACGTTCTGGCAGTTTCGCCTTGTAGAATTCGTTTAGGAACCTCTGTTCTGACCAATCCTTCTACGACTAAAGACAGCTTCCTCTGGGAGGGGCTATCGCCGGAAGTCGTGGTCTGCGCGCTCTCTGAAGATGGTCCCCGTGGACTACGCGTTCTCTGAACGCGGGCCCACGGCCAACTCCCACCTATGTGGTTGATAAGAGATCAATTCCTGCCTATGCGGCTGGGAGGTAATTATTCTCTAGTCGGGAGTTGGTTGCGCACTTGATCCTGCACGGTCCTGTGTGGGATCATGCAGCAGGGTCTGGTGTGGGATATCAAGACCCCCAGGCAGCGGGCCGGTGAAGATCAAGACCTCCAAGCTCCCTTATTTTTCTGTTTTCAGAGGTTTCTGAGCATCCTTATTGTATTTTGTCTTTTCTTTTCTGTAACCCTTGTAATGAAGAAATTACATTTAATAAAAGAAAGAAGTTTCTGATCAGATGAGATGTGTATTCTGCATTTTTGCATTCTTTTTTGCTTTTCTTTGTATTTTTGTGTTGCTTTTCTGCACTTCCGTGCTTGCACTGTTTTTTTCTTCTTTTTTGTGCTGTTTTTTCTGCACTTTTGTGCTTGCACTGCTTTTTTCTTCTTTTCTGTGCTGTTTTTAAGCACTTTTGTGCTTGCACTGTTCTGTCTTTCAAAGACTGTCGTTAACCTAGATGAACCCAGAGTCTCGAGGATCTCGGCTGTGCGAGCCTGAGTCTGGGATCGATCTCGGGGGGTGTATGAACCCAGAGTTTAGGGAAGACTGGATGTGTAAATCCGAAGTCAGTCCCAGGGTATATGAACCCGAGGGTTTTAGGAGCAACTGGATGTATAAATCCTAAGTCAGTCCATGGGCACGTGAACCCAAAATTTAGGGAAGACTGGATGTATGAATCCGAAGTTAGTCCCAAGGTGTATCAACCTAGGGTTTTAGGAGCGACTGGATGTATAAATCCTAAGTCAGTCCATGGGCACGTGAACCCAAAATTTAGGGAAGACTGGATGTATGAATTCGAAGTCAGTCCCAAGGTGTATCAACCCAGGGTTTTAGGAGTGACTGGATGTATAAATCCTAAGTCAGTCCATGGGCACGTGAACCCAAAATTTAGGGAAGACTGGATGTATGAATCCGAAGTCAGTCCCAAGGTGTATCAACCCAGGGTTTTAGGAGCGACTGGATGTATAAATCCTAAGTCGGTCCATGGGCACGTGAACCCAGAGTTTTAGGGAAGACTGGATGTATGAATCTGAAGTCAGTCCCAAGGTGTATCAACCCAGGGTTTTAGGAGCAACTGGATGTATAAATCCTAAGTCGGTCCATGGGCGCGTGAACCAGAGTTTTAGGGAAGACTGGATGTATGAATCCGAAGTCAATCCCAGGGTGTATGAACCCGGAGCTGCCGAACTCATATAAGATGACACAAATTGATGACAGGGCAAGTGCTGCTTTCATTGATCATGAGACTTTCATTACATCTTAGAAATAGAACTTCTTTAAGTGAGATGCATTATATGGTCTCGGCAACTGCCTGCCTTCCAAGTCTTCAAGTTTATAAGAAGATCGTCCTGCCATTGAAACCACCCTGAACGGGCCATGCCAGTTTGGGGCCAGTTTGCCTTCATTTGGGTCTCTGTTAGCTGGCAGGGTCTTCTTCAGAACCAGTTCTCCTACTGAGAAACTTCTTTCCCTGACTTTTTCATTGTATCCTCTGGCTAGCCGTTGCTGATAGTCGGCTAGTCGTATGGCCGCTGCATCTCGGCGCTCGTCGGCTAGGTCCAGCTCCATTGCCAGGTTCATCTCGTTTCGGCCTTGGTCGACAAGCTCTGATCTCAGGGTAGGGAGGCCAATTTCTAAGGGAATGACCGCCTCCATCCCATAAGGTAATGAGAAAGGTGTCGCCGAGGTGGATCGTCTCGGAGTTATCCTGTATGCCCACAACACACTAGGAAGCTCTTCTACCCATCTCCCTTTTGCTTTGTCCAATCGCTTCTTCAGGCCGTCCAGGAGTACCTTGTTAGAAATTTTGGCCTTGCCATTGCTCTGCGGGTACGCCGGAGTGGAATAGTGGTTCCTAATGCCATGCTTTTGACAGAAGTCTTTGAAGGAGTTGGAGTCGAACTGAGTCCCGTTCTCCGAAATCAGGGTCCTGGGGATGCCGAACCTCGTTATGATTTTCTTCCACACAAAGTTCTTGGAGTCCCTTCCAGTAATGGAGGACAGCGGTTCAGCTTCTACCCACTTCGTGAAGTAATCTGTAGCGACTATCAGCCATCTCTTGTTCCCTGGAGCTCGGTGGAGAGGTCCCACTATGTCCAGCCCCCATTGAGAGAAGGGCCATGGACTAGAGAGGGGACTCAGGTCTTGCGCTGGCTGATGAAGAGAATGGGAGAACTTCTGACACTTTTCACATTTCCTGGCATATACCTGCACATCCTTCTGCATATATGGCCACCAGTAACCTTGGCTTATAGCTTTGTAGGCCAGTGACCGCCCTCCTATGTGACTTCCGTAGATTCCTTCGTGGATCTCATACAGAAAGTCGTCCACCTTGCTCGGATGGACGCATTGGAGGTAGGGACCTGTAAAGGATTTTCTGTAGAGCTTGCCTTCAGGAGATAACCAGAATCGAGCTGCCTTGAGTCTGATTCGGTGGGCTTCATTCTAGTCTTCGGGGAGCTGGTCGTCCTTCAAGTAAGAGATGATTGGGTCCATCCAGCTCGGGCCGATATCAACACACAGGACTTGCCGAGATGAATGGAGTTCTAGGCTCGATCTCGATATCGATCCGACCTCAACGGTCCTTTTCTTTCCCGTTTCGACAGCGGAGGCCAGGTTTGCAAGCGCATCAGCATGTGTGTTGGTATCTCTGGAGATTTGCCTGACCTTGGCTGTCTGGAAGTGAGAGAGCAGTTTCTTTGCGAGGGCTAAGTAGGCCGCCATCCTGTCATCCCTGGCTTGGTAGTCTCCAGTGAGTTGGCTAGTTACCAGTTGTGAATCACTGAAGACCACCAATTGCCGGGCTCCGAGGATTCGGCCGCTATTCATCCCTGCTATCAGAGCTTCGTACTCCACTTCATTGTTCGTCGCTTTGAAGTCCAAGGTGAAGGCTTGTTCTATGACCAGTCCCTCTGACGATTGGAGAACTATGCCGCGCCAGCTCTCTTGGAGGTGGACGAGCCGTCGACAAAGACCTTCCATGCCGAGACAGGGACTTGGCTCTGAGAAAATTATCCGACCTCGGTGACTTCATGCTCATGCCCTATGCCCCCCAGTTCGGTGCCGGGCTGGGTCGAAGCCGAGCTTGGAGAGACGAACTCTATAATGAAGTCTGCCAAAATTTGGGCTTTGATCGCAGTCCTGGGACGGTACTGGATGTCATACTGCCCTAGTTCGACTGCCCATTTTGAGATTTGCCCTGAAAAGTCAGCTTTTTGAATATAGATCGGAGTGGGTGCTCCGTGATAACCACAATAGTATGGGATTGAAAATAATGGGAGAGCTTGCGGGAGGCACTAACGAGTGCCAACGTAAGCTTCTCCAGCAAAAGGTATCTGGTCTCGGCATCAAGCAGGATCTTACTCGTCTATTAGATTGGTTTTTGGACTCCATCGTCCTCTCTGATGAGGACGGAGCTCACTGCATGATCCGAGACCGCAAGATATAGATACAAAATCTCCCCCTGAGCTGGGGTAGAGAGTAAGGGTGGTGAAGACAGATAGGTTTTGAGTGCTTCCAATGCTTGGTCGCACTCAGGGGTCCATTGAAACTTTAAATTCTTTTTCAAAAGCTGAAAGAAAGGCCGACACTTATCTGATGATCTGCTGATGAAGCGATTGAGTGCTGCAGCCATGCCTGTTAGCTTCTGGGCCTCCTTAGTGTTAGACGGGCTTTGGATTCCCAGGATTGCAATAATCTGCTCCGGGTTGGCCTCTATCCCCCTCCGCGTTACTAGGTTTCCAAGGAACTTACCAGAAGCTGTGCCGAAAGCGCACTTGGAAGCATTCAGTTTGAGCTTGAATTGACGGAGGATGCTGAAGACTTGGGCCAGATCCGCTAGATGGTCGCTAGACTGCTTGGACTTGATGACCATGTCGTCAATGTAGACTTCAACTATCTTGCCGAGCTGAGCCTGGAACATTTTTGTGACGAGGCGCTGATAGGTTGCCCCCGCGTTCTTCAGCCCAAAGGGCATCACCTTATAATAGTAAGTGCCTCGGGGTGTTATGAATGCAGTTTTCTCCTCGTCCGACTCATACATTGGAATATGGTGGTAGCCTCTGTAGGCGTCGAGGAAGCTCATTCTGTCATGGCCAGCAGTGGCGTCAATCATCTGATCAATCTTTGGAAGAGGGAAGCTGTCCTTCGGGCAAGCTCTGTTGAGATCTGTGAAATCTATGCAAACCCTCCACTTGCCAGTCTTCTTTTTCACTACCACTGTATTGGCTAGCCAGACCGAGTATTGGACCTCCCGGATTGCGCCTGCCTCTAGCAACTTGTCGACTTCTTTGACCACCGCTTCTGTCTGCTGCAACCCCGTCCGGCGGGCCCTCTGTACCACTGGCTTGTAGTTGGGATCCACGTTCAGCCGGTGGCACATGACCTCGGGGTCGACCCCAGGCATCTCACTCGGGGTCCAAGCGAAGACATCTACGTTCTGCATCAGGAGTCTTGAGAGCTCGGCTCTCTCTGGGTCGGGCAGCTGGGTGCCGATCAGGAAAAATCTGTCAGGGTCAAGTGGGTCGAGCCTGACTTCGGCTAGATCTTCAATACTCTTCTTGTCAGGATCTCGGCCGATCTCATCCAGCCCCCTTTCGAACTCTGCCAGATTCACTCGCTCTGGCTCCTTCTCTCCAGGGACCATGGCCAACATACACTGCCTGGCCAGCTGTTGATCCCCTTCAACTGTAACCATTTCCATCTTGCCTTCCTTGTCTTCAAGCACGAACTTCAGCTTCTGATGGAGAGTGGAGGGAACTGCTTCCATCTTGTGGAGCCACGCCCTACCCATAATGGCATTGTAGGGGGAGGGGGCGTCCACCACTAGGAAGTCAGTCATGACCGAGGCTGCGCCTACTCTGGTCTCCAGAGTGATTCTCCCCTTGGGGTAGACCGGCTTGGCGCTGAACCCAATCAGAGGCATGCGAGCTTCCTTCAAATCAGTCTCCGAGATCCCATCTTCTTAAAGCATCCATAGTAGAGGACTTCAGATGAGCTGTCGGAGTCGATGAGGATCCGCTTCACTGTTAAGTCTCGCAGCTTCATCGTCAAGAGCAGGGGATCATTGTGGGGAAGCTGTACTCCCTCGAGGTCTTTATCTGAAAACGAGATGGCTGGGCGCTCGCGCCGTGCTCGCTTGGAAGCCAGTCCGAGCTCGGCTTTCATCACCTCCTTCCCATGCGAGTCCTTCCTGGCTTCGGCACGAGCCTGGGAGCTGCCTCTAGCTGAGGGAGAGGGAGCTGAGGGTGCCAGATGGATCACATTGATGATCTTCTCAGAATCTTCACTGTCTGGATCTTTATCAGCGCTCTGATGAGCTCGGCCGCTGCCGCCGGCGCCAGCATCTCCCGCCTTGACGAACTCCTCCAGATGACCTTCTTTGGCGAGCTTTTCCAGGAAGAACTTCAAGGTCCTACACTCCTCGGTTTTGTGCCCATTTTGCTTGTGGTAGGCATAGAACCTGGTCTGATCACGGGTGGAGGAATCACTCTGCATGGGCTGAGGCCAGCTGAAGAATGGCCTGTTCTTGATCTTGCTCATAATATGGTGGATCGGCTCCCTGAAGACGACGTTCACAGCCTGGTAAGCATCGGGAGGAGGTCTGGTCTTCCTGCCGCCCCCAGACCTGGACGCTGTAGCCTTTGTCGAGCTGGAGACCCAGGCTTGCTTCAGCTCTTCCTTCCGAAAGGGCTTCTTTTCTCTCTGTTAGGGCTGGTTGCCCTTCTCTTTGGGTCCTGGGCCATGACTTTCCCGGACCCGGATTTTGTCCTCCTCCCAGGCGACATAATGCTTTATCCAGCACATCAAGGCCGGCATGGAGGTTGCGGGGTCTCCGGCCAGGTCTTTCCTCAGCTCGTTCCCTGGCAATAGGGCATTCCGGAAGGCGAAAATCGCCATTTCGTCTCTAGTAACCTCAATCTGGCTGTAAATCGCCCAGAACTGCTGGGCGAACTGGGTAATGCTCTCGCCCTACTTCATCTTCAGGGCAAGTATATCAGCATCAGTCTTGGGGACGACGCTGTAGGCCTGGAACTTCTTCAGGAAGGAGAGCTGGAGCTGTTTCCAACTCGAGATAGACTTCTCCGGGAGGGCGCAGTACCACTTCAGAGGTAGGTCGCCCAGACTGGAGGAGAAGATTTTGCAGTTGAGGTGGCCCTCATTCCCCCAGATGGACATCTTCTGAGAGAAGTGTCGGAGGTGAGCGGCTGGGTCAGACACTCCGTCGTAAGGGACGAACCGCGGGACAGAGAACTTCTTGGGCAGTGGAATATCCTCGATATCCCGCATGAAGGGGGAGGCCCCCAGATCGGTGGGGCCGCAAATTTCTTGCGGGTCTCGGGAGAGAGCAGCCATCTCCATGTTATGCTGAAGGGCTAGCTTAATACGCCTGTCGAGCCGCTCCTGCTCGACATCCTTCCGTGGCGACATTGCTTTCGACTTTCGCTTCGAATGGCCTCGACTGTGGTAGCTTCGACCATTGCTCGAGACCTCGTCGTTGGCCCGACTACGCTTCTGGTCCAGAAAAGCTCTCAAATCCTTGCGGGAGGGCTGGACTACCTTGCTCGGGACTGTTCTCTTCTCGCCTTGGGGCCCGGAGGGCTGTTCTGCTGAGGGGGCTCCTGCTGCTCTCAGTTGCTGCTGGAGTTGGCGGATTATTCTGTCCTGCTCCTAGATGAGGGCATTTTAAGCCGTGATATCTCCTCCATCATCGAGGTCTCGCGGACGGTGTGGCTTGTCGACTGCCACACCTTTGTCTTTCCGAGGAGGCTCGTGTCGCCGCTCGTCCCGTCGGGGAGGCATGACTTCGTCGCCCGGGGATGAATCTTCAAGTCCCTCTTGGAAGGGAATCTCGACGAAGAGCTGCGAGCCTAGGCGCCCCTCGCCTGCAGACGCGCCAAGCACCCTTCGGACCGCCCTTGAGGAGGGGCATCCATCGACGGGCCCGGTCGCTCGAGCATTGCTCTCAAAGACTCTCCGCCTTTCTTAGCTTTTGGAGGCATGGTATCTGGGAAGATTGAGAAGGTTGGGATAGTGCTTTCCCACAGACGGCGCCAATTGTAAGTGCAAAAAACGATGACTCAGAAGATTAAGGGTGCCTGATAGGACTTATCCGGATGAAAGAAGATGATCTGCTGCCTCAAAGCCTGAAAGGGAAGAACAAACATTTAGAGGACCCTGGCCTGGGCGGCACAAGGCTCTCCGATGCCTAAGTCAGTGTATGAACTAACTAAGGAAGGAGAGGAAGAAGAGAGGCAGAGTAACGACTCTCAAGTGCGTAAGTTGCGTACCTTGCTTGTGAAATGGGGTCCTATTTATAGAGGACTCTTGATGATATTTTGGATGATATTTTTGAGTGGGTCCCTTGATTTGATAGGGAAGGCCTTATCAGCCCACAAAGTAATAAATGCGATCCATTTCAGCCCACATTGCATTTAATGCCAGTCGGATCAGCCCACATTGCATTTAATGCATGTCATGTTGGGCCAGATCATGTTGGACGCCTTTGGCGGCAGAGGTCCCATCGGATCCATCCTCGGGCCTTGCCCTGATTTGGCTACAGCCGCTGGATGCCGCCCTGTCAGTGACCTGGCGAAGATTGTGCACGGTTGGATGTCGCATCTGTCCCACTGGCTCGCACCCCTATTCTGCCATGTATCTGATGACGTGGCGGGCATGGGGCGCGAGTGGGGATTTATCTTTATTTCAGCTTCCATCTCGGCTTCTTTGGCCGGGGTCAATCTCTTTAGCCGAAGTGGGCCCTTGGTGGCCGAGCTCGGTGCTAGCAGCCAAGGTCTGTCTGGTTTCGGCCGAGGCCTCTATCTCGGCAGCCGAGGCGAGTCTGGGTGGCACGTGGATGGCACGTGAGAGTGCTTAGTCACATCTTATAGCCATGATTAGCATAATCCTGGAGTTTTGAAAATCTTCCCACACACATTCTCACCTCACAAGTGCAAGTTGTTAACATATCTCTTTCTTTTACAACTCCCCCATTTGGCTTAAGAGATCAAGTGTCAAAAAAATACACAAAAACATAGAAAACAAAACATATAAGGGACCACCGGCGGAGCAGTGTTGCTGCCTCGCTGGCTGTCGGCAACAGTGTCTCTACCTTCTTCTTTATCCTTCTAAAATGGCTAGAAACACCAACAAACATATTATGAGGGCTGTCAAAGTCAGAGTGTGAAGGTAGGTGGGTTTTGATGTCCTTTAAGCAATCTTTGTAATTTATCACTTGTTTTTTTCCGGGGACACCAAGTGTGAATTCCGGGAGAGTCATTAGTTTATGTGCCAACGGAGAGAATCCATGGTTGTGCTGTTCCCGGCCGTTGTATGGTAAGCCGGAACGATGAACACAATGAGGTCAAGGATCTCATCCCTCCTCGAGTGAAGAAAACAAAAAAAATCTTAGAAAACTATGGAATTTGGATGCATTATGGGTTTGTCATGGTTTTAGGTACTATCTTGAACCCTCTAGTTGTATTCCCAGAGGTTAAGTACCTGGTGTTTTAAATAGAGAGTGCTGGAGAGAGCTTGATGAAGTTTCCACTTGCTTTTGGAGTTGCCGAAGTTCTTACAAAGTTTCAGGCTTAGTAGAAATGCTTACTTCATGCCAAGTGCTACCCAAAGACCCCTATTTATAGCCCTTCAGAGAGTGGAGGCAGTTGCTAGAAGAAAAGGCATTGAAGAAAGTGGAGGACGTGGAGGAAGTGGGATGAAATACTGTCATGGACCGCCGGCCGTAGTGGAGCCAATATCAGGCGATTTGAATCAGTCAACGCGATTGGTAGTGGGTGAAATTGCCTCAACATGTGAAAATCACTTAAAAATTGTTTGCCGGCGGTTTGAAATGGTCATTGTGAAAGAAACTACGATTCAAATCTGAACATCACTAAAGAAGGACGTCCATGGCTGATTTGTATCAAAACAGGTTTTAAAAAATCTGATCTTGGCAGCATAAATCAGCCATGTTGATCGCTTAATAACTCCATGAATTCATGACCAACAAGTGTATAATTAAGGAGATTCAAGAAGACTATTACCTTGAAGATTTGTAGACTCCAAATCTCTGAAATAATAGATCCAAAGGGCCGAACTCAGACTTGCAATTAGCAAACAACTTGCTGGGATTTTCTGCAGTAGAATTGCCTTTGAGCTTCTTCTCTATTTCACTTCCAAATCTGATTGGCTAAGATGGTGGGATCTTAATCTAGGTTTCTAGATGGGTTTTGAGAACTTTTTTCTATGGAAAAAATCTCAAACCTTGAACTCTCTTCAATGAAGAAGAAAGAGTGGCTGGACGTGTGGAATATGGCTCTCTTTGTTATGGACGTCCAAGGGGGAAGGTTTCTCCTTTTTATAGAAAACTTTTGGATTGCTTTCCTAAAAAGTTATCTCTTCTAATTCTCATAGATGTCCTAAAAGGAAAGTATAATCTAAAGATTTATTTCCTTTTAGAAACACTCCAATTAGAAAAGGAAACTAAAGGAACATCCCATAAACTTTGGCAATTAGTAATCCTAGTTGCACAACACTTACTAATTTAAGTTTCTAATCCAAAAAGGAAACTTTACTATAGGAATACTAATCCAAAGAGGAGTCCAACCTTCCAAGTAGAGAGACCTACTCAAAGTTGGAAACCTTACCTTATAGAATTCCCATTATGGACGTCCCACATGATAATGCACACCATGGCCCACAAATAATTTATCTAGAATTAAATTCATGTATGCCATCAAAGGCCTATTTGAATTTAAACTCAAAATTATTTTTTCACTAAAATAATTCAACCATATGTCATCTAAACAACTTAGGAAACCATGCCAATCTTGGAAAGTGACTAGAGAAGGGACCAAAAGACATATTTGCCTTTGGCTCCCAAAATGACCAAAATGTCCATGCTAAACCCATAGCAACATTAAGACCATTTTAACCTTAACTCATTCCACTAAAGAGTTATTGTTGAATTCCAGGGACAAATATATAATATAATAAGCTCGTCAGAAAATGACAGTTGTCTTCGACCTACTAAGTAAAATGACCTAAATGCCCCTCTATGTAACATCCATAATCAAGTCAGGTTATCACATGTACTATCAACCTTCTCGATTACATCTAAACCTTAGAACTTGATATCCTTAACTTAATCATCATCCGGATATCATTCTCTTGGTCCAGGGAGCGACCCACAAGTTCAATATCCATATGGAACATCTATACTAAGATCTTAGATTTTGATGATTAATCTGATAATTCTAAGGGGACGATCATTCCATCATTAGATGGCATAGATTCTTTATTGCATCTGCACATCCCAACTGATCAAGTCCGAGTACCCAAAACACAGAGCTGTTGACCCATGAAAAGAATCTCACCCATAGTGAATTAAAGCACAAGAACTTGACTTCGTCAATTCATCCACAAATGCTCAAGATTAAGAGCACCGGTCACTCAGTAGCAGGGGGTGACTTGATCTCTCTCGGTGATAGTACTATTTTAGTGATCACACCTACCATGGTCCTATTCAATGCATTGCATATGCACTAATGAGATAAATCCGGGAAAGTCCTCTCATGACTTAGGTAAGTCACCCTGAATACAGGAGAGTCTCTCACTATAACTTATACCAAGATGAAGTGCCCAGCTCCATCTCTCAGTTATGAACAAATATGTTGTTTTCAGTATCCATGAATTAGACCTATCTGTGTGTAGACACTACACACCTAATTCATTTACTAGAAACAATGGGCCTTACACAACCATACATATATACATGTTTAAAGAGAAAAGAGTCATTCCATTAAATAACCCGTAAATATCCAGTAACAAAAGATGAGAGTGCAGCTAGTGGGCTTTAGGGCATACAACAATCCCAACACATTGCCAGTGGTTTGGCTGTTGTGTCGGCTTCTGAATGGCCGGCTATCTGGGATAGCCTGTACTGCCGCCGGTTCAGGGTAATGAAAGATTTTTGCACTGTTTCTTACACTTTTGACCTCCATTTGCCTTGAGATTTTGAGGAGATCTTGACCATCTTTGACCTTGGGAGCTTACCAAATTTTGACCTATGAGTGGCCAGCTATCCTCTTGTTGTGCTTGTCTATGACTTGATCTTTCTTGAAAAATTTCCGAGTGCCAAGACCAAGCTCAATGGGGCCCACTTGGGCCCACCTTTTATCAATGCAACTCTTTTCGCCAACTAAAGATGTAAGATTTCCATTTAAATGAGATTTTTTATGGTAGCCAGCTTGAAGAATGTGCTTAACTTGTACTAAATTAAGGATGCATTAATTGCACAAACCACTCATTAAAACCATATCCCATTTGCCTACTTGGTGAAGATTTCCTAGGAATTCATAGGAAAGGGGATTTCATCGAATGATTATTCAAGAGGTAAAGAGTAAGAGATTTCAAGTGGAAATGTAGATGGCGCCATCCCTATCCTAGGATTTAATTTTCTAGAATGGCTTCTGCCATGGGTTATCACCCTACCCTTGGTACAAATCTGGATTCTTTGCAAGAAAGAGAGACTCCTACCAAAGTGGGCTTTATAACTTCCATTCAAGCAGTTTATGTAGCTATGGATGATTTGACCGACCCTGTTCCTGTTACAATATTTGCGCAATCAATATATATCTGATGGAGCCTGCATCATAAATATAATATTTGCCCAAGTGCTTTTTGGGCCAGCTCAATCATGTTATCAATCAGTCCAATGCACTTGGCTCATCTCATGGAGGGAAAAGCAAAATTGGGGTTTTGTTGTTGTTGTTCACATCACCGCCATGACCATAGACCCATTGCAGTCTATGGAGCAAAACCAAAATGAAACCGTTACTGATTTTGTAGTTCGGTTCCATGAAATGGCAGCTTAGCTTTAATTCCCCCTCCCACAATACAAGGCAGTCTCTTCCATCACCAAAAGAGCATCTAATTTGCATTGTCCCTTTTTATGGTGATGAGCTAACCACTTTTGAAGCTTTCCTTCTTGGTAATGTGTAATAACCATTCCTAGGGTACAAAGTGCCTCACATGTTCAACAACTCAAACCACTGGTTTGGACCAAGGATCAAAATAACGGTTACGGCGGGAGTAGCGGCCAAAATGCTACATAGCAAATGATACGTAGCGGCATTGCATTGTGAATTTTAAAGTGACAAAAAATCCAAATCTTGTGTAATGGCCAATCTTGTGTATTTTTTTTAGTGATTTGAAATCATTTACGGGTAGAGACAACTTTAAGAAAGGCACTTTGATAGGAAAACAATGTTTTAAATGAAAACTGCTCAGCTTGGCTAGGTTTTATAACCACTTAATTGTAGTGGTGATATTGTCTATTTGGGCGTCGCCGGTAACGGCCGATATTTTGTTCCATGGTTTGGACCAGATAGGGCCCATATACATACGTGGCAAAGAATTCCTTGGAATTCATGGTAAAGGCGATTTTGTTAAATGGTTATTAAAGAGGTAAAATGGGGAAGGGTTTAAAGTGGAACATATAGGGCCCAATTGCATACATGGTAATGAATTCCTAGGAATTCATAGTAAAGGAGGTTATGTTAAATGATTATTAGTTTATTAGAAGGTAAAATGGTGAAGGGTTTAAAGTGGAGGAAATAGGTAGAAATTATAACATCACGTTATTAGGATTTAAATTTTCCAGGGTGGGTTATCATTTTCTATTTAAAGTGGAGACTTCTTTGATGGCCCCTTATGCATTTCCACCTTTAATCATTCACTTCCCTCCTCTTCCAACAGAGTGCAGACCCATGTGCCCTCCCCAAAAAATGAAAGAAATATTAGATGGACTATTTTCCTTTTCTCTTCTGCCTTTCCTTCCCCAGTTCATTATCACTACCAATCCAAATACCTATTTTAACATGATCCTCTTGGACAAGAAACTGCCCATGGTACTAGTTTAAACTCATTTTCAATTAGAAGTACACCCAAACACCCTCACAACAACAACAACAACAAAAGTTGACAAGAGGCCTATCAAAAATTTAGTCTTTCACAACAAACAGCACATAAACAAAAACAAAAACAAAATCATATTTTGAAAGCAAACGACAAAAAGGGAAATAAAAATTTAAAAATAAGGATTCATACCGTCCAAGAGAAAGAATGCTTGATCGCCCAAGCTCATCTTCGACCATCTCAAATACACAGGAACATTCGGTGTACCCACCTCGACCTTCAATCTGTTCTCCACCCCATCATCCCCAATCACCGTTTCAGACTCTCGACTCGTCTTCAGCTCAACATCAACAAAGTCTCCACCCTTCATCGACTAGAGCTGGGTCAAACGAGACCTTCCGATTCAACAGTTCAAAATGGGATTTCCATCTGAAACTGGGAATCTGAGGAATTCTTTGGGATTTGAAATGGGTTTTTGCTCATTCTTAGGATTGAATAAGATTCATGGATTCTTGAGGAGAGATCTGAGGTGAAAAGATGAGCATTTCCAGAGAGGATTTCTGTAATTTTATTTAGATGTAGTGCGGGAGGTAACGGGAGCCTCGCCTCTAACATGCGCATGGGTTGTATTTCTTGGTCTCGCATTGACATGGGAAAGGTGGGTCACATCACATGGTCCCCGTTAAATCCAAATCGCTCGTAATCATTATTTTTTCCATTGACTACGATAATATTAGACTCAAATAAAAGTCTGGCCAACCATTGGATCGATCACAAGTAAGACACATCTTTTGCTTTCTTTTATTAAGATGGTGATCACTTTTTTCTTTATGTATTATTTTGGGATTTTTACCAAAAAAGTGTCCCAAAATTTGTATTATACGGATTTAACTACAAATACGTTCAAATGCCCATTTTGGTGTTCGTACTTTGATTTTGGAAGGTTTTACCCTCCCTTTATTGAACGACATCGTCATCTACATCCCTTTATTTCATGGGATTTTTACTAAAAAAGTGTTCCTATACTTGTATTATACGGATTTAGTGTGAAATACACAGTAATGCCCATTTTGATGTTCGTACGCGGATTTTTGACACATTTACCCTTCCCTCTTTGAACGACATCGTCATCTACTTTGAAAATCTCCCACAAACGAAAACCATTCCTGCTCAACCAACATCACTGTCTGCGATTCTTCTGCTCTCTCGACCCGACCGAGCGCGAAGGAGGAGAAAAAAGAAGAGGAGAGAGATGAAGGAGGAGGAGCAAGATCTATACATACATATCCTTGAGAAGATCTTCCAACAAGTAGAAGTAGAAGAAGAACAAGAAGAAAGAACAAGGGCAGCCCATCATAACCGATGACCTCTGTCGGAGTCCATTTTCTCCTTCATCAATCAAAACGCTTCAAGCCCCAACTCACTAGCTAACAAGGACAGCAAAATGGCCACAGCAGAGCAGCTCGTGCTTGAACTCAGCGACCCCAACCTGAGGAAAAATGCCCTCCTTGATCTCTCCAAGGTCTTTGTTTCTTCCTTTCTAATCGAAATCTGGGATTTCTTCGGTTTTTGTTTGATGGGGTGGTTTCAAAATGAAATCTTTTCATTTGGAGCTAGATGGGATTGGGTATTTTCATATCTATTCAAACGGAGTTGATGTTGTTGTTCAGCCGCATTTTGGGGGGTTTTGTAATGGTGGGGGGGGGGGTATTTGTTGCTAAAGGAAGAATATTTGTTGATAAAGGAATAATCTTGCAGGTTGAATTGAATTCCTCGGGTTATTTGATGGGGTGCTTTAAAAATGGGAATTTTCATTTGGGGTTTGATGGGTTAGGGTATTTTTGGATTGATTCACAAGGAATCGATGTTGTTCAGCCATATTTTGGGTTTTTTTTTTTTTTAAAATAGTATCAGACCCAGTGAACACATTGTGTCGTTGGACGCTTTAGCACAATATTCCTTTTATGGTTATGATATCAAATTATGGTTTGTTTATTTATGAGATTTATATGGATGAATCATGAACTTAGAGGCTTTTTTGTTTTCAATTTGTTTTTTAGAAAAAGGGAGTTGTTTCAAGACCTTGCTCCAATGTTATGGCATTCTTTTGGCACTAATGCTGCTCTCTTACTGGTTTGCTTTCTTTCTCATTGCTCCTCCAGATTTGAAAAAAAAAAAGGATATTCTATAATGTAACGTAGAAGCGATGGCCATTGTAATTATTTTCTTGCTGCAGTTGTTATCATAACTATTACTAACGAAACTTGATATTTTCAAATCCAATGGCATGTTTGTACTTGACACTTTTCCCTACAGTTGTTATGAAGTGAATTGTTTCTTGCTCTTAAGTCATTTTCTTATCATTGAGAAAGTTTGAAATTTTTTAGCGTTCACTCTCAAACTCTATATACAATGCAATTTTTCTCAAAACAATCAGTTGTTGTACATTTTTCTTTATACAATAAGGATTCGTGTTTCAATGTATTGAGGCAAACCGAGAAAATCATGTGTTGTTCTCCTGTTTATGAAACTTGACTGTGTTTGCATTACTGTCTGCCTATACATTTAATCTTCCCATAATTCTAAGTTATTATTTGATCCTCACATGGGCTCAAGAGCCTTTGAACTACCAGGCCATGTTATAGTGTTTTTTATATTGTACTCTATTCTTTATTAGAGCATGAATTTCAAAGGCAATGGAGCCCACATCTACTTATCTTAGTGTCCATTGATTTATATTGCAAAAGATTTCTATTTTCACTAAGATAAGTAGATGTGGGCTCCATTGCCTTTGAAATCATACTCTTGTAATGTATTGGCATGGTTACGGGGAGATGAGCTTTTGAAGGAAAAAAAAATTTATATAAAGGGTGCCTTCTACATGCTTGTATAACAGAGGATAAAAGTTCGGGGAAATTGAAGAGAAAATGCATTTCAAGAATGTGGAAACAGCTCTAGATAAACAAGTGCCCATTTTGTATCCCATCCACACGCATATGGAAAGACCAACACCAATTTGATATTGAGTTCTAAAAAACCACCCTCTTGATTTGTTTTGCTCATTTGCAATTTGCATGATACTTTTGGACTGGTTATCTAAGGGTCTTTTTGGATGATGAGAAGAAGTTGATTAGTTGATGGAGAAATGGAGAAAGCTGTCCTCTGTTCAAATCTGTTTTGCTCATTTGCTTTGATCATTTTTCTTTCTTCATTGGTTAATTCTGATTTGGTGTCAGTCAGATGCTGCAAACTTATTGAGATATCTGTGTGGTAACTTGTAGTTACTTTTGTTAAAATCCTCATTTAAATACCCACCTATTTTAAAGACTATAATAATGTTTGTTCAAATGTTAGTGGGTCATGTCCTATTTTACCATTCACTCAGTGTAAGAAATTCTTTAAAGATGAACCATTAGTAAATGTTGTTGCTCATAATTCAGTTTCTATATTTCATTTCAATAGCACAGTTGCATAAGATGCACACATATTCTAATATGTTATCAATCTACTTCCAGTTCATCCTCTAAAGTATGTTAAAATGGCATCTTGAGGCGGGTACCTTAGTAAGTTCTGGTCTTATGTTTCTTTGGCAGGTCCCTAAGCTTCTACTGCATAGAATTTTTTCCAATGCCCGGTTCTCTATATGGATTGATGGAAAGCTTGAACTTGTAGTGGATTCATATCAAATTCTAGAAAGGTACATTTTTCAAAAGATCTTTTTTTTCCTACAAACCTTGTATGAACTTCATGTATGATCAATATTGTAGTGTTTTAGTGATTTAAATGAAAGCGGAACTACCATATGGCCCTAGGAATGTGTTGCAGACACATGTTAAAGAAAGCCCACCTTCCATACAGACCATTGGGTCTCACTTTCTCATCAGAAACACCCCCCCTACTCTTTTTTTTTTCGCTACTAATGCTGGTTTTTGTGTGTGCATTGGGGGTTGGGGCGTAGTGTTGTATTGGTATTTGGTATACCTAACTTATCATAGTCTACCCTTAGGCTATTTTTTTCTATTATGGACTGGATTTGATACCCTTTGTGGACTGAGTTTCGGCTAGATTTATTAATTCAGTTGCCTTTGGCTTGTGGGCCCTCCAATTTGCATCAGAATGCATGAAGAAAGTAGGGTTGGTAGGTGATTCTTTCAGAAATGAGGAGCATTCTGTGAAATAGATGTATGAAATGTGGAAGGTCGGGTTGGCTACTTAGTTGGTTACAAGATAGGATTTCATGTGGTTTGCATTTTGGATGTCTTAACCGAGTGGGTATGTTGGCTGGCAAGTTTGAGCAAAAACCTGTTTGTAGAGTAGTGACTTTTATTTAGATTTTACTGTTACGATTACTCTCTGTGGACTATCTTTGAAACATTTTTTTTTTGTTATTTAAAGTCTCTCACACATCCATTATTTTTTCTTACCACATCTACTTCTATCTAATCCTGGAATGGTGGTGATCCATAAGCTGCATGCATCAAAGTTTGCAGGCTTTGAGAGGCCATGACAAGATCTTTCTTATGATTGAAGATGTTATCATGACCTTGGCTGACAAAGGGGAAGGTGGAAGAAGTATGAAGAATATCAAAATCAAGACAACACTTTTAGAAGAAGAATATGTACAGCACGTGATGGGAGATGGTGGAAACCAGAGCATTGGAGCCAATGTCAATGACTTTTGATTTGTAAGGGTTTGTGTACATATAAGAATTCCTATCGATATGAGCTGCGCAATATTTTGTATAAGATTGAGTGATGCTGGCTACACTCATATTTTGAGTGTCTAAATGTAATTTGTATCGATTTTATTCTATCAATATATAATGACGTATGTCGAGCTGTTGTATAGTTTATTTATTAAACGTGCAAGATGTGTTGGGATATTTGCAATTTGGTATTCTTGGTAACCTCCGTGAGTCCTTTTCATTGTTTATGTATCTCAATATATAGTTAGGGCCAATCTCGTTTCTGGTAGCAAAAAAAGGAACAAAAAACTCTAAAGATCGTAACGATATCGTTATCAAAAACTTGACCGAAAAAGGCGAGCCTTTTTCCAGAGCGCCCAAAGGTTCGAACCATCGTTTTGAGGGTTCAAACCTTCTCTTGCTGCCCCTTCCAGAGCCATTTTCCAGAAAGCACAAAGGTTCGAACCCTCAATCGAGAGGGTTTGAACCTTTGGAGCCTGCCCTTTCTGGGATGTCAGTCTTATGATTCGTTAAAAGAGAAACCAACTGATTATGCTTCAGGAACTGAAAACTGGCAATAAGTGCAAGCGTCTAAATCTTCACACGGTGAACATAGTAAAGAACCAAAATCTTCAATAATTGCAGATAGGATGATCTATAGATGGTTTTTAGGGGGGAAATCTTTAAGAACTTGAATTCCTACTCATACGAACTTGAATTTTGTGCCTGACATTGTTTTTTATAATGATATCGTTACTAACATTTATAGTTTCTTCATCCACTTTTTGTGTCCAACAAGAAAATAATGGTGACTTTATATTGAGATGCAGAAACAATAAGAAAGACTCACGATTTCACTCAAAATCTAGTTTTCAAAATTTTCTGATAACGATATCGTTACCATTATTTATAGATTCTTCATCTATTTTTTGTGTCGAACAACCAACTGACAATGGCTTTATATTGAGAACCATAAAGGTTCAAACCCTAAACAGGGGTACTCAGACATGTTTTCAAGAAAACAACAGATCTGAACCCACTTGGTTGAAAAAGTGCGCAAGTTGCAAAACTAACCAAATGTGATTGTTTCCATCCAAAAAAAATGTAGATTTAGAGCGTGCCATATGGTCTTTGAAGACCCAAAATTTCAGCTAGAAACTCCGTCAGGAAGTGGACTAACCAACCCCCTAAACAGGGGTACTTGGACATGTTTTGAAGAAAACAGCAGATCTGAACCCACTTGGTTGAAAAAGTGCGCGAGTGCAAAATTAACCAAATGCGATTGTTTCCATCCAAAAAAATGCAGATTAAGCATGTGCCATATGGTCTTTGAAACCCCAAAATTTCAGCCAAAAACTCCTTCAGGAAGTGGACTAACCAGCCCCCTAAACAGGGGTACTCGGACAGGTGTAAAAAAAAAAGTGTTGGCGAATCCCAAAGGTTCGAACCCTTACTGTAAGGGTTCGAACCTTAGTGGTCTCTAGGATTTGGCCCAGAAGAGATACGAAGCAAAGGTTCGAACCCGTACTGTAAGGGTTCGAACCTTTGGGATTTGCCAATACTTTTTTTTTTCAGCTTGTCGAGTACCCCTGTTTAGGGGGCTGGTTAGTCCACTTCCGGATGGAGTTTCTGCCTGATATTTTGGGGTTTCAAAGACCATATGGTACACTCTAAATCTGCATTTTTTTATGGAAACAATCGCATTTGGTTAGTTTTGCAATCGCGCACTTTTTCAACCAAGTGGGTTCAGATCTGCTGTTTTCTTGAAAACATGTCCGAGTACCCCTGTTTAGGGGGCTGGTTAGTCCATTTCCGGATGGAGTTTCTGGCTGAAATTTTGGGTTTTCAAAGACCATATGGTACACTCTAAATCTATATTTTTTTGGATGGAAACAATCGCATTTGGATAGTTTTGCACTCGCGCATTTTTTCAACCAAGTGGGTTCATGAAAGAGAGTTTCTGTCCAAATTGATTCTATACTACTGAAGTATCTTCTAATTGGGGAGAGTCTAAGAAGTCCTTATAGAAGTGTATATAGTAATGAATGTATATGTCCATTTTCTGCTATGTTTTGAATGTTCTAATCGTTCGTACTGTATATAGCATTGGAATGAGGAACTTTTATGCCTCAATAAAGATATGGAGACCCATAAATATTGGAATGAAGTTCTTTCTGTTAGAATTCAGTTGTTTCGTGGTGATACATCCTCAGGTGATAAAACTTCGAACCTACCTAGGCCAAATTCCAGAGACAAAGAAGGTTTGAACCCTCATTTTGAGGGTTCGAACCTTCAAGTTACTACCTCAATGTGCCAAATTCTAGAGAGCCCGAAGGTTTGAACCCTCGTTATGAGGGTTCGAACCTTCACCTAACTACCTTCCTGGGCCAAATTCCAGGGAGCCCGATGGTTCAAACTATACCTATTAGAAAAATGCATTTTTGAGCCAAATCCGTGAGCCTTTCCACCTGTTTATGCACCCCATTATAAAGTCATTGTCATTTTGTTGTTGGAGACAAAATATGGGCGAAGAACCTATAAATAATTGTAATGATATCGTTATCAGAAGATTTTTGAAAACTAGATTTTGAGTGAAATCGTGAGTTTTTATTATTGTTTATGCATCTCAATATAAAGTCACCATTATTTTCTTGTTGGACACAAAAAATGGATGAAGAAATTATAAATGATGGTAACGATATCGTTATCAAAAAACAATGTCGGGCACAAGTCCTAGTTCGTATGAGTAGGAATTCAAGTTCATATAATGTTAGGCCTATGATTTTACCTTACTGCGCTGATTTATCCCCTTTTCTTTTGTTTCCTAGTCATGTTTTTTATGGTTGGTGAGAGATGTGAGCTCGTTTATCATGTAGGGATAGGATCCAAATTAATTTTTATGATACTCGACTTCTGATATTAAGTTAACGTGTAAATCGTTAATGAATACACCCTTTACAAGTATGAATCTGAGCTTAGCATATTGTATAATGTGTTGGAAATAGGGTGGGCCTCTAGGATAGGTTTCGAAAACTTTTGACCCACTTGACGCAGGGATCAACTATCCATAAGGCTATAAAACCCAATCCAAGATCTATGTCCTCAATCTCAGTCATCATGATCAGTAAAACAATTTATCTAGAAGATAAAAACAGCAACATATAAGCAACAAATAAATCTACAACATGCAAGGAAGTAGATTATACCTTTGGAGCTCGGTTGTGCTCTAATGGAGGAGTTGCGTCTTTCTTTGATGATGAAACGCTTTCACTAATCAAATAGGGATCTCCAAGACCTCTTGATCTTCCACGCTATGACCCGTATTAGATTCTCCTTTTTCTCAAGAAGATGGTGGGATCTCCAAGAGAAAACTACTAGGAACTCTAGGGAGGAACTAGAAAGAGAACTAGAAGAGGAAGAGGAGGAAGAACATGTGCAACTATTGCACTAGGGAGGCTTAGGGCGTGAATCCCAATGTGGATTTATGCATGG
This sequence comes from Litsea cubeba, assembly GCA_012931725.1. Lineage (NCBI taxonomy): Eukaryota > Viridiplantae > Streptophyta > Magnoliopsida > Laurales > Lauraceae > Litsea > Litsea cubeba. Next base: position 104,623,104 of record CM022944.1, on the reverse strand, counting down.
GACGTCCAAGGCATCCTCTCCTCTTATTTATAGCTTTTCAAGTTGCCTCCTCTTGGCTAATTATAATAGAAGTCTTACTTCCACAATAATTAGTAACTTACCATATCATAATTAGAAGTCTCACTTCAAATATGATTAGTAACTTTCTAATTCCTTTCTAATTAAAATAGAAGTCTTACTTCTATTAAAATTAGTAAGTCTACTATTACCACTATTAGAAGTCTCACTTCAAATAGAAATAGTAACTTTCCTTTTAGAGTTCAACTAGAATTAGATACTTTCTAATAATTGGGCTAGCGTGGGGACCACTAGGGATTCCTTAGAAAGCTGGCTCCAACTGGGACTCGTGACCCCACATCTCATGTGTAATCCGGGCCCACAGTTAATTGCAAATAACTCCACTATATAAATGCAATTGAACTCCAGTCTTAGGAATATTACATAGAAGACCCTAAACTTCCTCATTACCACAAGTAGACCCCTCTATCAATATCCATGGACCAATTGGACCTGTCTTCCAAAATAGATCCATATCTTATTATCCTTGAGCCCCAATTAATTATAATGATCAATAGGTACCTTTCCAATTAACTCTTAATCGGAATGGGTGCGCACTTACCAATGATAAATCCATTAATTGGCACAAGGGGATATTAGAGATAGATTCCATCTTGACTATTGAATGTTCCCACAGCTCTACTACCACGTACCCAAATCACCGAGGTGTTGACCTACAGTTGGCCTCACTCATTGGTGACTCAAAGCAAATGAATAGATAGAAACTTGAGTTCATTAATGTCTCAGGATTGAGAGCCTATTGCTAGGGAATTATGAGAGCAGACCTTAAAATAAAGACAGTGTTTATAAGGTGCTTCTCATGGTCCTTCAATACATCAAATGTACCAGCACTATGATCCAGAATCTTCCATTCTGATGATTGAGACAAATCACACTATCTCATAGTGATCAAAGTACTGCAACCTTATCAGTATGAGATGTCCAGTCTCATCACTGGTTGTGATAATATTTAAGTATAAGATTTGCCACACATGTCTCCTAGGGCTGCACAGAACCGGACCGCAGACCGGACCGGACCACAAAACCGGACCGGACCGGACCGGATTTGCGGTCTTGGTGGTCCAAATCCGGTCCGGTCCGGACCGGACCGGTTATTCCGGTCCGGTCCGGTCTGGGCCTTTTGTGGTCCGGTCCGGACCGCATTTATTAAAATAATTTTTTTAAATTTTTTTTTCATAATCTTTGAGCCCATGAGGCATGAGCCTAGCATCCATTTGTAAAACCCATCATTCATTCATTTGACATTTGCCTACTTTTTAGATGTGAGGTGAAAATGAAAAAAAAAAAACAAAAAAAAATGAAAAAAAAAAATGAAAAGAAAAAAAAAATGGAAACCGGTCCGGACCACTTTAAGTGGTCCAACCGGACCGGTTTGGACCGGACCGGACCGGACCGGACCGCTTATAAGTGGTCCGGTCCGGTCCTTCATTTTGGGCCGGACCGGAAATCCGGTCCGACCGGATTCCGGTCCGAAAACCTAACCGGAAATCCGGCCGATCACCCCTAATGTCTCCCGTATGTGGATCTCATCCATACACATGTGTTACATCTAATATACTTGTGGACCCCGGTTCATCTCATGAACCATCATGTCATTCGTATTGGTTATGTGCAAGTATATAATAAATCACCATTCATCTCATGAAAGGAAAGCATGAATATACTAATAAATAAAGAAATTAATCAATTTATTATATTATATACTGGATTGAGTCCATAAAACTAACATAATGCACTTAGATTATGAATCTTCCTACTTGAAATCTCTTTAAGCATCCCTAATAAGGACAATTAAAGATGGAAAAAGAGAGCTGATTTGAGAAGCATTATTTAAATTGTATAATGTGTGATGATTATTTATCAGAACTGAACAATGGGACTATTTTGATTTCATCATGGTTTAAATGTTATCTAGGCAATGAAAGCTGGTTCAATGCTTAGGTATCGAACAGTTGCAGCTAAGTGGTGTCAAATAATTGAACAAATGGAAGGTGCATTTCCAAGCCAAATCCGTGAGCCTTTCTCATTGTTTATGCACCCCATTATAAAGTCATTGTCATTTTGTTGTTGGAGACAAAAAATGTGCGAAGAACCAATAAATAATTGTAACGATATCGTTATCACATAGCATTGACAACACGATTTTGAGTGAAATCGCGAGTCTTTGTATTGTTCATTCATCTCAATAAAAAGTCACCATTATTTTCTTGTTGGACACAAAAAATGGATGAAGAAACTACAAATGATGGTAACCTAACGATATCATTATCAAAAAACAATGTCGGGCACAAAATTTAGGTTCGTATGAGTAGGAATTCGAGTTCTTAAAGATTCCCCCCCCCCCCCATAAAAACCATCTATAGATCATCCCATCTGCAATTATAAAATGTTTTTTTCTTATGTTTGTTTCTATTCTTAACCTTTCTTATGAGAACATTGCAGATGGGATGATCTATAGATGGAGCATGTGGGAAGACGGAACATTATTTAAAGGCTCTTTGGCTATTTTTTTTTTTTTGTTGCCAAACAACAAATCCGTGCCAGCATATCAAACACTATTATGCAAGTATATGGTAATTACTTCATTGGCTCTTTTGAGACTTTGACTCCAAACACTTATAAGTCCGTAAGTCTTTCTCATTGTTTATGCACCTCATTATAAAGTTATTTCTATTTGGTTATTGGTTGAATTCCTACTTATATGAACTTGAATTTTGTGCACGACATTGTTTCTTGATATCGATATCGTTACCATCATTTATAGTTTCTTCATCCATTTTTTGTGTCCAACAAGAAAATAATGGTGACTTTAAATTGAGATGCATAAACAATATGAAAGACTCACGATTTCACTCAAAATCTAGTTTTCAAAAAATTCTGATAACGATATCGTTACAATTATTTATAGGTTCTACATTCCATTTTTCGTCTCCAACAACAAAATGACAATGACTTTATAATGGAGTGCATAAACAATGAGAAAGACTCACGGATTTGGCTCAGACTACATATCATAAAACATCAAATTAGAGAAAATTGAGCACCGATGGTTTATGCACCCCATTAGGAAAATGCATTTCTAAGCCAAATCCGTGAGCCTTTCTCATTGTTTAAGCACCTCATTATAAAGACATTGTCATTTTGTTGTTGAAGACGAAAAATGGGCAAAGAACCTATAAATAATTGTAACGATATCGTTATCAGAATTTTTTGAAAACTAGATTTTGAGTGAAATCGTGAGTCTTTCTTATTGTTTATGCATCTCAATTTAAAGTCACCATTATTTTCTTGTTGGACACAAAAAATGGATGAAGAAACTATAAATGATGGTAACGATATCGTTGTCAAAAAACAATGTCGGGCACAAAATTCAAATTCGTATGAGTAGGAATTCAAGTTCATATAATGTTGGGCCTATGATTTATCCCCTATTCTTTTGTTTCCTAGTCATTTTTTTTTATGGTCGGTGACAGATGATACCCATCATGTCTTTGTAATTTTGTACTGTGATGTTCGACCTTTTTTTACTAATTTTGTCTGTGTATGAAAACCCTCTTTCTTAGTGTATGTGTGTATGCAAACCCCTGGTTGACCACTTGCATGTAGTTAGTGTGGTTGTCTCCATTCTTCTTTGACCTGTTTCATTTTTTTGAGTTTAAGTCCATAGAATATGTACTGTTGGAAACCATTGGATGGCCACTTTTAAGTGATTATTGGTTTGCAAGCTGTCATTCAAGAGAAGATATCGTGAACTTCACTGGCTTTATTTAAATGTAATGGTGAAATTAATTCTCGTCCTCTTCCTTATTTAGAACTCTAAGATCTGCTCGTCCTTATACATGAGAAGAAAATCTAGAGAAAAAATATAGTGGTGAAAGTAATTCTCATCCTCTACTCTATTTAAACTGGTACCAGTTTCTGTCATCAGCTGAAAGCTATCTTTATCAATGGAAAAAGCTGGCAGTCTAACATTTCAACTTTGAGCAATTTTCTGATCATGAGCACAACATCTTATTAGCAGCACAGTGAAAACAAATTATGTTACCACTGTCAACCAAATTTAGCAAAATACAGAAGGCCAATGCTACCAGGAAAACAAGATTCAAAATCAATACAAAAATTTCAACACCAATGCAAAAATGTCAACAGTCGTCTTTGGGAAGGACTCCAGTATGACTTCACCCTCCAAAGCTTTATGAAGCATTGACGAAAGTTCTTTGTGGTCTGATCCTTGAATGGATAGAAATTTCTTCATCACATCAGTACTAGCATAAAGAATGGATATTGTCTAACATGTTGTGTGTTAATCCATCTCTACCTGCAACGCGAGATGATATCAGAAACCAGCCAACGGCAATAATAGTGGAATGAATGCTTTTGTTTATGCCAAAGAACTCTAAAAGGTAATGAGAAATCATCAAAAACACAGCACCCAAGCGTATATATCACAAACAAAATATATATATATATATATAAGTAAAATGTGTTACTTACCTAACTCATGTTTAAGGTTCAAGCTTTAAAACATTTCAAAAAAATAATAACAACTTGTCATCATTAATACCTGGTAAACTACAATAAAGCTGGTGCTCATAAGAAAATAAAAACTCTGTTAAAGCTGGTTAAAGCAGATTGGAATAGGCTGAGAAAGATGATACCTATTACTAGAACTCAGTTAAGGCAATGTTCTACAAAATTGAGTCTTCATTTCTGGAGATGATACTTAAACCACTTAACAATTAATGAATTCCTCTCTTTTTCTTGTTTTTTTATTTTTTTTGGATGAATGGCATGTTAATCATTACAACAAATCTATAGCACATAGAAGGGGATATAAAATTGTTGTTTTCCCTGCATTTTCTTTTTCTTTTTTGAATGGTAACTTTCATTAAAATCAGAAAAGAAATCAATACAAAAGGATTATACTGATCCGGCCAAAGGAAAAAATAAGCAAAAGTACAATCTTTAAATCTCCAAACATAACAAGCTACTCAGCTACATGGAAAACTGGAAGACTAAGGATACTAGGACTGCCTTAACCCCTGCTTATGAGAAAGCTAGCTCCTTCCAATTGAACATAATTCCATCAATGAGATAGTCTTTGAAAATAGGGTTGATCTTCACCCATTGTGCTACTGAGTATTTAATCTTATCACATAAGATTTCCTCCGTACTCCTTTTTCCTTCATAATGGGATAGTTTCCCTTGCATTTTCCATTGCTTGATTCTCCAACATTATGGTTTACACATTAAACAGAACAATAAAATTTCACTGTCCAACAGCAGCAAAACAATCTCAACAGCTATGAAAAAAAGGGATGAACATAGCAACTCCTTATACAGAATGACTTTGGATAGCCAGCCAAATAACTTGAACATCAAGAGCAAGAAATAACACACATTTGTCGTCGAAAGAGGAAAAAACACACATAGAAGCTATCATAGTTTTCAAATTACAAAAACCCTTTTTTATTGGTATTACATTGGAAACTCGAACCCACGAGATCTTAACTCACAGCTTGCATCCCTCGCTAGCAGGGGCGAATCAAGGGGGGCCGGGGGTGGTTGTAGCCCACCCAAGCTTTCAGCCCAAAAAAAAAAAAACTAGTTTTTCAATTTTGGGGTCCGGTCTCACAAGTCACAACTCAAGTCTCAAAAGTCAAAACCTTTTCTTATTCTCTGTCTCTGTCTCTCTATCACCTCTCACTCTATCAGTCCCACCCATTTTAACATTGAGGATGCCTCCGTCGCTCCAAGTAGCTGGTTTCAGTGGTTTGCAAATTCATTGCTAGCGACTCTCTCCGGTGAGAACGACGCTCTCCGACGACTCTCTCTCTGCCTCCAGATCTCAGGTATGAATTTGGGGTGTTTTTATTACATGGGTTTGTTCATTTTCTGGTTTTTTGTTCTTCTTTTATGTTTTTCTGAAATGGAGGTTTTGTAGTTTCTTTCTATTCTTCATCTTGATTCTTTGTGGTTGTGCCCTCCAGATCTTAGGTACGAATTTGGGGTGTTTTTTATTACATGGGTTTGTTCATTTTCTGCTTTTTTGTTCTTCTTTTATTGTTTTCTGAAATGGAGGTTTTGTAGTTTCTTTCTATTCTTCATCTTGATTCTTTGTGGTTGTGGAGAAAGATTTGCTCTCTGTGTTACTAGAAGCTGCCAGCCTGCCACGTTATGGGATTAGGTTTCCCATAATCCCATTTAGGCATTTACAGTACCTCTGTAACTCTGTTCAACACTTCATTGTGAGCTGAAAATGAAAAGAAAAAAAAACTTAGGAAAAAAAAATTAAAACCGGTCTTATGTATTGTATATTGATGATTATTTACTATCTTAGGTTATAATGTCGCATCATCAAGCGCCCAAAAAACCAATAACTCTTCTATCGTTCTATAAGAGAAAAGATGATAAATCTGAAAGTGGCGAAACTTCCACATCTATTCCTGATATTTCAAAACTTGATGAGGATGAGCGATGTCCTACCAAAGTTCACTACACCATTTCAGGGCTTTTACAGCGCTTCATTTACGGCGTGCATTGAATGCAAGCCGTAAATGATATAATAGTGCGGCGTGCATGGAATGCAAGCCGCAAAAGGGCATTTTCTTTACTTTATTAAGGCGCGGATTTTGCGCCCGTGAGAACTTATCAATTACGGCATGCATTTAGGACGCTGTAAATTATTGAGCATTTGCGGCCCACATTCGCAACCCGTAAAAATATTAGGGTATCACAGCCCACATGTTGCACGCTGTAAAAGGCCAAGCCATTGAAATTAAGTTCACGGCCTGATTTGAGAAGCTGTAAGATTAATCAGCTTTCCCAGCCCACATTTCGTATGCCGTAAAAAAAGAAACCCGCCAAATTAATATTCCAAAAATATTTCACACCCGTTTTTTGACACCCAAAATTTAACCCCAAATTAGGGATAGACGATACCCATTGAGAACCCAAATCTTGACACCAAAAAAATTTCGCACACCTTCTTCTCACGATACCCACCGAGAACCCATTGCTCACACTACAAAAAAATGACTTTTAGCGTCGAACTTTTTGCCGCGACCTGTGTTTTTGTGGCTATTTCTTACTTGTTGCCACCAATAGAGTTAGTGGCAACAAATCTCATTTTGCCTCGCCCGGGTCTGCCTATGACAAAACGTGTTAGAAATTTTTTTTTACCAACGAAAATTAGCATTGGAAAATTTATCATCGACGTTTAATAAAAGATCAGTAAAGGTTGGTAGATTTTTTTACTTTTTTTCAAAAAAAAATTAATTAATTTTTACAGATGAAAATTTTTATTTTTTGCGACGAAAAATAATCGCCGGTAAATTTCCCAATTTTTTTCCCTCTCCCGCCACCGAAACCCCTCTTTTCACTCTCTCTCTTGCGCGCTCTTCTCTCTCTCTCTCTCAGGCAAAGGTCATGTTTTACCGGCAAAATATTTATCTCGCCGGCAAAGGATATATTTTTTGTCGGCGAAATACCTATATCGCCGGCAAATGTCAATTTGCCAAATTTTGATAATTTATTTAACTTGAAAAATTATATTTTCATTATTTTTGTTTTGAAAGAATAAAAGTTAACTCGGGCCTTCAAAATCAATTCAGCCCCAAAAATAACATTCCACTGTGCCCGCCCCATTTTCCATTTCCCGTGCCCGCTCAAGTGCTTATCATTTCGAGTTCCCTCGCCTCTTCTCAATCCCTCATCTCTCTGACCCTCTCTCGCCTGGCAATCCCTCAATCCCTCATCTCTCTGCCAGCCATCCCTCCATTTCCGTCTCCCTCACGAGTCACGACCTCAGCCCCATCCTCCATCTCCCAAGAGATCTACGCTCCTCCATCTCTCTAGGCAATCTGCTCTCCTCCATCTCCCTCGCACGCAGACCTCGTCCATCTCTCTCACAACGGAACCAAGGTGCACTACAACGAAAATCATTTTTCATGACAAATATTCCTCGACATTTTGAAATTTTGTCACTAAATGTTGTTTTTCGCGACGAAAAATTCATTTCCTCGCCTAAAACGAAAAGACAAATTATTTAGCGATGATAATTTCCAATTGTAGCAAAATATTGCCGCGAAAAGTTTGACACCAAAAAATGGAGTTGGCGCCATGAAGAGGTAAAGTTTTTGCGACGAAACTATTTATTTAACGATGATTTGTTTTCGTCGTTAAATCAATTTCACCATATTTTATTAAAGAAATTTCACGACAAAAATATATCGTCGCAGAATCCATTAAAATGATCCACGACGAAATAAATGCATAAAATTTGGGGCGCGCGTCTGGCTTGGTAGTTCAATTTTTAGAACTATTGGGCGACGAAATGAAATAACGCAACACCCTCGTCGATCCATCTCTCTCACACTATTGGGCGCAACACCCACCTCCTCTCCCTCTCGATGTCCGCCCTCTCTCTCTTCATCTCGCAATCCCCTACGCAGACCCATCCCAGAGGCAGCCCCCTTCTCCAGTCTCTCTGCTCTCCATCTCTCTCACGCCCGCAGACCGTCGGCCCTTCTTCCTCCATGCACAGACACCACCAGCTGCGTAGAGCCCATCATCTCTCCCTCTTCTCCCTCCACGCGCAGACCGCACCACCACCACCAGGAACATGGTGTTCCCACGATACTTACTAATGTACGTGTACTAATAGGGGGCCGAAATATTCACCGTCACCTCGTTCTGACGGAGGATGACCGAGTTAAATAATATAGAGTAAACTCTACATTCAAATATAAGTAATTAATATTTTATGGTTTAGAGTCATCAATTTAAAATGATTGACTGAGACTAAATGTAAATACATGTATATCAAAATTCTATATATAATTATTTAAATTATTTAAAGTATTTTTAGTTTTTCTTTAGAAAAAATATGACTCTTGTGTGTCATCGAGTTTACTCTCTCTTAGTCAATATTTTAGAGATGGAAGAGGAGCTTTCCAAAACCTATATCCTTTGTATTTTAGTCTGAAAAAGAAAATAAAAGAAAGAAAAGAAAAAAAAAAACTCCTTTGTGGACTTCACCATGAGCATGGATAATCAATCGGTTGTATACATTTTTCTAGCCAGCGTTTAGGAACTAATAAATCATGGGTTGAAATTAACTCTTTATATGAGCCTCCAATTGAGCCTCCACAATTGGATGCCTGCCTCAATTGGAACCGCAGCTCTGGGGTTGAAATTTGTATATAAATTATCCTTTTTATTTGGCCATGTGAATACATTGGGCAAGGAAATTGGGCAAGGGTGAGTGATGTTGAAGCCCATTACTTGTAATGGTCCTCATCGATCAAACGAAGGAAAAAAAAAAAGCAAAAAAATCATTGCCAAAATCATATCATTCTTCTTTATTGCAACATTTTCCTTTCAAGAGTTGGGCAGTTGAAAAGAAACCGTGGCCTATAAATGGCTAAATATTGAATTTCCTTATTTTATTAAAAAAATTTAAAAAGAAGCAACTATCCTATTAGGATTCCAAGGGCCGGTTTGTGGGTAGAGAAGTTAAAAAGAAGTAACTATCCTTTCCTGACTGATTTTAATTTTTTGTTACCACTCATGGCAATCGGCAATGTGAAATAAAATAAAAATAAATAAAATGAAAAATCCTTCTCTTATTACTCATTCCGGACTCCCCAGCCCTATATTCTTCACTCCTGCTCTTTCCTCCCTCTCTCTCTCTTCCCCCATGACACAGGGCGCCGATCCCCTCTCTCCCCTCGACTGGCGCCGCTCCACTCTCCCCCCCTCTCTTTCTCCCTCTCTCCACCCTCCTAGCATCACCCGGCCAACACCCATCCCCCCCCTCTCCCCCTCTCCCCCTCCCCTACAAACTCTAACCGTTTCTCGCTTCCTGACCGGCCAACACCCATCTCTCTCTCTCCCCCCCCTCTTCCTCCCTTTTTGTATAAGCTCCCCCGGTGCATGTTAGCAAATAGCGTAATTAATGTATTTTTTAAAAATTTTCTGCCATTATTGCAGAGGTTGATATGATGAAGGAGCGGTTCGCCAAGCTTCTGCTCAGAGAAGACGTGCCCGGCGGAGGGAAGGGAGTCTGCACCACACTTGCAATCTCAAATGCCATCACAAATCTCTCTGGTGAATTTCGTTTTCCTTCTCCTTCTGTAACTTTTGGTACTTTTTATTGTATTTATTTCAATTTGATTTTGGGGAAAAATGTAGCTTTCAAATAACATTATAGATCTCTCTAGTGAATTTTCTTACCTTCTTCTTATGTAATTTTGTGGGGTTTTCTCAATTTATTTAAGTAGTTTTTTGGTGAAAATGCAAACCAAATGGCATTGAAATCTGTGGTGAATTTTGCTTCTCAAATGCCATTACAAATTTCCAGTGAATTTCACTTTACTTCTTGTGTAATTCTTTTGGGCATTTTTATTACTAGTTCTAATTATGTTGGGGAAAACTGGCAACCACTGTTTTTGGAGAGCTGTGGCGCTTGGAGCCATTGGCCCCGCAGAAGAAGGCAATGTGGCGACGTGAGATGGAATGGCTGAAATGTGTGAGCGATTCGATCGTGGAGCTCATTTCTTCATTGCAGGAATTCCCAGGCAGTGATGGCCGTACATTTGAGGTTATGGTGGCCGGACCTCCTCCCTGCGCTTAAGAAGCTAGATGCCATGCTTCTTGGCATTTTAGATGGGTTCCAGGACACTAAATTCACGTACATGGACCTCCGGCATCTTCTCAGTGGCCGGCAGCATCTTTCCTCCTCCACTCTCTTCGTCTCTTTGCCTTCTCCTTCACAGGTATTTAGGGCTTGTTATTATTTTAGTGATTTTCTGCTTTTACTCATAGATCGTTTTATCACATAAGTCCTTATTGGATGGAAATTAGTCTCTGTATACATTTTTACAAGTGAAAAAATATATATTGGTTTTCTACGGTTCTGTATTTGTTCTTGGTTTTTTGTTCTTTGGACATGGGTGTTTGTTCAATTGTGTTGAGTACTTAATTTTGAAGATGGTGGATGGATTTAAACTGGCTGACTTTTAATCAGATTGCCCAACTAGACCTAGCATGAAATTGTTTGCGGTGATTCCCCAAGTCAGATGGTTTGTAAGCTTATAATACTATGATGGGTGTCTTCAATCCTTTCATCTCTAGTGGGCCTTCCATTTGAGCACCATGAATTGATAAAACATTGGACCCAGTTGATGGCTTACTAGTTTCAGCTCTAACCATAATTTTCAAATCTCACTCAAATCTCATTTTGAGAATACAGTCATCTTTGTTCTGAAACTAGTGTCGATAGTTCAAGTCAAAGCAACAAATATTACAGAAATGGACACTTTATGGTTCCATTTATAGTGTTATAAGTATAGCTGATTGTGATAGATGGAGTCCCAATTTATGAAAGAGTTGTGATGGAAGAACAGGAACTTGTTAGGGGTGAATGTGGCCTATGCTTTTTATCATTCAAATTCGTATTAAGATGGTTGAGTTGGCTTGCAGTGATTGAAATCTCTTCCACCAATGGTCAGAAGCCAAAGGTCTTGGCTTGTCTGCAATGACTAGTTTAACCTAACCTATTTGATTCAGTTGAAGAACCTAGTTAACATGGTCAGATTCAACTGGACGAAATAAGAAAGGGCTCATTTGCTCTTTGAGAAAAAAATCTGTGCAAAGTGCAAGGTTCATCACACCACAAGCACTGATGTCCAGATTTCTTCTGCACTACTTAAAGCAATATGATTTTATTCATCATTTACCTAAAGCAAGTTGATTAATGAGAATCCTCTTTGAATCCCTTCCATTTTAATCCTTTTCTGATGGTGACTAAAAAAAGATGACTTCTAAAGAAAGGTAACTTCTTGTTATAAAAAAGAAAATAAAAGAAAGGTTATTTCTTCTATGTTTAGGAATACTCAAAATAAATCCAACAATCGCCACTTATTCTAAATGATTTTAAACTTAGAAACATATTTTTTTTTTTTTTTTTTTTGCAATTGAAAGTGCCATTCATCTTGAAATTGCGCAAGTCTAATCACATTAAAGTTTGTTGATGTGCATAATGACATTGGTCTTGATCTAAGAATCCCATTTGACAAACCATATTACAGAAAACACATAAATTCCTTATAAGTTGCAGTGTTTTGAAGAGCTAACATGTTAATGATCTGTGCCTGAATACCAATTTAGTAACTGTTGTAGTGGACCATCCCAAGTCTCAAAGGAGCATCCACTTACACACATGTGAGTCTACCTGAAGTGCAACTGTGTGACCTGAATCACTCTACAAACACAAACCCATTAGGAGTCTAGACTCAAACCTTACTATATTTTCAGGACACGTTCCTTCATTGAAGGAAGGAAATTTTGAGGAAAATATCTTCAGTTTTCCGTGGTCTAAAGATAGACGTATTGTTTTAGGTTTGCAAATCTGTACTGTTTCTTGTTTGTAATCTTTCCTATGGATTTCCAACAATGAGTAAGCTTTCACTGTTCTGCAGGGCCGAGATTCAAGGATGCTTTTCAAGAGCTGGCTTCCTTCCTTGCCATAAAACCTTTATTTGAGGTTTAAATTTATACTTTCCTACCATCTTAGAATGGAATGATAGTTCAAATACAGTTTTTTTAATTGATATGCATTGGCATTTCTTATACTGCAGAAAGAAAGATACATAATTACTTATAACCCTTTGAAAGGTAATGTTTATGCATTGCTCAAGGATCAAGCAAAGTTTGATGATATTCTAAAAGCGGCTTTCCATGTGAGTTGCATTGTCCATCATATTACCTGGATGTGGTAAAAGCACCTATTGATTTGTGTGGGCTGAAATTGTCTGGTATTGCAGGCTCATGTACTTCTGCATTTTAATCGATCATCAAATGAGAAGCGGTCTTTTGGGAAGAATGTCGTCTCTGATAGTTCTGTTTTAGATAGATCTTTATCAACCCATCCCAAGAGTACACCACCTGTTCTGTTTTATTACACTAGGATTGAGTTTCAAATGCTCAACACTATTGACTTGATGTAGCCTTTTACATTCTAAGTGCTATTTATTTGGGTGGTGGTTCTATGGGTTTTTGCTGATATTAACTCTGATGAGGGTATTGTAGGCTTTAGAGTGAAATAATGATTTGTTTGATTATTCTTTGAATGGTTCTGATTGTGAAGAGTGATTTTTGTTTCTTTCTCTGTTTTGTTCTTGTTTAATTTTTTTTAAAGATATCAAATGAGCCTTTTTCTATCTTGTTTTTGCAGGCTTTGCATGATGGAAATAGTGTTTACTTCCTGCTGTAAGTTGGTGGGGATTATGCTTATGCGAAAGGGTGAGGGAATCTGTTTTCTTTGTGTAAATTTGATCTCAATTTGTTTTCCTGATTGAAAGTTATTACTGGATTGGGTTTATGTGGAGTTTAATGAGCTGAATTGAGCTTCAGTTATTGATGATGCGTTGCGACCTGACAGAGTTTCTATTGAACTGAGATTTTCTGATCAAATGTTTGGGCTATGGGCTTTATTGTTTTTCTTAATCATTCTTTTGCTTCTCTTTATTATCATTTTTAACTTTTCAGAACTTCGGAAACACTCAACCATAAATTCTCTCAATGCAACTCTGTTTGATTATGTGAACTATGGAGTAATTCAAAACAATATTGTTAATGTAAAAATGGAAAAGACCTGTTTTTTATTTCAGAAATGATTATTATTGAGCTATTTATACTATTTTTCTTGTGTAAGTGTATTGAAGAGCATGCAAAACTTCCTCTTAAAATTTGCAAGCGGTTCTGTATTTTTTTTCTCATTTTCCATGTGAAATGTGGATCAGTTACTCATGCACTTATAAATGATTATTGCGATATTTCTACTCATCATTATGTTTATGTAATGTAAGTATAAACTATAATTGGGGCATATGCATATGTTTATGTGTCCCAAAATTTTCAGGAATGGAGAAATCATTCCTAATGGGGCTTGTGTGTGTCTCCACTACCCACACGTTGAATTAGCACCCAACCAGATTATCAATTCACTTGAGTTGAATTAGCACCAAACCAGATTGTGGGGCTTCGCCTGCTTTCTTGTACTTTGGGATAAGCTTGAACATATGTTATTATTATTATTATGTTTTTTCAGGAAGCTCAAGAGTGAGTGGAGTTCAAGGGAGGCTCTCAGCATTGTCATTGTTGCAAGGCAAGGTTATCAAAGACTCTTTGGAGTACAAGGAATCATGAGTTCTGGATTGCTTACTATCATGGTACTAAACACAGAAATTGAATTTTGGGTTGAAAGAAAAGATGTGATTGTTTTACTATTGTGTGACACTTAGAAAATTCCCTAGGAAAATTATAGTTTGTAAGGAAACTAATTTTGCATATGAAATATGGAAACAGGCCCATGAGATTTCTTTCGTTCCTTTTTTTTGGGTTTATTGGTTTGATCTTGGCATATTCTAATTTTTAGTGTACATTTACACATCATTTTTGTGGTTACTTTGGTTCTAATTTTGAGGCAGATTTTGACTATCTAAACTTTATTTTTGCACTGTTGCTTGTGGTAGAGGAACTAGTATTGTAGAAAGCACAAAATGATTTCTCACCTGGTACAAGATATATGCTGCAGTTATGTTAGTGGTGCTCGACAGTAATTGTGGAACTTGAATCTGCAGGACCGAGACAGACAACTGTAAAGAGCAAGATGTCTATACTCTATATAACACTTTTAACTGGCTTTATTTTTTTAATTGAATTACACATGAATTCATCTTCGTCACCACTATGTCTCTTGCATTTGGTCTAACCGGTAGTGACCCTGATTTAATTTTTTTAATTAAAAAATAATTAATTTTTTTATAAAAAAAACAATTAAGGCGCGTCTTGTGAGCCGTAAATTAAAACTCGCCAATTCTTTTATGGCCTGCATTTGCAAGTCGTAAAAATATATACTTAATTACGGCTTGCATTTGGAGCCGTTAATCAGATTGTACACAACCCATTTACAGCCCACAAATACAAGCTGTATAAAACATTTTTTGTCTTAAGTATTCACGGCGTACTATGTGTGCCATAAACTTAAGAACTCCAATGCTTTAACGGCACTCAGTTTGCGTCGTAAAAGTTTAGTATTTACAGCCTGCTTAGTAGGCCATA
The DNA here is from genome assembly GCA_012931725.1 of Litsea cubeba. Lineage (NCBI taxonomy): Eukaryota > Viridiplantae > Streptophyta > Magnoliopsida > Laurales > Lauraceae > Litsea > Litsea cubeba. Next base: position 104,607,900 of record CM022944.1, on the reverse strand, counting down.
AATCTGGTCCAAACAGTCCTAACAGCATCATTTTTGGCGTGCATTGATCCTACTTACGGCTTGTATATGCACGCTGTAATTACATCGAACCTTTTATGGCAGGAGCTTTTACGGACACGAGCCCCGTGAGCCGTAAACTTACATTTACGGCGCCCATTACGCGCTGTAAAAGCCCTAAAATGGTGTAGTGGTTCAAGTTGTTGAAATTGAAGGAGTTGAACCTTCTTCTCGAGTCCAAAGAGTCATAGTTGAACATTCTTCCAAAGCTCAAGAAGTTGCACCTATGGAAGTTGATGTCACTTCTTCATTTGAATGTGATCCGAGTAAATGCATTGCTATATATGAATACCCGCTTAACAAACATGATGAAGTTCGGGTAGCTTATCTTAGAATGGGACCTTGTCGACCTACTCATGAGAAAAAAAAAGATTATCCGGTGACCATATTTGGAAAGCAAGGCCGACGGTTCAACGCTAATTGGTACAAACTATTCCCTTGGCTAGAATACTCACTCCACAAGGATAGAGCATATTGTTTTTATTGCTTTCTCTTTGAAACAAATCCCCCGAAGCATCCGGTATTTACCATTGATGGGTTTCAGAATTGGAAGAAGGTTAACAATGGGAAGAAGTGTCCTTTTTTGAAACATGAAGGTGGTCTTTGTTCTCCACATAGGTCGGCGACAATGTATTGTGAGAATCTAATGAATCCGTCTCGACATATAGATGGGGTTTTCAATACACTTTCTAAAGAAGCAATTGCAAATAATCGGTTACTTCTCTGAAATGTTATTCAATGTATTCGGATGCTTGCACTACAAGGGTTTCCTTTTAGAGGACATGATGAATCGAAGGAATCCAAGAATTATGGAGACTTCATTGCAATGTTCGAGTTTTCGAAAATGTTGAACAAGAAAGTTGCCGAAATAATAGGTGATTGTCCAAGAAATGCCAAATATACCTCACATGGTATTTAGAAAACATTTTTGCATATATTTGCCGAAAATGTGAGAAAGAAAATACGCGAAGATGCTGGTGATGCAAAGTTTTGTATCCTTGTGGATGAAGCACAAGATAATTCACATAGAGAACAAATGGCCATTATTCTACGATTTGTTGATCGTGGTAGTTTTGTTTGAGAAAGGTTTTTTGCTATTGTTGGTGTTGAAGACACTTCTGCTTTAACCTTGAAAGAAGAGATTTCCAATGTTCTTGCGCACAAGAATTTGCTTATTGGAAATATGAGAGGCCAGGGTTATGATGGTGCTAGTAATATGCGTGGTCAATGGAATTGATTACAAGCACTATTTCTTAAGGAGTGTCCTTATGCATATTATGCGCATTGTTTTGCGCATCGACTACAACTTGCATTAGTTGCGGCTTCTAAAGATGTTCCAAACATTTGGTTATTCTTTTCGAAGTTGGCATCCATTGTTAATCTCCATGTTACGCCTAAGCTGAAGAAAGAGTTGGAGAAAGCTCGAAAAATAGAAATCGATAATTTGTTGGCAAGTGTGTGCTTGATAGTGGACGGGGTGCTAATCAAGTTCGCACATTGCAGCGAGCTGGAGATACTCGATGGAGCTCTCACTATGAATCTGTTTGTAGCTTGATAGAGATGTATGATGCGACTTGCACGGTTCTTGAAAGCATCATGAAGAATGGGTCTAGTAACACTATGCATGGAGAAGCTAAGGGTTCTTATGTTGCTATGAGAAATTTTGAATTTGTCTTTATGTTCCATTTATTGCATAAGACTATGGGAATCACAAATATACTATGTAAAGCTTTGCAAGTAAAGTCACAAGACATTCTAAATGCCATGGGTTTAGTCTCAAGTACGAATGAACTTCTTCAAGTGTTGAGAGAAACAGGTTGGGGTAGCTTCCTTGAGGATGTTATTTCTTTTTGCAGAAAACATGACATTGATATTCCTGATATGAGTTCTCGTCATATGATTGGTACACGCCATTCTTGCCAACAGAATGATTGTATTACAGTTGAGCATCATTATTGCGATGATATTTTCAATGATGTAATATATTTCCAGTTGCTGGAGTTGAAGAGTAGATTCTCTGAGGAGGCAATGAGCTTCTTTCTCTTAGTTCGGCTTTGGACCCGAAAGATGCTTTTAAGTACTTTCATATTGATGATATTTGCAAGCTCGCCGAGAAGTTTTATTGTGAAGACTTCACGGAGTAAGAGATACATATTTTGAGAAGTCCATTGCAACATTATAAGCTTGATGTGCATCGTCATCCCCGTTTTCAGAAATTGTCTACCATTTATGGGTTATGTCGAGCTTTAATTAAAACAGAAAAGTCAACTATTTATCATTTGATTGATAGATTGATTCGTCTTGTCTTGACTCTTCCTGTTTCCACGGCGACTGTCAAACGAGCCTTCTCAGCTATGAAACTTGTCAAAACACGACTCCGTAACAAGATAGATGACGAGTTTCTCGCGGATTGCATGGTTATTTACATCGAAAGAGAGTTTGCTAATGAAGTCGACATAGCATTGGTAATAGATGAATTTGATAAGAAGCCACGCAAGTCAAGATTTCACTAGTGTCATGTTTTAACTTTTGTTTGTCTTTTGTCATACTTGTCAAGATCTATTGTGAAGACATTTTTTTGTTGATTTTGAGTAGTATAATAAAAATGATCACTCTTTTGGTATGATGCTTGTCGAAAATGAATTATGAAGATAGTACATAGATAGTTTTTGGTGGGATATTGTTGCTATTTTTTATAGTTTTTGGTGAGACATTGTTGCTATTTTTTTGGTGTAACTTAAGTGCAGCCCCCCCCCCCCCCCCCCAGATTAGAAGTCTTGGATCCGCCTCTGCTCGCCAACTTAGCATGTTGCTTTTCTTTTACTTTTTTTTAATGGCAAAAAATGCATGTTGCTTGAACAATACAAATTAAAGAGCAACAAAATCCAAACTAAGAAAAAAAATTAAAAATGCCAGAACCCCATTTCTCTTAATAGCAACAATTCAATCAGACTTGAACAAAAACAAACATAAATTGATAAAAAAGAACACAAAACCTCACCCATATTCAACTGCCTCCTTGTTTTCAAGCAACTTTTAATAAGATCCTTAACTTCCTCCTTCGTCAACGGCTCTCCTATGATCTCCTCCCTCGACATCACATACTTCGGTCCTGACCCCGGCAAAAAGAGGCCCGACGCTTGCACCGGCTTCACCCCCTTCTTATGAGGCGGTGGCAATTGAAACGAATCAAACTCCTGCAGTTTCTTCTTGCTTGCTGGGAGCGGCGCCCGCCCAGTCCACAGCCACGGCATCGTCCTCGGCCCGAACGGCAGGTACAGCTCCCTCAGCGCCAGCGGCTTCACCTTGGGTATCTCCGTGTAGATGTACTGGAACTCAAACGACGATTTGGAACTCGGTACGCAATCCCATTCTCACTGATGGAGATCCCAGCGCCGGCTGCAGTAGCCCCCTCTGCCGGGATTTTGGGATTGGGAGGGTGGCGGCGGAAGGCCGGATGTGAGGATGATGATGTTTTAGATTCTACAGGGATCTAGGGTTTTGCGGGTTTTGAGGTTTTCTATCGTTTTGGGGGTTTGTGGGGGTTTTTAGGGGTTTTAGGGGGTTTGGAGTATTTTGAGGCTTTTCCAGGGATGGAAGGGAGGGAAGGAGAATAAGGGGTTCTAAGGGATTTGAACTCTGGGGTTGTTGGGTTTTCGGAGGAGACGGTGAAGAGTTGAAATTATCAGCGATGTTGGTGACGGATTGGTATCTGCGTTCGCGGCGGATTTCATCTTCAATCTCTTTCTGGGTGCACTTCGGAACTTCGAATTTCACAGCGTTGGGGAAAAAAGGAGAAGAAAATCTTTCGATGGTTTAATGGTAAAAGGGTGGGATTGAAAACGATATCGTTCGATAAAGGGAGTGTAAAAGAGTAAAATAACACTCTACAAACACCAAAATGGGCATTTTCATGTATTTCTGATTAAATCCGCCATATTTGTGTATAGGGACACTTTTTTGGTAAAAATCCCTTATTTCATTCTCCCATACCGTTCCTTCTGTTTTCTTCTCCAAAATTTTTCCTCTCTTTGATGGAGATGAGCAACAGGAGACTTGCACAACCGAAATTGGTTAGCATTTGTCGAGGGTTTTCTAATTTCGAATGGCCATCGCTAGAAACTATTGGAATTAGTGGATGTCCCAAGTTGAAGAGTCTCTCCTTCCTCTCCAATGGCACCGATATTGTAGCACTAGCACTAAGGGAGATTGAAGGCTTTGGTTCATGGTGGGAAGCATTGGAGTGGGAAGACAATGACATCAAGCAACGACTCCAACCTTTTATGAAATGGTAGATGATGAAAGTTTCGCTGGCTGCCTTGGCTTCGATACAATGCATAGAAGCGTTGAAACATTTCCATTTGCTCCATGTATTGAAATTTCAAAGCCATTTCGATTCTCTCTGCCTCTTGGTAATGATCTCTACAATCCATGTTCTTTTCATCCAGACGGAAACAAGCACATGCATGGACTGGTAGATATCTCTTTATATTTCTGCAATTCTTTTACTTCTCTTTTCTTCTTCGTCTTCAATACTTCTTTTGAAATTTGCACTGCATGTTTTTTTTCTTTTTTCATTAATGGTTTCCTTAGAACATATAATCACATGCATGGACTCTGTCTGGAGGATGACTTAAAAACTCAAATAAAAAGATGATGATCTCGGTTTGTTTAATGATATGCAAGTCCAAAAAAGGAATAGAGATTGAACATGACAGAACCCCCCACATCTGGGATAAGTTTGAATTCATCTCATATGCCCACAAAGTGTTTGATGAAATGTCTCAACCAGTTAATCTTTATTGAAATATGCTTGTCCCCATGACTAGGCTTTTTGTTACATCCCTGTTACAATTTTAGAAACTATTGTTCTCACTACGGCTAAAGTTCTTGCTTGATCTTCTAAGCTTTCTCTTTCTTTAAAAAAAATGTTTCCTATTGTTTGTATGCTTGAAATCACATTCACATGTAATTTTTATGATAATAAATTTGCTCAAGAAGTTAATCATGGTTTATATTGTTTTTTAAATATATCTCGTAAGAATGTAAGAAACCCGATCAATTTCTTTCTGTGTGTGCAAGTGTTTGTATAAATGAATGAAGGGGCCTATTTGGTTGGACTTTCGGTTTGCATAGGCTATGTAAGATCCCGACTTCCAGTTCTTTTGTTTAGTATTATTTTAATCATGGTTTAGCCTTTTAAGCGAGATTAGAGTTGGTTTGACTTCGCCTTTGAGTTTGACTAGATTTTTCGTAGCCTTAGAGATTTTGAGGACTGTTGACTTTGGTTTGATCCGGACCATATGATTTGTATTTTTGTGAGAGATTATTCTTATTTTGGAAAAATTACAATTTTTACTCCTTTTGACTCATTTTACTATGTTTAACAACTTTCATGTTTTGACCATTTTGATTTGATGATCAGAAAATACGTTTTTCGAGAAAATGGGCAAAATTGACCTTTCAGACTAAATCTGTACTTGAATTTCAAAAATTTCAGAATTTGGGGAAAATATACTTTTTGGAACTAGAATTTCGATGATCGGTTTTGTCTTCTTCGTTGTTTTCGTCCGGGACCCACAAGTGTTAGTTTCAGCCTCTTGAACCTTGGGGCCCATTGGGACCCACTTGCCCACTTTATAAAAGGGGCTGAACCCTCTTCTTCTTCTTCCATTCTCTGCAACTATTCTAGCTGTGGCTGGAACCTTTTTCCAGCCACTCTCTCTCCTCATTTATGCTTTCTTCTTGGGTGCTAAATGGGAGAATGATCTCCAAACTTTCTTCCCCACCTTCAAGCTTTCCAAGGATGCATTTTTCAAAGGATTTGAGCCAAGGAAACCTTCTTCTTCAAGCTTTTCTCCTTGTTTGGAACACCAAAAGGTTAGCAATGGTTTTCTATTCTTAAAAATCTTGCTTTCCTAGGTCTTTAGAATGTTTTCCTTATTTTGTCAAAGAGTTTTCATGGAGATTTATTTTGACAAAGAGTTTTCATGGAGATTTGAGAATGAATGATTTCTAGGGTTGCTCTTGGTTTATTTTGGGGCTTTTGTAGATGGAAGACCTTGGACCCTAGAGAGTTGTGTTTGGAGTGATTTTGTGGATCTTTTGACCAAGGCAAGTAAATACTACAGCTAATATGATGTTTGTTGATTAATGTGAATGATTTTTATGGATCTCTACTCTATGTTGTTTTCTCTTTACAATTTATGGATTTATCTTTGAAATGCTTGAGTAATGTTTTCTACATATTCTCCTTTAAGTTGTTGTTTTGCAACAATCCGGAATCTTTGTTCTTCAAATGATTATCTTTGGATTAGTTCTTTATATTTCAGAAGGTATTGTCTTTGATGAATGGAGAATACTTTGTTCATGTTAAAATATTTGGAAATGATGGAATGATTTAGTGTGTGGATGACTTAATGGATTTGGTGTGGCAAGGAGAAGCCCAAATTATGTTAGATTTGATGTAGAAGAAGTGGGAGGGAAAGAAAAATCAAATGGAGAGGAAGAAGTGCAGAAATCAGGGGAGAAACACTCCCCTGCACGGGCTGGACAAAAGCCCAGCTCGCTATAGCGAGCCAGGCTTCTGGAATGGGTTGTTTTAGCCTATTTTCTGGGCTGTTTAAGGCCCTGTTTTGAGGCCTGTTTTCAGCCTGTTTAAGGCCCTATTTTCAGCTTGTTTTAAGGCCAATTTCCAACCTGTTTTAGGCCCATTTGCAGCCCCTCTTTGGCCCTTGTCTCCCCTTAGCTTGGAGCCCAATTCAATGCCCATTTGACATATGAAAGCCCGTAAGGGATACTTTGGTTTGAACTATTATGAGTAGTGAAACTTTATTGAGAAGATGAGAGAAAGAACTGATGGGAATTTTACCCGGGAATTTTATTAGTCTTAATGCATACTTTATAACTTAAATAGTTGTGGATTTTCATTGGCACCAAACATATAATTATAAATCAACATTTAAGGATTTAAGAGTGCATTGAGATATCCCACGGTGAACCATTAAATCATTATACACTATTCCATTCCATTCCAAGTTAGAAAATGTATGTGTATTCTTCGGTAAACTATTGTGAAAGGATTTAAGTGATTCATTACGTTTGAAAGCATCGGTGATTTGATATGGAATCTAGTGGCTTTCCATGTTCGAAGGATAGATTGTATGATTTTTATACAAATTACTTTGATGTATATTTGAGTGGTTTACCATGGAAATTCGTATGTTTTCTACGAATCGATTTGGAAGGAGATTTGAGTGGTTCGCCACATTCGAAAATATATCGATAAGACTATTACTTTGAAATAAAACCTCGAGGCAAGATGGGGCCAGAGCTTTTAGTGCGAGCCCATGAGCCAAATGGACTATTATTTTGAGAATAAAACCTCGAGGCAAGATGGGGCCAGAGCTTTGTAGTGTGAGCCCATGAGCTAAAGGGATTATTATTTTGATTTGTATTGGTTCAGGTTTTGAAAACTAAAGGCACCACTAGGCTTAGGTCCCCTTGTCGGGCTGATCACCCAGCTTGGGATCTTTAATTTGTCTGCCAGCTGCAGCTTGGATTCTGTCTGTACCGACCATGGCAACGGTTTTGTTCCGGTCCCATGCGTAGTGGCTACGGTTCTGTTTGATAACGACTTTATTCGTTCCGGTCCCACGAGTAGTGGCTACGGTTCTGTCTGCTCCTATTATCTCGATAATAGGAGAATGTAGCTTTATGTGGTTTGCCAATGTTTTCTGTTCGATTTCTATTGATTTATTCATTTGTTCTTGATTCGTTTGAATGTCACTGATTTATTTGGACATTATTGATTTATTCACTTCATTATATTTTATTGGGATTTGTCATTGCTTTTATTCGTACTGTTCTATTATTTGAAATCAAAAAAGAATAAAAAAGGGTACTTATTTCATTGGTTCTTATGTTCAGATCTTAAATGCATTATATTCTTTGATATTGTCGGTGATTTAGGAATCGTTCCTTTATTTCATCATTATTTATGTTTAGAACTCAAAAATGTATTTATAATGTTTTCATAATGTTTTTCCTATTATCTGAGATTTGCTTGCCAGACCGTCGTGTCTGACTCCCTTTGTTTGGTGTCAGGACTCTTTCTCTTCCCCTTTTTAGGTGTTTGATCGGAGGAGGCGATTGAGCCATCGGTCTGACGCGAGAGGCTGCCTCTGATGTCATATAGATGTCAAGTTTGGCACCGGAGTTCGTAATATCATTTGGGGTAGCATTTTATTTAGTTGTTTATTTTCGTATGGCTTTGTTAGCCTTTTTCACTGGGATTTGTAATTAAGACACTTGTGTATTGTAACTTGAATATATGGGAAATAAATAGTCCTGTTACTACCAGCTCAGTACCTTATGGTTTATGATTTGTACCAGTCTGCTTATTTGATAGCTTTATGATATTGGTTGAGTGCGACACGGAATCCGATGGCCACGGACTCCGGGTCGCAGTGCCATGATTAGCTTCCGCAAAAATATATTCTGATAGTGATGGAATTTTGTTATCCTCACACATGCTGTTCTTGGGAAATATAGCAAAAATTTTAATTAATCCCAAAATTTCGCACCCCGGGGTCGGATCACTGCAGGGCCCGGTTTCGGGGTGTGACAGGTTTTGTATCAGAGCTGGTTAGTTTCTAGGAAATAAAACACTCTAGAGACATTAAGACGTGTGGTGAGGATTCGTTAGATTGTGTCGATTTGTTTTCTCTTGTCTTTGTTTCTTTGAATTTGAGTATGCTTTTCTTTCAGTTCGGGAGACTTTTCTTATCTTTTTTGTTATTCTTGTTCTTAGGGAATTTGGACAACCAAATTTCCTCTTTCGTGGGGGAGAATTTAAAATCTCCATACCCACATTCAGTGTCTTTTGTCTGTGCTTGTATCGGAGACTGAGAACCCTGTGGACTTAGTATGTTGTTTTCGGAGAACATCGGCAGACTTTCAGCCTTTCAACATCACTAATGTGGTTAATGAGAGAAGACATGTGCATTTGCCCGCCAAAGTAGAACTCGAGCAGTATTTGAAGATCCCCTCTCAGCTAATCGAAGATCATCATGTAGCGTACCAAGGTAAGTAAATGTGGATTTTGGGTGAACTCAGACCATCTTTCCAAGATGAAGGACTGCAAAAGGCATATTGGCTGTCGATTTTTATGAAGGGAGAAGTGATTCTTAGTTAGTAAGGTTAGAAGTTCGTGCCAGAGACTCAGGGATTTCCCGGATTCAATGAGCCTTGTCATAGTTTTGGCTGAGAATTTCTGTAACTTGCAGCTTAGCTAGTGTAGTTGGTTCAGCAGGGATACCAAGTGGATGGTTAGTTGTAGTCAAAATAATTTTCGGCAGCAGAGGAAACCTTGTGGGTTTTACTGACTTACGGGTATTGGATTGGACAACGTGTAGATGCGAGTGAATCAACTGATTGGGATGTATGCTAATGGATTTATGTTTCTTCTTTAAGGCTTATTTTTGAAATAACTATGTCATTCTACTCTTTTTCATGAGTTACATAATTTTGTTTTCATAAGGTTTTGTGTTTCAAATTTTTGTTTAACTTCTACAGGATTTTATGTTCATGGTTATATGGAAAGGAATCTCTGATCAGGGATTGTTTTATAGCTGAACTTTAAATCTAAAATTTCTGCACTGTTTTAATGATCAAACAGGTTCAGATTTCTGCAGGATTTTTATGAACAAATGAGTTCAGATTTCAATAAGGTTTAGTGTTTAATTAACACTCAGATTTCAACAAAGTTTAATGTATAGTCCTACTATATGAATCTGATTTATTTTTGAAATCCTGATTTGAAATTATTGAGTGTTTCGATGATTTGTTTGGTTATGAAAATATGAATTTCAAAATGGATGATGTTATTTTCTACTCAAACTTTGATAAGCTTTATTTGATAATTTGGAGGTTCAGTTTCTACTATGTTTTAAAATGATGAAATTTAGCTAAGTAATTGTTTTAGTCATAATGTTTAAAATTTTAAGATTTGTTTTGCATTGAATGGAATGAGTTGTAACAACTTATGGTTGGAATTTGGAAGTGTATGAATTGAAGGGTTGATGGATGTCAGGAGGTGTACTGGTTCAGTTGGAGACAAAGTTGGATTTATGAGAGAGTAAACATCATTCGAGACATGACCTTTGGAAGTTGATGAAACAATTGTTCTTATAGGAAAAGTAGGGTATAAGGCAGAAACAGAAGATTGAGTAGACTCTAGATTGTGAAATTTTCAATCAAGCACCATTCGTGAAGCGAATTTTAATTATTCTATGAGCCTTAGAGAACAATAAAAAGTGGTGGAGTTATTTCGAGATTAGGATTAATAAAGTTTCAGTTCTTCGGGGATTGACATCATGTTGGCAGATATATTTTTGTTGATAACACAGTATCAGGTAAGAGATCAAGAGCAGCAAGCAGATAGAATCAGATGCGAGCAGGAATTCTAAGTATGGCATAGAAAGATTTTAATTTGGAGTTGTGAACACAGATTGGATTTCCAAGGTCGGCTTTACATGTCAAGGGCAGAAGACTTGAAGAGTGAAATTGGAAGGAGACAAGCCACGCGAAGTTTCAATACACAAGACAGTGCAGCATGTGATTTGTAGCAGTGTAGCATCTGGGTTGAAACAGACCAAGTCAGAGGCAGAATACCTATAGAATTTTGGAGTTTGTAAGTCAGAATCGGGAAGGATTTGTAATGTGTCAGGAGAGCCGTGCAGCCAGTTAACTCGATCAGTTTATTGCTCACGAGAGAAGACAGATGATGCATGCGAGGAACCAACGAGTTGCTAAGTCACTCACTTCAAGGATAATGTGTTGACATGGGACTCTTGTTGTAAGGGCTTTAATAGAGGTGGCAGCAGTGTTTCGAGAATTTGAATAATATTGATTGAAGACGGAAGAGACCGGTACGTGGTAGAATTTCAGTTTCACCAATTCTTTGAAGACTAGACCGAATGGAAGGGTCGAACCAGAATTCGAGAGAAGCATAGTTAGAGCAAACATATGGAACTTCAAAATTTTCTGGGATAAAGATTTTTCAGAGAAAGCATGTCTACAATCACATCTTCGTACAAGCATCAGGGACACCGTGTACAGTTTTGTAGGACTTAAGGCACAGAATTCCAAGGTGATAGAAAGAGACAGAACTTGCAGTTCTTGGACCGACAGTGACTAACGAGGTAAGTAAAAGAAATGATCCAGTGCAGGAACGACAGATGACACCAGGGATGATTAGAAGAATTGTTAACACTAGTGTGGTAAGAGAAGTATGTTTTCGAGCAGATATGTGGAACAATGTGAAGCCTTCAACTGAAACAAATATGTTGTTACCGGTACATCTCAACATCAGGTTTAACCAGGGGACATCTCAGTTGCCGAGGTTCAGCGAGGGTGTCAGTGTTGTCTTTAGTCCTTTGGGTTTTTTATTTTTATTTGGTTTAGACCATTTGGAGGACCAAATGGGTTCTAAGGGGGGGAGGATGTAAGACCCCGACCCCCAGTTCTTTTGTTTAGTATTGTTTTAATCATGGTTTAGCTTTTTAAGTGAGATTAGAGTTGGTTTGACTTCGTCTTTGAGTTTGACTATATTTTTCATAGCCTTGGAGATTTTGAGGACTGTTGACTTTGGTTTGATCCGGTCCACATTATTTGTATTTTTGTGAGAGATTATTCTTATTTTGGAAAAATTACAATTTTTACTCCTTTTGACTCATTTTACTAAGTTTAACAACTTTCATGTTTTGACCATTTTGATTTGATGATAAAAAAATACGTTTTTTTGAGAAAAAGGGCAAAATTGACCTTTCACACTAAATTTGTACTTGAATTTCAAAAATTTCAGAATTTGGGGAAAATATACTTTTTGGAAACTAGATATTTCGATGATCGATTTTGTCTTCTTCGTCGTTTTCGTCCGGGACCCACAAGTGTTAGTTTCAGCCTCTTGAACCTTGGGGCCCATTGGGACCCACTTGCCCACTTTATAAAAGGGGCTGAACCCTCTTCTTCTTCTTCCATTCTCTGCAACTATTCCAGCTGTGGCTGGAACCTTTTTCCCGCCACTCTCTCTCCTTATTTATGCTTTCTTCTTGCGTGCTAAATGGGGGAATGATCTCCAAACTTTCTTCCCCACCTTCCAAGCTTTCCAAGGATGCATTTTTCAAAGGATTTGAGCCAAGGAAACCTTCTGCTTCAAGCTTTTCTCCTTGTTTGGAACACCAAAAGGTTAGCAATGGTTTTCTATTCTTAAAAATCTTGCTTTCCTAGGTCTTTAGAATGTTTTCCTCATTTTTACAAAGAGTTTTCATGGAGATTTGAGAATGATTGATTTCTAGGGTTGCTCTTGGTTTATTTTGGGGCTTTCGTAGATGGAAGACCTTGGACCCTAGAGAGTTGTGTTTGGAGTGATTTTGTGGATCTTTTGACCATGGCAAGTAAATACTACAGCTAATATGATGCTACTCTATGTTGTTTTCTCTTTACAATTTATGGATTTATCTTTGAAATGCTTGAGTAATGTTTTCTACATATTCTCCTTTAAGTTGTTGTTTTGCAACAATCCGAAATCTTTGTTCTTCAAATGATTATCTTTGGATTAGTTCTTTATATTTCAGAAATTATTGTCTTTGATGAATGGAGAATACTTTGCTCATGTTAGAAATTTTGGAAATGATGGAATGATTTAATGTGCGGATGACTTAATGGATTTGGTGTGGCAAGGAGAAGCCCAAATTATGTTAGATTTGATGTAGAAGAAGTGGGAGGGAAAGAAAAATCAAATGGAGAGGAAGAAGTGTAGAAATCAGGGGAGAAACACTCCCCTGCACGGGCTGGACAAAAGCCCAGCTCGCTATAGCGAGCCAAGCTTCTGGAATGGGTTGTTTTAGCCCATTTTCTGGGCTGCTTAAGGCCCGGTTTTGAGGCCTGTTTTCAGCCTGTTTAAGGCCCTGTTTTCAGCTTGTTTTAAGGCCAATTTCCAACCTATTTTAGGCCCATTTGCAGCCCCTCTTTGGCCCTTGTCTCCCCTTAGCTTGGAGCCCAATTCAATGCCCATTTGACATATGAAAGCCCATAAGGGATACTTTGTTTTGAACTACTATGAATAGTGAAACTTTATTGAGAAGATGAGAGAAAGAATTGATTGGAATTTTACCCGGGAATTTATTAGTCTTAATGCATACTTTATAACTTAAATAGTTGTGGATTTTCATTGGCACCAAACATATAATTATAAATCAACATTTAAGGATTTAAGAGTGCATTGAGATATCCCACGGTGAACCATTAAATCATTATACACTATTCCATTCCATTCCAAGTTAGAAAATGTACATGTATTCTTCGGTAAACTATTGTGAAAGGATTTAAGTGATTCATTACGTTTGAAAGCATCGGTGATTTGAAATGGAATCTAGTGGCTTTCCACGTTTGAAAGGATCGATTGTATGATTTTTATACAAATTACTTTGATGTGTATTTGAGTGGTTTACCATGGAAATTCGTATGTTTTCTACAAATCGATTTGGAAGGAGATTTGAGTGGTTCGCCACATTCGAAAATATATCGATAAGACTATTATTTTGAAAATAAAACCTCGAGGCAAGATGGGGCCAGAGCTTTGTAGTGCGAGCCCATGAGCCAAAGGGACTATTATTTTGAGAATAAAACCTCAAGGCAAGATGGGGCCAGAGCTTTGTAGTGTGAGCCCATGAGCCAAAGGGATTATTATTTTGATTTGTATTGGTTCAGGTTTTGAAAACTAAAGGCACCACTAGGCTTAGGTCCCCTTGTCGGGCTGATCACTCGCCTTGGGATCTTTAATTTGTCTGCCAGCTGCAGCTTGGATTCTGTCTGTACCGACCATGGCAACGGTTTTGTTCCGGTCCCACGCGTAGTGGCTACGGTTCTGTTTCATAACGACTTTATTCGTTCCGGTCCCACGAGTAGTGGCTACGGTTTTGTCTGCTCCTATTATCTCAATAATAGTATAATGTAGCTTTATGTGGTTTGCCAATGTTTTCTGTTCGATTGCTATTGATTTACTCATTTGTTCTTGATTCGTTTGAATGTCACTGTTTTATTTGGACATTATTGATTTATCCACTTCATTATATTTTATTAGGATTTGTCATTGCTTTTATTCGTACTGTTCTATTATTTGAAATTGAAAAAGAATAAAAAAGGGTACTTTTTTCATTGGTTCTTATGTTCAGATCTTAAATGCATTATATTCTTCGATATTGTCGATGATTTAGGAATCGTTCCTTTATTTCATCATTATTTATGTTTAGAACTCAAAAATGTATTTAGAATGTTTTCATAATGTTTTTCCTATTATCTGATATTTGCTTGCCAGACCGTCGTGTCTGACTCCCTTTGTTTGGTGTCAGGACTCTTTCTCTTCCCCTTTTTAGGTGTTTGATCGGTGGAGGCGGTTGAGCCGTCGGTCTGACGCGAGAGGCTGCCTCTGATGTCATATAGATGTCAAGTTTGGCACCGGAGTTCGTAATATCATTTGGGGTAGCATTTTATTTTCGTATGGCTTTGTTAGCCTTTTTCACTGGGATTTGTATTTAAGACACTTGTGTATTGTAACTTGAATATATGGGAAATAAATAGCCCTGTTACTACCAGCTCAGTACCTTATGGTTTATGATTTGTACTAGTCTGCTTATTTGATAGCTTTATGATATTGGTTGAGTGCGACACGGAATCCGATGGCCACGGACCTCGGGTCGCAACGCCATGATTAGCTTCCGCAAAAATATATTCTAATAGTGATGGAATTTTGTTATCCTCACACATGCGGATCTTGGGAAATATAGCAAAAATTTTAATTAATCCCAAAATTTCGCACCCCGGGGTCGGATCACTGCAGGGCCCGGTTTCGGGGTGTGACAGGCTATTTGCAAGATCATAAAAAGATCTTGAGTATGAAATTGGACATGGTACTAGGTCTAGCATGTGGGATAAAAGTGTGAAAGTAGCTACACTGATCAAAGGTGGTCCCAGTGGAGTGACCCCTAACAAAGAGGAGCTGTCTAAGCAGTCCACTCAGCAGGAGCAAATTGTCTTTTCTAGTGGTGACTAGTGATACTTTCATCTTATCCCTTTAATATGGAAATGGTATCTACCACTGTTGTAGGTTGTATTAACAGTTTGGTTGAATGCCCGGGATATTCAAAAAAGAAAGTTGAAGAGGTTGCATTCAGTTTTTGTTTTGCTTTGTTCTCTCTGTTTTTTTTTTTTAAGTTGGTCATCTACATATAATTGTTGTGGCCATAGGTTGTTTCAGCATGATTATTATGTGAGCTTTTACTACTTGGGTAATGTCTAGTAGCCATGTTTTTTGTTTTGTTTTGTTTTCTTGTTTTTTTTTTCTTTTTTTTTTTTGACAAAGTGGCCAATCTACATATAATTGTTGTACATGTGGGTTTATTTGAACATGATTCTTACGTGAGCTTTTAAAACTTGGGTAATGTTTAGTCTTAAATACAAATTCAACTCCCTACTAGCACACCTCTTTAATGGGCGTGGAATTGTTTAAACAATGTGATACAATATCTCAATGATATGTTCTTGATGAAAGAGGTCTGATTTTTTTCTTATTTCATTTTATTTTATTAGTGGAAACACTGGTGTGATAATGCCCGTTGTATTGACCCAGCACAGTATAGAAGCTCAAATTCTTCCATCTATTACTCCTTGGCATGATTGGTACGAAGATGGATAGGTGCGTGTCATTTGGATGGCATTTTGTGTCTTCTTGTCAATTGGCTTGTTCAATCAACAAATGCATGTTTATGTTTTTTTTTTTTCTCTGTATTGTTTGAAATAAGTTTTGCTACCTAACAGACACTTTTAATGTGCTATTACATGTAGGAGGATGGGTCCAAGGGTATGAAGGCCTCACTCTTGTCACAGTGAGGGGAGCTGGTCATCAGGTTCTCTTGACAAACCCAAGCTGGCTCTTCCCATCATCGAGTCTTGCCTGTCAGGAAGCACAATGCCAACTTTGACAAAGCTCGAGGATTCAGAGTTTTTACATCAATCTATCAAAACTATTTGGTGGCATTTTTATGTTAGGAATCCAATCCAGAGGGATTTATATTTTTGTATTATGAATCAAGTCAGCCTGATCATTACTTCGCCTTTCAATGTTAGAGATGATCTTCAAATTCTTAGTTGAGTTTAAAAACGGTTTTCCATGTCGTGTAACATGTATGATATGCTGAGTCAATTGAAAGAAGTCTTCAAGTCTTAGAGGATTTAAACATGTTCAAGAGGCAGCTCTTACAATGAATAGACTAGATGCAAAATTCCTCATTCACCAATGGACTTCAATGTTGGGCCAATTCAATGGCTGGTTTTTATTTTTTCCAATTTGTCTAGAGATGTAGAATCTGCGACCCAGGTGTAGAATCTGCGAGCGACAAACTATACCTATTGGGAAAATGCATTTCTGAGCCAAATCTGTGAGCCTTTCTCATTGTTTATGCACCCCATTATAAAGTCATTGTCATTTTGTTTTGGAGACAAAAAATGGGCAAAGAACCAATAAATAATTGTAACGATATCGTTATCAGAAAATTTTGAAAACTAGATTTTGAGTGAGATCGTGAGTCTTTCTTATTGTTTATGTATCTCAATATAAAGTCACCATTATTTTCTTGTTGGAAACAAAAAATGGATGAAGAAACTTAAATGATGGTTACAATATTGTCATAAAAAAACAATGCCGGGCACAAAATTCAAGTTCGTATGAGTAGGAATTCAAGTTCTTAAAGATTTTCCCCCCTAAAAACCATCTATAGATCATCCCATCTGCAATTATAAAATGTTTTTCCTTATGTTTGTTGCTATTCTTAACCTTACTTATGAGATCTATGAATTGATTGGGTTCATTGTTAATGCTACACTGCTAAAATATTTTTATGTTTGCTGCACTATGTATTCCCTTTTCTTTTTACCAAAAAAATGAAAAAGCCTTTTCTTTCGATGCCATTGACAATATTTATCTTTCAATTTACTTAGGTTTCTTGCAACTTTGACGGCATTTTTTAGGTGGGTATTTCTCTATCGTTTTTCTTTTTTGTTTTTGTTTGGTGTTTGTAATCTTTGACAGGTATGCTTCCAATTTAGGAAACATAAAGTAAATCATGTGTCAATGATCAGCAATGGCTCACATATTGGGTGTTGTATTCTCTACTTACACTCTTCGAGCTTATATTTGCCAAGGTCATTGAGTGGTAAGTGTGTATTCTGAGAATTGTAGTATTTTGTTGGAATACTTAAAAACCACTTCTCTGTGAATGCTTCCAACATCTCTACAGGCTTCAAATGGGCCCTAAGGCCCAGTCCAGATTATAACCTGTTAAAGAAATGAGGCCTAGTTAGAAGTTTAGGCCTGGCTTATTAGGCCTGTATCTATGTGACTCTTTGTGAGCTTTACCAACCAACTACATGCTGTAAAAAAAGATGGCATTCTCAAGTGAGCTGATTTTGCAATATATTTGGAAGTGGGTTCCTTGGAACTAACAAAAAAATCACATGCTTTAGAGAAACAAAATGGTGGGCACTTGCATCTAAAACTTCTAATCCATAACAAGCAATAGGACATTTCCAAAACAAATTGGTGTTAAGAGATAAGTTGTTATATATATTACAACCACCACCACCATCATTACCAAACCTTTATCCCATCTATATGTGGTCAGCAAATAAGTTGTTATTACCAAACCTTCATCCCATCTATTCTTCATATTTTTTTGTCAAGTTCTTTGTTTTTCTTTTTATCTATAGTGATTTAACATTTGTCGTAGAGTAGTGAATTTTATTTAGATTTGACTGTTACAATTACTATATGTGGACTATCTTTGATACATTTTTTTTGTTATTTAAAGTCTCTCACACATCCATTATTTTTTCTTACCACAACTATTTCTTTATTATCCTGGACTAGTGGTGATCCATAAGCTGCATGCATCAAAGTTTGTAGGCTTTGAGAGGACATGACAAGATCTTTCTTATGATTGGAGATGTTATCATGACATTGTTCTACAAAGAGGAAGGTGGAAGAAATATGAAGAATATCAAAATCAAGACAACTCCTTTAAAAGAAGAATACATCACGTGATGGGAGATGGTGGAAACTAGAGCATTGGAGCCAATGTCGATGCCTTTTGATTTGTAAGGGTTTGGTTTATAATTCTTGTGGGAGGCGTTGTGTACATATAAGAATTCCTATAGATATGAGCTGCGCAATATTTTGTTTAAAATTGAGTGATGCTGGCTACACTCATATTTTGAGTGTCTGAATGTAATTTGTATGGATTTTATTCTATCAATATATAATGACATATGTCGAGCTGTTGTATAGTTCATTTATCAAACGTTCACTTGCTATTTGTATTATTCATAAACCACAGAAGTATGATTTTTACGGCATAAAGTCTTGAATACAAAAAGCCATGCATATGAAGTGTAGGAAGGTTGGGAGAAAGGGAGCACTTACACAATTACTAAGACAACATGCAAGAAATGTTCCATTTTTCATTTTCAAGACCAAATTACAGTGTGAATATAATCGGATGCATAAACAATGATTCTACATGTCCATGGCGCATCCACGCTTCTATGGTGGAGGCTGGTCCCCCATTTCAAGTCAGCCTGTGCCCATTGTTTAAAGATCTGACATATCAATCTGAGCAGCATCCATGAGTCTTTCCCATTCTTTAAAGATCACGTTTTAAAATCGAGGCCATCAACTTGCTGGATAACAAATTTGAGACTGAAATATGTAAAGGACGGTAACAATTTCGTTGTTGGAATATTTGCAATTTGGTATTCTTGGTAACCTCCGTGAGCCTTTTTCATTGTTTATGTATCTCAATATATAGTCAAGGCCAATCTCATTGCTGGGAGCGAAAAAAAGGAACAAAAAACTCTAAAGATCATAACGATATCGTTATCAAAAACTTTACAGGGAAAGCAAAGCCATTTTCCAGAGTGCCCAAAGGTTCGAACCCTCGCTTTGAGGGTTCAAACCTTCTCTTGCCGCCCTTCCAAAGCCATTTTTCAGAGAGCACAAAGGTTCGAACCCTCAAAGAGAGGGTTCGAACCTTTGGAGCCTGCCCTTTCTGGGCCAAATTCCAGAGAGCCTAATGGTTTGAACCCTGGCTTTTAGGGTGTTTTTATATTGCTCAATGAAGGCTTTTCCACTAAATATAGCTGTTATTCTTAGTATTGTTGATGGTGACGTTATGAAATGTTATATAAAGGGATTGTAATGTTCTTGAGCTCCTATGTTCTCTTTTCTTTTTCTTTTTTCTGCTGACCTTTTTGTTCGGTGGCACAAAGTCTGGAACCATTGTTGTACTTTGTAATTTGTAAAGAATAGCATTTGGTCCACGAAGTGCAAAAAATATAGGTTCGACCCTTTCTTTGAGTGTTCGAACCTTTATGCTCTCTGGAAAATGGCTCTGGATGGGCAACAATTGAAGGTTCGAACCCTCAAAGAAAGTGTTCGAACCTTCGGGCTCTCTGGAGTTTGGCCCAGGAAGTCAGTGAAGTGATGGTTCGAACCCTCGTTTCGAGGGTTCGAACCTTTATTCTCTCTGGAATTTAACCCAGGTCCGCAAGGAAGTGAAGGTTTGAACCCTCATCGAACCTTCGGGCTATCTGGAATCTGGCCCAGGAAGGCAATGAAATGAAGGTTCGAACCCTCACAACGAGGGTTCGAACCTTTGGGATGCGCCACCACAATAATATTTTTTTCAGCTTTGGCCAATATCTAAATCAGTTCTAATGGTGGTGATTCTAAAGTTGTCATTGCAAATACCAAAATTTATCTGGTACAACAAAAAACGTGAACATATTGTTAGATGTTGACAGAACAATGTCCCTTTAATCTGATTTGAGAAACATTATTTAAATTGTATAATGTGTGATGATTATTTATCGGAACTGAACAATGGGACTATTTTGATTTCATCATGGTTGAAATGTTATCTAGGCAAAGAGAGCTGGTTCAATGGTGAAAAATCGAACAGTTGCAGCTAAGTGGTGTCAAATAATTGAACAAATGGAAACCCAAGTTGCAGCCATTCTTCAGGTAAATCTGTGTCTTCCGCGTGAGGTTTGCTTGCATCTTTTATTCTTTTCTTCTTAACAAATTCATCTCTAGACAAATGGGAAAAAATAAAAATCAGCCATTGAATTGGCCCAACATTGAAGTCCATTGGTGAATGAGGAATTTTGCATCTAGTCAATTCATTGTAAGAGCTGCCTCTTGAACATGTTCAAATCCTCTAAGACTTGAAGACTTCTTTCAATTGACTCAGCATATCATACATATTATATGACATGGAAAACCGTTTTGAAACTTAACTAAGAATTTGAAGATCATCTCTAACATTGAAAGGCGAAGTAATGATCATGTTGACTTGATTCATATTACAAAAAGATAAATCCCTTCGTATTGGATTCCTAACATAACAATAGTTTATAGTGATGGCCATTCCAAATTAGAAAAACCTCGACAAATGCTAACCAATTCCGGTTGCACAAGTCTCCTGTTGCTCATCTCCATCAGAGAGGAAAAAATTTGGGGAAGAAAAGAGAAGGAACGGTATGGGTGAATGAAATAAAGGGATGTAGATGACGATGTCGTTTGATAAAGGGAGGGTAAAACCGTCCAAAATCAACGTACGAACACCAAAATGGGCATTTGAACGTATTTGTAGTTAAATCTGTATAATAGGAATTGTGGGACACTTTTTTGGTAAAAATCCCTAAAATCAAATTTAGGGAATTTTACCAAATAAATGCCCCTAAATTCGTATTATACGGATTTAATCACAAATACATTGAAATACCCATTTTCGTGTTCGTACAGTGATTTTGGACGCTTTTACCCCTCCCTATTTTGAATGACATCATCATCTATTTCAAACCCTAAGAGGATAGCATGATTTCGTTCTCCTTTCTTCCCCAAAAATTCTCTCCCGCCATTTTCTCTCCTCCTCCGCTACCTGCGCTCACCTTCCCTCCCCCTGCGTTGCGGCTCCAACTCTCCCATTCCCTCTCCCTCTCCGCTCCCTGCTCTCTCTTTCCCTCTCCCTCTCCACTCCGTGCTCTCTCTTTCCCTCTCTCTGCACTATGGCTCCATTTATCTCTTTCCCTCTCCCTCTCCGCTCCATGCTCTCGCTTTCCCTTTCCCTGATGTCCCGGCTGCTGCTCTTTCTCTCTGCTCCCTGCTCTCTAAGTGATTCTGGTCAGATATTCCGGTGGAACTCCCGACGACGATGACTGCTCCAACATCGGCATCTGGCTGTAAAGAATCTGTTCAACGGTGTGGAATCTCCTTGTCTCTCTCTCTTGTGTTTCACTCGGAGGTTGAAGATTTTCTTTTGTTCTTATTTTGCAGATGAAAAGGTTGATATTTCCAAAGTGCATTTGGCAAGTTTGGATCGATTATTGGAGAAGTAGAAAGCCTCCATCCGATTGGTAATTTGAATAAAGAAAACCCCAAATTCTTTTTTCTTCATTTTCCCCATCATTTGGTTAATACTCAATCGTCATTCATTTCAGCTGTATGACGTTTAGAACCTTCCCTTTTTCCCCCTTGTCTTTAGATGAGTGATGCCTCTAGTTTTCATTAGATTTTACCGGGCATTGTTGGATTTCTATAGTTATGTTGATTACGGGTTTGGTCTAAGAGTGAAAAATGCAGTATTCCAGTATCTTGGTATGATATTATTATGGGTTTGGTTCCATTGTCACAAGTATTAATTGGAAGGTTATAATATCTGGAAACTGTGGGGTGTTTACAAATTTGGGGTTTTTCTTGTCTCTTGATGTAATGGCTAAAACCCAAGCAATTGTCAATAAATCTTTTCACTACCCATTACACATAATCCGTTAGCATTACTCAATCCTGCCCAAGGTCCATGTTAGTGAAGTTCACTCATTTAAACTACTAGGGATAAGACAGACCCATGAAGAATTTGGGTTCTGGTAGATGAAATATTATTGAGTATAGATGAGAGAAGTGTTAGAGTTAGATGTGAAATTTTTGTTGATGACATTTGAATATTTGCAACACAATATTAGTTAGTGGCGGTGGTATAGAAAAGGATATTCAACAATGTAGTCATATCTTGCTTCTTTTCATGTCTTGTGGTTTTTCCTCTATTTCTTTTAATGATAATTTGGAAGAGCAATTGTTGGTGGTTGGTTGGGTTGGGGTGTTATGGTGGTTTGCAGTTCTTTGCAGACTGTTATCAGATGTGATTCTCCAAAACCATCATGAATCTGGATCTTCTATCTGCGGCAAAGTGAAAGATCAGTCCACGACTTCCACTCGAAGTCAGCATTGAAACGGCCACGAAGTCGAAAAGGCTTGATCCAATTGCTGCCGTCACCGCTGAAAATACCAAGGCCCACCGGTCTCAAATCGACCGACGGATAATTAGAGCCCTGGTAGCCGCTGGATGGCATCAACAGATCCATGTCAACAGGCGACCTCTCCGTATATCTAGGAGAACCGCCAACAAAAACCCCGGTCTTGATTACATTTGTCCTTCTCACCCAGCTTGGAGGATCTTCCCTCTTAGAGCACGTGGGGGCAAGGCTCATGATCGAGACGGTGCGATCAAACGTCGACCGGGTAGCAACAGTCTTCTTCTCACCATCTGCTGTGAAAGAAAACTGAAAACATCTCCTCTGGTATGTCATGTCATCAGGGACTGCATCACCAAAGAAGAAGGTAGGCTTGGGCAAAACGCTCTGATCTTCCATCACCCATGGACGACTGCTTACCATGATCTTATAGAATTCCTCTCCCTTGAGAGTGATCAGTCGCTGCCTCATCTCATCTCTGTTGAGGGAGTCGAACTCTTCCAGATTTCTCTAAACATACTGGACCTTCTCAAAAGCCTGCTGAACGGCCGGATTAGAAGATCTAGAAGATCGACGAGGTACGCTTGTAGCAGGCTCTTTACTCTTGTTCGTTCTGGAGGAACCACCTGAAAAGGATGGAAAAGAAAAAGATCAAACATCAAAATGACAGAATCTCGCAAAAAAAAAAATCTGGCGAAATTTTGACATGATGACGGGGCAATTCCGAATAAAAGGAACTATCCCGAAAGAAATAAGAAAGCTTGAAGATGGGCTCAACATCACTGCGAGCTCCGAAACTCCAAACTTTCGAAACCTCAAAGTCTCCGCAAAATCAAGAAGGGCTCAACATTGCTGCGAGCTCCAAATTCCCAAAATTGCGAAAACTTTCAGGTATGCTATCACATCATGCTACAAATTTAATTTACAATCAAATGCATGCATGAACATCTAGGTTTGCCAAAAAAAATGCATTATCATGATGAGCAAAAAAACAAAAAAAAAAAGAAGAAAAGAAACTTGCTCAAAAAAAAAAGAGGGGAAAGAAAACAAAAAAAAAGAGAGAAAAGAAACTCTCTCAAAAAAAAAAAGAGGGGAAAGAAAACAAAAAAAAAAGGGGGGCTGGCCCACTGGCCACGTGGCCGTACGGCCAGATCCGTACGGATCTGTCCGTACGGCCCACAAACAAAAAAAAAAACATGAAAAAAAAGAAAGAAGAAAAGAAAAGAAAAAACGTGTGAAAAAAAAAGGGGAAAACACGTGAAAAAAGAAAAGAAAAAAGAAAGAAAGAAACAAAAAAAGAAAGAAGAACTTTTTATTTTTTCCTACAATGGAGTTTTCTTGAAAAAGGGAACTTACTTGAAGCCATTGATGGAGAAGAAGAAGAAAAGTCTTGAAGATCTTGAAGAAGAAGAACTCTTGGTCGTGAAGCCCTCTTGAGATTATTGCAAAAGAAAGTAATAAGAGCAAGAGATCCAACCTCCTCCTTGCTTTTATAGAAGAGAGCAAACCAAAGAAGGAAAGAAGAAAGAGATAAGTGTTACTAATTAGTAACCTTACCAAAAGAAAGAGATTAGAAATATTCTTTCCCAAAAGAAAGATATCTTGAGGGATTCTCTCCCAAAAAGAAATCAATG
Source organism: Litsea cubeba (assembly GCA_012931725.1). NCBI lineage: Eukaryota > Viridiplantae > Streptophyta > Magnoliopsida > Laurales > Lauraceae > Litsea > Litsea cubeba. The sequence goes on along the minus strand of CM022944.1, from coordinate 104,583,784 downwards.
AGAGATTTTCTCCCAAAAAGAGATCGATGAAGGATTCTTTCCCAAAAGAAAGATATCTTGAGATATCCTATCCCAAAATAAAGGGAATATGAGAGATTCTCTCCAAGTAAAGATATTCTTAGATATTCTCTATCCAAATGAGATATTTTTGGATATTCTTTACAAAAATGACACCATATGAGATCTAAGCCATTTCAAAAGCTTAAGGTCCCATGGGTTAGCCCATATGAGCCAGGTTTTACCACCTAGGCACACAAAAAAAAAAAAAAAATTTGGGCTTTTAGTCAAAGAGAAATCCCTCTTACCAAGAGCATACAAAAACGGTTCCATGCCTCTTTTGAGTTGATTGGACCATACAAAGAAAATTCCAAGCCCCATGAGCTTCCAAAAATCAAACCATCCAGCCTCATCTACCAAATTGAGCCAAAATCTTGAAATTGACATTCCACAAAAATCAAACCAAATCCTGGTCCCCTAACTTGCTACATACAGCTTGTTAGGTCACAAGACCAAAACCAAAAACCAAAACCTGATCCCCTAACTTGCCACATACAGCCTGTTAGGTCACAAGATCAAAACCAAAATTGATCCCCCAACATTCCACATACAGCTTGTTGGGTCACACGATCAAAATCAAATCCGACCCCCTAACTTACCACATATAACCTGTTAGGTCACAAGGTCAAAACCCAAATCCACATCCCTGATGTCATCTTCAAAACTTTGCCTCGAGATGGTACGTGATCCCTTTCACTACCATAAAATTCCCCTAGAAGCTCAAAAGGCTACAAATACCAAAAAGAAAGACTGCTCAAAGACTCTTGGTCAAGTCACAGGCTCTCCTTCAAAAATCTCTTCGAGGCACATCGACTACAAAAGTTAAGCAACTCCTCGTTGTACCTCGAGGGGGCATTTGTTGACACCAAAAAA